>CM076904.1:20025513-20681832 GCA_039519145.1 Kokia cookei
GGTTCCCAACTTGTCTCACTTTCGGGAAATCCTTTCCATCGAACTAAATATTCATGCCACGGTCGATAGTACATCCTTCTGAACACACGATCTACCTTGATGCTATCAACTTCACGATCGTAGGAGACCTTTACCCCAATTGGTGCTCGTTCAAACTTGCCTCGATTTGGATCCACCTGATCCTCATGGAATGGCTTAAGCATACTTACATGGAACACTAGGTGGACTTTGAGCTTTACCGGTAACTCAAGCTTGTAGACCACCTTGCCCACTCTCTTTACAACTCGAAATGGTCCCTCATACCGTCGCACAAGCCCTATGTGCAAGCCATTATGACGCAAAATCAAGTGGAGTTTAGCAAGGACTGAATCACCAACCTGAAGTTGCACGTCCCTTTGATTTTGATCTGCCCATTTCTTATTGCGTTTGCTTGCCTTATGAAGGTAAGATCGAGCTAAATCATCTTGCTCTTGCCAATCCCTTGTAAATAGGTAAGCTGCTGGATTAGGTCCCGCATAACGACTTGCAACAGCATTGGGTGTAAGTGGTTGTTGACCTGTCACTATCTCAAACGGACTCTGGTTCGTCGCCACTTCGTTGTAAATTGTACGAGAATTGGGCCACGTCTAACAACTTTGGCCAGTCCCTTTGTGTGGCACTCACATAGTGCCGTAAGTACGTCTCCAACAACGCATTCACTCATTCGGTTTGCCCATCGGTTTGTGGATGCATGCTAGTGGAAAAGTTCAAGTCTGAGCCCATTAACTTGAACAATTCCGTCCAGAACCGTCTCGTGAATCGCCCATCTCGA
This sequence comes from Kokia cookei, assembly GCA_039519145.1. Lineage (NCBI taxonomy): Eukaryota > Viridiplantae > Streptophyta > Magnoliopsida > Malvales > Malvaceae > Kokia > Kokia cookei. The sequence goes on from CM076904.1 coordinate 20,026,325, forward strand.
TCACTTATGATAGACTATGGCACTTTCTAGTACTTTACCACATTTCTCAAGAACAAACGAGCTGCCTCCTCAGTAGGACACTCCTTAGTTGCTGGAATAAAAGTTGCATACTTCGAAAACTTGTCTACCATAACAAAGATACTCGTAAACCCATCGGATTTAGGCAAACTCATAATAAAGTCCATGGATAAGCTCTTCCATGAACGCTCCGGAATGGGCAAAGGTTGTAACAAACCGACGGGAGTCTTCAACTTGACTTTATCTTGTTGGCAAACCAAATAAGTCTTCACATAGGTCTCCACATCGTCACCTATGTGAGGCCAATAAAATCGATCCTCCAAGAGAGCCAAAGTGCGGTGCATACCTGGATGGCCAGCCCATTTCGAATCATGACATTCCTTTATGATTTCTTTTCACAAATTCCCGTATTGTGGCACATAAAGACGGTGTCCCTGAGTGTATAGCAATTTTCCCTCAAGCCAAAATCGCCTTGTTTTTCCCTCTTTGGCAAGCTCCATCAAATTTTTGGCCATGGGATCATGGGACAATCCTTCTCGAATATGCTCCAATAGAGAACTATCGGGTTGACTTATTATCGCCAATTCCAACTTCCAGCTAAGTGCTTCAGCGACAATGTTGGCACTCCCCGGTTTGTATTCCAAGCTAAAATCAAATTCCATGAGGAAAACCTGCCAACAAGCCTACTTCGGAGACAATTTTTTTTTAGTTAGGAAATAGCTATTTGTAACATTATCAGTGTATACCACGAACCTGGAACCCAGCAAATAGTGCCTCCATGTGCACAAACAGTGCACCACAGCGGTCATCTCTTTCTCTTGGATCGTATATCGTCGTTTTGTCTCATTGAGCTTTCGACTCTCGAAAGCCACCGGATGCCCATCTTGCATCAGTACACCCCCAATTGCATAGTTTGATGCATCCATGTGTACCTCATACGCCTTGGAAAAATCTGGTAAAGCAAGTACTGGCTCACTCGTCATTGCTTGCTTCACTTGCTTGAAGGCATTCTCACATCGAGGATCCCAATCCCATACTTTACCCTTCTTCAACAAATCCGTCAAGGGTGTAGTGATTTTGGAATAGCCTTCAATAAAGCGCCTATAGTAGTTTGTCAACCCAAGGAAAGACCGCAACTCTGTTACCTTGGTTGGTGGTTCCCAATCAGCAATAGCTCGAACTTTGCTTTCATCCATACGAATCTTGCCACATCCTACAATGTGACCAAGGAATGACACCTCTTGTTGGGCAAATGAGCATTTCTCTTCTTTCACATATAATGACCAAGGAATGACCAAGTATATTCTTTTCCATAATGAGTTATCAATAATTCACACTTATTCTCACTTAACCTCAAGATACCATTAATTATATATGAATTTAGTCAAATTATACTTTAAAAACTGCCTCTATTGGCTGAGAGCGCTATAAACAGAGATCCAAACATTGAGGTTTAGCAATACCAATTACTTGATAAAAAGAAATGGATTTGATAAAAGGAGATCAGATTAATCTTGATGAGTTGCTTGAAGCTCAGGCTCTTGTTTGGAACCATACGTTCAGGTTCATAAACTCAATGTCACTGAAATGCGCTATCAAACTACAAATACCAGATATCATCCACCACCACGGCCAAGCCATGAGTCTTTTAGACCTAGCTTTGGCTCTTGGTATCCACCATTCAAAACTCCACTGTCTCCATCACCTCATGCGCATCCTCATTCATTCTAGCTTCTTTGCTGAATCCAAAACCAACTCAACTGACCAACACAAAGCTTATGTCCTCACCCCTCTTTCTCGCCTTCTCCGAAAGGACAATCCCTTGAGTTCAACTCCCTTCATACTCGGAATGCTAGACCCCCTTTTTCTGAAACCATGGCAAAATGTAAGTTCTTGGTTCCAAAACCTTGACCATCCTTCACCATTCAGCGCAGCTCATGGTGAGAGTTTGTGGGATTATGCCGGGCATGAGCTGAGGGTGAATCAATTCTTTATTGATGCGATGGCCAGTGATAGGCTTCTGATGGCGAGCGTAGTGCTTAGTAAGTGCAAAGGAGTTTTTGAAGGGTCGAAGTCAGTGGTTGATGTTGGGGGTGGGACCGGAACCATGACCAAGGTACTTGCTAAGGCTTTTCCACAAACGGAATTCACTGTCTTTTATCTTCCCCATGTTGTTCATGGCTTGCAAGGATGTGAAAATTTGAAGTATCTTGCTGGAAACATGTTCGAAGGAGTTCCCCATGGAGATATGATCATGCTAAAGGTTTGTTTATTATCTCTAATTAATTTGTCGTCTTGAAAATTAAAATTTAACCTTATTCTATTCACATCTAATTAATTGCAATGGATATTACATGATTGGTGTTGGGAATCGAACCGATTAAGCAACGAACAAGTTAAAAATAGCAGAAGAATTTGTGAAATTGAACACACAAATTTAACGTGAAAAAACTTCTCCGGAGAGGATAAAAAATCACGAGCAAAGATAATTTTACTATAATGACAAAAGAATGAAGAGTACAAAAGATGGAAATAAAAACTAAATTCTGAAAACTCGAAAAACAAATAACCCTCAAAACGTAAACACTAAATTCTCCAAAAGTATTAGGAGTTCTAAACTACAATGGGTCTATCTAATGGGTGTATTTTCTAATGTTGTAAAAGAGCCTATTTATAAGCTAAATTTCTAGGTCAAATAATAATAAAATAATCTAGACTAATAAGAGTTTGACTCAAACAAATAAATAGAGTTTAATTGAAACAATTAAAAAAAATTTAACTGAAAGATTATTTCTTAATTTTAACTTAAAATAGGAGTCATAATTCAACAATTGGAGTGACCAAGACTGTATAAAGATACTAGAGAAATGTAAAGAGACAATTGGGAAGAAAGAAAATGGAGGAAAAATCGTGATTATGGAAATGATAATTGAAAACCAAGAATTGAATGAACATCAGTTTGCCGAAACTAAGCTGTTTTGTGACATGGACGTGATGGTTCTTTTCAATAGTCAAGAAAGAAGCGAAGAACAATGGAGTAAACTGTTTGCTGACGCTGGGTGTACTCACTATGAAATATATCACATTTTACGTTTAAGGTATCTCATTGAGTTATTTCCATAATTAATTATCTATGTGTTAAAATCATGAATAAAAATTATAAAACTTATATAAAACGTGAAAGTCTGTGTTTATTATATTATTTTTAGTATTTTATCGAGTGGGTTATGATTGTGTCTTTTTTTTTTATTGTGTTTAAGATTATGATATGCAATTTCATGTGATGGCATGATGGTCAAGGATGTTCACCGTCTCAGGTGTGATCTGACTTCGAGTCGTGCTAGTCGTATTTGTTGTTCAAATTTTATCATGCTATTGTAATTCACCAAAAATATAAATAAAAGATTATGATATGAGTAATGAAGAGTTTCCACTGTGTAAAATAAAATTCTTATTGATTTTTTATATCAGTAGTTTTCATGAGAATTCAATCGAATTGAGTGAAAAATTTTTAAGTTAATTACATTAACGAGTTTTATTTTGTTATTTTAATTCGATTTAAAATTTTTTTAATCTAGTATAGTGAAATGAAATTTGAGTCAAGTTGAGTTGAATGAAATTCTTCGAATTAAATTAAAAAATTAAACATGTCAAACTAAAATCTTGTTACAATGTAACTAATTCAAACCATATATATAAATTCGAGTCAAGCAGAACTCCGTGTGTTAACTTGATGACCAAAGATATCATTGCCCAAGTGTAATCTGAATTCAAGATACGTCAATCGCGTTGTTGTCATTGCTGAAACTAAGTTGTTTAGTGACATGGAGGTGATGGTTATTTATAATAGTCAAGAAAGAAGCGAAGAAGAATGGAGTAAACTGTTTGCTGATCCTAGGTTTACTCACTATGAAATTTATCATATTTTAGGTTTAAGGTGTCTCATTGAGTTATTTCCATAATTAATTATATGTGCTAAAATCTTGAATAAAAATTATAAAACTTATATAAAACATTAAAGTTGTGTTATTATATTATTTTTAATATTTTATCGAGTGGGTTATGTATGTGTTTTTTTTTATTGTGTTTAAGATTATGATATGCAATACTATGTAATGGTCTGATGATCAAGGGTGTTCACTGTTACAAATATGATCTGGATTCGAGTTGCGCTAGTCGTATTTTTTGTTTGGGCTTTGTCCTGTTAATTCACAATAAAAATAAAAGATTATGATATGAGTAATGAAGTGTTATCTTCCATTGTGTAAAATAAAGTTCTTATTGATTTTTCATATAAGCAATTTTTATGAGAATTCAATCAAGTTAAGTGAAAAAATTTCGATAACTTGAATCAATTGTATCACTAGATATTCATTTGAATGTTTCACATCAAATTTATCGTAACAAATGCAAAGAAGCCTCTATCAAAATCCATGGTGGGGACGTGACACTGGATACAAAGTTTTTGGTGGCTCCATTGGATTATGTTTATTTCAATTTTAAGAATAATGAGGCATTGATGCTTTTAAGATGAATCTTTATCTATAATCATTTTCATCTTGTATTCATATTATTATTCTTTGTTATTATTTTTTAAAATCAAAACTTAATACATTAGCAGTCAAGCATTAATACTATAATTAAATTTAATATAAATTAGTTCATTATGTTAGGTCACTTGACAGATTAAGAATGACAGACAAACGGTTTATTTTTAGATTAAAAATGCAGGTATTATCTGTTCGAAAGAAATTTTTTTATTTAAATTTATTTAAATATGAAAAAGCATTTTAAAGCACAAATTTCGATACCCTTTAATTTATCTTATCAAAATTGAAAGGTGTTCAAATCCAACCATAAGATAGGAATATTATTATGGATCCATCCATTGTGAAAACATAAATGAATGGGGCAATGACAGAGACTCTAACCATTCCATGCACGACTCAAATGCTTTGTTGCTAAATGTGTTGAATTCAATGCTAGTTTTTAGTAAAAATTGACAACTAAACCTCTTTGCTGTATAAAATTTTGAATCTAATACTAAGACTCTCTATCCTTTGAAAAAAGTTTAGGGGTGGCTTGGTTTTAAAGGGACTGTTTGGTGGTGTGTAGTGTCGTCAGGACATCGATTTTTCCTTATCTTGATGTCAATTTTATTTTATTCGAAATGTGAGGCATATTAAACATATTGTATATTGTTTACATAAAAAATTAATTATTTCCTTATATTATAACTTTATGTAATTATGCTTTTATATAATTGCTCATAATTAACTTTTTTTTTATTAAATTACTCATAATTATTCATAATTTCTTACAAGCATAGTTAACTTGATCCAAAATCAAAATGGAGAGTGAACCAAAATCAGTAGTGTATTCATACGAACAAGTTGAAATTTACAAATTATGCGAGGATGTTATTAATTCTACCAATAAGCTAATGAAAAGAGAGGCCAATGTACTAATTTTTAGAAATTAAATGTTTTATTTTAAATTGTATTACTCTATTTATTTTGCTTCAAGTTTAGTAATGTAATAAACTTTTTAATAATTGAATAAATTTTTTATTCAAAACTCCACTGTTTTAGACATCAGTCTATCGAAACTAAGTTGTTTTTTGACATGGAGATGATGGTTTGCCTTGATAGTTAAGAAAGAAGCGAACAACAATGGAGTAAACTGTTTGCTCATGCTGGGTTTACTCACTAGGAAATATATCACATTTTAGGTTTAAGATGTCTTATTGAGTTATTTCCATAATTAATTATCTATGTGTTAAATGTTGAACACCCCACGGTCCAACAAAAGCTCAAAAACACTAAGAGAAAGAAGGAAGAAATCAAATGGAAAACTCAACACTTGATTTATTTCTTGGTGTGAATAATACATAATACATAGATCTTTATATAGACTCAAAGTATTAACATCCTTATTTATCTAAGCAATGTGGGATATGAGTTCATAACTCATTTGCCTTTTGTTCCTAGGCAATGTGGGATTCATTCCTACTAACAAATCACTTACACTTACTTTCTAGTAAGTTGGTGTTGATATTTCAACACTCCCCCTCAATACCAACTTCTTTTTTGTGTATCATGCCCGTGTCAACAAGAGCACTCTTCTTCTGGCTTGCAATGTTGATGCCTACAAACATCAACCCTTTTTTGCCATCCTTCTTGGCAGGATTGAGTAGCATCGAATTAATCATCGATGCTTTCTTCTTAATAGGCTTCCCTTCCTCTGGTTCATCATTCCTCTTGATAGCCGAAAATGAAGATAACTTTGGGCAGTTCTTCTTCATATGCGGTGCTCTACAAAGGTAGCATCTCAACTTACTCCTCTTCTCTTTCGGGTTGTTGGGTCTCCACTTCTCATGTTGTGGTTTCCCACCGTCGCTACTACTACCACTGCCATAATCGCTATGTCCCACATCATCTTCCTCATGGTCTTCCCCACCATTGCCCTTCCCATTGAGCTTGGAAGATTCGAACCTATCTCTACTCAAATCAAGTTCCACTAAGGACTCTGTCACCATCATGCCTTTGGTAAGTTCTTTGACACCTCGGTGTTGTAATTCTTGCTTTGCGCATGGTTTCAACCCATTCGTGAAAGAGAGAAATGCTTCCTTCTCGCTCAAATTAGAAATCCGAAGCATGAGTTCACTAAACTCCCGCACATACTCCCAAATCGATCCTCGTTGCTTAAGCCACCGCAACCTTGTTCGAGCTTCACCCTTGGCATACTTTGGGTAAAACTCTACCTTGAATTCCTGTTAGAACTTTACCCAAGGAAAGTTGTCCACTTCACTTGCGGACCTTGCCCCTTTAAACCCTTTCGATTTGGGCACATTCATTGCCTGTTGCTTCAGTGTCGAAGCCAACATTTCATTACCAAATGCAGCCTTGTAAATCTTGAGCTCCCTCTTAAGCTCGGTGATTTCTTCCTTCAAGGCTACTACCATTGCCTTAAGAGCATTATCCTTCCTCATCATCTTATTTTCTAAGGAACCAAGAGTATCCCATACGTACTCTCTCAACTATTCCTTCATGAATTGTAAGCCACTTGGGAGTCCCTCCTTGACTTCATCGATCTTCTCCCTGACGTCCCTCATGGACTCTTCAAGAGTGATCACTCGACTTTCCATAGTCGACAGTACATCCCTCGAACGACTCTATTTTTTGGTCATCCCACGGGTCTCCATTGGCTCACTCTGATCAGCTTTTTCTACTATGACAGCGTTAGCGTATTCGGGATTTGGCCTTGTTGATCTTCTTAGTCATGTTGGTTCTTCTATTCCACTAGGCTCACCCTCTTCGATCGGTTGGTAGTGAACGCTAGTTTTCCACAGACTTAGAGTTTAGTTTTCTTCTCCCTCATCGTCAACAATTCAGTTTCATTTGGACTCAACTGAACCTTAGAAGACTATAATTCTCTTTTGAGAATATAGAAGTCTGACAATAACTCTTTATCTCCGGTTATATGGTTCGAACAACCCGAGTCAATGATCCAATCATTTTCATAATCAATTGTAATTGGTGTTGTTGCCATAAGAGATAGGTCTTCCTCTTCTGCGTCCCATTCTTCTTCACTTTTGGAAGTAACAACATTACTCTCTATGGATTTTTTCCTCGATCAATAAGCTTTTGACATGTGACCCTTCTTTCCACAATTGTAACAGTTTCCTTCAAACCTTTTATTGTTGCCATAGTTTTTGGAACCTTCCCCTTCACGAGAGCTCCATTTTCCTTTATTTCTATTAAACCCGCCATTATTATGTTGCTTAAAGTTTCGCTTGCCTCTATTGGCGTGGAGGGCCTCTTCCTCTTTTTTCAATGCGACTCCTCTCATTTGTTTAGCTAAGGCTTCTTGACTAGCTAACAAATTTTCAAACTCTACAAGTGATGGTTGAGTTTGCCATCCTTGTATAGCAGCAACAAAGCTCCTGAGCTCTGGATTTAGACCATGGACAATGATTCGTTTCATCCTGGTATTACTAATAGGAGCAACTGGATCCAACTCAGAAATCTTCCGGCATATCAGCTTTACTTTGTGAAAGTATTATTTGATCGTCATGTTGTCTTGCTTCATAGACAACAACTCACTCTCCAAAAGTTGGAGCTTCATATCGTTCTTCATAGAGAATAACTTGGCGAACGTTTCCCAAGCTTTATTTAGGGTTTTAGCACTATGAATGTGTTCCAACATTTCTTCCTCCACTGTTGTCTTCAAGGCAAACATTGTCTTGCTTGCTTTTATCTTTCATTTTCTTAGTGCGCCACTCTAATCATTTTCTCTTGGTTGCTCCATTTCATTACCGTTGACAATCTCCTATAGATCTTGTCCTTGCATATATGACATCATGCAAGTTGACCATGTATTGTAGTTGTCGTTGTTAAGCTTCTTCATTCCACCGATAACGTGTAAGTCAGTCATTGTGCCAACAAATGATCCTTACAAAACTACATGAAATAGTGAAAGTATGTGAAAAAATACACCAGGTAAGCTCCCAGGAAAGAGAGGTCGATTACACAGATCACTTAAATACCAAGTCTTTCCTTGCCAGAACTTTCCTAGACATGCACTCTCACACTACCACACTTATAGGCAAATGAGCAACCAAGCAATAGTGAAAACTTATTTTCTAATATGGCAGATCAGACTATACTGCAATGACAAAGAAAATTAACACGTAACCTGGCTCTAATACCAATTGTTAAACACCCCACGGCCCAACAAAAGCTCAAAAACACTAAGAGAAAGAAAGAAGAAATCAAATGGAAAACTCAACACTTGATTTATTTCTTGGTGTGAATAATACATAGTACATAGATCTTTATATAGACTCAAATATTAACATCCTTATTTATCTAAGCAATGTGGGATATGAGTTCATAACTCATTTGCCTTTTGTTCCTAGGCAATATGGGATTCATTCTTACTAACAAATCACTTACACTTGTTTTCTAGTAAGTTGGTGTTGATGTTTCAACATTAAAATCTTGAATAAAAATTATAAAACCTATATGAAACATGAAAGTCGTGTTTCTTATATTATTTTTAGTATTTTATCGAGTGGGCTATGTTTGTGTCTTTTTTTAGTGTGTTTAATATTATGATACGAGTAACAAAGTGTTGTTTTTCCTTGTGTAGAAAAAAGTTTTTATTGATTTTTGATAGGAGCAGTTTTTATCAGCATTCAATCGAATAAAATGAAAATATTTCGAGTTAGTCAAATTGACGAGTTTTATTTTAGCATTTTAATTCAATTTGAATTTTTTTTAATTGAGTAGAGTGAAATAGAATTTGAGTCAAATCGAATCAAGTGAAATTGTTCTAGTTAAATTAACAAATTAAACATATCAAATTAAAATCTTGTTATAATACAACTAATTTAGTGTTAGGAGCATTTAAATTTAAAACTAACTATATTTAAAAAAAAAATCAAAGCAAAATAAGAGAAAAAAAAAAGATATTTTAGTATGACAAACTTAAATAGTTAATTTACTTATTTATGTTTCAAAAATTATTATTTTAGAAAATTTTTAACTTTTTAACTTTCTTTTATATATTCTTTAAAATTTTATAATTTTTTTTAAAAAATATAAATTTTGAAATTTTTATTAATATTTTTAAATATTTTTAAATTTTTTTGTTGAGAGAGACCAATTTGCTAGAATAAAAAGTGTATTTACACCAATCTGTTTTTTGAGTTAATTGATTTGTAAAATTCACCTCAAATCAAACTCAAAAACTAGAATTACTTATTCGAGTTGACTCAAAAAATCAATTAATTCAATTAACTCAAAATTCGGATTTTTTTTATTTTTTTAGTCAATTTTGCTCACTAAATTTCATTTGTTTTATTTATTTAAATTAAATTGTTAGAAGCCACATTATCTGGTTTTACCCTTTGTGATTGACCACACCACATGATACTAGCCTTTGCTTATTTGCTCTTAGCATGATTAATATTTGGAGGTTAAATTTTATTATTAGTCCATGTACTTTGTAGAAGTTATAGAGTGTTGGGTTGGATTAAATTATAAAATGTCGGGTTAAAAGTCTAGGAAACACATATAATTGGATCCAATCTAGGAGAGATCTCCATCATAATACATATGAGGGGAAGCACACCCTATTGGCCCCTCTCTCTCTCTTAGTTCAACTAAACGATTGTTTCTCTCTCTTAGTTCAACTAAACGATTGTTTTTCTATTAAATAAGCATTACATGTATTTTACAAATTAAACTAGGGTTTCACTTCATCCCCTATAAATAGATGACACCATTAAGGTTAAGAGTACAACAAGAAGTTATATACAACTTTAAGATATTGTTATTTTTTCTGAAAATTGTGAGAATTTATTTCTAAGTATGAATTCTATTTTTCAGGAATAATAATTCTATCAATTTCTATAAGACAGAGAGATTTACTTTGCTACTGAAAGTAAGAAAACAATTTTTGGTTTTGTATTTGATTCACAATTGTTCGAGCCCATACTTGAAGCAATTCGTGGTACGAGAATAGCAAAGAAGGTCATTCAGTTGAAAGTTAGGAACGTCTAGGATCCATCTCTTTCAAACCACAAGCACTATTACAAGAAAAAGTTTATTGCTATAAATATCACAAACCAACTCTAATTTCAAAATTTTTATTTTTCTGCTATGCAAGAAAACCATTTTCAAATCAGATTTTTTCAACATACCACACTATGAATGTCACAAGTGAATAAATCCATAATCGGAGCTGGGATCTATTCTACTTGGGTCCTATCTGATATACTGTTAATCTAGTTAGTCACATCTATGTTTTTATATTCTAGGAGTCATCCACTCTGATGCTTAAGACAAAGCATCTCCCCGATTGAACTTGATAGATGACATATTAGTCTTTCAATTGACTTTCTCATTTTTTATTAGACTCAAGAAGTATTTAAGTTTATCTACTAGTATTAGGTAAATGTTAAATAACTAGTGAGCCGATATTTGCTTCCATTTTGTATTGCATGCAAAAATTATTGAGGACAATATACAAAAAATATTAATGTATACAATAGATATTTTTTTAAAACCAATTTGACCGAAAGATACAGGTGTACAATGACGAATATAATACATTTAGGGCACCAAATCCAACCTACATCCAATTCATTTCTCATTATCTCCAGCTAGGAGAGGGATTGATTAGACATATATAATTAGGGTTCAATAATTTTTAATTAAGTTTTGACTTTTCACCTATTAATTTCAACATTATTAAGTCTTGAAGTCATTCTACTAAAGTATCATGATTGAGCTCTCCCTCATTATATACCATTAGGAAAGCTACTCATCAAATGCTCATCCAATGATCTTCTCAAAAGTGTGTCATCCTCATAGGATATCTTCAATCTCATTGGGATAAATTTATTCTCCCAGTATGATCTTATTTTATCTCATGGTAACAAATACATCTTCCCTCATGAAAAGTTAATTACTAACAAATAGTAATTAAATCATTTATCTCTAAGAAAAAATGACTTGTGGCCATTCTATTTTTCATCTATCATGTAATGTCGATGAGAGAGTAACATTTACCCATTAGCTGGGCTATGAATTTCACAATTATGAAATAATGCTACATCGTGCAAAATTCGTATATCCAATTTACAAACTTTTAGGTTCCTTACCTATTTGAATGTAGGCTTTCTTTTACATCAAAATATCCAAGTCACCTATGTATAATTCATTATCCACTCAGAAGTAAGGTATGTCACACTACAAACGCTACAAGTGAATAAATCCATAAACGGATTAGGATCTATTTTACTTGGGTCATATTCGATGTATTTTCAGTGCAGTCAATCACATCTTTATCTTTGTCTTCTGGGAATCATCCTGTCCAACACCCAAGGTAAAGTATCTCTCTAATTGGACTTGATAGAAAACATATTAGCGTTTCAATTGATTTGCTCAATTCTGATTAGGTTAAGGACAAATGTAGATTATCTACTAGTATAAGTTCATTTTTTGTATTACGATATGGCCACGTAATATCACTTAGGGTCCGTTTGTTTGCCAAGAAAATATTTTTCGTAAAATATTTTCATTGTTTTACGATGTTTATTTGGTGGAAAATGAATTCCTAAAGGAAAACATTCTCCAAAACATAGGTAAAACCAATCCCATTTTAGCGAAAATGTCTTACCGATTTTTATCCCATAAGACATTTCCCTTCTCTTCACATACGATTTTCCTCTTCTTTAAGGAAATCATTCTCCCTGCTATTCTCATCCCTCCCGACCCAGTGCCTGTCGCTATCCAGCAACGCTTCTCAACACTAGTCGCCAACGTTCATCTTCCTCTATTGAAGGTAAGAATGAAAAAAAAGAAACACCCATTATCAACTTTCGTTCCCATGGATTTCTCTTTTGAGGATGTTTTTAATTTTTTTTCTTTTTCTCATTTTTTTTTTTTTTGGATTTTTGGAATGATATGTGACAAGGTATTGAATATTTTGTTTTGATTTTTTTTTTCTTTTGTTAATTGAAGGTTTTAAAGGTTAGATTTTTATCAGGATTCTAAATTTATCCAGTTTTTTCTTTTTTATTGTTTATTTCTTGCTTGTTTTTTCTTATTCTGGGCATTATTTTTGAGTTTCTCTCAATATTGGTAAAGAATTTATTCCCAAAATTAATCAAATTACAATTTTTTTTCATGGAAATAATTGGAAAATAGAGAGCATCTGGTCTTTTAATTTTCTTCAATATTATGATAAATTGGTTTCTTAAAAATTTCTTAACTAATGTCATTTTTGTTGATTGATTTTTTAAAGTCTTTTTTGTTGTTTATTTTAAGAGGATTTTCTTTCTTTTTTTTTTTCAGTTCTTGGTTTGCAAAATTAAATATACATATAAGGATGTACCCCTTTTTGTTTGCTGAACTAAAGCTGTTTATACCCTACAACATACAGTTTAGAAAAAAAATTCCTCTGCTATAACATTGTTGTTGTGGATCATCTTGTTATTGCATTTTTGAGCTTTTGTTCCCATATTTTTTTTCTATGGATCATCGTGTTGAAAGAGATATTATTCTTACCCAATACGCTCGGTACTTTGTTTAATCCATTGTTATCTTTTATAATTTTCCACCAGGAATGCTTTCTTTGCAGGAAGAAAGCTAACTGTAGACTAATCTTGTTATTTTGTTGTTTGGCTTTGCTGACTGTAGATTAAGCTTATTGCTTAATCTTGTTATTTTGTTGTTTAACCATGGTCTTGTTGTATGGCTTTCAATGAGAATATATAAGGAATGCATACATTGTTGTATGGTTTAATCTACTGTACTTTATCCCTCCCCCCGCGATGACCATAATGAAAATTTTCTCGAATTTCAGAATATACTGTAGAAGAAGATAAGACTGAAATTTATGGTGCTTTTTTGTTTGTGTTTAAAAGGCTATGTCGGAAACTTAAAATCAAGTTATGTCTATGCTTAAATTACGACCATGACATTTATTGTGATCACAAACATAATAAAATGCTATGACAAAGAAGAAGGCATTAAATCCACAAAAATAACGACCATAACATTGTATTATCATTGCTTTTTAACAACCTTCTTGATATATTATCATTGATTTTGATTGTTTGGTAATGAAAACAGGGATAATGACATCAATTTTATTCAGCACTCGAGAGAATCGAAAGGATTGTCAAATCGAAAAAATTAAATTTAATTAGTTTTCTTGCTTTTATAGCATCATAATTGACAAGTCGTTTATATGTCTAATTCTTTATTTGTGTTTATCTTTAGTTTTTAGAAGATTGAGATTATAATGAGAAAGGTTAAGAAATTTGTGCCATCAATGCAATTGAATATTATATCAATTTAATTATTATTTTAAAAGAAATTAATCCTTAAAAATTATAAATAATTTTAATTTGATTCTAATTTAAAAAATTTAAAGAAACATATAAGAAATTTTAAAAATCTAAAAAATTATATGGATATTAAATAAAATAGAATAAATACCCTCCTCTCCCCCCATCCCGTCTCTCTCATCTTTTTCTTCCCACGTGACTTAAATGTTTTCAATCCCAAATTATATGCATTGCATTGGATATTTCACATCTCATAAAAATCTGAAACATTTTTCAGAGATGGAAAAGTTTTCACCCGTCTTTATAATAATCACACCATTTTAAAACTGAAAAAATGACTTGTAATATGATAATATATATCGATTAGTTGGATGACGAATTTAAAATTTTGATAATTGAGTGAATAAAAAAATATACAATCATAGTTGATTGACTAAATTAAAAAAATAACAATTAAATGATAAAAAAAATAAACATTAGTTCAAAGACTTGCGGTATAATTTACTCTACTTTAATCTTACATAAAAGAATTAAATATTACTCACACATCACAGCACTTCCTTACATGACCATTTAAGTGCTTTATGGTACTCTTTACAACTGCCTACGTTATGAAATAGGTTTCTTAAAACTATGATGTCTTTTTGAGCTTTTCGAGTATTCTTCCCATTAAATTATTGCTGTAACTTAAATTTATTTGCATTTTTAGTCACTGTACTTTGGTTGTAATGACATTTTTAGTTTTAGTTTAATGCATTTCAGTTTCTTTTATTTTGTAGTTGTTAAAGTTTGCTCATTTCATGTTTTTTACTTTAGATTTTCTTGTTGAATGCTTTTCTTTACATGCCTTTTACATTTTCTTGCATAAAAATTTCAACTTTTATATTTTCATAAGCTTTACTTTAATGGCTTTTTTGCTTTCCATTTCCATGATTGTTAGTTGTATTTACAGTATGAGTAGCTAAACCTTTAAGAGGGTTGGTTGTTGGAGATGCGGTGAGCTGATACTTGGATGAAGGACCAAATCATAATAAATTAGATTAATTTGAATGAACCAACAAACTTAGGATTGATGCCCCTAATGGAATATCTAGACAAGTTAGATCGATAGGTACTCTTGTTGTGCACCAATTCATTAGTCCTTGATTATTTGATGAGATCGAGAGATAAACCAGATTAATTTGTCTAATTTGGTAAAATTGAGATTGAGAGATAAAATTGAGCCACTTTAGTAATTTAAGTCCCTAATTTGAAGATCGAGGAATCACATCGAAGTCAACCAACCATCATTAGTCAATTATTGGTTAATTTTGTAGTTTTGTACTCTTTACAATTTAGTCCCTAGAGTAGCGTATTTAATTTCCTTGCTACATTTACTTGTTACGATTTGTCATAATATAAAATCATACCAGTAACTGCTTAGACTCTAAACTGCACGCTATTTATTACTCAATCACCATCTACTTTGAGTTTGACCCCTTGGAAAACTATGTGTTCCATTGGAAGTATAAATATTACAATTGACTTGTACGATTGCAATTAAAACTGCTCTTCAAAAAAATAGTTTTTCAAAATCGATTGTTTTAACATGTACGCTCGTGATCAGTTAGTGCTCGTTAAGGATTTGGTTTTCACTCTAAATATTGGGTGGCTCATTGGGTGCAGTCTTACATGGCCTACAGCTACCACATTTGCCTTGAGTGTTCATAATGTATTCTTGAAAATTTAAAATCTAATGTATATCTACAAATTTCTAGGAAAAAGTTTAAGCATTAGTCATTTCTTGAGTGTTTGCAATCTAAAGATTACAATTTATTTAAAGTTTCAAAAGTAATAGTAACTAAATTATGACCGACAATAGAGTCTCAGATTTAATCTCTTTGAAGAAATTTTTTTCAAAAGTTTGTGGCATGGCTTTTCCCAAAAATACCCTTTTAAAGAAATGCATGCAAACTTCATTAAAAAACTCACAGTTTGAGTTTTGTAAATCTAACTTTTATACCACAAAATATAACCTCCTCAACCTGGCCTAGACGTTAAGACCGAAGTCGAAAGATTACATTGGCCACCGGAATAGTCTAGCAAAACTATCAGAGTTTAGAAACAATTTTTTTTAAAAAAATTGCTTTAATGTTTAAAAAAAATGTAGTGTGTTTCTAAAATGTACAATTTAGATTTCAAAAATAGCGGTTGATCTTAATGATTGTTTGGCAAAAGATGAATTCCTGTTTTATATGTATGTATAGATGTATAATTTTTCAAACCTCATTGACATAGTCATGCAACGGAAAAATGATATTTAACATAGTCTTAATGAAAACCAATTTCATGCATAATTAATTTAAAATCCATATTTCAACATGCTAATATCAAAGTATATGTCATGCATGCCAAATAAATCCAAAACTTAAGTCCAATGTCACAATTTAAATAAAATAATACATTATCTGAATAATAGTAATTTCAAATAGTAAATCTAAAATACTTTTATTAAAACAAAAACAATCCGAGATGAGACTTTCCGAATGTTGAGTCCACGCCCTAACCTTACGGGTTACCTGAAAAGATGTGACTCAACTTTTCTTTTATTTTGTCTATGTAAAAGTTCTACTATGACTATGCTCGAGTTTCTTATAAGTGTACAATGTATGGTTATAGATACAATTCATGATATTAAAATTTTGGTATTCTCTATTTTATCTCTTAGCCTACTATAAACACATTGGAACACTAATTAATAAACTTATTCTCAAACTTGAACGCGCAACTTAACTTCCTCTATATGCATAACAATCCAACTTGCCACTCCTTTCGTGCAACCTTGGCATCGTCCCCCGGCGCAACTTCTTTACAACTTGAAACGTGAAATAACATTCGTAAGCTCATAAGATTTAGTGAGAAGATCTTTTATATCTGATTCATTACACTACAATTATTTGCATTTCCTTGTGTGTTTCTATCCATTCCTTTCACCTTTGGCGGGTACATTATTCAGACTACCATCTTCATATTAGAATCATCTTTCCTTACTTGAGATCATTTCCTTTCTCTTAATATCTTTAAGAACTTACGTTACTCTTATTTTAATTATACATTGTCTTGACGTTTTTCCGGGGTGGGCGGCTCCTTTCTCATACAACCGATTCCTTCTTACAAACGCATTATAACATCATTACTGATACGTCGTAAACTAAACTAAAAATTTGACTAAGACAAGTGCACCTATCAATTAATAGTATAGCTACATTGAGCAAATATATCATTCCCATGAGGACAAAAAGTAATAGTAATTACCATCTTTCGATTATTTAACCGATAAAATTAAGTGATTGATTAAAAACTAAAATTAACTAATTAAATTAACTAAAAAACACAACAAAGAACAAATCAGGAAAATAATCGAGTAAACAACCAAGAAGCGAAAGAATACCCAGGAAAGAATTCACCCAGATTTCATTTGTCACTATCAATCTAAATTACGTAATTTCTTTACCTAGTATATTGATCCTTAGAAATCCCTAAATTATGCCAATATCTCTTTCGAAAGTAAGAGAAACTAACTCTAGGTTGATTAATTGAAATTTCTTTCTAATTAAAACCTCTATTATCGCATTAACTCGAGTTATGGATTCCCCTATTAGATTTGAATCTAATCCGGTATATTTATGTCGTCATATTTCAAAGATTGCATGCAACTCCACTCAAATATGTAATATCTACTCTTAAACAAGGTCTATTCCTCCTGTGATTTAAACACATCAAATATGGGTCAATAATTTAGAAATATTAAATCAAGAATTAAGCACACATAATTGGAAACAAAAAAACTAAGAGTTTATTACGTAAAATAAAAATCAAACAACAGAGTCTATTATAGGGTTCATTTCCCTATGTATTTAGAAAATTAGCTCACCACAATAAACAAAGAAACTCATGATAATCTTTAAAGAAATCAAATGGAAAATTTTAATCTTAATTGAAATCTGCTTTAAAATCCGCTTCTATGGTGTTTTTCGAGTTTTTTTTCTTGAATATTCTATGACGACTCTCTCCTATCTTCCTATTTTTTCATATATACGTCTTAGAATGCCTAAAAAACCTAAAATTCGTATTTTCCCACAGTTTAAGGTGTAATCCCGTGTAAACGACATGGTCGTGTGGCAGCTTGTGTGGCTCACACAGACGTGTGGAAGGGATCAGCCTGTGTGGCTCTTGTAAGTCACTCCAATTTTTCGATTTTCGCTCCTTTTTCTCCCAAATGCTCTCCTAAGTATAAAAACATGAATTTAAATGATTAAGAGCCTAATATTCACCACTTAAATTGAATAATCATCCAAAATCACATTAAAAATGAGGTTAAAACATGTTACTTTTATCAATTATCAAATATACCCACACTTAAGCGTTTGTTTGTCCTTAAGCAAAATCCTAAACCAACAATCAAGTTAACTGCCCTCAATTTATTATTTTTACCGATAATGTCTTAGGATAATTTACAAATAATCATGCATTGAATATTCAACTAAAATGACACTAAAGAATACAAGCAATCCAATGCACAAACATCCATAAATAAATCCCAAAACAAAATTAAAAAAAAACTCCAAATTAAAAAAAATTACTTCAATTGTAACTGTGAGGAAATTACTTAAAAACAAACAAAAATTCAGGGATTTTATCGCATAAGCATATAAACAACCTCCCCACACTTAAGATGCACATTACCCTCAATGTACAAACAAATATAATCACAAAATAAGCACAATATCATAAGGGAGGGAGAGAACTGAAACTGTCTTGAATTTGGAAAATTTCACCAAAATAGTGAAAACTGAAATCGTAGGCAATTCTAATGAAGTGCATTTTTCCTAGCTAATTAATAAGAAAAAAGACAAAAATAAATAAGATAAAGGGATGACAAACTAGAAAAAACAAAGAACAAAATAGTAAAAATAACAGTGCAAAATAACAAAAACAAAACATCTAAGTCTCACAGATAAAATAAATTAAAAATAATTAAAAAATAAAAGTACAATTAAAAATAGAAATTAAAATAAATAAACAGAAGACTAAATTAAGTTAGGGATCTGTGCCCGATGGTAAGTCCGAATCGTGAGGCGCAACATCGGGTGGAGAAATATGGAAATGTTGGCACATTAGTTGCAGATACGCCTCAATACGATCGAACCGTGCTGACTATTGGTCGACATGCTCAAGATGTAACTGCTCGATGTGATCTATCTACTTTGTCTTTCTCTGCTAAGAAGATCTATCCGATCAAAGTATCACTACTCAAAGTGGTCAAACCTCTCGGAACATCACCATTAACTAATCAAGAAGATAAGTAGACAAATCAATATAAGGTAAAACAAATCAGCAAGCAAACTTCCTCAGAACAAGAGTCGTATCACATATGAACATAATTAAAGTCTACTCCTAATATGAAAAATGAAACTAAGACTAAGCAGATAGAAATAACTTATGTAATATACCCAACTAAGACTAAGAAAAAAATACTAATAATAAAAAGGAAAGGTAAACACATAGAATAATAATATCATTATGACTAACACTAATAAAAATAAGAAGAATCAAATAATAGTAATAACAGAAACAATACTAAGCCTAATAATAATAAAAATAATAAAATAAAATACTAACACTAACCTAAGATAACTACAATAATAATAATATAAAAAATAATAATTAGAATAATAAAAAATAAGGATGGGCCAAACAGTGGTAAGGGGTAGCCTATGGTGACAGCGACATGAATGATGGTGAGACGAAGGTACGATCGGTGAGGATAGAGGAACGATTGGAGAACAGGTAATGATTGACGAGAAGGACGACAATGGTGTTGAGGTAAGTGCGAGTTAAGAGGGAAAGGGGGGAAAATCGATGTTTGGGGTGTTTATTCACAGATCAAATGGCAGCCTAATGGACAGAACGAGGAAAGGGAAAGGAATATCGAGAAAAATTTTGGGGGCATGGGTGACCGATTGCAACAGCGACGCTTAAGGAGAAAGGCAGGTGAGAAAGAAAGAAAGGAAGGAAAAGACAAATCGCGTGGAGGATGGGGAGACAGGGAAACAATTGGTCGACGTTTTGTGGTGGTTTGGACGACGAAGGTGGGACTAGAATTTGGAAGGTCACATGACCAAAGAGAGGACGGTAGGGGTTTCTGTTTGATTTGGTAAGAAAAGGAGAAGGAAAAACAAATTGAAAAACCCTAGATTTAAAATACGATACATGGCCATGTTCTAGGCCATGTGGGCCACACGGTCGTCTGACTAGGCCGTGTACCCACACTCAACTAGTGTGATTGGAAATATAGGAAAAAAATTAAGCCCAGTACCCACAATGCCTAGGACATGCCCATGTGTCACACACAACCGTGTGTGATGGTCGTTCACTTCTCCTATGCTTGTGTGCAAGGCTATGTTGATCACACGGTCTAGCACACTCCTATGTTTCAGGTCATGTGTCGCACACTACCATGTCTCCTGGTCGTGTAACTCTTTTTGTGTGTGTGATTAAAATAAAATTGAAAAAATTAGCTCCGATACGCACACGACTTAAAATACGCCCGTGTGTCCAATCTGTGTGGTTTACCCCAACCTATGTGGACCATTTTTTTCTTTTTTCAATTTTTTTAAAATAAAATGAAATTAAAATAAATAAATAAAATAAAAGCACTCAGGTTGCTTCTCAAAAAACTCTTATTTAGAGTCTAAGCTAGAATTCCCTTTTTAAGCTAACGATTAAGACGGATCTTAGAGTCGAAGCTCCTCTCTCTCATTATCAACATTACCACCTAAATAATGTTTGAGATGATGATTGTTTACCTTGAATGTGTTGTAATCAAGGTGTGTTACCTCAATGATTTCGTATGGGAATATGTTTAATACAACAAATGGGTTCGACCCTCTTGACTTAAGCTCCGAAGGGAACATTCGTGGATCTGACTTGTTTAGTAGCACTTTATCCTTAACTTTGAATTGGTTTGTCTCTTTACATTCACATCATGGCGTTGCTTTGTCACTTCCTTGTGCTTTCTCTATTTCTCATTAGCCTTCGTTCTCCATTCATCGAGCTGCACGATTCACTCTTCACTTGTCCTTTGATTTATTTCACCTTGAAACAGGTACTATTTGAACATGTACTCATTAGTGATTTCCTGCAAATAATGTCGAGCCATTTGATTACTGACATTAATAGAGTAATGAGTATCATCTCGCTCACTAGGAACTCTAACAAAATCACATGCTTGATGAGTAACATTTTCATCACCTACACTTATCACTAGTTTACAATTACCCACATCAATAATAGTTCTAGTAGTGGCTAAAAAGGATCAACCTAAGATAATTGAGACTTCAATAGTCTCATCCATGTCCAATATAAAGAAATCAATAGGCAATATAAATTTATCTACTTTCACAAGTACATCCTTAATAATGCCCCTAGGATACCTAATTGATTTGTCAACTAATTAAATACTCATCCTAGTAGGTTTTGGTTCCCCGAGACCATGTTGTTTGAACATTTTATTAGGCATAATATTTATACAATCTTCTAAATCAGCCAAAGCTTTATCAACATTTAAGCTACCAATAAGACAAGGAATAGTAAAACTCCTTAGATCTTTAAGCTTGGTGGGTAGTTTGTTTTGGAGAATGGTTAAGCAACCCTTATTGAGATCCACAGTTGACAATTCATTGAACTTTGTTTTATTTGTTAACAACTCCTTTAAAAAAAAATTATACTTTAGCATCTACGAAAGGGCTTTAATAAAAGGTAAGTTAATTTCAAAATTTCAAGAAATTTACTAATAGCATTAGAAAATACCATTGATTCTCCTTACTTATGGTCTAATTTGTTCCCATTTGATCATCTTTAGCATGCATTTTTAGTCTTTTTAACTTAGTTATTGCACTTTCTAACTTAGTGAAGCTTGGCCTAATTTTCTTTAATTTTATCATGTTTTTACTAATAATGTTGTTGCATTAGTTGTTCAGTATTGCGCCTAAAGATGTGACTATAGGAATCTGTCCTGAAGGATCAATGCATGAAGGTGTATAGAGTTATCACTGCAAAATAACATCCAAATTTGCGCCAAGAACTGTCGCTGCAACTGACAACTGTCTAATGAACACACCAAATTTGCGTGAGTGTACAACTGACATAACCAACTTGTACAGCTAAAAGAAGTTAGATCTGAAAGGGAGGTCGCCTGGAATTGGTAATGGGTGTTAAATATTGAGGAGAAAAGATTTTATTCATCTTCCTCTTGATTATTTTTCGGTGGATAAAATTTCTTCTTTAACACCTTCTTAAGCTTGCATACATGGTAGCTTAAATTCCCTGAGGGCAACCTTACATTGAGGAGAAGGTAACACTACTCCTAATGAGGAGCATCCTAAATGCGACGTAAGAAGAGTGTAAGGGAATGATTAAAATAGACTAGGAATAGGATACTTCAATTTATTCTGTTATTCTTTTGCTTAAACGCTGATAAGTTTTTATAATTTGAAGTTGTATGAAAATACAATTTAATTTCAGATCAAGTTTGATATCTATTTCAATCTTTCCTTCATTGTTTATCTTTGGATTTAATTGTTTGACCATGGAAGTGTGATTGTAGTCACTATCATTGGAAAGTGCAGCGACAAATTAAGTTAACAATTAAGTCAACTAAAGTTGTTTGAGGATTGAATTAATTCAGTCCACTTGTTCTTAAATATATAGAATTGCCAACACTAAAAGGTGTGGTTAGTGTGAGTATTTGAGTCTTTGATAAACAGGGAAGTCAAGGTTGGTAAGATTTCATTATACTTAATTGTGGCGACAATTTATCTGTTATTAACCTTGTGATCACATTTAGTTTTTTGCCAACTTTTTAAGTCATTATCACTGTTTTCCTTTTTAATTTTTTTTAAATTGCTTTGATAAATTATTCTCATACTTTGATAAATTTTTTTATTTTATTGCTTCGACATTATTCATCGCAATCTCTTTAGTTTTAACTTTCTTTCCATTGAAAATTATAAACATATGCAGTCATCCCTTGGGATTGATATCTGATAGATTTACATCTATCTATTATACTTGCATCGATAGTATACGCTTGCACATATTTGCTGTGACGTTCATAGCGCGATAATTTACCATATTGTTCGTTTATGCAGTCTTGCTTGACTTTTACTAGAAATGGAATTTATGGTTTGTATTCCCTAACCATCAACTTATCCTCTTTCTTGCTTTCTTCAACCCTATCATTTTTCTTGACATCTTGTAAATTCAGCTTCATTTTAGGGTCAACTAACCCTTCCACGCTTCGAATAGTGATTCCATGGATTTTCTCTTTTGGGTTGGTTTCAGTGTTACTAGGTATGCTGGCTTGTTGTCTCGTCGAAATTAGTTTAGAAAGCTGTCCAATCTAATTTTCAAGCCTTCGAATCGATGCTTGATGATTTTTCAGAGCTATCTCAGTCTTATCTAGTTTCAAACACCGAAATAAATTTAGCTAACATCACCTTTGACCACCCCAAGAGAAATTTGGATGATTCCTCCAATTTGGATTATAGTTATTGCTATATGGGTTATTTTGAACTCTAGAATTGTTATCCATAAAGTTGACTTGTTCATGCTCCATGTTAGAACTGAAGGGTAAACATTTTGGATTGAATATCCCCGTTCCATTCGCCTCACATTGTATTATCGGATTATCTGTTTATTGCAACTCAAACCATCAATCATTTTATGCAGTGCTTCCACCTGACTTGCCAACATAGCAACTGCATCCATATTAAAAATACTGGCTACATTGATTTGTTTTTGTTCTCATGACTTGCCATTGATAGTTATTTAGGTCATCTCTTAAATAAATTCTTTGGCTGCTTATCTGCTAATTTTATACCTAGCAGATTAAATGAGTTTTCACACTTGAAGAGCTTGAAAGTAAGTATTTTTTTATGTTTTTGTAGGATTTAACTTAGGTTCTTCTATTGAATAAATTGTAACCTAAGTGCTAAAATGTTGTTTATTTGTCTTTAAGGTTGATTGAGGCCTAAAAGTAAACTAATGTACTTTGTGAGTATGTAGGTGGCTATAAGAAGTTGCACAAATATGAAGCTGATCATTTTCTCACAACATTGGATGATCTACGTTGCAGCAAAGGGACCAGACTTAGAGATTTCAGAGACTGACTTCCTTGTCGCGACATACATAGGATTCAACTGATGGAACTAGTGTCATGGACTTAGATTTTTCCCATGCAATCCGTGCGGTTAAGTCGTTTCTTTGCTCCAAAAACGCCTAAGTCAACCGAATTTCTAAAAAATAAGGATTCAACAGAATTTCCTCTAAGGCACCAACATAAAAGCGAAAGAACTCAAGATGAACGAATGAAGAACGAAGAACACAAAAGAGAGAGAGTTTTGAGTGAATGCTCTCAAGAATTATTATGGCTTAAGAATGAAGTGATATACAATGAGGGGAAGTAGCCTCTATTTATAGTTCAGCCTCCCTAAGATCAGCGGTACAGATCAAAGTACATTAATGGCTAAGATTGAAAAGTATCTACAAAAAGAATCTCTAAGATTACAATCAAATCTCTAAGATCACAAGGATCATATCTTCTAAGATTACTTATCTTAAAGATTACATTCCATATTTACCAACTTTGTAGATAGACCTTCATTCTCTCCAAGCACTGGGCCAGTTTGATTGGAGCAAAAGACCTCCCTTGAACTCGATGGATCACACAAATGTGCCATGGTTGCGGACTCCCATATGCAACCCATGACATTCTCCCCCATCGAATCTAGCGACGTCCTCATTACATCCTTTGCATGGAACTGGTCTATCTTGTCTTGAAACTGCCACAAGGCCTCGACAGGTTCCCAACTTATCTCACTTTCGGGAAATCATTTCCATCGATCTAAATATACATGTCACGGCAGATAGTACTTCCTTCTAAACACACGGTCTACCACGAGGCTCTCAATTTCACGATCGTAAGAGACCTTTACCCCCATTGGTGCTCGTTCAGACTTGCCTCAATTTGGATTCTCCTGATCGTCGTGGAATGACTTAAGCATACTTACATGGAACATTGGGCGGACTTTAAGCTTTGCAGGCAACTCAATTTTGTAGGCCACCTTGCTTACTCTCTTTACAACTCAAAATGGTCCCTTATACCATCGCACAAGCCTCTTGTGCAAGCCATTATGTCGCAAAATCAAGTGGAGTTTAGTAAAAACTGAATCATCAACCTGAAATTGCACGTCCCTTCGATTTTGATCTACCCATTTCTTGTTGCGTTTACTTGCCTTGTGAACGCAAGATCGAGCTAAATCATTTTGCTCTTGCCAATCCCTCATAAATCGGTAAGTTATTGGATTAGGTCCCGTATAACGAGTTGCAACAGTATTGGGTGTAAGTGGCTGTTGACCCGTCACTGTCTCAAATGGACTCTGGTTCGTCACCTCACTTCATTGCAAATTGTATGAGAATTGGGCCACGTGCAACAACTTCGACCAGTCCCTTTGTGTGTCACTTACATAGTGCCGTAAGTACATCTCTAATAACGCATTCACTCGTTCGGTTTGCCCATCGATTTATGGATGCATGCCAGTGGAAAAATTCAAGTCTGAGCCCATTAACATGAACAATTCCATCCAGAACCGTATCGTAAAGCACCCGTCTCGATCACTTATGATAAACTGCGGCACTACCCAATACTTTACCACATGTCTCAAGAACAAACGAGCTGCCTCCTCAACAGGACACTTCTTGGTTGCTGGAATAAAAGTTGCATACTTCGAAAACCTGTCTACCACAACAAAGATACTTGTAAACCCATCAGATTTAGTCAAACCCATAATAAAGTCCATGGATAAGCTCTCCCATGGATGCTCCGAAATAGGCAAAGGTTGTAACAAACTGACGGGATTCTTCAACTCGACTTTATCTTGTTGGATACCAAACAAGTCTTCACATAGGTCTTCACCTCATCACTCATGTGAGCCCAATAAAATCGATCCTCCAAGAGACCCAAAGTGCGATGCATACCTAGATGGCCAGCCCATTTCGAATCATTACATTCTTTCATCAAATTTCATCAAATTTTTGGCCATGAGATCATAGGACAATCCTTCTCGAACATGCTCTAATAGAGAACTATCGGGTTGGGTTATTGTTGCCAATTCCATATTTCGACTAAGTGCATCAGCGACAATGTTGACACTCCCAGATTTCTATTCCAAGCTAAAATCAAACTCCGTGAGGAAAACCTGCCAACGAGCTTGCTTGGGAGAATTTTTTTTGAGTCAGGAAATAACTATTTGTAATATTATTAATGTATACCACGAACCTGGAACCCAACAAATACTGCCTCCATGTGCGTAAATAGTGCACCACAACGGTCATCTCTTTCTCTTGGACCGTATATCATCGTTCCGTCTCATTGAGCTTTCGACTCTCGAAAGCCACTGGAGGCCCATCTTGCATCAGTACTCTCCCAATTGGATAGTCTGATGCATTCGTGCGTACCTCATACGCCTTGAAAAAATCTGGTAAAGCAAGTATTGGCTCACTCGTCATTGCTTGCTTTACTTGTTTGAAGGTATTCTCACATAGAGGATCCCAATCTCATTCTTTACCCTTCTTCAACAAATTCATCAAGGGTACAGTGATTTTGGAGTAGCCTTCAATAAAGTGCTTATAGTAGTTTAAGTATGGCCGGAGGGATGGGGATGTTACTCTTCGATCCTTTTCAAAAAACCACATTGATGTTACAATTAAGATGATTGACGATGAGAAAGAATGGTGCCAGATCGAATTCTATGGCACTCATTTTGCAAATGATAAAGAAGATTCATGAAATGTTCTGAGAGAACTACAGAAAACCCAAGAGCTCTCGTCGTTTGTTTGTAGTGACTTCAATGAGATCTAATACTCTTTTAAGAAAGTTGAAGGCATTCCACGTGATCAAAGGAGGATTGAAGTATTTCGATATGTTTTTGAAGTTTGTCGAATAAAGGATACTGGTTTCAAAAGCCCATCATTTACGTCGAAACGAAAAAATTTGCCTGAAACGAATATTCACGAGCGATTGGCTAGGGGAGTTACGATGGATGATTAGTTTGACATGTTCCCTAATGTTGATATTACACATTTGGCCCACTCTCATTTGGATCACTGTCCATTATTAATACATATGGATAATGGTAGCATCAATCGAAGCACTAATCGATTTAATTTTAAGACCTGGTGGATGGTGGAGGATACTTTCAAGAATGTCTTACAAAATATTTGGGAAACAACTGAAAGGGATTTACTAGCAAAAATAGATGGTTTGAGAGAGGTATTGATGAACTGGGCGAAAGGGATTAGAAGGAAAAGAAGACGATTGAAAAAGGAGTTAACGAGGAAATTAGAATAGATTTCGACAAAGGAAAGGGATAAGGCAACTCTAGCAAAGCTAATTGATACTAGAGTGCATTTGAATCTAGAAATTGAAAAGGATGAACTCTTCTGGGAATAGAGGCCAAGAGCAAATTGGTTGTGATTTGGGGATAAAAATACTAATTTTTTTCACACCTTTTCATCTAGTCGCAAGAAAATGAATACCATAAAGGGTTTAGAGAATGAGCAGGGTCAAATGGAGTTAATTGCAATGAGGTATTTCAAATTATTGTTTCCATCAAAGGGAAATGGTAATGCAACTCATATATTATAGGGTGTTACACATTGTAATAATGATTTGAACCGTATGCTCATGGCTACATACACAAGTGAGGAAATCCATGTGGCGCTTAAAAGTATGGGACAGACAAAAGCCCTTGGGATTGATGGTTTCTCGGTGATGTTCTTCCAACAATACTAGCATATTGTGAGAGGTGAGGTCAACAAGTTCTATTTGGGAGTGCTAAATGATGGTAAGGAGATGGAACAAATAAATGTTACAAACATCGTGCTCATTCCTAAAGTGCCGCAGCCTAGAAGTATAGTAAATTTTCGTCACATAAGCCTTTGTAATGTTATTTACAAATTAATTGGTAAGGCTACAGTGAATCGTTTTCAAAAGGTATTAGAGTTATGCATAGATAAACCTTAAAGTGCCTTTGTAACAGGGCACTTAATCTCTAACAACATTTTACTTGCTTAAGAATTAATGCACACTTTTCGATAGAAAAGATTAGGACACAAGAGTTTTATGGCCTTAAAACTTGACATGAATAAGGCCTACAATCGTGTCAAATGAGGGCTTTTATAGGCTGTGATGATAAAGATGGGTTTTGATGACAAGTGGGTTAATCTTATTCTACGATGCATCTCTTCGATGTTATATAGAGTGAGCATCAATGGAAAAATGGGGGAAATGTTTCCGCTGTCTAAGGGATTGAGATAGGGAGACCCATTGAGCGCTTTCTTATTCTTGATTTACAGAGAAGATCTCTCTACTCTTATGAGGTTAGCTATGCAAGATGGTTTGATTAGAGGAACGAAGGTTAGTAAATGAGGGTAACCAATATCAAATTTGTTATTTTCTAATGATTGTGTCCTTTCGACGAAGCAATTGTTAATGGAATACAATTTATGAAGAACATTTTGGTAGAATATGAGCAATTCTCAAGCCAATGTGAATATTATGAGAAGTCTACTATCTTCTATAGTTCGAATACTAGAGTGAAGGATCAATTGATGTTACGACAAAGGCTAAGGGTACGTTACTCTAATAACCTAGAGAAATATTTGGGGTTTTCAAATATGGTGGGTAGAAGAAAGAAAGAAGCCTTTCAAAACTTAAAAGACAGATTCAGAAAGAAGATCCATGGCTACAATGTGAAATTTCTGTCACAAGAGGGTAAGGAAATTTTTCTAAAATCTGTCTTGCAAGCTACCCCTACCTATTTTATGACATATTTTCTACTACCAAAGTCCCTATATGGTGAACTTAATAGTCTAATAGCACGATTCTGGTGGCAAAAAGGAAAAGGTAAAAGAGAAATCCATTAGTGAGAATGGTCCCGACTATGTGAACTCAAAAAAGATGGTGGCATGAGGTTTCGCTGTTTTGAGAAATTTAATATAACTTTGCAAGTAAAGCAGAGTTGGAGATTGTTACAACGTACCAATTCCCTCATATTGATTGTTTTAAAGGCCAAATACTACCCCGATTCAGCTTTTTTAAATGCTTGATTAGGCAATCAACCATCTTACTAATGGAAAATTATTTGGGCAGCTAGAGAATTACTATAAGAAGAAATAGGATGGAGAGTAGGTTCGGGGGAGAATATCTCAATCATGGATCATGCTTGGATCCCAGGGTCAAGTGATTACCCTTATTGTTTATGTGATTGCTATCATAATAATGAAATTAAAGTTGTGGCAAAATTGATTGATACAACTAGTAAAGAATGGAAAAGGAAACTAGTGTGCAATACCTTCTCATCTAATGAAGCGAAACGTATCTTGCAAATTCTCTTACCAAGGGAGCCCCATGCTGATTTGACAATCTGATGAGGAGAATCGACGGGTGATTTTTTCGTCTGAAGCGCCTACAAATTATTACAGAACGGTAACTTAATCCTAATCGTATTATACAAACCACCTCACGGAATTTCTACAAGAAATTTTGGAGTCTGCAGCTCCTTACTAAAGTGAAGACTACAATTTGGAGAATAGCTAGGAACTTCATTCCTAACTTTCCCAACCTCTGTCAAAGGAAATTAATGAAGACTGTCAGATGCCCTCGATGCTGCGGTGAATTGGAATATGCAAACCACACTTTTCGTGATTGTCCAACATCAAAAGAAGTATGTAATTTGTTAGGCTTGAGGTGGATTTTAAACAAACCTGAACTAAAGCATCTAGATTGGCTTATTTGGGTTTTTGCAGAATGCCCTTCTCACAAATTTAAGTTGTTTGGATACGCTTTGTGGAATATATGGTCAGCAAGAAATATAGTAGTGCATGAGAATAAGCAGAAACCGGGTCATGTCATCTTAACAAATACTACTGCTTATTTGGCAGAAAGAAGATTTAGAAGCAAGAAAACTTACCAGAGCCAAGCGGGAAATAAAATGGTACCCTCCACCTAGGCCGATGGTTAAAGTTAACTTTGATAGGACTTTCGACAAGGGAAGCTCTGCATCGTGTTCTGGGCTCGTTGCAAGGGATTCGCTAGGTAGGATCCTACTCTATCAAGCAATTTTTAAAACGAACATTGGATCGGCTTTTGCAGCGGAGGCCATTGCATGTCAGAGCGCGATGGAAAAATGTGCAGAAATGAATTGGGGAGAGGCAATAATCGAAGGGGATGCTCTTGCCATCTTAAAGAAATGTCAAAGGGATCAGGAAGACAAGTCTGAAATCCGGGCCTATATCAGAAACATCAAGCATATTTCTAAGCAAATCAACGGATCAATTGTAAACACATTCCGAGGGAAGCAAATTAGTTGGCTCATGAAATAGCCACCCAAAGTCCGAGGCAAAAGGAAGAGTTTTACCTGATCGGAGATGTCCCTATCTTTGCACCGAATAGACTGGAAGCCGACCAGCAGTGGGATCCAGATTGAAGAGGAAGAGGAAAGGTTTGAAGAACAAGGAGAAACGTTTTCTGATATGTTCTGGACTCCTCGAAAAGAAGCAATCAGATGGTGCTTGAAATACTATTTTTTTAATTGAATACATTTTTTTATCTTTAATACATTTTCTCTTCATAACTTTTTTAAAATTATTAACAATTTTTAGATTAAAGACTTTTATATAATCCAAACATGAAAGCAAATTTAATAAATACTATTTTTTTCCATAATATTATAAATTATGCATGTGAAATTTAGTAAACTAATTTTATCGTTGTACTATAATCTACTATTGCATCTCTATGCTTTATTTTTTTTTTTAAAAAGTGCCTCTATTGGCAATACAAAATGATTGTGAGCGCTTTAAAAAGGGATCCAAACATTGAGGTTTAGCAATACCAATTACTTGATAAAAAGAAATGGATTTGAAAGGAGATGAGCTTAATCTTGATGAGTTGCTTGAAGCTCAGGCTCTTGTTTGGAACCATACGCTCAGATTCATAAGCTCTGTGTCACTGAAATGCGCTGTTGAACTACAAATACCAGATATCATCCACAACCACGGCTAAGCCATGAGTCTTTCAGACCTAGCTTTGGCTCTTGGTATCCACCATTCAAAACTCCACAGTCTCCATCGCCTCATGCACATCCTCATTCATTCTGGCTTCTTTGCTGAGTCCAATACCAACCCAACTGACCAACAGAAAGCTTATGTCCTCACCCCTGTTTCTCGTCTTCTCCGAAAGGACAATCCCTTCAGTTCAACTCCTTTCATACTCGGAATGCTTGACCCCGTTAAACGAAAACCGTGGCTATATTTAAGTTCTTGGTTCCAAAACCATGACCATCCTACATTCAGCACAGTTCATGGCGAGAGTATGTGGGATTATGCCGGGCATGAGCCGAGGGTGAATCATTTCCTTAATGAAATGATGGCTAGTGATGGGCTTTTAGCGGCGAGCGTGGTGCTTAGTAAGTGCAAAGGAGTTTTTGAGGGGTTGAAGTCAGTGGTTGATGTTGGGGGTGTGATGGGAACCATGACCAAGGTACTTGCTAAGGCTTTTCCACAAAAGGAATTCACTGTCTTTGATCTTCCCCATGTTGTTCATGGCTTGCAAGGATGTGAAAATTTGAAGTATCTTGCTGGAAACATGTTCGAAGGAGTTCCCCCATGTAGATATCATCATGCTAAAGGTTTGTTTATTATCTCTAATTAATTTGCTGTCTTGAAAATTAAAATTTAACCTTATTTTATTCATCATCTAATTTATTGCAGTGGATATTATATGACTGGAGTGCCCTTGACTGTATAAAGATACTAAAGAAATGTAAAGAGACAATTGGGAAGAAAAAAAATGGTGGGAAAATCGTGATTACGGAAATGATAATTGGAAACCAAGAATTGGATGAACATCAGTCTACCGAAGCTAAGCTGTTTTTTGACATTGAGATGATGGTTTGTTTTTTATAGTCAAGAAAGAAGCGAAGAACAATGGAGTAAACTATTTACTGATGCTGGGTTTACTTACAATGAAATCTATCACATTTTAGGTCTAAAGTGTCTCATTGAGTTATTTCCATAATTAATTATCTGTGCTAAAATCGTGAATAAAAATTATAAAACCTATATGAAACATGAAAGTCATGTTTATTATAGTATTTTTAGTATTTTATACAGTGGGTTATGTTTGTGTCTTTCATTTTTATTGTGTTTAAGTTTATGATATGAGTAATGAAGTTCTGTCTTCCCTTGTGTAAGATAATTTTTTTTTCATAGGAGTAATTTTCTTCAGCATTCAATCAAATCAAGTAAAAAAATTTTGAATTAATTAAATTAATTGATGTGAATTCATAATCGATTTAAGATTACAAGTCACTCAAATATCCGATTGTTTCTAAACAGGTACTTGACAACTAAAGAAATAAAATAGGAATCTCAAAATCAATGACTTGTTCGAGAAAAGAACCAACATTATTGAAACGTGATCCATTTTTTATAAGACAAATAATGTAAAATAAGAAATAAATTTTAACAGACTCTGATCCGTTGTTTATGAAGGAAACAAAAACCGAAAATATAAAAAATAAAAAAAAAATACTATAGGGCAATAGACTTGAAAATTTTAATGTGTTTGTTCTTAAGAACTCAAGAAAAATCTTACAAAATATGTACTCATTCATTAACATTCAAATTACAAAATGAGCTACTATTTATAAACTATTTTAGGTATATAAATAATCAAACCGTCCATAAATTTTAATGTCTTAATTATGCATGAATGAAGTTCACGAAAAATCACATAACCCCCTCCTTTTGGACGGTGGAAATGAATGGTCATGAAGTAACTGAAAGGTCACTTGTTGAACATAAATGTATTACAAATAGAACCTCTCAAAAAAAAGTCATTAGGTTGTTGAAAGTCACTTATTTTCATAATTATGTTACTGTTAGAATTCCTCAGGTCTCATCTTGAATTTTGACAATTGAAAAGACTCTGGTTAATTGAATGGTCACTTTAAATACATGAATGTAAACCTTCTAGGATTCTCTCCATTAAATCTATCCAATGAATGCTTAAATCCTTGAGTCTTTATTCTATTAAATCCGTTCATTGAATATCCATTGAATGATTGAATTCTTTAATTTCCATTCCATTGAATTCGTTCATTGATTGTTGGAATTCCTTAAGTCTTAAGTTACCAAAATTCTTAAATGCTGGTTTGGAATATGAAAGATCTTCATGGAAAATGTACAGTTAGCAAGGTACCTTCAAAACACAATAAATGAGCCCAATTTCAGATTAATCAAACACATAAACTAAAATATTGCAACAAAAATATTAGAACAAAACAAATAAAGGAAACAAATTAGAAAAACAAAAACTTCTTTATTTAAAATGTAAAATTGAAATAAAGACTTATTGAACAATGAATAAAACGTTTTAAAGTTGATGTTTCATGTTAAGTCCATAATGTAGAGTGGATTATTCCAACTCAGCCCGAATGACTTGAATGAGAACATTAAGTGCCTCCTTTAGTTTTTTAGTCCTTGCCCTCGTAATTGGACCCATAGGTAATTGTAACGCATCTCCGAGTGATGGAACCTTCACATTTGGTCTTAAAGTCGTACCCATGCTCACATCATTGGCGAGTTTTATTTTATCATTTTAACTCGATTTGAATTTTTTTAATCAAGTAGAGTGAAATGAAATTCGAGTCAAGTCGAGTGAAATCAAAAAAATTAAACATGTCAAATTAAAATCTTGTTACAATATAACTAATTCAATGTCAGAGCACATAAATTTGAAACCACATATATTTAAAAACTTTTTCAAAACAAAATAATAGAAAAATATATGATATTTTAGTATGATAAACTTAAATAGTTAATTTGCTTATTTAGGTCCAAAATTTATTATTTTAGAAAATTTTTAATTTTAACTTTCTTTTATATATTCTTTAAAATTTTTATAATTTTTTAAAAATATAAATTTTGAAATTTTTATTAACATTTTAAATTTTAAAAATTATTTAAAAACTTTTGAAAATTATTTTGAATTATTTTGTTAAGAGATCAATTTGCTCATTTTCAAAATTGACCGGGATCAAAGGGGTATTTACACCAATATGTTATTTGAGTTATTTGAATTATTCGAATTGTAAAATTCAACTCGACTCATACTCGAAACTCGAATTGCTTATTTGAATTGACTCGAAAAAAAAATAATTAATTCAAATAACACGATTCAATTAATTAAAAATTCAAATTTTTTTATTTTTTCGAGTCAATTTTGCTCATTAGTTTTCATTAATTATATTTATTTAAATTAAACTGTTGGAAGCCACATTATCTGGTTTTTTTGCCATGATATTAGGCTTTGCTTATTTACTCTTAGCGTTATTAATATTTGGAGGTTAAATTTTTTTATTAGTCCATTTACTTTGTAGACATTATAGGTTTAGTCTTTATACTTTAATTTGATCAATTTTAATCTTTGTACTTTTTAAATTGGTCAATTTTAGTCATTGCACTTTTCAAATTTTGAATTTTTAGTCCAAACCCAAACAATAGTTGTTAAATTTGTTTATTTAAATTCAATTACTAGCCATATACTTACGTACAGCTGTAGATTTAGCCCATAATTTTCTATTGTATTATTCTAAGTCGCAAATTTTGAAATTTCAATCCTGGTGCAAATGACATTTGTTAATCCATTAACTATAATTTTAGTGAGCAATATGTGAAAATAATAAGTTAACATGGGATTACACATATGATAATATGTTTGGCGGATGTGATTTTGGAAATAACAAAACTTAACTTAATGAATTTAACAATCATCATTTGGTGATGACTGAAATATTAAAATTCGAAAAGTGCAAAGGCTAAAAATAATCAAATAAAATTGTAGGGACTAAATCCATATCTTTTGCAAAATACAGAGACTAATAGTAACATTTAACCATATTTGAATGTGTTTGGAGTTATTTACTTGAATTCGGCATACATATCACATGAGCGTAGTGCTTAGTAAGTGCAAAGGAGTTTTTAAGGGGTTGGAGTTAATCGATTGAAAAAGTTTTAAATTAATCGAGTTGATAAGTTATATTTTATTATCTTAATTCAATTTAATTTTTTTTTAAATTGAGTTGAGTAAAATAAAATTCGAGTCAAGTCGAATATATAACTATAATTATATATGTATCATAAATATATAAAATTATTATTTATTAAAATCTATAAAATTAAACTTAAATGATAATATAATAATATGACTATTATTGTAATATAGATTACAATAAAAGATATAGTATTACATTATATTATAATGTTGAATCATTTATGCATAATATATATATATATATATAAACTATTAATATATTATATGATATGATATAACATTATATAATATAGAAAGAGGTTAAACTTTTAAATGTACCAAAACTATAGGGACTTAGAGCATATTTCAACTAGCATAATAATAAACAATAATATATAATAAGTAATATATAATGTACTACTATTATATATAAATATTATAATATAGATTATAATAAAAGATATAGTATTGCATGATATTGTAATGTTTAATCTTTTATGCATATATATTAATCATTAATCTATAATATGCTAGCTTTATATAATATAGTAGGAGGGCTAACTTTCAAGTATACTAAATGTGTAAGGACTTACAACATATATCAACCAGTATAATAATAAACAATAATATCATAATTAATATATAATGTACTACTATTATATATAAATGTTATTATATTATAGATTATAATAGAACATATAGTATTACATGGTATTATAATGTTTAATCATTGATGCATATGTATAAACTATTAATATACTATATACTATATGATATGATGTAATATTATATAATATAGTAAGAGGCTAACCATCATATGTACGAAAAATATATACACTTAAAATATATTTCAATTAGTATAATAATAAACAATAATATATAATAATAATTAATATTTAATATACTATTATATTATAGAATTAACCACATATGTAGTTTTTTTTTTCTCAGTCAAAGAAGTTATTATTAATAACTTAATGAACCCAAAAGGGTAGGTTTACATCTTTTCCAAATTCTGGCTATAGGCACACTTGGATATACTACCTCCTAACTTGAGCAAAACCCAAAATACAACTACATCACACCTTAAAATAGCAGCACTAACATTGAAATAGACACAAAATACTACAGTTTGACAATCCAAGAATCGATCTAAATGATTCGGTGAATCTTCTTTGATGAAACAACAATGAGACCATCATCTTAAGTGAACTCAACGATGCTCTGCCATCCCAATATTAAGCCTTCAATATCAACTATCAACCACAAATTTGTAGAAAAACATTTGAAATCGAACGCACCCCGACATCTCCATCTAATTTGCCATAACATTAGCATCACTTCCAATTTTTTCTAAATAGAACCTCACGAATGGACATCATTAAGCTTATCAATGCTCGCAAAAATGTGCTAATATTTCCAAGGCCTAGATTTCTCGTTAATACTCTAAGTAAGCTCGACAATTCGGCCATATGCTTTCAGTCTTTAATCCACTAGGAATCCAAGAAGAAACAATCTCGAACACCTAAGGGACCTGAAACATAGCAATTCCATGACTCTTTGAATTTCTAAGAACCTCTTCACACCCCGACGAGCCAAGTTTACCTAATGTTGAACCATTAATGTTAAACTTTAACCAGTCTTCGCCACACTCTTTGTATGATGGCTATGGATACTCTCTTCACAATCTCGCAAACACTCCCACTACATTGACTCAACAAAATTCGCACCTTCTGACATGACTTTTATCTAACGCAAAGATCTTAATTTAACTAGAAAAAAGAACTCCAAATTAAAATATTTTCATCTAAAATAAGAATCATTTCTTGCACTCTAGAGGGTCCACAAGACAGCCATAATAGACATTAATCACTCCTCAAACAGTGGTTTATACATCAACTTATCAAAGCAGAGCGAAAGAAAGGAGAAAATACCTTTATGAAGCACCCAACAATATTCCACCATCCATCAAACTCTTATAAGAATTTGTTAACTCGGACACAGTTTAACAAAATGAAACCAACATGCTTAGATTCCAGTTTGCACTAATGACAAACAACTTGCTCATCTGAGATCGAAAAGCCTCTACTCTTAAGGAAAGACATTGTAGGAGTCCTTTTCCAAAATCACCAATGATCCAAAACATTTGTTTTGCTACGAGTCAGACCTTGTAAGTTTCGACTTTTCCATCTGTATTTCTTTTCTTCTTGTAGATCCATTTGCAATCTATGAGTTTTATCCCTTTTGATAAGTCTACAAGTTCTCACATTGAGTTTGAATGCATAAAATTCATCTAAACTTTCAAAGATATTTTCTAGAGCATAGAATTAACACTTTACATCACTTCAAATATGAGTGGGTGGTCATCATCCTATTCAATTGACTCGGTGTTTAGAATGCTTCTACCAGATTAAAAGAACTCAAGCATGCGAGAGACCCTTCCACTGTGATGAAGCTCCCTATGCCGTTGATTATTTTCAAAGTCTATTATTAGGAATTGGTTCTCAAACAATTACTGTAAAGCTTTGTGTATTTTCCAAAAGTTTCCAAAGTAGTTTTTTACTCTGTGGCATAAATTCATTCATGTAACTTTCCTCAAGGAAAGTAGCATGAGTCAACACTACCACTATTTGCTCTTTCGATTTATAAAATAAACCACCATTTATTCTCTTCGTATATCCAAAAAATATGTACAATTCTTTCTACGAATCCAACTTACTTGCATCTTTATCCAATATGTGGACAAGGAATCCTCAAATCCTTAAATGATTTTGACTTGGCTTCCTACCGTTCCACAATTCATATGGAATTTTAGATGCGGCTTTAGTTGGTACATCATTTAAAATATAGCAAGTTGGGTAGAAGGTAGTAACTTATTAACAAAATAAACTGATGTATCAATTAGTGGTAGTTAGCTGTTAGTGCAGTTAGTCAGCCAAGTTAGTTATTAGCTGTTGTTAAGTACTCATGCTATTCTCTATATAAGCTGAGCCTCTCATCTGTATAATTAGATTGATTCGTGATAAATACAAGATTATGCATTTTGATTATTTAGTATAATCTAACATGATATCAGATTGCCAAAACCCTTTGGTTTCAAGATCTTGAAGGTCTATGGTTTATTCATGGCGTTCTCCAACACCTCTACAACTTTGACAATTCTACCAGTAATGACAACTGGTACAAGTGATGATGTTTTGGATAGCAGGTTCTTCTCAACAAAGAAGATAACAATTCTTCTTAATGATTCCAACTATTTATTATGGCATCAACAGGTTCTTCTTACCATCAAGACTCACAAGCTTCAAAGGTTTCTTGATGGTAGAGTTCCTCCTCCCTCAGCCACGGTTACTAGTGATGGTGGTGTGGTTCAGGGAAATCCTGAGTTTGTTAAGTATGAGAAGCAGGATAGTGCCCTTGCTTCTTAGTTACTTTCTTCAGTTATTCAGAGTGTTCTGCCTTATTTAATGGTATGGATTCGAGTACTCAAATATAGAATACTTTAGCTAATGTCTATAGAAGCAAGACCACTTCTCGTTTAATGTTCTTTAGGCGAGCATTGCATTCTCAAAAAAAAGGTGATATGCCAATGAAAGATTTCTTGATGAAGATAAAGAGTTATTGTGACAATCTTGTGAGCTGTGGTGAAATAATCAGTGAGCATGAACGTGTCACTATGATCTTGAATGGTCTTTCAGATGAGTTTGAGGCAATTATAACTGTTATAACTGCCAGTTTGGAGTCCTATGGTGTTCAAGCTATAACAACAATGCTTCTTGATGCTGAAGTAAGGCAATGAGCCACCATGGTTGATGTGTCTAGTTTAGCTAACATTGTTACACATCAGTAAGATCAGTCTGGTTCTTTATTGCATTTGCACCTTCATATCATCCTAGTTCCCCTACAAGGTATCAGTGTGGGCATGGTTGTGGGTGCTCATTTAACTCTCGTATTCAGTGCCAATTGTGTGGCAAAATAGGTCATTTTGTTGATAGATGTTATCACAAGTTTGATACCTTGTACAAGAGCTCTAGTTATAAACCTCTAATACAAATGGGGTTATGTTTAGTCTTGGCACTTCATTTCCATCTTGGGTTTCCACTCATATGTCACCTACAAGTACTGCTGAAGGCAACTGGGTTTGGTTAAATCCATTTCATGGTAATACTCAACATATGGGAGCATCACCAGTACCTAGTACAACACCACAAGATTATATTGCTACCCTATATACAATAGGAGCCAATTCCTGGTATCTTGATTCTAAGGTAACACACCATCCGACACATTCTACAACCACTATGGGAGAAAGCACACCATACAATGGGCCAGGTAAGGTGTTTGTGGGCAATGGTAATGCTCTTCCTATGCTTCATACTGGTCAATCCTCTCTTATTACCAAGTCTAGACCATTAGTTATGAAATATTTGTTACTTGTGCCTAGGATAGCCAAAAACTTGTTGTCTATTTAAAAATTTGCAAAGGACAATCAGGTGCTCTTTTAGTTTTATCCCATACACTACCTGCTTCGAGACTTAAAAATTGATACTGTGCACAATGGTCTCTACAGATTGCATTTAGGGAATACTCTCAAGAACTCTGCTGCTGATGGATTTACTCGATGATTTGCTACAAATAAGATAGTGCCTTTACACATCTGGCACTCTAAGCTAGGACATCCTTGTCTAGCTACTCTGAAGAAGGCTTTGTAACATTGTAATGTTTCTTTTTGTGATAATATAAGTACCTTTAGTTATATCTCATGTCATCTTCGGAAAGAGCACAAGTTACCATTTCTTGCTTCTGAAACCAAATATATTGCACCATTACAGTTGGTTGCAGCTGATCTTCAGGGTCCTGCACCAATGTACTCTAAACGGTTATCCTATTTTGTTGCATTTACTGATGCTTACTCACGTTATAATTGGTTTTATTTTCTAAAAAGGAAGTTAGATATGTAACTGTGTTTCCTCAGTTTCTTGTTCAAGTTGAGAGGGCCATCGGGTGCAAGCTAAAAGTTCTTCAAACAAATGGTGAAGGAGAGTTTCAGGCTTTAAAGACCTATATGACACAA
The DNA here is from genome assembly GCA_039519145.1 of Kokia cookei. Taxonomy (NCBI): domain Eukaryota; kingdom Viridiplantae; phylum Streptophyta; class Magnoliopsida; order Malvales; family Malvaceae; genus Kokia; species Kokia cookei. The sequence continues at coordinate 20,066,480 of CM076904.1, forward strand.
AGAGGAATTGTTCATAGACTTACCTATCCTCACACTAGGGGTGGGCAAAACTCGATTCGAATCGAGTTATTCGAGTTAAACGAATCGAGTTATTCGAGTTAAACGAATTGAGTTGAATTTTTTTTCGAATTTCAAGTTCGAAATGAGTTAAATTTTTTAATTCGAATAACTCGAATAATTTGAATAAATCGAATAAAACTATATTATTTTAATTTTAAATTTATATTACTCAGGCCCAATTTACTTACCCCATTTTCCCCCAAAGCCCAAACCTTTTATCTTACCCAATTTTTTCCCTAAAGGTTAAAACCCATCCATAAACTAAACCCAAATATTTTTAATCTTTTACCTTTCACCTTACCCAAATATAATTTCTTTCTTAAAAAAACTCATAAACTAAACCCAAAATTAATTTTCTCTTCTTTAAAAAACTCTAAATTAAATAAAAATATATTTTTAAAATTATATAAAATTAAACAACACCAAATTGATTTTTTTAAATTTAACTCGAACAAATATATTCGATTTGAATTCTATCTCACTCGACTCGATTTGTAAAAATTTCAAATCGAATTAGGATGATGAAATAGGATTCGAAAACTCGATTAACTCGAAAATTTTTCATTTGATTCGATCGAATGCTCACCCCTACCTCACACCTTTGAACAAAATGGTTTGGTTAAGAGGAAGCACAAGCAGATTGTGGAGTGTGACCTTTTTATGATTGCTCATGCCTCAATGCCACTAACCTACTGGAATGAACCTTCTGCAATGCGATTTATCTGATAAACATGTTACCTTCTTCCTCTTTAGGAACTAAATCACCCTATGAACTATTGTTTAGTGAAAAACCAAACTACATGACTTTAAGAACTTTTGGTTGCCTTTGTTTTCCTAACCTCAAACCATACAACAAACATAAATTGCAATTTAGGTCTACTCCTTACACCTTTTTAGGTTACTCCCCACACTATAGGGGACATAAATGTAGAGACCATATAGGAAAGATATAAGTGTTAAGGCATGTTACATTTCATGAACATACCTTCCCTTTTCAAACGACACTTAAACTAACAACCAAACCCTCTTCAGAACACAAGTTCAAAATTGCTTGTCTTTCCTCAATCTAGCACTATCATAAATACTGTGATCATACCTACTCCCTCAAGTTCATCCACTCATTCCAATGACCTAACACATTCACCTATTCTCTTAACTATTTCCATACCAAACTTGTCAAGTTCCTTACTACCAGATCCAGCTCCAGCATCTCAACATCACCAACACCTCAACATCTTGGACCAAGACTAGTAAACAACCATCCTATCATCACTAGGAGTAAGGCAGGCATTTTTAAACCTAAAGTTTATCTTAGTAAGGTAATAGGTTTATCAGATTCAGACCCTACTAATATACATGAAGCAATGAAGTGAGCTCAGTGGAGTGCTGCTGTGAATAATAAGCTGAATGCTCTCAGTAAAAATAACACTTGGAGTTTGTGTACTCTCCCGCCATCAAGGAAACAGTGGGTTGCAAGTGGCTGTTCAAGATGAAGAGGAAGTTTAATGGCACAGTGGACAGGTATAAAGCTCAGTTAGTTGCAAAAGGTTTCTCTGAACATGTTGGATCAGATTTCTATGATACTTTAAGTCTAGTGGTTCGAGCTACTATTGTAAGGGTGATGCTTGTTGTTGCTGTCATGAATGTTTAGGCATTAAGGCAGGTTGACATCAACAATGCCTTCCTTAATGGGACTTTAGATGAGGAGATATATATGGAGCAACCACTAGGCTTTGAGGCATAGGGTCCCAATGGAGAAAATCTTGTGTGATGATCGCGCTATGAACGTCAGCATACATTATCGATGCAAGTATAGTAGACAGATGTGAATTCATCAAATATCGATCCCACGAGGATGGTTGTTTGTGTTTATAATTGTCGATGCAATTAACAAGTAAAATAAGATAACTGGTGATAATAATTGTTAAAGCAATGGACAAATGAATGCAGTAAAATTGTAAGGTTGATTTGTTGAATCAATAATGTAAATTAAAGATAAAATGCAATTATAATGAGATGGGGTTTCTAATGTGAAAAGTTGGCAAAAAACTAAGTGTGACTCACAAGGTTAAAGATAACAGATAAATTTGTCACCGCAATATTGCAAAATGAAAATCTTACCTAACTTAACTTTCCTGTTATATCTAATACTCAAATATTCATGCTAACCACACATTCCAGTGTTGGTAATGAAACATATTCAAGAACAAGTGGATTAAATTCCTTCAATCCTCAAGCAACTTCCGTTGTCTTTCTTGTTAACTTAATTTGTCGCTACACCTTCCAGTGATAGTGACTGCATTCACACTTTCGTGGTTAAACAAGTAAATCCAAAGATTATCAGTAAAGGTAAGATTGAAATAGATATCATTAAGTTTTAAAATTCAATTGTGCTTCCATACAACTCAAAATAACAAGATTTATCAGCGTTTGCGAAAGAGGAATAACAGAACAATTAGGGTATCCTATTCCTAGTCTACTCAAATTACTCCCTTACTCTCCTCTTAGGTCGCACTTAGGATGCTCCTCATCATGAGCAAGACTGCCTTCCCTTCTGCGTCAGGTCACCCTTTAAGAAATTAAGCTACCATGGATGCAAGCTTGAAGATGTGTTTTGAAGAAGAAAAATCCAATCAGTCGAAAAGCCAAAAGATTATTTCTCTCTCCTTCTCTTCAGTATTTAATAGCAACTTCCTAGTACAGGTGTCTTACCTTCCAAATCTAGCATCCTTTGGCTGTACAAGTTGGTTATACCAGCTGTACAACTCACACATTTCTAGTGTGTTAATCAAATAACTGTCAGGTGCAGCGACATTTGGCGTAATTTTGGATCCTCTTATACAGCGACAACTTTGGACACCTTCATGCATTGATACTTTTGGGACATGTTCCTGTAGTGACATCTATGGACACAATATTAAGCAGATTAATACAGCGACATCAGTAATAAAAACATGATAAATTTAAAGGAAATTAGGCTGAGCTTCATTAAGCTAGAGAATGCAATAACTAAATTAAAAATACTAAAAATGTATGCTAAAGATGATCAAATGGGAACAAATTATACCCTAAGTAAGGAGAAATAAATGGTTCTTTTCAAAGCTATCACGCCCCCAAATTTGAGTTTTTACTTGTCCAACTCATTCATAAAAAAATTGAAGATACAACATTCAATCAAATTCATCCAACTCATTCATTAACAGTTCACAAGATTCAAGAATTAAGCATCAACTGAAAATTTTCATACACATTTTTAATAGCCTTGCATGCTTCATTAAACTCAAAAGGAATTTTTTTTAAATGTGGGTGCATTTGCATTTCCAGCTCTTATACATTCCCCCCAAACTTAAAGTCTGCATTATCCCTAATGCAATGACATTAATTTACAATGATGTATCGAAATGCAATGAAAATGTAGATGCAGTGATAATAAAAATGCAATGACAAAGGAAATGTGTTGACAATTACATTATAGCCACATGATGTGTATGAAAACTAAAACTAAGAATTGAAATAAAAACTAACTAAATTTGTTGCAGCCGAAGATGTGGCTACATTGGTCTTCTTCTTATTGCACTTCCACTCCTCCTTGGGTCACTTCTTGTCTTTGGTGCTCTTTCTCTTTCATTTTTTTGGCTTGGCCGGATCTTTAGATTGCTCCTTAGCATCGGGCTGCACCCCGACATTATCGACCATGACATCAGATTGGTGGATCTCTTCAAGTGGTGCAGTATAAACCACCATGGCCAGAGGATTGTAATCCTTATTATTGGTAGTCATAGCCTCTGCCTGACTCGCTTCAGGTGGTGCCAAATCATTCTCAAATAGGCTTGCAATGTTCCTGAGGTAGTCACGCCTTCCAGTGACTGTGACTGCAATCGCACTTCCGTGGTCAAAATAGTTAAATCCAAATATAAACAGATATGAAGAATTGAGTAGAAATCAAAGTAGATCTGACATTAATAGGTACTTCCATACACAATTAATAGTCAACAGAATTCATCAACATTCAAGAGGACTTAAAGAAGAAATTGAAGCATGTTATTCCTAGTCTACTAGAATCCTTCCGTAAGTGCTCCTCTTGCGTCGCCCCTAGACACTTCTCGTCAGAAGCAGTGGCCTCCTTGTTGCGCCAGATCACCCTCCTGGGAAGTTAAGCTTCCATGGCAGCTCACTTTAAGAAAATCAAAAAATATGAATTAATTTCTTCACTAGCTTGATGATGATCTTCTCTCACTTCCCTTTATTTATAATCACTCCACAGCACAGGTATACCCCTCTTCTCAAATCTAACTTCCCTTTTTGCAACTATACAAGTTTGTTATTACCAGTTGTGCACTCATGCAGATCTGGTTTGTGCGTTAGGTAGTTGTAGATTGTCGCGACATCTTTGGACACAAATTATGATTTTTATTCACTACGACAATTTGACATTCTCCTGTGTTGGTGCTTCTAGACATATAGGCAGCGTAAAGTCCCTGGTAAAATGTAGAAGTATTCGTGTGGTGACATATTTGGTAGCAATTCTACACCAAACTTGTGGCGACAGTTCTGAATGCTTTTCTACACTGATCTTTTAAGGCGAATTCCTGCATTAACAACCTTAGACACAAAACTGATGCTGAATGCATCAACATTAGTAGCACAATTAAGATAAAATGAAAGAAAGGAAGACCAAACAACACTGATTTAGAAATTACAATTATTAAGTCTAAAATGCTGAATATGAATGCTAAATGCAATGTAAAGGAGACAAAATATACACTAATTAGGGAGATTTTAATGGTCATTTCTAATGTTATCACACCCTCAAACTTGAGTTCTTACTTGTCCTCAAGTAAATAAAAGCTAGCAAAGTCATATCAAAATTCTTTGTCACCATAATACTTATTCTAGCAACTTAAATTCTCTAAGATCCTAATGTATAAACTACCTTCATGTGATAAAATATTGCGTCGAAAATTTATAGGCATGAATAACCAAAACTACAACTTCACTAATGCTAGCATCATCTTTAAATCTTAAATCTTCTTAACCAATACAACATTTATTTTCATATACATATATTTTCTTATTTTTATCAATTTTTTATATATGCGATTGAGAGGTGTTATTGCATTACTATACTCGTGTTCCTGGGTAATAACAATGGGGTGTAACAAACCCCCAAGGAGCATGTAATTGCGCTGACATACACTCTTGCAGTGACAGCCTTTGGCTAAATAATTTTTTTAAACACTTGTAGTGGAGTGTTCCCCCTTGTTAAGTCACAATGCACCCACATTGGAGTGTCTTTTATTAGTATATATATATAGCTGCAAATGGTAAGTTAATTCAAAATTCAAATAATGATACTACTCATTTATTACTAATGCAAATTCAATTATTCATCCAAAAATAGAAGGATACAACATTCAATCACATTCATCCAATTCATACATTATTATCTCACATAATTCAAGAATTACACATCAAATAAGAAATTGTGGTCACATTTTTCATAACTTTGCATACTTCCATTCAATTAAAAAGACAAAAAAATTCCTAAACTTGTGGGTGTAATTGCATTTTCATTCCATACACATTTCCCCCCAAACTTAATGTCTATATTGTCCCCAATGCACTAAAAATTCTATACAAAAATTAATGGAAATGCAACTACAATGCACATGTGCTAACAAATAAAATGCAAATACAAACAAAATGCAATAACAAGTAAATGAAATGTATGCAAATAAACTAAGCACTGAAAAATTTAAAAAAACTAACTCAATGTGTTACAGTCGAGGATGTGGCTACTTTGGACTTTTTTTTCTTTTTAGGGTGCTCCTCTTTACGCTTTGCCTTTTCCTTGCATTTACGCTTCTTCTCCTTTAGGTGTTGTTCTTGCATTGTCGGTTGGATGTTAGCTTCATCGATAGTCACATCTGATGGATGGATCTCAGCAAGTGCTGCCAAAAATGGCACAATAGCCACAGGATTACAATCCTCATTGCTGGATGTGACAGCCTCGACCTGAGTTGCCCTAGATGGTGCTAGATTTTCAACAGATGCACCTACACTGGTAGATGCAGTGAAAAATTACTACAGTAAATTTGTCGGTACAAACCTCTTCCTCTTTTTCTTTTTCCTTCTCTTATGTTCCTTTCTCATCTTATTGCTCTTCTTCCTTTTCAACACCCGCAGAGGCAATATTCGTGTGTTCTTCTTTAGCAGCCTCTTTTTCCGTCATATTGGCGCCCAAACTATTGGAAAATTCGTCCTCAAAAAGGCTGGTAATATTACGGAGACAGTCCTCTACATCCCTCGAATGAACTTATTAGTCCTCATTATCAGAAATGTGGACCATTTGGGGGGAGTAGACTGACTGAGTTTTTCCTTTCGATATAGCTTGCACAGTGAATAGTATTGCCTCCTTGATAATAGGGGGAAGACAGGAAATTTTGGCATGGGATGCTTGCTTAAGTTACTTAATGCATTGACAATTGTAGTATTCCATGCCCTTGTATATGCATAAAATAGGTCCTGTCTATACTCCATCTCGTCCATTGCATCGACAAGTTTGATTTGTTTAATCTCAACAATCTATTCAATCTCAGTAAGCTTTCTCTAAATCAAAGGATCTGTGGTGCTATTTTTATGTCCTTTTTCCCATTTCCTTTCTCCTTCTTTAGTGTACTTCTTTCACAATAGGGGTTTCCTGGCCTCTTGTTATTCTTTCCACCGAAACATCATTTATCGGTCCTTTTTTCTACAAAAATTCTTCCCCTTCGTAAGACACAATGCCCCTCTATTTACATAACAACATGATTAGAGAAGGGAAAGGCAGGATACCTATTTGTTTGGTGGCAACTTCAACGATTTCCTTGTGAAGAATTGCGTTGACATTAATTCGTCGACCCTTGATAATAGAATTTAGTAGGCACATTTTGTCCAGCGTAACAATAGTACTGTGAGTAGATGGCAGGAGATGATAGGTTACAAAGTGAAACCACACTTTGCTTTGGATGGTGAGGTAATAGCGGTGCATCGTATAATTATTTGGATTGTTGCCAATCCAAATAACACCATCGACGCATAAGTCATTCAACAGTATATCAACACCTTCTTCTATCAAGTTTTCCAAAAACTTGACCTGCTCGTCTTCTCCCTCAACAATGTGGAAAAGGGCATTGATGTGTTCAGCACTCCATGGCACTAGACCTTTATGAATGAAAATGAACTCCTGCTCTAGATAAACTAAGTTAGCATAAAACTCTCTTACAATAGATGGGGAGTACCCTCCCGGATGATCGCAAGATTGCTTCCAGCCTAAACGTGAAATCACTCTGGCGACTTGTTTCCTCAACACCATTAGTGGGGATAGTTGAAATCCCTACTCGGGATGATAGTTTCTTTTCATCATCACCTCATGAAAACGGTCCTTTGCCACTTTCTTTAAGAACAAGACAAGTTCCTTGGGTAGTGGATGGTCGGCATTTTGGACTATCGCTGCCGATGATTCAGCCACTAGTTTCGAGAGGGTTTTAGCACCACGAGTTCTTGCCATGACTACAGGAGAGAAGAAATAGTGAAGATTTTTACAGAAAAAATTGAAGGTTGAAGAAAAACAGAGTTACAGTAACAATGGTGAATGTGAGCGTGAAGATACAGTCGACAGAAGTAGGGTATTTTATAGAAGATAGAGGTGAAGAGGCATGATGATTGTTGCTTTCGTGAGAGTACATTGTGCCTGCAACCAATAAATGATAGGACACAGATCGTACTTTTTTGGATTAATCCAACGATTGGGGATCAGGGAGAATCAATTAGTGTGATTCTTTCCCAAAATGCTTCGCTGGGTCATCAATTGGATGAGTTGACAAGTTGTGATTTCGTGTGCGTTGATAAAAAGGAGATCTTTTATTCCTGCATAAAACTAAAGCAACTAGTTAAAGGAAAATAAAAGACAAGAAGTAAATTGAAAAAAATTGCAACAACATTTTTAAGAAAATATGACCAGGTTAATGGTCTTGTTTTGTTCGATAATGTCTGGGCTCAGGTAGTGCTTTAATCGTCACCGCAAAATAATATTGTCATGCCATTTCTTAGTTTTTTCCTTGTAGATGGCAGCATTCTCATAGGCATTGCGTCGAATTTCTTATAGTTATGAAATGTCCAACAATCTTTTCTACCCAGCAGCATCATAGTCCATATTTTCTTGCTTGATTGCCCACATGGCCTTATGTTCAAGTTCTACGGGCAAGTGACAGGATTTACCAAATACCAGCTGATACGATGACATTCCTAATGGTGTTTTGTATGCAGTGCGAAGTTCCCACAATGCATCATTTAATCGTGAAGACCAGTCATGTCTAGATGGATTGACCATCTTTTAAAGAATACCTTTTATTTGTTGATTGGATACTTCCGTTTGACCATTAGTTTGTGGATGATATGTGGTTGCCATGCGATGCTTCACACCATATCGTTTCAAAGCTATCGCCCCTTGGTTACAATGAAAGAGAGTGCCTTGGTCGCTTATTAATGCTCACGGTGTTTCGAATCGTGTGAGGATGTATATGTGAAAAAACTTTAACATCATCCGAGCATCGTCCTTTGGAATAGCTATTGCTTCGATCCTCTTGGAGACATAGTCAACAGCGACTAAAAATAAACATTCCCAAAAGAATTTAGAAATGGTCCCATAAAGTCTATACCCTAAACATCGAAGAGCTCAACCTCCATGGCTATTGTAGCATTTTGTTGCGTTAAGATATTGATCCAATGTGCTGACATTTGTCACACTATTGATCAAAAGTGTGTGCATCTCAAAACAATGTAGGCCAGAAAAATCCTAATTGTAGGACCTTTGCCATAGTCCTAACACCACCAAAATGGCCTCCATAAGGAGCATCATGGCAATGCTTCAGGAAAGAAAACATTTCTTCCTCAAGAACGCAACGGCGAATGATGTTGTCAGCGCATACCTTGAATAGGTATGGCTCATTCCAATGATACTTTGCAGCATCCCGAAGAAATCTGACCTTTCAGTGACCTGTTGCACTCAACGGTTGCTTACCACAGACTAGATAATTGACAACAACTGCATACCATGGAGTTGCGTCGACAAGGAATAACTTCTCATTTGGGAATGAGTCGATAATTTGTGACTTATTTCCATCTTCACTTTCAGATTCTAAACAAGAGAGGTGGTCTGCCACTTGGTTCTCCGATCCTTTCTTATCTTTAATCTCAATATCAAATTCTTGTAATAGTAGGATCCATCTAATCAGCCTGGGTTTTGCATCTTTTTCAGCAAAAAAGGTATCTCAAGGCAGAATGATTAGTATAAACTGTAATTTTTGCACCAATAAGATACGAGTGAAACTTATCAAATACAAAAACTACTACCAACAACTCCTTCTCAGTGGTTGTGTAATTCACCTGTGCTTCAGTTAAAGTCTTACTAGCATAATAGATTGAATGAAATAACTTATCCTTTCGTTGTCCAAGCGCAGCACCCACAGCAATGTCACTCACATCACACATTTTCTCGAACGGTTGCGACCAATCCGGTGCAAGGACAATGGGTGCCTACACTAGCTATTGTTTAACTTTAATGAATGCTTCCAAACACCATCATCAAACAAAAACTTTTTATTTTGCTCCAACAATGAGTATAGGGGTTTTGCTATTTTTGAGAAGTCTCCGATGAAATGTCTATAAAATTCGGCATGGCCGAGAAAACTCCTTATTCCTTTTACATTTATGGGTTGTGGTAGTTTTTCATTGATCTCTACCTTTTCTTTATCAACCTCAATGCCCTAACAAGATTTACGATAGCCATGGACAATCCCTTCAGTTGCCATGAAAGGGCATTTTTCCCAGTTCAACACCAGATTGGTGTCCTCACGTCGTTTGAATATTTTTGTTAAATTGTCAGCTCATTTATCAAAATTGTGCCCGTAAACAGAGAAATCATCCATAAATAGCTCTAATGAATCCTCGATCAAATCTGAGAAAATGACCATCATGCACCACTGGAATGTAGTTAGGGCATTGTACAAACTAAATGGCCTTCATCAGAAAGCAAATGTTCTAAATGGGCAAGTAAATGTTGTCTTTACTTAATCCTCGGGTGTGATTATAATCTGGTTGTACCCAGAGTATCCATCAAGAAAATAGTAATAGGCCTATCAGCTAGCCTATCCAACATTTGATCAATGAATGGGAGTGGGAAGTGATCCTTCTTTGTGGCCACATTTAGACGAGGGTAATCCATACATACTCCCCAACCTGTAGCAATGCGAGTAGGGATTACCATATCATAGTCCTTTAGTAATTCCAACCACCAACGTTGTCTTATATTCAATTCCTTCTGAGTCATCAGATACATTAAAGTTTTATTATCTGTGAATATGTGACACCTCTCACTATATAAATAATGTCGCCAAATCATCAAAGCAAACAAAATGGCAGCTAACTCTAAGTCATGGGTCGGATAATTTCGTTCACGCGATTTTAATTGTCAAGAGGCATAAGCTACCACCTTTCTAGCTTACATCAACACACAACCCAAGCCATTCATAGACACATCACTATATACGATAAAATCTTTACCTGTTTCAGGTTGCGTCAATACTGGAGCTTGTCAACAATTTCTTTAACTGATCAAAACTCTGCTGACACCTTTTTGATGACACAAATCGGATATTCTTTTGTAGCAATTTCATCATCGGCAAGGCTATGATAGAGAAGTTTTCCATGAATTGACGATAATAGCCTACTAATCCCAGGAGGCTACGTACCTCGAAAACATTCTTAGGTACCTTCTAATCGAGAATAACCTACACTTTACTTAGATCAACCTGAATCATACACTCACGATGACAATTAGTCACCAGAACTTATAATCCGTAGAGGATTCATATACTCACGATGACAGATAGTTATCGGACCTCATAATCCATAAAGGATTCATATACTCACGATGACACATAGTCATCAGACCCTTTTCATTTACGGTTCAAAGCCCATTAGCCTTTCCCTTCCTTTGTTCCTGTCTTCCACATTTTCGATCATCGATTCAACCCATAGCAATTGTTTACAACACAAAAATATTCAATTTAAATTGAAATTTAACCATACGAACTTACAGGACTAGATTGCTGTTGTGAATGGATTCTAAGGACTACTCCGCTAATTTTCCTTTTCCTCGATCGGTGGCACGGTTGTAGTCTACATTCACAAATCATTCCATTTCTCACATTAAATCACACAATCAATTCATTTTTACACAATATAGTCCTTTTGGTAAAATTATGATTTTACCCTTAAGACTTTCCTTTTATTCAAACTAGTCCTTTAAACACAAAACATGCAAAATAACCATTTCCTTTCTAAACCCTTAGCAGCCGAAAGTTCCAAGCCTTCACACAAGTCCTAAATTTCATTTAATTCACACCAAGTACACCCAATTTCATCATTTTAACATTTTATCCCTTAAACCCTAATTTCATCAAAAATCAGTTTACAAAAATATCAAACCCAATCATCAAGCATAAAAATCCATAAAAAAATTTTCAAGAAAATGAATATTCAACAATGGTAAGATTTATAACATTTGACAGATTCACAAATTGGTCCTTGAGCTAGCTAGATTAAGCTAATACAGACTCAAAAACATAGAAATCACCAAAAATGGGTGAGAAATCACTCACCTAATGAGACACAAAGCTTGGCCGAATATCCCCTTCTCTTCTTAGGGTTCTTTAGGTTTTTCTTAAGGAAGAAGATGAATGAAATTCACTCAAATTTCCTTTCTTATTTTTTTAACATACTTAACTTTATAATTACTAATTTACCCTTAATGAATTAACATAATTTCACAACAAAAAAGACTCATTAACGTCCACTATACCTCCTTAAGGTATATTTACTCATTAAGGATCCTCCTAAGTCATTACTCTACAATTTAGCATGTTTAATCAATGATTCCTACATTGTGATCCTAAAATCACTATACTTACTTAACTATTTAAACATTAAAATTTCATAGTCAAATTTTAATACGATGCTAACGAAGTCGTAATTATTTAAATAAATAAATTAACGACTCGAATCATTGGAGTTGTGATCCTAAAATCACTATTTTCGACAGCACTAAAAATCGGGCTGTTACAACTCTCCCCTTCTTAGGGAAATTTCGTCCCATAATTTCTTACTAGTGAATAGATTAGGGTGCTGTGATCTCATCGAAGCCTCTATCTCCCATGTAGCTTCTACAAACCCTTGTTGGTTCCATAGTACCTTTACTAATGGTACCCTTTTGTTTCGCAGCTCTTTTACCTCGCGAGCCAAAATCTTAACCGGTTCTTCTAAATATAATAAATCCAGTTGTATCTCAACTTCACAAGTTGTAATCACATGTGAAGTATCTAATCTATATCGTCTCAGCATCAAAACATGAAATACATTATGAATCTTCTCTAATTTCGATGGTAACACCAGCTTATAAGTTACAGGACCAACCCGTTTAACAATCTCATACGGCCCGATAAATCGTGGACTTAGCTTTCCTTTTTTGCCAAACCTTAGCACTTTCTTCAAAGGTGAAACTTTCAAGAAGACTTGGTCTCCCACTGCAAATTCAACATCTTTCCTTTTAAGATCTGCATACGACTTCTGTCGATCAGACGCTGCTTTCAAACAGTCATAGATCACTTGTACTTTGTCTTTGGTCTTATGAATCAAGTCGTCTCCAACTAACTCAACTCCAACGAACTTAGGCTCGCTCAACTCTGACCTATACAAAGGTGTTCTTCATTTTCTACCATACAATCCTTCAAACGGAGCCATTTTAATACTAGTCTGATAGCAGTTATTATATGCAAACTCCACCAATTGGTAGATACATTTCCCAGCTACCCTCAAACTCAAGTATATAGCTCCGTAGCTTGTCTTCAAGAATCTGTATCACCCATTCTGACTGGCTATCAGTCTGCGGATGATATGCAGTATTGAAATTTAGTCTGGTTCCTAAAGCTTCGTGCAAATTGCCTTAGAACCTCGAGGTGAAATGTGGATCCGTGTCAGAGATAATAGATACTAGTACTCCGTGTAGTCGTACGATCTCTGATACATACAATTTAGCTAACTTCTCTAGTGGAAAATCCACTCAGATTGGAATAAAATAAGCCGATTTTGTCAGTCTGTCCACTATAACCCAGATCGAGTCTTTCTTCCTCGGCGTCACAGGTAATCCCTTAACAAAATCCATAGTGATCCGCTACCATTTCCACTCATCAATGGTAATAGGCTGCAAAAGTCTAGACGGTATCTGGTGTTCATCTTTTACCTGTTGACACACCAAACATTTAGTCACGAACTTTGAGATTTCTTATTTCATACTCGACACCAATATATCTTCTTCAGGTCGTTATACAATTTCTCAAGCCCAGATGAATGGAGTAAGTACTGCTATGAGCCTCTAACAGAATGTCTCGTCTTAAGTTAGAATTATCAGCAATGCATATTATACCCCGAAAATGCAACATACCATCACCATCGACAGTAAATCCAGTAGTTGTGTCATTCTGCATCTATTCCTTCCTAGCCTTAAGCTTTGAGTCATCCTCCTGCAACTCTCGTATCCACTGTAAGAAGAATAGTTTCGTTCGAAGTTTTGCTATAATAGAACCATCACCCTCAAGTAAAAAATAAGCATTCATTGCTCTCAATGCAAATAATTAATTTAGCTCAAAGCATCAGCAACGACATTAGCTTTTCTCGGATGATATTAAATTACCAAATCATAGTCCTTCAGTAATTCCAACCACCGATGTTGCCTCAAATTCAATTCCTTCTGAGTCATCAAATACCTTAAAATTTTATGATCTGTGAATATGTGACACCTCTCACTGTATAAATAATGTCACCAAATCTTCAAAGTAAACACAATGATAGCTAACTCTAAGTTGTGGGTCGGATAATTTCGTTCATGCGATTTTAAATGTCGAGCTACCACCTTTCTAGCTTGCATAACACACAACCCAAGCCATTCATAGACGCATCACTATATACGATAAACTCTTTACCAACTTCAGGTTGCATCAATATCGGAGCTTTTGTCAACAATTTCTTTAACTAATCAAAACTCTGGTAACACCTTTTTGACCACACAAATCAGATATTCTTCTGTAGCAATTTCGTCATCGGCAAGGCTATGATAGAGAAGTTTTCCATGAATCGACGATAATAGCCTGCTAATCCCAGGAGGCTACGTACCTCGGAAACATTCTTAGGTACCTTCCAATCGAGAATAGCCTACACTTTACTTGGATCAACCCGAATCCCCTCCGATTATACCACATGATCCAAAAATCCCACTTCTTAGAGACAGAACTCGTACTTGCTGAACTTTGCATACAACTGCATTTCCCACATTATTTGCAAAACTTCCCTCAAATGTTGAACATGCTCTATCTCTATCTTGGAATAAATCAATATATCATCAATGATACCACTACGAATCTATCCAGCAGGGGTTTAAAAACCCGGTTCATCAAATCCATGAATGTCGCTAGTGTGTTAGTCAACCTAAATGACATTACCAAAATCTCATAATGTCTATATCGAGTTCTAAATACTATCTTTTACACATCACGGTCCTTTACCCACAACTGATAATATCCCGATCGGAGATCTATTTTAGAGAAAACAGTCGCACCTCTCAACTGATCAAACAAGTCATTAATACGAGGTAACAGATATTTATTCTTGATCGTCACCTTATTTAATTGTTTGTAGTCTATACACAATCTCATCGAACCATCCTTCTTTTTCACAAACAATACTGGTGCGCCCTAATGTGATACGCTCGGTCGGATAAAACCCCTGTCTAACAACTCTTGCAACTACGCCTTTAACTCTTTTAGTTTAGTAGGTGCCATTCTGTATGGTGGAATTGAGATTTGTACAGTACCCGGTAACAGGTCAATTCCAAATTCTACTTCCCTGATCGGTTGCAAACCTGATAACTCCTCTAGAAACACATCTGTAAAATCCTTGATAATTGGCACTTATCCTAACTCTATTCCTGTACCCCGAGTATCAAGTATATAAGCCAAAAATGCTTCATAACCTTTACAAACCATCTTCTGCGCTGATAAAGTCGAGATTACTCTGATGCCACTATCCAATTTCCCAAACTCAATTGTGATTACATCCTTGACAGCTGTTTTAAGTCAATCCGTCTTTATTTACAATTAACCACTGTGTCATGTTCAGTTAACCAGTCCATTCCCAAAATTACGTCGAACTCAGTGATTGGTAATAACATCAAATCAGTAGGGAATTTACAGCCCTGAATTCTTAGTGGACACTTACGACATACCAGATTAACAATGACACTATGACCCAACGGGTTTGTGACTTGTACATCAAACTCAGTCGACTTAACAAATAATTTCTTTTCAGTAGCTAATGCAGTACAAATATACGAATGAGTCGAACCCAGATCAATCAGTGCACACACAATATCATTAAAAAAATAAAATATTCCAGTCACAACATCGAAAGCGATAGCCTTTTCTTGGACGCGGATGGCATAAGTCAGTGCAGGTGCTCGAATCTCAAATCTGGCAACATCATTCCTGCTATCTTCGCGGTTTCCACCTGTACTGCTACCTTGCCCTGGATGTCTACTCTTTTGGGTTGTAGTAGGAGGTTTTACACTCTGTTCCTCCTTTGCTTCAAAACTCATTGGGCAATTCCTTAGAAAATGATCTGCACTTCCGCATCGATAACATGTTCCTTTCATCTTACGACACTCACTCGCATGGCTCCTCTTACAATACCCGCATACCAGAGTAGGTATATTACGAACACTAGCTACACTGTCTGTAGATCTGTTCTAAAATTTAGATTTCAGTGGTCCCGACTTACTCTTGCTAAAAAATCCTAAAGAAACTAGCCCCCGAATAGCTTCTTCCCTGAATCTCTTCGGCGGTGGCATAAAGAAAGTCCTGGCAATATTCTTCTATCCAAATTCTTGAAAGCTCTTTTCTCTCTATCTCTTATTATTGTAGATTTCTTTGATTGTTTGAATGCTATTTGCTAAAACTAGCAACGGTTAGATTTCAGAACCACCTACCGTTTTTTTAGCTCATCGTTTAGCCCCTCTTCTAAATGAACACATAAGGCTTCATCAGTTGGTACAACTTCTCTGGCATACTTGCTAAGTTGTACAAATTCTCATTCGTATTCTGCCACTGTTTTATTTCTCTGTCTCAGTTCTAGAAATTCCTTCTTCCTTTTATCCAAGTACTACTTACTGAAATATTTCTTCTTGAATTTTGTTTGAAAGAAATTCCAGGTAACTTTGTTTTCAGGCATCATTGCCACGATCATAGCCCACTAGTTGTAAGCCTCATCTTTCAGTAGCGACGCGACACACCTTACATAATCTTCCGTAGGACATGCCATCTCATTCAGAACTCTGTGCTTATTTTCCAACCAGTATTAAACTCTAAAAGGATCATCTTCTACGCTTCCTCGGAAGTCTTCAACCATATATTTTCTAACCCTATCTGTAGGGATACGATGCTTCGATTCTACCACTGGAGGTGGTGGACACCTAACTGGGGGTGCTATCAGTCGGGTGGCTGATTGTGAAATAGGAGGCGTAGAAGGTGATGTCATCAGATTGTTTCTCACGAATTCCGTGAATCACTACCCCATCAAACCAAAAAACATATTCTTTGCTTCATTTTCTATCATTGATAGTATTGTTGCACTGTGACTAACTCCAGAGTCATTAGTCAGAATATTGCTGTTTACCTCATTAGTTTCATCTTTTTCTGAGCCAGACATCTTGTGTTTATCTGTAAAAGTTATAGTTAGATTGGATTCATCCATATCACACTATCAGAGTTTCATATGACATGTCCTTTTAAATCATCAAACACAATAAACACAGTCCAAGAAACGACTAAATCATAAGCTTTGATCCGCTAAATGTAACACCCAAATCTCGAACACTGTCATCGATAAGGATTTCAAATGTCACGTAAATCATCTATCACTGTTCAATATTAAATATCATGACATTCAATCTTATTTTATCAAAGAAATATTCCTAACACATCATATTACATCATTTATTTATAATCGTAATACAACAAAGGTAAAAAGGTCATTTCCAAGATTTTTGGAGACTTCTATCGATACCTAAAGGGAAAGTATCATTAGTTGTCAAGTAAGTAAACAATTCATGAAATAGTATAGACTTTTATCAATACCCTTGATGTTTCTATCGATACAAGTGAGGCAACTACCGATATAAGTCATGATACTACCGATACTAAAAACTCGAGAGAGTTGAGAAATTTTACCCTGCAACTTTTACCTATACAAGCACACAATCTACCGATACTTCCACTTACAGTACTACCGATACTTACAATTCAACTACCGATACAACTTAAGTCAGTGAGCAACCTCTCTCCTACCCTGCACTTCTACCAAAACATGCATGGGCTCTACCGAAACAAGTACGCAGAATCTCAAGTACTAGACACAAGTTCATTAACTCCATTCATACATAACTTTAATTATGCATATAAGTTAACACAAATACATGATTTCCATGTCAATACAAGGTACTTTTGAGTCTACTTTCTACATTTCCAAATCATATATTTCTACTTTCAACATTTCATAAAAAATAACAAGGTTTTCACAATCTCAAAATACATAAGCAAAAGATAACATTATCGTAGTACATGCCTTATAACCAAGTGATAGAATATTTACCGAAAAACTCTGAGATAGTGTGATGCCCCAATATGATCTGATCTTTGAACAACAAGAATTCAATATACAAAATAGTAGTAATTTCACAGGTAAGCATTTCATTTCTTAGTAAGTTCATAAAGTTAAATAGATTTATCAAACTTCAAGAGTTGTATAGTCTAATCAACCGAATAGAGTAAACTATATACATTCGAAGAAGGTTTTAATTAACATTTGATTCTCACAATGACACAATGTCATCGGACCCTTAATCTATAATGGGATTCATTTCATTTAATACTCACGATAACACATAGTCATCGAACCTCTTGTTCAGTTAAGGAATCATATACTCTCGATGACAGTCACCGGACCTTATAATTTATATAGGATTCATATACTCATGATGACACATAGTCATCGGACCTCATAATCCATAAAGGATTCATATCCAACGACTTAAAGCTCGTTAGCCTTTCCCTTCCTTTGTTCCTATCTTCCACACTTTCGATCATCGTTTCAACCCACAGCAATTGTTTGTAACACAAGAATATTCAATTTAAATTGAAATTTAACTATACAAATTTACAGGATTGGATTGCAGTTGTGAAAGGATTCTAAGGACTAGTCTGCTAATTTTCCTTTTCCTCGATCGGTGGCACGGTCGTAGTCTACATTCACAAATCATTCCATTTCTCACATTAAATCACACAATCTATTCATTTTTACACAATATAGTCTTTTTTGTAAAATTATGATTTTACCCCTAATACTTCCCTTTTATTCAATCTAGTCCTTTCAACATAAAACATGCAAAATAACCATTTCCTTTCTAAACCCTTAGCAGCCAAAATTTCCAAGCCTTCACACAAGTCCCTGAATTTCATTTATTTCACACCAAGTACACCTAATTTGATCATTTTAACATTTTAGCCCTTAAACCTTAATTTCATAAAAAATCACTTTACAAAATTATAAAACTCAATCATCAAGCATACAAATCCATCAAAAACTTTTAAGAAAAGCATATTCAACAATGGTAAGATTTATAACATTTGACAGATTCACAAATTAGTCCTTGAGCTAGCTAGATTAAGCTAATACAGACTCCAAAACATAGAAATCACCAAAAACGGGTGAGAAATTACTCACCTAATGAGACACAAAGCTTGGCCGAATGTTCCCTTCTCTTTTTAGGGTTCTTTAGATTTTTCTTAAGGAAGAAGATGAGTGAAATTCACTCAAATTTCCTTTCTTATTTTTTTAACATACTTAATTTTTTAATTACTAATTTACCCTTAATGAATTAACATAATTTCACAAAAAAATGACTCATAACTGTCCACTATACCTCTTTAAGGTATATTTACTCATTAAAGATCCTTCCAAAGTCATTCATTTACAAATTAGCATGTTTAATCAATGATTCCTACATTTTGTGACTTTTACGATTCAATCCTTTTTACTTAATTAACTACTTAAACATTAAAATTTCATAGCCAAATTTTAATACGATGCTCACAAAGTCATAATTATTTAAATAAATAAATTAAGGACTCGGCTCATCGGAGTTGTGATCCCGAAATCACTCTCTCGACACCACTAAAAATCGATCTATTATATCTCATCTTCGTGATCAAACTAGCATATTGCCCATTCGAGTTTAGCATTTGGAACATCATTGGTTTGAATTCAAAATTCTAGCTTGTATTGCTGGTCTAACAACCCCTGGTTGTATATCATCGAGCACATGAACAACGAAATCTCTAATTGTCCTGTCTGAAATTTACTCTTCTTGTGGCATCGGTATATTGTTGACTCCTTGTGGTTGCACTGGAGTAACAAGATTTTGTGGTAGCAATGGTGGTAGATCGTTATTATTTCCAACCATTTTTCTTTGCTCTTGTCTTTTTCTCCGAATAGTTCTTTCAATTTTCGGATCAAAACTGACAATGATGTTAGGATTTCTCCTTGTGGACATATAACACCTTAAAAGAATTAAAAAAGAATCAAAAAAAGAAATAAAATAATTTAGTAACAAATAAACATCAGATAAGAAAGAGTATTGCAACTACAAAGACAAACATCAAACAAATGCCATCCCCAGCAACAAGGCAAAGCCTTGATTGGCCTTTAAACGTCATAGCAATTATGTACAAATAGACACTATCGATGCAAGTATAGTAGACAGATGTGAGTTTATCGAATATCGATCCCATGAGGATGGTGCTCTTATTATTTTAATTTGTCGAAGCAATTAGAGTTTCAGTGAAAATAATTGTTAAGAGTAATGTCACTGCAATTTAGTTAAGACTGCATAAATAAAAGAGCTAAATCTGTCAATGCAAATCTAACATTAAATGTTAGAGAAAATTAATAGAAAATGAATTGTTTGTTGAAGATGTATGTAAATGTAAATTAAAAAAGTTAAAAGAAGTAGATCAAGTGTAAAGAAATGAGGGGATCCTTGACTCCACAAGTTGGCAACGCTAAATGTGACTACAAGGTAACTGATATATGAATTGTCCCCGCAATTAAGTTCTAATGAAATCTCACTATTATCGACTTCTCTGTTTAACAAAGACCCAAGTGCTCACAATTACCACACCTTCCAATGTTGGTAATGCTTCGTATTCAAGAACAAGTGGCTAGAATTCCTTCTTGCCTCAAGTAACTTCCGTTGTGTTGTTTGTTAATCTAACTTTGTCACCGCACCTTCCAGTGACTGTGACTGTAATCGCACTTCCATGGTCAAAACAGTTAAATCCAAATATAAACAGATGAAAAGAATTGAGTAGAAATCAAAGTAGATCTAACATTAATAGACACTTCCATGCACAATTAATAGTCAACAGAATTCACCAACATTCAAGAGGACTTAAAGAAGAAATTGCAGCATGCTATTCCTAGTCTACTAGAATCCTTTCGTAAGTGCTCCTTTTGTGTCTCACCTAGACACTTCTCATCAGAAGCAGTGGCTTCCTTGTTGCGCCAAATCACCCTCTTGGGAAGTTAAGCTTCCATGGCAACTCACTTTAAGAAAATTGAAAAATATGAATTAATTTTTTCACTAGCTTGATGATGATCTTCTCTAACTTCCTTCTATTTATAATCACTTCACAGCATAGGTCTACTCCTCTTCTCAAATCTAACTTCCCTTTTTACAGCTTTACAAGTTTGTTATTGCCAACTGTGAACTCACACAGATCTAGTTTGTGCGTTAGGTAGTTACAGATTGTCGCGACATCTTTGGATGCAAATTATGACTTTTATTTGCTACGACAATTTGACATTCTCCCGCGTTGGTGCTTCTGGACATGTTAGTAACGTAAAGTCCCTAATAAAATGTAGAAGTATTCATGTGGTGACATATTTGGCCGTAATTCTACACCAAACTTGTGGCAACAGTTCTAAATTGCTGAAAATGAATGCTAAATGCAATACAAAGGAGACAAAATATACAATAATTAGGGAGATTTTAATGATCATTTCTAATGCTATCAGGCACCCCAAGGTATTAACCTTTCACGAACAAACACAAACTCTTGCTCATTTCCAGTAAGGTTCGCGTAAAAATATCGCACCATAGATAGTGAGTAACCCCCAGGATGACTGCAAAAAGTTTCCCATCCCATCTTTGCGATGGTTTTATTTACTTGCTTCCCAAGGTCCTATTGCTTTGGCAGCTGAAAACCTCGCTCAGGATGGCAGTTTTTCTTCAACATATTATCTTAGAAGCAATCCTTCGCTACCTTGGTAAGGAACACCACTGATTCTCTGGATGGGTGATGCTCTGTTTCATGCACCACAGCGGCAGAGGATGATTCTACAATAAACTTTGATGGTGTCTTAGTTCCTCATGCTCTGGCCATATTTGTTGATAGCAGAGGTAGTAAAGAGTAGAAAAGGTGGGAGCTTTGAAGAAAAGTTTGAATAACAATGGAGGTCTTTCTGAATAACATATTCGGCACACAAAGGATTGCTTTATAGGGAATGAAATGAGTATATGGAGAGGCGTGTTTGTTTACACTGCAGAGAGAGGACAGTAGGCCTGCCATAAATAAATGCATCCACTCGAATTATAGTTTTCAAACTTATCCAAGAGTTTGGGAATAAGGGATGAAACGTCATGATTTATTTCCTGATATGTTTCGATTCTCTAGTGAGTCAGCAGATGAGATGCGACAATAAGGAGCTTTGTATGCGTCGACAAAAGAAAGAGCTTTATTCCTGCAAAATTACTAAGGAAGATAAACTGAAACAAAAACAAAATAAACTAAAATTACATGATAAAATTGTAAAAAGGGGTTAGAAAAATGTGACCAAATTAATGGTTTCCTTCTTTTTGTGATCATCATGGCTAAAATATACTTCAGCCGTTGTCCATTCACTTTAAATTGGTGCCCACCATTTATGTCTTTAATTGTAATTGCACCATGAGGAAATGCTTCAACAATTTCGAATGGTCCAAACCACTATGAGTGCAATTTTAGTCGAGAATTAAATAATAGCACCTGTTATCCTACAGTAAATTGTCGCTGTAAAATAATTTTGGTGTGCCGTCGTTTGGTCTTTTCCTTATAGATTGTGGAATTTTCATAAGCATTGCGCCGAATTCCTCAAGTTCAGTGATGTCCAACAGATTATTCTTCCCAACAGCATCGTAATCCATGTTCACTTGCTTGATTGCCCACATTACTTTATGTTCCAATTCCACAAGCAAGTAACATGCTTTACCAAATACAAATTTATATGACAACATCCGAAGTAAGGTTTTGTATGCTGTTCGTAATGCCCACAACGCATCATCAAGCCTAGAAGACCAATTTTTTCTTGATGGATTCACCACCTTCTCGAGAATATTTTTGATTTGTCGATTGGAGACTTCAGCTTGGCCATTAGTTTGTGGATGATATGTGGTCACCATTCTATGGTTAACTCCATACTGCTTCAGTGCGGCTGCTACCTGATTATAGTGGAAGTGAGTGCCTTGGTCGCTGATTAATGCCTTAGGAGTGCCAAAGCGAGTAAGTATATGCTTGTGGAAAAACTTCAGCACTGTCCTTGCATAATCTTTTGGGACTGTAATGGCCTCCACCCACTTTGATATATAATAAACAACAACTAGGATATAAACATTTCCAAACGAACTTGAAAATGGCCCCATGAAGTCCATACCCTAAGCGTCAAAGTTCAACTTTCATGATTGGCTATTGTAACTTCTCGTTGTGTTGAGATATTGATGCAGTACACTGACTTTTATCACATTGGTGCATAAATTTGTGGGCATCTTTAAATAATGAAGGCTAATAAAATCCTGATTAAAGTACCTTTGCAGTAGTCCTTATACCACCAAAATGACCACCATAAGGGGCATCGTGACAATGCTTCAATATTGAAAGCATCTCTCCCTCTGGAACACAATGCTTAATTATATTATCGTTGCATACCTTGAATAGGTATGACTTGTTCCAGTAGTATTTCTCTATGTCGCGAAGAAATATTTTTTTCTTGTGACCTGTTGCACCCAAAGGTAACCTTCCACATACCAAGTAAATGACCACATCTGTATAACATGGGGTTGCGTAGATAGCAAATAGCTTCTCGTCAGGAAATACGTCAATAATTTGAAATGTATTCCCTCTTCACTACCTACTTCCAGACGAGACAAATGATCTGCCACTTGGTTTTTCGACCTCTTTCGATCCTTTATCTCTATATCAAATTCTTGTAGTAGCAAGATCTATCGTATCAACCTTGGTTTAGAGTCCTTCTCTGTAAAAAGGTATCTTAATGCGAAATGATCAGTGAAAGCAATAACCTTTGTGCTGACAAGATATGAGCGAAATTTGTCGAATGCAAAGACTACATCCAACAACTCTTTTTCTGTTGTTGTGTAATTACTCTGAGCTTCTGTGAGAGTCTTACTGGCATAATATATAGCATGAAATACTCTTTCCTTGTGTTGTCCTAATACTGCACCCACTGCAAAATCACTTGCATCACACATTACCTCAAATGGTTACGACCAATCTGGTGTAACGACAATGGGTGCCTGCACGAGTTTCTTCTTAATTTGCATAAATGCATCCACACATGCATCATCAATCAAGAATTTTTTATTTTGCTCCAACAACAAGCAGAGGGGTATCGTAATTTTGGACAAGTCTCGAATGAATCTTCAATAAAAACCTATGTTTTCGAGAAAACTCCAAATACCCTTTACATTAGTTGGCGGGGGCAACTTCTCAATAATTTCAACCTTCGCTTTATCCACTTCAATGCCTTGACAGGAAATGTGATGACCAAAGACAATGCCTTTTGTTGCCATGAAGTGTCATTTCTCCCAATTTAGCACTAAATTTGTGTCCTCACATTGCTTTAAAACTCTGGCCAAGTTGTCAACTCATTTATCAAAAGAATTTTCATAAATACCTCTCATGAGTCCTCGATCATGTATAAAATATTGCCATCATGCACCTTTGAAATGTGGCCGGTGCATTGTAGAGACCAAACGACATTCGATGAAAGGTAAAAGTTCCAAAAGGACAAGTAAAAGTCATTTTTGCTTGATCCTCTAGCGCAATAGCTATCTAATTGTAGCTAGAATAGCCATTGAGGAAGCAATAGTAAGCTTTTCCAGCAAGCCTGTCCAACATTTGATCGATGAAGGGGAGTGGAAAGTGATCCTTCTTTGTGGCTACATTCAATTGACGATAATCCATGCACACTCTCTAGCCCGTAAGAATGATAGTAGGGATTAGCTCATCCTTGTCATTACTTACCATTGTGGTACCACTTTTTTTAGGGACACATTGAACTGGGCTCACTCAAGTGCTATAAAAGATTGGGTAGATAATGCCCGCATCCAACCACTTAATAATTTCCTTTTTAACCACCTCTTTCATTTTCTCATTTAATCTCCTTTGTTGTTTAATTGATTGCTTTCCTTCACCTTCCAACCGAATTTTGTGCATGCAAAAAGAGGGACTAATGCCTCTAATATCAACAATACTCCAAGCAATCGCACGCTTATGCTGCTTCAATATATGGATCAATTTTTCTTCATGAGTTACGTCGAGGGTTGTAGAGACAATAACCGGCAATGTATTATTGTTGCCAAGAAAGACATACTTCAGATGAGTAGGCAATGGCTTCAACTCCAAGGTAAGAGCCTCTTCAATAGATGGCTTAAAGATGGGATTCGTTCTATTGGTCAAATCTAAAGATTCCATTTGCCATCCTCACTTAAGCTCGATGTTATACACTTCAGCTTTACTGTCACAATATACTAGAAAATCTTCATCTGATGTCACTGAAAATTCTTCTAGAACTGTTGTGCTTCGCTCATTGAATTCCTCCTCAATTAATGTGTCTAACATGTCAATGTGGTGACATTCTTCTTTGTCTTTGCAGGGAATGACTTCAAAAACACTGAAGGTGACATGTTCATCATTATGTTGCATTGTCAATTCGCCTTTATTCACATCGATGAGAGTGCGTCTAGTAGATAAGAATGGGCGTCCGAAGATTATGGGCACCTTTTTATCTGCTTTACAATCGAGTATAATAAAATTAGCAGGGAACACAAACTTATCTACATGAACTAGGATGTCTTTAACTTGTCCTTCAAGTTCCGCCAATGATTTACCTACTAACTATAATGTCACTACAGTGGGCTTCATATGACCAATCCCCAATTTTTTAAATGTAGACAATGGCATCAGGTTGATACTTGCGCCTAAATCACATAGAGCTTTTCCCAAGTAATGATTTCCAATTAAGCATTAGATTGTAAACCTTCTAGGGTCTTTAACTTAGGTGGCAACTTATTTGTTAGGATTGCACTGCATCCTTTTGTGAGCGCAATTGTCTCAACATCAGTCAGTTCTTGGATAGGAGCTCTTTCATGAATTTCCCATAACTCGAAATCTGTACTAGAGCATCCACACGAAGATATTGACATGTTGTTATTTTAATGTGGTTAGAAACTACTGATCTTGTTTATCATGCTCCTTCAATTTGAATCACTGTGGAAATGGCAATGGTATGGATACATCAGGTTGCCTTGACATAACTAGTTGCATCGACATTGGCAGTTACGTCGATAATTTTTTAGATCTCACAGTAGGCATGGGAGTAATAATTAGTAGAGCCTCTTTATTTGGTTCTTCTATAACTTCTTCAGACGTAACTTTTTCCCTTTGATCTGCTTCACTCGTGTCTATAGGTGCTGTATTAGAGTTGATAGTTGGCTCGGTAGTTTGTTTCCCACTCTGAAGATTAATAGCCTTGCAAATGCTACTTCCCTTTCTGATTTGGATTTTTTGTGTTGTTGGGTAAAGCACCTGGTTGTCTTGTGTTCAAATTCGAAGCTAGTTTCCCCAACTGTGCTTTCTATGATCGGATGGAAGATGAATTTCCTTGTACAATGGCTTCTGTTCGCGTTATGTGCACACGTATCAAGGCTTCAAAGGCTGTTAAAGGATCAACTCGTGGTTATGTGAACTGCTACTGCTGTTGTCCTTGAGCATTCAGTTGTAGCATTGAAGGTTGTTGTGGTTGTACACAATTGTGTGGCTGCATCTAATCTTGATGTGCATGCATCTGAGTGCTTTGGTTGAAATTTTATTACTACTGATTCTAATTCCCTTGTCGAAAATTACCTTGACTAGATGAATTTCCAAATTTGAATATAGTCACATTTTGACTTCCTCAAGGCTGTTGATTTCTCGCAAAATTGTTGTAGGAATTACCATAAGAATTTCCACGGATGTTATTAACATAGAAAGCATTTTCTGCATTCTGTGGACAATCTTCATAATTGTGATTGTCGCCGTAAATTTCACAACAAAATGTAGGAACATCCATTTGTTGGACAACTTGAATGGGAGCACCTTCACTGGTCCCCTTCATGTTCTTTATCATGTTTGCTAGCGAAGAAATTTATGCACTCAGAGAGGATATAGCATCTAATTCAATAACTCTAAGATTTGCTTTGACTTGTTCAACTCTAGAGATTGAATATTGATAATCATTCCGAGTGATTCTCTTGAGAATTCTGACAACTTCCTCGTAAGTACAATCCAACAAAGGACCATTAGTAAATGCATCGACAATATTTCTTGTCGACGCATTTAGCCCGCTGTAAAAGATTTCAATCTACATCTCTTATTGAATTCCATGGATGGGATAGCATCGAAGAATAGTTTTGTAACGCTCCAACGTAGTATGCAAATTTTCATCATCCAACTGATGATATGCAGTGATGTCATTCCTAAGACGAGCATTCATCGTTGGTAGATTAAATCGCAAAACGAATTGACTTGCAAGCGCATTCCATGAAGTGATTAATTCAGTAGGCAATCAAAGGAACCAGGTACGAGCCCATCCTTGAAGTGTATAAAGGAATAGCTGCATCTTCAAAGAGTCATCAAGAACACCATGCTGATTGAAAGATGCACAAATTAGTAGGAAAGATTTAAGGTGCTCTCTCGCATCCTCATGAGGAAGTCCAGCATACTGCCTATTAGAATTCAGCATTAGGAACATGACCGGCTTTAATTCAAAATTTCTGGCTTAAATAGCTGGTCGAATAACCCCTGGCTGCAAATCATCCAACACGGGGACAATAAAATCTCGAGTAGTGTGATTTTGCATCTGATCTTGTTTCAATAACGATGGATTATTGATAATTTGTGGCTGTATCGAAGAGATAGGATTTTGTGGTGGCAATTGTGGTATGGCTACATCATTTCCAGGCAGAGCCATAGTTCTTTGTTCTTGTTTTCTCCTTCAAATAGTGCGTTCAATTTCAGGATCTAAGCCGAAAACAAATTTAGGATTGCTCTTGGTTATAAAACACCTACAAAGAAAATTATAAAAGTAATCAACAAAAAAAAAACAAGTTAGTAACAAGTAGGATTAGAAAATAAAGAATGAATGCAAAACAAGAATAAACAACAAACTAACGCAATCCCTAACAATGACGCCAAACTTAATCGCGCTATGAACGTCACAACAAATATGTGAAAGCTTACAATGTCGATGCAAGTATAGTAGACAGATATGAATCCATCACATATCGATCCCACGAGGATGGTTGTTTCTATTTATAATTGTCGGTGCAATTAACAGGTAAAATAAGATAAATGGTGATAATAATTGTCAAAGCAA
Source organism: Kokia cookei (assembly GCA_039519145.1). Lineage (NCBI taxonomy): Eukaryota > Viridiplantae > Streptophyta > Magnoliopsida > Malvales > Malvaceae > Kokia > Kokia cookei. The sequence goes on from CM076904.1 coordinate 20,094,491, forward strand.
TGGAGAATGAATGGAGTAAAATTGTGAGGTTGATTTGTTGAAGCAATAATGTAAAATTAAAGATAAAATGCAATGATAATGAGATGGGGTTCCTGAAGTGAAAAGTTGGCAAATAATGAAGTGTGGCTCACAAGGTTAAAAATAAGAGATAAATTTGTCGTCGCAATATTGCAGAATGAAAATCTTACCAAACTTAACTTTCTTGTGATATCTAGGACTCAAATATTCATACTAACAACACCTTCCAGTGTTGGCAATGCAACATATTAAAGAACAAGTGGGTTAAATTCCTTCAATCCCCAAGGAACTTCCGTTGTCTTACTTGTTAACTTAATTTGTCGCTGCATCTTCAAATGATAGTGACTACAATCACACTTCCATGGTCAAACAATTAAATCCAAAAGATTAACAGTAAAGGCAAGATTGGAATAAATATCATTCAGTTCTAAAATTCAATTGTACTTCCATACAACTCAGAATAACAAGATTTATCAGCGTTTACAAAAGAGGAATAACAGAAAATTGTGGTACCCTATTCCTATCTACTCAAATTACTCCCTTACTCTCCTCTTGGGTCACACTTAGGATGCTCCTTGTCAGGAGCAAGACTGCCTTCCCTTCTGCGTCAGGTTACCGTTTAAGAAATTAAGCTGCCATGGATGAAAGCTTGAAGATGTGTTTTGAAGAAGAAAAATCCAATCAGCCGAAAAGCCAAAAGATCTTTTCTCTCTCCTTCTCTTTAGTATTCAATAGCAACTTCTCAGTACAGGTGTCCTACCTTCCAGATCTAGCATCCTCTGGCTGTACAAGTTGGTTATACCAGCTGTACAACTCACACATTTTTGGTGTGTTAATTAGACAGCTGTCAGGTGCAGCAACCATTCTAGGCACAATTTTGGATCCTCTTATGCAGCGACAACTCTGGACACCTTCATGAATTGATACATCTGGACAAGTTCCTACAGTGGCATCTCTAGGCGCAATATTAAGCAGACTAATGCAATGACATCAGTAATAAAAGCATGATAAATTTAAAGGATATTAGACTGAGCTTCATTACGTTAGAGAATGCAATAACTAAATTAAAAACACTAAAAATGTATGCTAAAGATGATTAAATGGGAAAAAATTATACCCTAAGTAAGGAGAAATCAATGGTTCTTTCCAATGCTATCATGTGCATATTAAACAAAGCTCTTTATGGTCTTAAGTATTGATCGGCTATTTAACGTCACATCAATATTGTGTAAGTGTACACTGTTGATTGGCCTGTAACGTCACAACAATGTGCAAACGGACACATGTCAAAGCAAATATAGTTGATAGAATAATTCTATCGGATATCGATCCCACAGGGAATGGGTTCTTAATGTCCATATGTCGAAGCAATTAAAACCAAGATTAGAGTTAGTGTTAGTAAAGATGTTAGCGCAATTAAATTAGATCTACACACTAAAATAATCAAAATTGTCAATGTAATAAAGGTTAATTGTCAGTACAACTGAAAGTAAATCAAATAGTTATTAAAGGTTTGAAAATTTAAATGCAGAAAAGTAAAAGTGTGATCAAGTGCGAAGGTCTGGAGTGTAGCACTAATTTTACTAAGTTGCAACGCAAGATGTGTGGACAAGGGTTTGAATAGACGAACTGTCGTAGCAATCGAGTTCCAATGAAATCTTACCAATAACAATTCTTCGTTTAGTCAAGACTCAAGCACCCTTAATTACTCGACCTCTTGGTATGAACAACATTGTGCACTCAAGAACAAGTGGTCACAATCTCTTCTAATCCCAAGCAACTCTTGCTGTCTTGCTTGTTAACCTAACTTGTCATAGCATCTCTCAATTTCGATAGACTACAAAGGCACTCACATGTTGATGCAATTAGATCAAAGAATAAACAGATGAAAAGAATTAAATAAGAATCAAAGTAATTCTAACAATGAAAAATACTCTCGTATTCATTCAAATGTCAATAATAGTTCATCATCATAAAAAGAGAGGAGTTAACAAATACATCGGAGCATACTATCTTTAGGCTACTCGGATTATCCTCTATCTGCTCCACTTGCACAGCATCAAGCACTCCTCGTCAAGAGTTGTTGCTCGTCAGCTCCGTCAGCTCGTCGTTCTCTAGCTTAAAATCATCAAAAACACAAAGTAATTGCAAATTTAATTCCTTCAACTCTTGATGATTTCTTCCATCTTTTTCCTTCTATTTATAGGCTTCAAAATTGAAGATTTCCTCCCCTTCATTCTTAGAACCAGATTCGATTTGCAGCTGTCAAAGTTTGTTACAGTCCAGCTATGCACTCACGTAGTTTTGGTGTATCCTTCATAGATCTGCAGGTTGTCGCTACATTGTTAGGCGCGATTTGAAATCCTCAATTGTAGCGACAACGTGTGAATTTCCTGTGCTGGTGCTTCTAGTTGTATTCACAGCTTGACTTCACTCATCCAAGAATAGGTTTCTATGCGGCGACATCGCTGGTCGTACTTTAAAGCTGATTTTGTGGTTGAAATCTTCTTCCAGCTAAGTTCCTGCATTGATAATTCTAAGACACAATTTATAGGTTGCTTGCAGCGACATTAGTACATAAAAGAGATAAAAATAACAAGAATTTAAACCAATCAATAATGAGTTCGAAAACATAAAAAAGTAAGTATGAAATGCCTAATATGCATACTAAATATGGCACAAAAGAGACAATTAATACACAAATTTAAGGAGAAAATAGCAATGTGTAAAAGGCAAGAGACGGCTATTCACGAACTGGGACCATACCTTGCTGAAGGTTGTCAAATATCTCTGATGCATGGTGTAGTTATGTGGGCTATTACCCGTCTAAACAGCACCATCAACACAGAAATCCTGCAGTACTTTGTCAGCTCCTTCATCGTTCAGCCTTTCCATAATGGAGCGTGGTCATCTACCTTCTCAAGAATCCGAAATAGAACATTGATATGGGCAGCACTCCATGGTACTAAGCCCTCTCTCACGAAGATGAATTCCTGCTCAGAATCCACAAGATTTGCATAAAATTCTCTTACCATTATAGGGGAATAACCAATCGGGTGCTCACAGAAGAATTCCCATCCCAAGCGACTGATGGTCCTTGCAATTTGCTTCCTCAACGTCTGATGTGGGGACAGTTGCAAACCTTGCTTGGATGGTAGTTTCTTTTCAACATTACACCATTATAGCGGTCCTTGGTCGCTTTTGACAGAAACAAGATCGAATCTCTTAATGAAGGTTAGGTTGTGGTCGGCACCATGGTGGTGGAAGTGGTAGGGATTTCGGATGGAGTTTTTGTTCCTCTTGTCTTGGCCATAATCACTACATAAAAAGGATTAAAAAAAACTTGCAGAGAAAAAGAAGACTAAAAGAGTGAGAATAAGAGCTAAAGCACAAATAAAATAAATTGCAGCAACAATGGCTATTGTGAGTGGAAAAAGGAAGTCCGTAGAGATTAGTTTAATAACCTCCCAATGGTAAGAGTCATGATTATTGGGGGTTTGTCTGGGGAAAAATGTTACGTCTGCAGCCAATAAATGCTAGGCTACAGATCGTACCATTTTATTGATCGAAAGACAGGGAAAAGATGGAGATCAATCGGTGTGATTCTTGTTGAAAAAGCTTTGTTGAGTCATCACAGAATGCGCAGACAAGTTGTGCTTTGGGTGCATCGACAAAAAGATAATTTTTATTCCTGCAAAGAAATTAAAACGAAACAAGTAAAAGTGAAACAAATAAAAGAAAATATGAAAATACGTTTACATTATTTAAATGAAACAAAATCGATGGCCTCGTCTGGTTCCTTGACTTTTGGACTCACGTAGCGTTTCAGACGTTGGCCATTCACCTGGAACTGTTGTCGATCCTTCAGATTCTCAATTTTCATCGCACCGTTCTGGAATGCTTTGACAACTTTGAAAGGGCTCGGCCATCTTGAACGCAATTTACCTAGATGCAATTTTAAATGTGAATTAAACAAAAGTACTAATTGACCAGGGTTAAATTGTCGATGCAAGATGTTATTGTCGTGACATCTCTTGGCCTTTTCTTTGTATATTACAGAAAATCTCTTCTAGTTCATCAACGTCCAATAATCTTTTTCTTCTAGCAGCATCATAATCTATATTCACCTGCTTAATTGCCTACATAGCTTTATGTTCAAGCTCAACTGGCAGGTGGCAAGACTTACCAAACACTAGCCGATATGGCGACATCCCTAACGAGGTTTAATTTACAGTGCAAAGTGCCCACAATGCGTCATGTAGTCGCGGAGACTAATCCCTCTTAGATAGATTAACCACCTTTCAAGGATGCTCTTAATTTGTCTGTGCATGGTATGTAGTAGCCATCTACTAGATTATTATGAAAGTGAGTACCTTGACAACATTGAAGAGATATGGTGTGAAGAGATTGGAAACCACAATGCATCATGTAGCCGCGAAGAGATGGATTAACTCACTTCCACACCATATCTCTTTAATGTTGTTGCAACTGGATTATTGTGAAAGTGAGTACCTTGATCACTTATTAATGCTCTAGGTGTGCCAAATCTCCTAAGAATGTATGTGTGGAAGAACTTCAACACCGTTCGATCATCATCTTTTGGCATCGCGATTACTTCGATCCACTTCGATACATAATCAACAACAACTAGGATATATACATTCCCAAAAGAATTTGGAAATGGCCTCATGAAATCTATACCCCAAATGTCAAATAACTTCACTTTCATAATCAATTGTTGGAGCATCTCGTTGCGTCAAGATATTGAGCCAATGCATTGACATCGATCGCATCGTTGTGCAAAGTTATGGGCGTCTCGAAACAATGTGGGCCAATAGAATCCTGACTGTAGGACCTTTGTAGTAGTCCTTACACCACCAAAATGGCCTCCATAAGGAGCATCATGGCAATGTCACAGGATAGAACTCATTTCTTCTTCAGGAATGCAGCAATGGATAATATTGTCAGTGCATACCTTGAATAGATATGGCTCGTTCCAATGGTATTTCGTAGTGTCGCGCAAAAATATGACTTTCTTGTGACCAACAGTACTCAAAGGTAGCTTCCCACACACAAGATAGTTGACAACATCAGCATACCAAGATCCATCATATCAATCTTAGTTTGGCGTCTTTCTTTATAAAAAGGTTTCTGAATGCAGAATGATCTGTGAACACTGTAATTTTTGTGCCGTAAGGTATGAATGGAACTTGTCGAATGCAAAAACTACTGCTAGCAATTCCTTCTCAGTAGTTGTATAATTAACTTGTGCATCAGTCAAAGTTTTACTAGCATAATAAATGGAATAAAATACCTTTTCTTTGCGTTAACCCAGTACAGATCCTACAGCAAAATTACTTAAACCACACATTAATTCAAACGGTTGCGTCCAATCTAGTGCGACGATAATTAGAGCTTGTACCAACTGCTTCTTTATTGTGTTGAATGCGTTAAGATAGGTGTTATCAAGCACAAACTTTTTATTTTTCTCTAGTAATGAGCATAACAATTTAGCAATCTTGGAAAAATCACAGATAAATCTCCTATAGAACCCAGCATGTCTAAGAAAGCTTCTTATTCCCTTCACACTCGTTGGTGGTGGCAATTTCTCGATGATTTCGACCTTTTCTTTATCTACCTCAATGCCCTAACATGATATGGGATGACCGAGGACAATGCCTTTAGTTGCCATAAAGTGGCATTTTTCCCAATTTAGAACTTGATTTGTGTCCTTGCATCTTTTTAAAACTTTCGCCAAGTTGTCAGTGCATTGGTCAAAAGTTTGCCTTTAGATCGAAAAATCGTCCATGAATACCTCTAAAGAATCCTCGATCATGTCCGAGAAGATAGCCATCATACACCTCTGGAATGTGGCTGGTGCATTACACAATCCAAAAGGCATATGTCAGAAGGCAAAGGTCCCAAATGGGCATGTGAATATGGTCTTTGCCTAATCTTCCAACGCAATGGGAATTTGGTTATATCTAGAGTAGCCATCTAAGAAGCAATAATAGGCTTTACCAACTAGCCTATCTAGCATCTGGTCAATGAATGGTATTGGAAAATGGTTGTTCTTTGTGGCTGCATTCAGTCGATGATAATCCATGCATACTTGCCAACCAGTCGCGATGTGAGTAGGGATCAACTCATTCTTATCATTGCTGACAATTGTGAAACCACTCTTCTTGGGCACACATTGGACAGGGCTCACCCAATTGCTATTAGAAATGGGGTAGATGATGCTCGCATCTAGCCACTTGATAATCTCCTTCTTCACTATTTCTTTCATCTTTTCATTGAGTCGTCACTATTGCTCAATAGATTGCTTACCTTCATCTTCTAATCTGATCTTGGGCATGCAAAAAGAGGGTCTAATAAGTCTGATATCTGTAATGCTCCAATCTATGGCTCTTTTGTGTTCTTTTAAAATTGTGATGAGCTTCTATTCTTGAATTGCAGCGAGGGATGCGCTGACAATTGTAGGTAACATGTCATTGTCACCCAAAAAGACATATTTCAAATGCATTAGCAATGTCTTCAACTCCAAGGTAGAAGCTTGTTCTATCGATGGTTTAAACACCAGGATAATCCTATTAGATAGATCCAAAGATTCCAATTGCCAATTCTATCTCAGCTCACAACTGCTAACCTTAGCATTGTGGTTGCATTCAGTTAGGGTTTCATCAACGAATGTCGTCGTATCTTCATCTTAGACTACTAAACTCCGTTCATTGAACTCTTCCATAATTATTTAATCCAGCATGTCAATGTGGTGATATTGCTCCTTACTTCTTGACGGAGATGCCTCGAACACACTAAACGTAACATGTTCATCGTTATGATGCATGACAAGCTCTCCCTTGAAAACATTGATAAGAGTGCATCCTGTTGCCAAAAATGGTTGCCCCAAGATGATGGGTACTTCTTTGTCTACCTCGCAGTCAAGGATTATGAAAACATCTGGAAACACAAGCTTATCTACTTGTACAAGGACATCTTTTATCTTGCCTTTAAGCTGAGCTAGAGATCTGTCCACAAGCTGCAATGTCACTGTAGTGGGCTTCATTGATCTTATTCCTAATTTCTTGAATGTGGACAAAGACATAAGATTAATACTAGCTCCCAAATCACATAAAGTTTTACCTAGATAATGATTTCAAAATGGAGTAAGGGATTCTGAAGCTGCCAGGGTCTTTTATTTTTTATGGCAACTTGTTAGTTAGCACAACATTGCATCCCTCTGTGAGCATAATCGTCTTGATTTCAAACAATTTTTTTTTTTGATAACAGCTCTTTCATAAATTTCTCATAACTAGGTATCTGCACAAGAGCGTCTACAAGAGGTATGTTAATATGTAATTGTTTCAAAGTAGAAATAAACTTTTAATAGTCCTTATCATGGTCTTTCTCTTTAAATCTTTGCGAAAATGGCTAAGGTATCGTAGCAGTGGGTTGTTGTGGGATAACCGATTGCATCGACATAGGCAATTACGTTGATGTCTTTGTTGGGCAATTAGTAGGCACAGATGTCATTATCGGCAGCTCTTCCTCACTTATTTCTTAGAAATTTCCTTCAGCTACAACTTATCCTTGTTGCATTGGTTCAGATGCATCGACATGTTCTTGGTTGAAATGTCTACTTTGTTCAACCATTTGCTTTCCACTTCGCAACGTAATAGCCTTACAATGCTCCTTCCCTCTTTGTGTTGGGTTTTCAGTATCACTAGGTAGAGCACCCGGTGACCTTGTATTCAGATTAGAAGCCAACTGTCCTAGCTAAGCTTTCAACACTTGGATAGATGAAGAATTGCCTGGCACTATTGCTTCTGTTCACGTGATATGCTCTAGCATCAGCGCCTCAAGAGCAGCCATAGGGTCTGACCTTGGTTGAGAAAACTGCTGTTGTGGTTGTTGGTGTTGTCCTTGTATATGTGGCATTGCATTCTATTGCGGTTACAATCGCATTTGTGGTTGTATCTGGCTATGTGCTTGCAATTGATCAGGATGTGAATGTACCTACGAATTCTGATTAAAATTCTACTGTTGATGATTGTTGTAACTCCCTTGTCTATAACTCCTTTGCTGTGAGGAATTTTCATATCTATATGTGGATGCATTTTGATTCCCCCAAGGTTATTAAGCTTTTTTGTTACATGAGTTACCATAGAAATTTCCTCGAATGTTGTTGACATAGAATGCATTTTCAGCATGTTGTGGACAGTCCTCGTAACTATGGTTGTCGCCGTAAATTTCACAGCATGTTGACACATCCATTAGTTAGGCTACTTGGATAGGGGCAACATCACTTGTCCCCTTTATATTCTTTGTAATATTGGCCAAAGAGGATACCTACGCACTTAATGCAGAAATTGAATCTAATTCAAGAACACCATGATTAGTTTTACCTGAGTAGAATGAGAGATAGGATTTTGATAATCGTTCTGTGCAATTCTCTCTAGAATTCGTACAACTTCCGTGTAGGTGCACTCCAACAAAGGACCATTAGCAGATGAGTCGACAAGATTGCTTGTCTAAGCTTTCAATCCATTATAATAGATCTCTATCTAGGTCTCTTGTTGAATTCCATGCATTGGGCAACATCTAAATAGAGTCTTATAACGCTCCCATGTTGTATGTAAGTTCTCATCATCCAGCTGATGGTAAGCTGTAATGTCTTTGCGCAACCTTGCATTCATTATCGATAGATTGAAACAAAAAATGAATTGGTTGCTAACGTATTCCATGATGTAATGGAGTCAGTCGGTAATCCCAAGAACCATGTCCTTGCTCTTTCCTACAATGAATAAGGAAATAATTGCATTTTCAAGGCGTAATTAGGGACACCATGTTAGCTAAAGGATGCACAAATAAGCAAAAATGATTTTAAATGTTCTCGTGTGTCTTCATGAGGTAGGCCCACATATTGCCCATTTGAATTGAGCATCTGAAACATAACTAGTTTCAGCTCGAAATTTACATCTTGTAGAGCTAGTCTTACCACTCATCAAGGATAGGAACAACAAAGTCCTGGATTGTTTTGTTTTGCACTTGTTCTTCTTGTGGAGGCAGTGGTGGTAAATTTCGTTGTGGTGGTATTGGAGGAACTCCATCTTGTGGCACCAATGGTGGTAAATTATTGTTATTGTTGTTACCAACCATTTTCTTTTGTTCTTACTTCCTCCTTCTAAGTGTTCTCTCAAGTTCTAGGTCAAAGTTTACAATATCCTTAGAATTTCTTCTGGTGGACATGCAACTTCTAAAGAAATAAAAGAAAATCAACAAAAGAAAGTTAAACATATTAGTAAAAACAAAAAGTTTAAGTAAGAAATAATTGCTACTATAATAGTAAACATCAAACAAACACCATTCCCCGACAACGACCCCAAAACTTGATCAACCTGTAACATCACAGCAATATGCAAGTGGACACACGTCGAAGCAAGTATAGTTGATAGAATAATTCTATCGAATATCGATCCCACAGGGAATGGGTTCTTGATGTCTATATGTCGAAGCAATTGAAACTAAGATTAGAGTTAATGTAAGTAAAGATGTCAGCTCAATTAAATTAGACCTGCACACTAAAATAGTCAGAATTGTCAATGTAATAAAGGTTAATTGTCAGTGCAACTGAAAGTAAATCAAATAGCTGTTGAAGGTTTGGAAGTTTAAATTCAGAAAAGTAAAAGTGTGATCAAGTGCAAAGGTTTGGAATGGATCACTTAGTTTACTAAGTTGCAATGCAAGATGTGTCGACAAGGGTTTGAATAGAAGAACTATCGCAGCAATCGAGTTCTAATGAAATCTTACCAATAACAATTCTTCGTTTAGTCAAGACTCAAGCACCCTCAATTTCCCAGTTCTTAGTGTGAATAACATTGTGCACTCAAGAACAAGTTATCAGAATCTCTTCTAATCCCAAGCAACTCTCGCTGTCTTACTTGTTAACCTAACTTGTCACTGCATCTCTCGATGTCGGTAAATTGCGAAGGCACTCTTGTGTTTGATGCAATTAGATCCAAGAATAAATAGATGAAAAGAATTAAATAAGAATCAAAGTAATTCTAACATTGAAAGATACTCTCGTATTCATTCAAATGTCAATTTTAGTTCATCATCATAAAAAGAGAGGAGTTAACAAATACATCGGAGCATACTATCTCTAGGCTACTTGGATTATCCCCTAACTACTCCACTTGCACAGAATCAAGCACTCCTCGTCAGGAGTTGCTCGTCGCTCCGTCAGCTCGCCGTTCTCCATCTTAAGATCTTCAAAAACACAACGTAATTGCACATTTAATTCCTTCAACTCTTGATGATTTCTTCCATCTTTTTCTTTCTACTTATAGGCTTCAAAATTGCATATTTCCTCCCCTTCATTCTTAGATCCAGATCCAATTTGTAGCTGTCAAAGTTTGTTATAATCCAGCTGTGCACTCACGCAGTTTTGGTGTATTCTTCATAGATATGTAGGTTGTCGCTACATTTCTGGGTGCGATCTGAAATCCTCAATTGCGGCAACGTGTGAATTTCCTACGCTGGTGCTTCCAGTTGTATTCGCAGCTTGACTTCACTTATCCAAGAATAGGTTTCTATGCGTTGACATCGCTGGTCGTACTTTCAAGCTGATTTTGTGGCTTAGCATTCTTCTTCCAACTGAGTTCCTACGCTGACAATTCTAAGACGTAATATATAGACTGCTTGTAGTGACATTAGTACATAAAAGAGATAAAAATAACAAGAATTTAAACCAATCAATGATGAGTTAGACAACATAAAAAACTAAGTATGAAATGTCTAATATGCATACTAAATATGACACAAAAGAGATAATTAATACACAAATTTAGGGAGAAAATAGGTGTCATTTGTGATGCTATCAACTATCGATGCAAGTATAGTAGACAGATGTGAATCTGTCGGATATAGATCAAACTAGGATGATTGTCTTTTCTTTATCAATGTTAGTGCAATAAATAGATAAAAATGAGATAAATTATGAGCATAGTTTTCGAAGCAATACTTTGAAAATAAAAATGAAATATGATAATGATAAAATAGGTTCCCCAACATGAATATTCAACAGAATACTAAGTGCTCACAAGGTATAAAAGGATAGGTAATTGTCGATGCAATAAATTGCAATGAATATCATACCAAGCTTAACTTCTATATTTAATCTAAGACTTAAACATGCACATTAATCACACCTTCCGATGATAGCAATAGAACACAATTAAGAACAAGTGGATTAAATCTCTTTAATCCTCAAGCAACTTTCGTTGTCAGGCTTGTTAGCTTAAACTTTCGTTGCACATTTTAGTGGCAGTGATCGTAATAACATTTCCATGCTAAAAACATTCAAACCCAAAGATTAAACAGTAGAAGCAAGGTTGAATAAAATAACAATTAACCCAGAATTCATGTATACTTCCATACAAACATGAAATAGAATGTAATCACCAACGTTTAGAAATCAAATATAAAAGAAACAAGTGGAGAATACTATTCCTAGACAATCTCGACTTGATCTCTCAATTCCCTCTTGTGTCGTACTCAGGGCTCCTCGTCAAGAGCTGATCTACATCCCTTTCATGTCGGTTAACCCGTAGGAGACTTAAGTCGCCTGATCACGTTATGAACGTCACAACAATAATGTACAAGTGTACACTGTCAATGTAAGTACAGTAGACAAAAATGAATCTATCGAATATCGATCCCACAAAGATGGCTATTAATGTTTAAATCTGTCAAAGCAATTTGAGTTAAAATGTTAACAATTGTTAAAAGTAATGTCAACGTAGAATGGTTAAAACTACATAGGTTAAGAGTAAAACAGTCAATGCAAATGTAATATAAAATCTCAAAGCAAATTAATAAAAGATAAATTGATTGTTGAAATGTTGTAATATAAACTCAGTAATATAAAAGAAATAGATTAAGTGTAAAGAAGTGGAGAGGATCATTGATTTCACAATTGACAATGCTAAATGTGACTACAAGGTAACTTATAGATGAATTGTCGCTGCAATTATGTTCCAATGAGTTTGTACTAATATCAGCTCTCTGTTTAACAAAGACTTAAGTACTCACAACTATCACACCTTCCAGTGCTAGTAATGCTGAGCACTCAAGAACAAGTGACCAGAATTCCTTCTTGCCTCAAGCAACTTCCGTTGTCTTGCTTGTTAATCTAACTTGTCACCGTACCTTCCAGTGACTATGACTGTAATCGCACTTCCATGGTCAAAACAGTTAAATCCAAATATAAACAGATAAGACTAATTGAATAAAACTCAAAGTAAATCTAACATTAAAAGATACTTTCATATTCAATCAATTGTCAATAGTATTCATCGGCATTTAAGATGGATTAACAAATGAATTAAAGCATCCTATTCCTAGTCTACTAGAATTCTCCCTTAATCGCTCCTCTTGCGTCGTGCCAAGCACTTCTCGTTAGAAGCTGCTGCGTCCTTGTGGCATCAAATCACCTTCCTTCAGAATTTCAGCTTTCATGGTAGCTTTCTTCGAGAATGAATAATAGAAATTTTAGAGTTGAATTCTTCACACCTTAATGATCCATCTTCCATTTCATCCTTCTATTTATTATAATCATTGGCTATTCTAGATCTTTCTTCCTTTTTAGATCTAACTCCTTGATGCAGCTGTAAAAGTTGTTATTGCCAGCTATGCACTCAGACAAATCTCGTGTGTTCATTGAGTAGTTGCAGATTGTCATTACATTTCTGGATGCAAATTATGATTTTTAATTTGCTACGACAATTTGTCATTCTCCTGCGCTGGTGCTTCTGGATCTGTTAGCAGCGTGAAATTCCTGATAGAGATGTAGAAGCATTCATGTGACGACATATTCGGCCGCAATTCTAGATGAACTTGTGACCACAACTTTGAATGCTTTCTTACTCTGATTTTCCCAGGTGGATTTCTACGCTGACAACTTTAGATGCAAAACTAGTACTAAATACAACGACATTAGTAGCTCAAAAGAGGTAAAATGAAAGAAATTAAGATCAAACAACACTGAGTTAGAAAATGTAAAAACTAAGTATGAAATGCTAATAATGCATGCTAAATATGATACAAAAGGAACAAATTATACACTAATTTAAGGAGAAATTAAGCATCATTTCTAATGCTATCACACCCTAAACTTGAGTTTTTACTTGTCCTTAAGTAAATAAAAGCTTGCAAAGTTATATCCAAATTATTGTCACCACATTTCTCATTCTAGCAACTTATATTCTTTGAAATCCTAATGTATAAATTGCATTCATATGCTGAAATATTGCGCTGACAATTTGTAGGTATGAATGATGAAAATTGCAACTTAATTAATGCTAGCATCATGCTTCAAATCTTAAATTTTCTTAACCAACACAACATTTATTGTATAATAATATACATATATATATATATATTTTTCTTCTTTCATCAACTTTTCTTTCTTTAATTTTTTTCGTTTTCTTTTATGTGACTGAGAGATGTCATTGCATTACTACACTCTTATTCTTGGGCAGTAACGATGGGGTGCAACAAATCCTCTAGGAGCATGTAATTGCTCTAACACACACTCTTGTAATGACAACCTTTGGCTAGATAATTTTTCTAACACTTGCAGTGGAGTGTTCCCCCTTATGGAGTTACAAAGCACCCACATTGGAGTGTCTTTTATTTAGTAAATATAATTATAAACATAGCTGCAAGATGGTAAGTTAATTCAATATTTAAAGAAGGATACTACTCATTTATTACTAATGCAATCTCAACCATTCATCCAAAAATAGAAGGATTCAAAATTCAATCAATTCACGCATTAGCATTCCAAATAATTCAAGAATCACGCATCAAATGAAAAATTGTGGTCACATTTTTTTCTTAACTTCGCATACTTTCATGCAACTAAAGAAACAAATATATTCATAAACTTGTGGGTGTAATTGAGTTTCCATTCCACACTTTCCCCTAAACTTAATGTTTACATTATCCCCAATGCAGAGATAATACTATACAAATAATAATAGAAATGCAATGACAATGCAAATGCTAGAAAAAATAAAATGCAGAGACAATAAAAATGTAATGACAAAAAAATATGCAAGCAACTAATTACAAAAAAGTAAACTAACTTATTGTGTTGCAGCCTCGGAAGTGGCTGCTTTGGATTTCTTTTTCTTCTTAGGGCGCTCCTCTTTGCTCTTCTTGTGTACCTTTCATTTGCGCCTCTTCTCTTTTTGTTCAACCGGTGGAGTAGATTGCTCCTCTATTATTAGTTGAATGTTAGCTTCATCGACAGTCGCGTCCGATGAATGGATTTCAACAAGTGGTGCTGCATATGGCACAATAGCTAGAGGATTGTAATCCTCATTTTTGGACGTGACTACTTCGGCCTAGCTCGCCCCAGATGGTGCCAATTGTTCTACAGATGCACCCACACTTGTTGGTATGTCGACAAATTTCTCGGATAAATTTGTCGGGGCAACATCTTCTTCTTTTCTTTTTTCTTCAATTGCCTCAATACCCACAGAGGCAACTGGTGTGTGCTCTTCAGCCACAGCAGCCTCTCTCTGCTACAGTAGCCCCTAAACTGCTCGACAATTCATTTTTTCAAAGAGGCTAGCTATGTTTTGGAAGCAATCTTCCATTTCCTTGGATTGTGCCTCTTGATCCTCATCATCAGAGATGTGGATTTGATATGGGAATTGGACAGATTGAGTTCTACCTTTTGAACCAGGCTGCTCTAATGATGGAGTGGCTTCATTGATAATGGGAGGGAACACAGGGAATTTTGGCATTGGGTTCCTGCTCAAATCGCGCAATGTGGTGACAATAGCATTATTCCATGCCCTAGTATATGCATAAAATAAATTTTATCTGAATTGCATCTCCTCCACTACGCCAACAAGTCTGATTTGTCTGGTGCTCATCCGATCAACAAACTTTTCAATCTCATTAAGCTTCCTCTAAATTTGAGGGTCTGTGGGCGCATGGGTCTGGGCGGCTTTCTTTTTTCCTTTTCCCTTTTCTTTCTTTTGCGAGACCTCTTTCACCATAAGGGTTTCTTGCCCCCTTGTCATACTCTCCACCAAAACATCGTTGATTGGGCCTTTATTTTCCAAAGTCCCCTCACCTTCACGAGGCACAATGCCTCTTTGTTTACACAACAACATTATCAGAGAAGGAAAGGGTAGGATACCTATTTTTTGGTGGCGGCCTCAGCAATTTCTTAATGAACGATTGCGCCGACATTAATTCTACATCCCTTCAGTATAGAATGCAATAGGCACATTCTATCTAGTGTTGCAGTAGTGCTATGGGTAGATGGCAGTAGGCGACGGTTTATAAAATGGAATCATACTTTACTTTGAACATTGACAAAGCGACGATGCATGGTGTAGTTCTTTGGATTGTTGCCAATCCAACCTACACCGTCGACGCATAAATCATTCAGATTTTCCAAGAATTCGATGTGTTCATCCTCTCCCTCAACAATAGGAAGAGAGCTTTTATGTGGTTGGCGCTCCAGGGCACCAAACCTTCAAGAACAAATATGAATTCCTGTTTCGAGTCCACCAGGTTAGCGCAAAATTCCCTTACCAAAGAGGGAGAGTACCTGACCGGATGATCACAAAACTACTCCTATCCCAAATGAGAGATTATTTTGGGGACTTGTTTCCCCAAAGTCAGATATGTGGAAAACTAAAATCCTTGTTCAAGATGACAATTCCTCTTCAGCATAACTTCATGATAGTGGTCCTTCACCGCTTTTGACAGGAACAAAACAGGCTCTTTGGGTTGTGGTTGGTCGGCATTCCTGACCATAGCAGTCGAGGATTCACCTGTCGATTTAGATAGGTTTCACTCCGTGAGTTCTTGCCATGAGTTCTGAAATAGAGAAAGTAAGAGTATCTAGCAAAAAACAGAAGGTTCAAGACAAAGAGAATACAGTAACAATGAAGGTTGTAAGTGTAAGAGAGTAGTCGGTATAGAAAGGATGTTTTATAGACGATAAAGACAAAGAGACGTGATGATAACAAAGAGTACACTGTGCCTGCAACCAATAAATGCTAGGACACGGATTGTACTTTTTCAGAACGATCCAACGATTCGGGATTGGGGTGAATCAATCGGCATGATTCTTGCCCAAAATGTTTCGTTGAGTCATCAAAAATTGCAATAACTTTATTAAGTAAATGTGACCAGGTTAATGGTGTCATTTTGTTCGGTGATGCTTGGGCTGTAGTAATGCTTCAATCATTGGCCATTTACTTTAAATTGGTGCCCATCGTTCAAATCCTTGATTGTCAGTGCACCATGTGAAAATGCTTTAACAACTTGGAAAGGTTCTGACCATCTTGAGCGTAATTGTCCTGGATGCAATTTTAAACGTGGGTTAAATAAAAGCACTAACTTACCAGGAGAAAATTGTCGCCGCAAAATGATGTTGTCATGCCATCTTTTAGTTTTTTCTTTATAGATGATCGCATTTTCATAGGCATTGCGCCAAATTTCTTCTAGCTCTAAAATGTCCAATAATCTTTTCTGTCCAGTAGCAACATAATCCATATTCACTTGATTGATTGCCCACATGGCCTTATGTTCAAGTTTGATAGGCAAGAAACATGATTTTCCAAACACCAACTAATATGGCGACATTCCTAATGAAGTTTTGTAAACGGTAAAGTGCCCACAACGCATCATGTAACCGCAAGGACCAATCCCATTTAGATGGGTTAACCACCTTTTCAAGAATACTTTTAATTTATCAATTGGAGACCTCCGTTTGTCTATTCGATTATAGATGATACGTGGTTGCCATGTGATGCTTCACATAGTAACATTTCAAAGTTGTCGCCACCTGATTGTAATGGAAATGAGTGCCTTGGTCGCTTATTAATGCTTGAAGTGTTTCGAATCTTGTAAGGATATATGTGTGAAAGAATTTTAACACCGTCTGAGCATCATCCTTTAGAGCAACAATTGCCTCGATCCACTTGAAGACATAGTTAATAGCTACCAGGATATACACATTCCCAAAGGAATTTGAGAATGGCCCATGAAGTCTATACCCCACACATCCAAGAGCTCAACCTCTATGATAGCTTGTTGAAGCATCTCATTACGTCGAAATATGGAACCGGTACGCTAACATTTGTTGCATTGTTGAGCAAAATTGTGTGCATATCGAAACAATGTAGGCCAGTAAAATCCTAATTATAAGACCTTTGCAGCAGTCCTAACACCACCAAAATGGCCTCCATAGGGAGCATCATGGCAATGCTTCAGAATGAATAACATTTCCTCCTCAAAAACGCAGCGACGAATGATGTTGTCAGCGCATACCTTGAACAAGTATGGGTCATTCCAATAATACTTAGCAGCATCCCTAAGAATTCTGACCTTCTTATGAGCTGTTGCACTCAGTGATAGCTTTCCAAAGACTAGTTAATTTACTACATCTGCAAACCATGAAGATGCATCGACAAAGAATAATTTATCATCTGGAAATGCGTCAACAATTTGTGATTTATTTCGATCTTCACTTCCAGTTTCCAGATGAGAGACATGGTCTGCTACTTGGTTTTCTGATCTTCTCCTGTCTTTAATTTCGACATGAAATTCTTGCAATAAAAGGATCCATCTAATCAGCCTAGGCTTTGCATCTTTCTTAGCAAAAAGGTATCTCAAAGCAGAGTGATTAGTATACACTGTAATTTTTGCGCTGACAAGATATGAATGGAACTTATCAAATGCAAAAACTACTGCCAACAACCCTTTCTCACTGGTCGTATAATTCACCTGCACTGTATTTAGAGTTTTTCTAGCATAATATATTGAATAAAATACCTTATCTTTCTTTCGTCCTAGCCTAGTACCTACATCAAAGTCACTCGCATCACACATTACCTCGAACGGTTGCGACTAATCTTGGATGCTTGTACTAGCTATTATTTAATCTTCAAAAATGCTTCCAAACAAGCTTCATCGAACAAAAACTTTTTATTTTGCTCCAACAAGGAGCATAGTGGTTTTGCTATTTTGGAGAAGTCTTAGATGAATCTTCTATAAAATCCAGCATGACCAAGAAAACTCCTTATTCCCTCCACATTATTCGGTGGAGTAACTTTTCAATAATTTCCACCTTTGCTTTATCCACTTCAATGCCCTGACAAGATATTCGATGACCAAGGATGATTCCTTCGGTTGCCATGAAGTGACATTTTTCCCAATTTAGAACCAAGTTGGTGTCCTCACATCTTTTCAACATTTTTGCTAAATTGTCAGTGCGTATATTAAAATTTCCCCATACACAGAGAAATCATCCATAAATACCTCTAATGAATCTTCGATCATATACGAAAAGATCGCCATCATGCACCTTTGGAATGTGGCTGGGGTATTACACATACCAAATGGAATACGTCGGAAAGAAAAGGTTCTAAATAGGCACGTAAAAGTCGTCTTTGCTTGATCCTCCGACGCGATTGCAATCTGGTTGTATCCAGAGTACCCATCAAGGAAACAGTAATAGGCTTTACCAACTAGCCTATCCGGCATTTGATCAATAAGGAGTGGGAAGTGGTCCTTCTTTATGGCCACATTTAAACGACTGTAGTCCATACACACTCACCAACTTATAGCAATACGAGTAGGGATTATCTCATTTTTATCGTTACTTACTACCTGATGCTGCTCTTCTTAGGCACACATCGGATCAGGCCCATGTGCTGTCTGAAATAGGGTAGATTATGCCAGCGTCTAACCATTTGATAATCTCCTTCTTCACTACTTCCTTCATTTTCTCACTCAGTCTTCGTTGTTGCTCAATTAACTGTTTGCTTTCATCTTCCAACTTGATTTTATGCATACAGAAAGAGGAAATAATGCCTCTGATGCTCGTTATGCTCCAGGCGATGGCTCTTTTGTGTCGTTTCAATATTCCAATTAATTTTTCTTCTTGGCTCTCATCGAGACTTGCGCTGACAATCACAGGTAATGTATCATTGTCACCTAGGAAAACATATTTCAAGTATGTTGGCAATGGCTTTAACTCCAAAGTCAGAGCTTCTTCAATCGATGGTTTAAAAACAGGGATCGTCCAATTAGTCAAATCCAAAGATTCTAATTGCCAACCATGTTTCAGCTCACAAACATTAGCCTAAACTGTGTAGTCACATTCAGGTGTAATATTTTCATCAATTGTCATCGCATATTCTTCTAGCACTGTGAGCTTCGTTCATTAAATTCCTCTATAATTAACTCATCTAGAACATCAATGTGGTGACATTGTTCCTTACTGCATGATGGAGATGCTTCGAAAACACAAAAGGTTACATGCTCATCATTATGACGCATAATTAGCTCACCCTTGAAAACATTGATAAGAATGCATCCCGTTTCGAGAAATGGGTGTCCCAGAATAATAGGCACCCCTTTATCAGCTTCGCAATCAAATATAATAAAGTCACCTGGGAACATAAACTTGTCGACATGGACGAGAACATCTTTAATCTGTCCTTTAGGTTTTGCCAAGGATCTGTTCGTAAGTTGTAATGTCACTGTAGTAGGCTTCAGATGACCAATCCCTAATTTCCTGAAAGTTGACAGTGGCATGAGATTAATGCTAGCTCCTAGGTCACATAAAGCTTTACCTAAATAATGATTTCTAATAGAGCATGGGATCGTAAAACTGCTAGGATCTTTCATCTTTGGTGGCAATTTATTTGTCAACACAACACTACACCCTTTTGTGAGCACAATTGTCTCAATATCGGATAGCTTTTTCTTCTTTGATAATAGCTCCTTCATAAATTTCCCATAGCTCAGGATCTGCACAAGAGCATCAACTAGAGGTATATAATATGTAATTGTTTCAAGGTAGATACAAATTGTTGATAATCTTTGTCATGTTCTTTCTCCTTGAATCTCTGTAGAAATAGCAAAGGTATGTTTACAAGTGGGTTGTTATTTTGTAACCTATTGCGTCGACATGGGCAGTTGCATCGACAACTTTTTAAGATGAATGGTCGACATCGGTGTGACTATTGGTAGTTCCTCCTCATCTACTTCTACCATGTCTTCTTCAGCAGCAACTTCTTTTTGTTGCTTTGGTTCATTTGCATTGACAGGTGCTTGGTTGGAGTTGCTACTTTGCTTTGCAGTTTGCTTTTAACTTCACAATGTGATAGCCTTGCAATGCTCCTTTCCTTTCTAATTTGTATTTTTAGTATCACTTGGCAAAGCACCTGGTGGTCGAGTGCTCATGTTAGAAGCTAGTTGTCCTAGTTGTGCTTTCAAAGCTCGGATGGAAGAGGAATTTCCATGTACGATTGCTTCTATTCTGGTAATATGCTCAGGCATCAAAGCTTCAAGAGTAGTCAATGGATCTGCTCTTGGTTGAGAATACTGTTGTTGTTGCTGATGTTGTCCTAGCATATTTGGTAGAATAGTTTGTTGTGGTTGTATTCGAACTTGTTGCTGCATATGAGTATGCGACTGCATCTAGTTCTATGATCGCTTCTGATCAGGCTGTGCATACACTTGCAGATTATGATTATAATTCAGCTGCTGTTAACCGTAACTCCTTTTCTAAAGTTACCTTCATTTGAGAAATTTTCATATCTATATGTGGACGTATTCTCACTCCCCCAAGGTTGTTGAGCTCTACTTGAACCGTTATATGAGTTACCATATGAATTTCCACGGATGTTATTAACATAGAATGCATTTTTAACATGCTATGGACAATCCTCATAACTATGGTTGTCGCCGTAAATTTCATAGAAAAATGTCGGGACATCCATCTGTTGGGCTACTTGAATAGGGGCAACATTACTCGTTCCCTTCATGTTTTTGATCATATTCGCCAGTGAGGATACCTGTGCACTTAGAGTTGAAATAGAATCTAATTCCATAACTCCAGGATTTGTTTTCACCTGAGCAGAACAAGAGATCGGGTATTGATAGTCATTTTGCGTAATCATCTTTAATATTTGCAGACTTCAGTGTAAATGCAATCCAACAAAGGACCATTAGCAGATGCATCGACAAGATTTATTGTCTGTGCATTTAATCCATTGTAGAATATCTCGATTTGTATTTCTTGTTGAATTCCATGCATGGGACAACATCTCAGCGGAGTTTTGTAATGTTCCCACGTAGTGTGTAAATTCTCATCATCCAGTTGATGATATGCCGTGATATCATTTTGCAATATAGCATTCATTGTCGGTGGATTGAATCGTAAAAAATTTATGCTGCTAGCGCATTTCATGAAGTAATAGATCCAGCCGGTAAACCAAGGAACCATGTTCATGCCCTTCCTTGCAAAGAGTAAAGGAACAGTTGTATCTTTAAGGCGTCATCAGGAACACCATGTTGACTGAAAGAAGCACATATAAGTAAAAACGATTTGAGATGCTCCCTCGCATCTTCGTGAGGTAAACCTACATATTGTCCATTCGAGTTAAGCATTTGGAACATCACCGGTTTTAATTCGAAATTACCAACTTGTATTGCTGGTCTAATAACCCCTAATTGTAAATCATCGAGCACAGGAACAACGAAATCTCTAATTATCCTATCAAGAATTTGCTCTCTTTGTGGCAGCAGTGGTATATTATTGACTACTTGTTGCTACACAGGAGGAACAACATTTTGTGGCATCAATGGTGGTAGATTGTTGTTATTTCCAACCATTTTTCTTTGCTCTTGTCTTCTCCTCCGAATTGTCCTTTCAAGTTCCAGATCAAAACTAACAATGTTGTTAGGATTTCTCCTTGTGTACATAAACACCTAAGAAAGAAAATTGAAAAGAATTAACAAAAAAATTAGTAATCAGTAAAAATTAGAAAATAAACAAATAAATGCAACTACAAAAATAAACATCAAACAAACGTCATCCCAGGAAACGGTCACGAAGATGGTTGTTTATGTTTAAATCTATCGAAACAATTAAGTTAAAATGATAAGAATTGTTAAAAGTAATGTCAACGCAGAATGGTTAAAACTACACAGGTTACGAGTAAAATAGTCAGTGCAAATTTAATATAAAATGTCAAAGCAAATTTGTTGAAGCCCAATTTGTTTGGGCCCAATAAACTTAAATTTATTTTAAAATTAAGTTTATTCTAAATTTAAATTTAGTTGAAATTTAAATTTATTATAAATTTAAATTTAAAATTCATTTAAATAATGTCCAATTACACAGCCCAATTGGGCCCAAAGTCAAATGACCCAAACTAAATTACAAATGATCCAAATAGGCCCAAACCCATTACACTCAAATCCCTAATCCTGCTAAGTGCTACTGCTGTCTCCACCTCAGCCAACCAGAAGCCGCCACGTCATCGCCAAGTTGCACCACCAACTACTTGCACTGCCATTAGCTGCTTCAACCGCCACTGTCATCGTCGAACCTGCAAAAACAAAGAGATTAGATGTACATTTAATTGCAAAAAACAAATAATCATCATTGTAAATCTGGTTATAAAACCAGATTTAATAAATAAAAAGGGGTTAGAAAATTTTTCCAGAAAAAGATCAATATAGAACAGCTAGCTTGTGAAAATAAAAAAAATACAAGCCAATCGATATCAAAACGGTGAGCAGAATACCAAGCAATCTCAGGTTCAGTGTTAGCCAGGTATTAATTTTTAAAAGTATATACACTTACCGCTCATTTATTATCCCGTATGCATCAAAAGTAACCGTCTATATTCAGTATAGGCTGATGTATATCATTTATTAAGCTTTTATTATTGTTTGCTAATATTCATTGTATTCAATGCTCATAAGTATAATAATAATACTAATACTAATAATAATAATAATAATAATAAGTGACAACTACCTCATTAATAATTATTAATAATATTATTAATAGTAATAAATAAAAAGGGACATTAATAATAAAAGAAAAAAAATTGAAAGGACAGAGGACTTATCCTCGGCCAGTTCTATCGTCGTCGAATCTTCATGCCGGAGTGCCGTCATCGCCTCATCACGCATGGATCTGCAAAAAGAAAGAACAAAATATTTAAAAATGTTAAAAAAAGGGTTTCGTAAAAAAGGGGAAGTTTAAAACAAAAAATAAGGAAAAGAAGTTTTTTTACCGATCGTAGGCGCGTGGAAGAAGACCCGACTCCAGAGACATGGTCGGACCGGCACGCGTGACCATGCGCGGTGATGACGCGCTGCGGCAGACGGAAGCGCGTGGTGGCTACGAGCGACGGACAGCGATCGGACTGACATGCCGGGGTACGATCGATCGAAGGAGGGGAGAGGATTTTTTTTGAGAGGTTTTCGATTTTTTTT
This sequence comes from Kokia cookei, assembly GCA_039519145.1. Taxonomy (NCBI): domain Eukaryota; kingdom Viridiplantae; phylum Streptophyta; class Magnoliopsida; order Malvales; family Malvaceae; genus Kokia; species Kokia cookei. The sequence goes on from CM076904.1 coordinate 20,117,846, forward strand.
TCTGAAAGGGGGTAAAATGATTTTTTTTTCTAAAGACTGGCCTATTTATAGCCATCCAAAACAGTGTCGTTTTGGCATGGTTTCAGAATGCTCAAAACGGCACCGTTTCGCCTAATAACCATTGGTCGACCCGAAGTCCGACCCAACCCGACCTAGGATCCGCGTGTTTTTGAAGGAGGGGTTATTTATGCATTCGATCCTTCCGCTTTTTCTAAAATTTTCAATCAGGTCCTTTTTATACTTTCAATTAATTTTAAATTTGCCCATCGATTCTCAAGGCTTTTCAATTTAATCCTTAGACCTCTTGAATGCACCAGTAGCTGCCACATGTCATCATTTTGGTTTATTTCTACAAACGGTCCCTTTTATTTTTAATTTGTTTTAATTTAATCCTTAAATCAAGTTCGTTTTAATTACAAAATTGACCTAGGAATTTTCCATGGTTTTCAAATTACTTCTCTGACTTTAGGATGCACCAAGAGCTACCACGTGTCACCTATTTTTGGTTTTAGTTCCCTAAAGGTCCCTAAACTTTCAAAAATTCTATTTTTACCCTCGAACTCCTAAAAATCCCATTTTTAACCTCGAAACTTTCAAAAATTCCATTTGTACCCTCAAACTTCCAAAAATCCCATTTTTTACCCTAAAACTTCTAAAAATTCCATTTTTAACCCCGAAACTTCTAAAAATTTTATTTTTACCCTCAAACTTCCCAAAATCCCAATTTTGACCCTGACACTTCTAAAAATTCCATTTTTACCCTCGAACTTCCAAAAATCCCATTTTCAACCCCGAAATTTCCAAAAATTCCATTTTACCCTTAAACTACCAAAAATCCCATTTTTAACCCCAAAACTTCCAAAAATTCCATTTTTACCCTTAAACTACCAAAAATCCCATTTTAACCACAAAACTTCCAAAAAATTCCATTTTTACCCCTAAACTCCCAAAAATCCCATTTTTGACCCCAAAACTTCTAAAAATTCTATTTTTACCCCCGAACTTCCAAAAATCCCATTTTTGATCCCAAAACTTCCAAAAATCCCATTTTTGACCTCGAAACTTCCAAAAATTCCATTTTTACGCTCGAACATCCAAAAATTCCATTTTTAACCTCGAATTTTCCCAAAATTACCATTTCACCCCCGAAACTTCAAAAAATTACCATTTTGCCCTCAAGTATCCGAAATGTCTCATTTTGAACTTCAATGGCATCATTCCTCTTTCTCATCAATATTTGCACTTAATTTTAAATTATTATGCACTCGTATTTTGGATTTTTAATTTTTCGAAAATAATTTATCTCCTTATTTATCTTGCTTCGCATTATTTAATACCCAGCATTCTGAATAGCATATTTATCTCCTTAATTTTAAATTATTATGCACTCGTATTTTAGATGTACTCTCGTATCTAAATGTCGTAGCATATTGTCCAGCATTCTGAGTTCCCCAAGACTATTGATTACGTAAAGAATTATAATAAAAGTTTCCATAAGAGTTATTACGGATATTATTGACATAGAAGGCATTCTTTACATGTTGTGGACAATCTTCATAACTATGGTTGTCACTGCAAATCTCACAACAAAAGATCGGAACATCAACTTGTTGAGCGACTTGTATAGGTGCAACGTCACTAGTCCCTTGCATATTTTTTTATCATATTTGCAAGAGAAGAAAATTGAGCACTAAGTGCAGATATTATGTTCAATTCAATAACTCTCGGAGTAGCTTTTGCTTGATCAGCTCTAGATATAGGATATTGATAATCATTCTGAGTAACTCTCTAAGGGATTCCTACAATAACGTTATAAGTACAATCCAACAAAGGACCATTAGCGGATGTGTCAATAAGATTCCTAGTTTGTGAGTTCAGCCCATTATAGAAAATCTCAATTTGTGTTTCCTATTGAATGTCGTGCATGGGGCAACATCGAAGCAAAGATTTATAACATTCCCATGTAGTGTGAAGATTCTCATCATCCAGCTAATGATAAGCTGTAATATCATTTTAGAGACGAGCATTCATTAACGGTGAGTTAAAGCACAGAACAAACTATGTTGCTAGTGCATTCCAAGAAGTAATTGAGCCGGTAGGTAGCCCAAGGAACCAAGTACGAGCTCTTCTTTGTAAGGAATAACAAAATAACTACATTTTCAAAGAATTATTAAGAACGTCTTGTTGACTAAAGGAAGCACAAATCCATAAAAATGATTTAAGATGTTCTCGTGCATCTTCATGTGGAAGTCCAGCATATTGCCCATTAGAATTTAACATTTGAAACATTATTGACTTGAGTTAAAAATTCCTAGCTTGTATTGCTGACCTAAAACCTCCCAATTGTAAGTCCTCTAAGACAGGTGCTACAAAATCTCGTATAGTCTTGTTTTGTATTTAATCATCTTGCAGCAACAGTAGGTCTTCAGCATTTTGTGGCAGTATCGGGGGTATGGTTGCATTGTTTCTTGGTAAAGCCATATTTCTCTGTTCTTAAAGTCTCATTCGAACGATTTCTTTCAATTTCTAGATAAAATCAGCAATAAACTCCGAATTGCTTCAGGTCATAAAACACCTAAAATAAAATGTACAAATAGCGACAAAAAAAACAAGTTAGTAACAACTAAATATTATATAATAAAAATAAAATGCAGAAACAAAAATAAACATTAAATGAACACCATCCCCGGCAACAATGCCAAAACTTGATCGGCTGTTTAACGTCACAACAATATTGTGTAAGCATATATACTAGCGATGCAAGTATAGTAGACAAATACAAATCTGTCAAATATCGATCCCATGAGGATGGTTACCTTTTGTCTATCAATGTCAAGGTAATAAACAGATAAAAACGAGATAAATTGTGAGCATAGTTGTTGGAGCAATACTTTGAAAATAAAAATGAAATATGACAATGATAAAATGAGTTCCCCAACGTGAATATTCAATAGAATACTAAGTGCTCACAAGGTATAAAAGGATAGGTGATTGTCCATGTAATAGTTTGCAACGAATATCTTACCAAGCCTAACTTCTATATTTAATCTAAGACTTAAACATGCACATTAACCACACATTCCGATGATGGCAATGGAACATAATTAAGAACAAGTAAATTAAATCCCTTTAATCCTCAACCAACTTCCATTGTCATGCTTGTTAGCTTGAACTGTCGCTCAACTTTCCAATGGTAGTGATCACGATAACATTTCCATGCTAAAAACATTCAAACCCAAAGATTAAACATTAGAAGCAAGGTTGAATAAAATAACATTTAACCCAGAATTTATGTGTACTTCCATACAAACATGAAGTAAAAAGTAATCACCAACACTTAGAAAAGAAATATAAAAGAAACAAGTGGATAATACTATTCCTAGACAATCTCGACTTGATCTCTCAATTCCCTCTTGTGTCGCACTCAAGGCTCCTTGTCAAGAGCTGATCTGCATCCCTTTCACGTCCATTCACCCGTAGGAGACTTAAACTGCCATAGCCAAAACCTTCCAAGGATAAGTTGAATAAGATAATGCATGAAAAAAAAAGACTCCTTTTTCTCTTGTGAATATTTATATTCTTCCAAATTGTACAAGTGTCCTTCCATAAGAATCATGTTGCCTCTGCCCGTACCAGTTGGTTATACTAGACTGGACAGCTCACACATTTCTATTCTTATTCACAATGGAAGCTTCTTTGACAGTCGTCGGTGCGATAACAATTGATCGCGCTGTGAACGTCACAGCAATGTGCAAGCGTATACTGTTGATGCAAGTATAGTAGACAGAAGTGAATTAGTCGGATATCAATCCCATGAGGATGGATGTTTGCTGTCTAAAATTGTCGGTGCATTGAATAAGTAAAATGCAATAAGTTGTGAGAATGGTTGTCGAAGCAATAATGTGAAAATAAAGAAAAAATGTAATAAAGGTAAAATGGGATCCACAACGTGAATAGTCAGCAGAAAACTAAGTGTGACTTACAAGGTTAAGAATAATAGGTAATTTTTCGACGCAATAAAATGCAATAAATATCTTACCAAACTTGGCTTTTTTAATAGATCTACGACTCTAATATGCACACTAACCACACCTTTTAATGCTGGCAATGCAACATACTTAAGAACTAGTGGACCAAATTCCTTCAATCCCCAAGCAACTTCTAGTGTCCTGCTTGTTAGTTTAAACTATCATTGCACCTTCCAATGATTGTGACTGCAATAACACTTTCGTGCTAAAATCATTCAAACCCAAAGATTAAACAGTAAAGGTAATGGTATTAAAAAGAAATTATGTTTTCTCCCCATTTATTGTATAATTTGTTCCCATTATATCATGTTTAGCATGCATTTTTAGCATTTTATATTCAGTAATTACATTTTCTAAGTCAATTATGTTTGGTTTAATTTTCTTTCATTTTATTTTACTTTTTCTACTAATGTTGCCACATTTAGTGTTCAGTTTTGCATCTTGAGATGTCACTACAGGAACCTGTCCAGAAGAACCAATGCATGAAGGTGTACAGAGTTGTCGCTGCAAAATAACATCCAAATTTGCGCCCAAAACTGTCGCCACATTAGCACTTCCAAATTTCACCAAAACGGTCACCGCAGGAATATTTCCAGAATGCACCCAAGACTGTCGCTGCATAAATATTCTTCAAATTGCATCCAGAAATGTCACTGCATAAGTATTCAATTGAACCCAGGAATGTCGCTGAATGAACATGTACAGAATTATGCCTAGAATTGTCGGTGCATCTGACAACTGTCTGATAAAAATAGAAATGTATGAGCTGTACAATCTGGTATAACCAACTTGTACAGATCAATTTTGGAGAATAGACACCTGTACATTTGGGGCTAAATGTAAGCACACACAAAGCATGAAGGAAAGTGTCTCCTTCTTCCTTTAGTCTCCCATTTTATTATCTTCTTCAACCTAGCTTTGGAGCTTTTTCACTATGGAGGCTTGAGACCCCTCGGATGAATCAACGTGAAGGCAAGGCAGATCAGCTCTTGATGAGGAGCATCCTAAGTGCGACGCAAGAAGGAAATAAGAAAGCATTTCGAGTAGCCTAGGAATTGTATTCTTCATCTTTATTTCAAGTTTGTATGGAAATAATCTTGATTGTTAGACTAAATGATATCTTAGCTTGTTTTTACTATTTAATCTTTAGGTTTGAATGATTTTAACACGGAAGTGTTATTGCAATCATAGTCACTGGAAGATGTAGTGACAGTTTAAACTAGCAAGCATGACAACGAAAGTTGCTTGGGATTTGATGGAAATTGGTCCACTTGTTCTTGAGTGTGTTGCTTTGCCAACACTGAAAGGTGTGGTTAGTACGCATACTAAAAGTCATTAATCTAATAGAAAATCCAAGTTTGGTAAGATGTTCATTGAACTTCATTGCACCTACAAATTACTTGTTATTCTTAACCTTGTAAGCCACACTTAGTTTTTTGCTGACTATTCACATTGTGGATCCTATTTTACCTTTATTACATTTTATCTTTATTTTCACATTATTGCTCCGACAACCATTTTCACAATTTATTACATTTTACTTATTCAATGCACCGACAATTTATTTTATGTTTGCATTGACAAATTAACTCTTTTAGCTGTGTAGATTTGACTCAGTTGCGCTGACATTTTTATTAACAATTACTCTTATTTTAACCTTAGTTGCTTCGACAATTTTAGACAGTAGACACCCATCCTTGTGGGATCGATATCTGACAGACTTCCTTCTGTCTACTATAATTACATCGACAGTGTATGCTTGCACAATTGCTGTGACATTCATAGTGCAATCAAGTTTTGGCGCCGTTACTGGGGATGGCGTTTGTTTGATGTTTATTTTTGTCTTTCCATTTATTCTTTATTATCTAAATATTTGTCACTAATTTGTTTCTTTTTGTTGTTTACTTTTACATTTTTCTTTTAGTGAAATATGGCTAGGAACAAGGTGTATAGAACCTCAAGATGTTGGACTAGCATGAGTGATTCTATAGAAATGGAGGTAATTCAATGCATAATGCTACAGTAATTGCAGAATGGAAATTTGTTGTGACAAGTTGCAATTATTGTGGAAGCAACCATGAGTTTGAACAATGCCATCAAATCCAGCAAATGTGTACCACATGGGGAATTTCGATCGAAATGAAAATCCACATTCTAACACCTACATGTCAAAGTGGGAGCAACATCCAAATTTTTGTTGGAACAATCAAGACCCTAGAATTATAAACAATGATGTTAGATCCGAGTGGACACTGCTCAATTATGATCAACCTTTGTCAAGGCAAAATATCCAACAATACGAAGCATCAGAGTTTTCATCAATTGAAAATTTGCTGAGACAATATATTTCCAAGACTAAAGTTGTGCTTCAGAGTGAAACTGAATCCATACGAGCTCTAGAATATCAAGTTGTTCAGATTGTGAGCGCAATAAATTTGCAACTACAAGAATCTTTGTCGATAGATATTGAGAATTTGATATCAGAAGGGCAAGAGCATTGTGAGAGAATCATTCCTAGAAGTGAGACTCAACTAATTGAAGTTGTTACAGATGCTATAGTAAAGGAAGATAATTCAGATCTCGATAATGGAAAGATGTCAGAACAATATGAAAAGCAAACTGCAGCTGAAGAGGTTAAAAAATATTACGGAGACAGAATCAGATAAATTTGTCACCATAAATGCTACAGTAAAATAGCCTCAGGAACTTGAAGATGCATGGTCAAAAAAGAAAAGATTAGGAGAAGTTGAAGCAATCCAACTTACTAAAGGGGGCACTGTCATGGCAATTAAATTACTCCAAGAATTTAAGGATTCCAAGAGTTTCTCAATACCCTATTCTATTGGTGATCGGTATATTGGAAAGGCTTTATGTGATTTCAATAAAAGCATAATTTTGATGTCTATATTCGTGATTAAGAAGTTACGAAATTGAAAAAAATGCAAGAAAAAGTGGAGATTTTTTGGGACCGTGTGGAGAATAAAAGAGTGTTAAGCACTTGAAGAATAAGTAAACATCATTTTCGATGCATTATGATTCCAGTGTTAGTGCAATTTTGTACAGCTGTACTGCAACTACTGACTTAATACTGAAAACGAAAGAAGTTCATGTGAAGGAAGAAAAAGATGAAGAAATAGACGTCGAAGAAAATTTAGCTGAGAAATTTTTCCCCGCACCTGAAGTTATGGGTGCAATAACTAAAGGCTTGGCACAAGATGGAGTGAGTCAAGCGGAGGCTGCTAATGAAATCCCTTGGGTGATAGTGGTCTATACTGGACCAACGAATGAAGAAGCTGATGATGCCGGAGCAGAGATGGAAACTGAGGAGCAGTCCACAAACCATGCGAAACTCAAACAAAAGAAAAAGAATAAAGAAGAGAAGGACTTGATGTCGCGACAAATTCAACTAAGGAATCTGTCACCACATCTGAACTTGTGGGTGCATCATCTAATGATTTGGCACCACCTGAAGCAAGTTAGGTGAAGGCTGTGATGGTCAGTAATGAGAATTCCAATCCTCTAGCCATGGTGCTTTATGTTGCACCGCTTGCTGAAATACACTCATCTAATGTCACGGTTGATGATACCGAGGAACAATCTGATGTAGAGGAGCATTTCGATCCAGACAAGCTAGAAGAAAGGAAGAGAAAGCACGCCAAGGACAAAAAGCAACGCAAGGTGGAGTGTAAATGCAAAAAGAAAAAAAGACCACGCAGCCACATCTTCGATTGTAGCACACTTAGTTAGTTTTTATTTTTTGTACTTTGTTTAGTTTTCATGCATATCATGTAGTTGTAGTATAATTATCCCTGCATTTTTATTATCGTGGCATCTAAATTGTCATTATACTTCCATATATTTATTAATGTCAGTGCATTGGGGACAATGCAAACTTTAAGTTTAGGGGGAATGTATATGGGCTAGAAATGCAATTGCACCCACATTTTTAAGAAATGATTTGTCCTATTACTTTAATGAAAGTATACAATGTTATGAAAAATGTGACTACAATTTTTTTTCATTCGATGCTTAATTCTTGAATCATGTGAAATGCTAATGAATGAGTTGGATAAATTTGACAAAATGTTGTAACTTCAATTTTTGGATGAATGATTTAGATTACATTAGAAATGAATGAATAATATTATTATTTAGATCTTGTATAAAATTTTCATTTACAGCTACTTGTATATAAGTATAGTTATGAATAAAAGACACTCCAATGTGGGTGTATTGTGAACTATCAAGGGGGAACACTCCAATGCAAGTGTTAGAAAAAGTAATCTAGCTAAAGGCTGTCACTACAAGAGTGTGTGTCAATGCAATTACATACTCCCTGGGGGTTTGTTACACCCCATCGTTACTTCCCAAAAACAAAGGTATAATAATGGAACGACATCTCTCAGTCACATAAAAAAAAGGAAAAGAAGAAAAAATATATATGTGTATATTATTTTACAATAAATGTTGTTTTGGTAGAATGAATTTAAGATTTAAAGCATGATGCTAGCATTGATGAAATTGCAATTCTTGTTATTCATACTTATAAATTGCGTAATATTTTGTCATTTGAATATAATTCATGCATTGGGATTTCAGATGCTTCAAGTTGCTAGAATGATTATTGCCTTGACAAAAATTCTTTTGAAGTATTGCTAGTTTTTATTTTACTTTAGGACAAGTAAAAACTGAAGTTTGGGGGTGTGACGGTATTAAAAATAACATATGTTTTCTCCCCATTTATTGTATAATTTGTTCCCATTATATCATGTTTAGCATGCATTTTTAGCATTTTATATTCAGTAATTACATTTTCTAAGTCAGTGATGTTTGGTTTAATTTTCTTTCAGTTTATCTTACTTTTTCTACTAATGTCGCCACAATTAGTGTTCAGTATTGCATCTTGAGATGTCACTACAGGAACCTATCCAGAAGGACCAATGCATGAAAGTGTACAGAGTTGTCGCTGCAAAATAACATCCAAATTTGTGCCCAAAACTGTCGTTGCATTAGCACTTCCATATTTCACCAAAACTATCGCCGAAGGAATATTTTCGGAATGCACCCAAGACTGTCGTTGCATAAATATTATTCAAATTGCATCTAGAAATGTCACTGTATAAGTATTCAATTGCAACCAAGAATGTCAGTGCATGAACCTGTACAGAATTGCGCCCAGAATTATCGGTGCATCTGATAACTGTCTGATAAAAATAGAAATGTATGAGTCGTACTATAGGGTATAACCAACTTGTACAGCTCAATTTTGGAGAATAGAAACTTGTACATTTGGGGCTAAATATAAGCACACACAAAGCAGGAAGGAAGGTGTCTCCTTCTTCCTTTAGTCTCCCATTTTATTATCTTCTTCAACCTAGCTTTGGAGCTTTTTTGCTATGGAGGCTTGAGACCCCTCAGGTGAATAAACGTGAAGGCAGGGCAGATCAGCTCCTGACGAGGAGCATCCTAAGTGTGACGCAAGAGGGAAATAAGGGAGCATTTCAAGTAGTCGATGAATAGTATTCTCTATTTTTTCTTTTACATTTCCTTTCTTAAACGATGGTAACTCATGTTTATTTCAAGTTTGTATGGAAATACTCTTGATTGTTAGACTAAATGATATCTTATTCAAGCTTGCTTTTACTGTTTAATCTTTGGGTTTAAATGATTTTAGCATGGAAGTGTTCTTGCAGTCACAGTCACTAGAAGGTGCAGTGACAGTTTAAACTAACAAGCAAGACAACAGAAGTTGCTTGGAGATTGGAGGAATTTGGTCCACTTGTTCTTGAGTGTGTTGTATTGCCAGCACTGGAAGGTGTGGTTAGTGTGCATACTAAAGTCATTGATCTAATAGAAAAGCCAAGTTTGGTAAGATGTTCATTGAATTTCATTGCGCCGAAAAATTACCTGTTATTCTTAACCTTGTAAGCCACACTTAGTTTTTTGCTGACTATTCACATTGTGGATCCCATTTTACCTTTATTACATTTTATCTTTATTTTCACATTATTGCTCCGACAACCATTCTCACAATTTATTACATTTTACTTATTCAATGCACCGACAATTTATTTTATGTTTGCATTGACAAATTAACTCTTTTAGCTGTGTAGATCTAACTCAGTTGCGCTAACATTTTTATTGACAATTACTGTTATTTTAACCTTAGTTGCTTCAACAATTTTAGACAGCAGACACCCATCCTCGTGGGATCGATATCCTATAGATTCACTTCTGTATACTATACTTGCATCGATAGTGTACGCTTGCACAATTGCAGTTACGTTCATAGCGCGATCAAAGCAAGCTTGGATAAAATATCAATATGTCTAAATAACAAGTGTACTTCCATACAATCTTGAAATAACATGAATTACTATCGTTTAAGAAAGAAATATAAAAGAACAAATGGAGAATACTATTCCTAGGTTACTCGAAATGTTCTCTTACTTTCCTCTTGTGTCATACTTAGGAACTCCTCATCAAGAGCTGGTCTGCATCGCCTTGACATTGATTCACCCGAGGGGTCTCAAGCCTCCATAGCCAAAAAGCTCAAAAGCTAGGTTAAAAAAGATAATATTACCAAATGGGAGACTAAAGGAAGAGAGAGACACTTTCTCTTTCCTTGTAAGTGTTTGTATTTAGCCCAAATTGTACAGGTGTCTATTCTCCAAAATTGAGCTGTACAAGTTGGTTATACCAGATTGGATAGCTTACATATTTCTACTCTTATCATACTGTTGTCCAATGCAGCGACAATTCTGGGCGCAATTCTGGACACGTTCATGCAGCGACAATTTCGGACATGTTCATGCAGTGACATTCCTGGGTGTAATTGAAGAATACTTATGCAGCAATAGTTCTAGATGCAATTTGGAGAATATTTATGCAGCAACTGTCTTGGATGCATTTCGAAAATATTCCTGCGGCGATAGTTTTGGGTGCAATGTGGAAGTGCTCATGCGACGGCAGGTTTGGGTGCAATTTTGGATTCTAAATTGTGGTGACAACTTTGGACACCTTCCTGTATTAATATTTTGGGATAGATTCTTGCATTGACATCTTTAGACACAAAATTGAACACCAAAATGTAGTGACATTAGTAGCAAAAGTAGGACAAAATTAAAGAAAATTAAACCAAACATCACTGACTTAGAAAATGCAATTACTGGATATAAAATGCTAAAAATGCATGCTAAACATGATATAATGGGAACAAATTATCCAATAAATGGGGAGAAAACATATGTTCTTTTTAGTACCATCAATAGTCTTAAACGCAATCTAGAAATACTTATGCAACAACATCAGTACCAAAACATGACAAAATTAAGGATAAATAGGCTAAAGTCCACTGAGTTATAAAATGCAAGTTACCAAACTGAAAATGCTAAAGTATGTGCTCAAGATAACTAAATGGGGACAAATTAATCAATAAGTAGGGAGAAAACATATGTTCTTTCGAGTACTATCAAGCAAGCACCAAGAGCATGGTTTCAAACACTGATAAGGTATTTAGTTGATCAGATGCACTTTCAACCTTTCAAAGTTGACTCCTCCTTATTTGTTCCTACTAGTGAAGGGTGTTTTATATATCTTATGGCATATGTAGATGATATAATTCTTACAGGCTACTCACCTGTCAAGGTTAGTAAGGTGATTCAACAACTGCATAGTAAGTTTTCTCTTAAAGATATGGGTGAACTCCATTACTTCTTGGGTATTGAAGTTCAACACACAACTCGAGGTATTTTTTTAAGACAAAGGAAGTACATCACTAAGTTGCTTCAGAAGACTGCTATGCCAGATTTTGCACCATCACCTACACCTATGGTTGGTGCACCAAAGTTGACAGCAACAGGAGGAAGTCCATTTGATGATGTGCATCTCTATGGAAGTATACTAGGCACACTGCAATATGTTTGTATTACAAGACCAGACATTGCTTTCTATGTCAATAAGCTTAGTCAATTCATGAATGCTCCACTGGATACTGATTAGAGGGTTGCTAAAAGAGTTCTAAGGTATCTCCAAGGCACACTACAGCATGGTTTGTTTTTTATGTAAGGAGACACTGAGTTATTAGCATTTTTTGATGTTGACTAGGCATCATCAGTAGAGGACAAGAGCTTAACATCAGGATATTGTATTTTTCTTGGACCAAATTAGGTTGCTTGGTGTTCAAAGAAGCAACCTGTTGAATCACGATCTTCATCAGAAGCAGAGTATCGAAGTCTAGCTAACTGTGTATCAGAGTTGCTTTGGGTTAAGCAGCTATTAGCTGAAGTTGGAGTTTCTCTATAAAAGTCTCCTATAGTATGGTGTGATAACACTTCTACAATTTCCATGGCATCGAATCCAACGCATCATGCAAGAATGAAGCATGTAGAGATTGATCATCATTTTGTTAGAGAAAAAGTACTGGATGGGAGCTTGCAAGTTAACTTTGTTCCTTTTGACAAGCAGGTGGTTGATGTTCTTACAAAGCCACTAACTCCAAGGCAGTTTGCTCTTTTTCGTGATGTACTACGAGTTTTACCCTTGAACAATGTGATAAGCCAATCAAGTGTTCAACAAATTGGAAAACCAAGAGAATAACAGAATAGAGTGATGTAATCAGTTAGTGGTAGTTAGCTGTTAGTGCAGTTAGTCAGCCAAGTTAGTTATTAGCCGTTGTTAACTGCTCATGCTATTCTCTATATAAGTTGAGCCTCTCATCTTTGTAATTAGATTGATTCTTGATAAATACAAGATTATACATTGTGATTCTTTAGTATAATCTAACTTTTATATCATTTTGTTGTTTAGAGTTTTATTTGATTTTTCTTTTCTTTCCGTCTGTATTTGTCTATGTATGAAACATTACCGTTTCCAATAATCTATAGCCCTAGCGTTTTTATTAAAAAAATGCACCAAGTTGAAATGTATGAATTAGCAAGATGAATGAACATTTATGTGAGGATGTTATTAATTCTACCAATAAGCTAATCAAGAGGGAGGCCAATGTCTTAATTTTTATAAATTAAATGTTTTATTTTAAATTTTATTACTCTATTTATTTTGCTTCAATTTTAGTAATGTAATAAACTTTTTTTTTTTGGTGATTAAAATAGAAAATAGTTACAAATATGAACCAGAGATACTATAAAATTGAGTTCTCATCACTTTGAATTTGTTCAACAATCTCTGAAGGGATATTCGTCAATCTAGTAAAACCAAACGGTGTATTTTCCATTGTTCCAGCCAAAATGTGAGCAACAGCATTAGCCTCTCTTGAGAACTTCTTAAAATCACTTTCCACCTCCTTTGACAAAGTTCTTTTATTCGAATCACTAAATCTCTACTCGACCTACCATGGGAATTGTTCAAAATTGCAGCAACTGCTTGGGCATAGTCCGTTTCAATAATAATATTGTCCCGTTTAAAATTTCAAGCCAACAAAAGAGCATCATAAATCACCCAAAGCTCCGTCTATTCGACGCTGCATATATCAATACTCCTACCCACCTAGTGTGATAAACTTTTTATTATTTGAATAACTTTTTTTATCCTAGATACATTTTGCCTTCATAACTTTTCTAAATTACTAACAATTCTTAGATTAAAGACACTTACATAATCCAAATATGAAAGCAAATTTAATAAATACTATTTTTCGATAATATTATAAATCATACATGTGAAATTTAGTAAATTAATTTTATTAAATTAATTTTATTGTTCAAATTTAAAAAATATTTAAAATTATTAAATGCTTGTGTTAATGATATTTAAACTTATTATTAAGAACAAGGTAAATAATTCCATTTATTGTTATTTTTTATAAAGTTGTAGTCAAGATAAATAACCACTAAGAACGAAGTATATAATTTCGTTTAATGATATTTCGATAACAATCATTTTTATGTACAGTTGAAAATCTATTTTTTTAAATTTTGACAATTATAATATAATAATTTTATATTAATTTAAATTATGATAATTATTCCATTTTAAGCTTTATACCATTAGCGCGGGGATTTGCGAAACAAGCCTCTCCATGTTTTAGGGTTTAATTAAAATGGACTTGAAACATCCCAAAATACATAAGGTTATAATTAATAAATTGCTAAAAAATGAGTCTTAGTCTTGATGGTTAAGAGCTTAGAATAGCTTTTAGAGAATCAAGGTTAAAGCTCCACTCTTTCTATTTTCTTCTATTATTTTTCAACAACTAAGAAACAAACTCAATCTAGTGTATATCTATATTAAATGTGGTAGAAATAAGCCAAGATTGCCCAAATGGTAAGGCCTTGCATTCCCTTGCTTAGGTTTTGAAATCACGCCTATTACCCTTCCATTTCTTTAATTTTCGGCAACTAGGGGAATTTATTTAGTGGCCCTTGAGTTTTGAAGCCCTAAAAATTCAGCCCTTTTTCCAAATTATATTTGAAAACTAGTTTCTTTTTCCAAATCAAGACTCAATTTTGATCTCGTTTTCTCTATTATTTTCCCCTATTATTCTTCATCTTTTCCTTTACAATTATTCTCTTTTCTTTGTTGTAAATTAATCTCTTGAATCACAAATCAAAATCAAGTCTTGATTAAATTGTTCTTCCACCAAATTGTTGAATTTAGCATCGATAACTTCAAATTCTCATAAAAAGATCGGTAAGTACCCTTGGTTCAATTCTATAAAACACATACAATCTGAAATTCCATTATTCTTCGTTAATCTTTCAAACTCACTTACAAATCTTTTACGAGCTTTCTCGAAAATCTTGAAAATCTTGAAAACAATCTCTAATTCTTGCGTATGTCATTGAATGACTAAATTCAGGTATTCTGGACTAGATTAGAACGAGAGGGATGTCGCTCGGTCTTTCGGTAATAGATGTGTGTTCTTTTATGATAAATTCAAGGCAAAATCGGGGCTAGGTTAAACCACACGGGCATATGGACCGCTCGTGTGGATCACACGACCACCTTACGCGATCATGCCCACCTGAAACCCGAGATTTTTGCTTCTCACACGGCCTAAGATCCTACACACAGTCATGTCCTCCTTATAGGTTGATTTTTTGAAACATCACACGACCAAAGTCTCTCACACGGTCTAGTCACACGGCCATGTATCCCATGTAATTCAAAATTTATAATTTTGACCCAAAATTTTATGTTTTGATCAAATTAGTCCCTAAATATGTTCCGAACTATATTTAGTGAATTAAATTATACAATTAGGTCCCTAATTATAAGAAATATGTTAAAACTGATGATTGATTGAATTATTGTGGTATTTATTTATATTTATGAATAATTGCTTGAATTATGAATAGTATATGTTACTACTATATCTATACTTGAGATTTTATGAACGTCGTGCCTTATGATACAGAAATCGAAATACATGAAAAAGCATGACTTTGCTACTGATTTACCATGCATTAGTAAATTAAATACTTTCATATTATATTTATATTCAACAAGTTGTGTTGCATTGCATGGATTAGGGTGATCTGATTGAAGGAAGTCTGCCAATTTATCTGCATTAATTAGTTTGGTTGTGCATTCACACACGAAGGCAGATTCCAATTGTAGATACTAATGTGTATCCACAGTCGAAGGCCGATTCCAACGGTAGGATTATGTTGTAAAAACCTACAGCAAAAAGTAAGTTTCATCTGCAAGACTTATTGCTGTGAACCCATAGACAAAAGCAGATTCCAACTGTAGGATATTGCTATGTGTCCATAACCAAATGCCAATTATTATCTGTAAACTAGTAGTGGTTTATTCGCATCCCTGTGTGTTGGAGAAAGGAGTTCTAGGGAACTCCCATTATGGTGTGTAATGGTGGGGTAGGATATATTATGTTTAAACCCGAAATCATATAGCATCTTATAAATCATGTGCATACAAATCTGAAAGTTATGTTATGAGGCATATACATACATATATATATATTGTGTGTGTATGTGTGTGAAAATATACATGTGCCTATGAATATGATTATTGTGGGCAAATATGAGAATTTGGTTATTCTGAAAACTATTATTATGAGTTCTAATATATTAATAATGGTTGCACTTGAAAAACTGATACTTTGAATTGAATTGTTATCTATGATTATGCAATGTTGTTTAATGTGTCCTAACAACTATTTGCATTGATTTGATTGTAAATGATCTCATACTGAGCGTCAAAGCTCACTCCCCTTAAATTTTCATCCTTATAGATAACCCACTAGGTTAGGACACGGGCACGGCATCCGAAGGGTCTCGGCACAGTGATATTTTATTTCAAACCGTAGCATGAGATTTAGGACTAACGATTGCTTATCTTTGCATGACATTTAATTATAATTTTTAATTAGGATAATAAGCTGTTATTAATTGATTATGCATGAAACTTAATTTTTATTAAATACATGAGTAAATAGCATCTTTTTCGCTACTAGATGATAATTAAAAAGTTGAGGAATAAAAAAATCGACATTTGAACTAAGTTTTCTATTAAAATTAAATAAATTTTTTAAATAATTGTTTTCAAAAACTCCAATAACCTTGCTAGGCCATCTCAGTGGCTAATGTAGTCTATAGAATTCGAGTTTAACGTTTAGGCCAGATTGGAGATGTTATATTTGGTGGTATTAAAGCCTAGGTTTTTAAAACTCAGACTGTAAAAATTTAAGTGTACTAGCATGCATTAAAAGGGAATTTTGGGAAAAATCATGCTACAAAATTCTTTTAAAAAATTGATTTTCTGTAAGAAATGAAATTCGAGACTCCAATGTCAGTCCTACTATAGCTATTAATACTTATGAGATTTTGGATGAACTAAAATTTTTAGATTATGGATTTACCTTAGCTGATGCTTGAACTTTTATGTGAAAATTGTAGATATATCTTAGATCTTTCAACTATCGTAACTAGAATGAACATTCAAGGTAGACGTGGTAGGGTTAGGCCTTGTAGGGCTGCACTTGTGGCGCAACCCACTATTCACGGCGAGGACCCGATCTTTGGGGGAGGAGTATGTTGAAAACTCCATCACCAATGGCGGAGGCTATGAGAACAATGATGATGCCCTAGCGTAGGTGATGTTGAGGGTCTTGTAAAGGATTGATGGTACCCGAACTGGATCGGGGAGTCGAAAATATGTTACGGAAGGACTCCTATGGTTTGGAAACCTTTAAGGGCATTGTTGGTACGACTCCTATTGTAGCTAAGTATTGGACGAAGTTGAAAAAAAGGATCTTGGAGGACTTAGATTGTACTTTGGAGCAAAAATTGAAGGGCACCGTGTCCTTGCTTTGGGAAAAGGCTTACTGCATGTGGCAATTTATGGTAAGAGATATACTGGTTGAGCAAATCACTTAGGAATATTTTTAAGATGCCTTTCAGAAAAAGTATGTGGTCACGAGGTATGTGGAAGCTCAGAGGCTCGAGTTCATCGAGCTAAAGTAAGGAGACAAATCTATTGTGGAATGAGGTTGAATTCTTAAGGCTTAATTGATATGCTCAGGGAATGGTTACCTTAGAGCAAGGTAAATGTGTAACGTTTGGAAACATGCTACAATTTGACCTTAAGATATAGATTGCTCCACACTAAGAACGAGTATTTGAAAACCTAGTAGAGAAGCTAAGATCGTAAAGGAAATCATACAGGTAAATCATGAGAAAAGGGAGAAGAATAAGGTATCATCCAAGAGGGATTCTAGTTCTACTAGTTTGAACTCTCACCTTGTAAAATGAACTAGAGAGGTTAGACTGCAGTAAGGGGTGATTATGGCTAAACCGGGTGATAATACTAATAATTGTGCGAAATGTGGTAAGCGCTACCTAGGCGAATGCTAGAGGAAAATAGGTGCTTGCTTTAAATGTGGGTCGATGGAACACATGCAAGGGATTGCCCTCGATGAAATGAACAAACGCAAGCTCTAACCCAAAACCAGAATCGAGCCAATTACCTCGAGGGATCGTGGACAAAATCAGGCCACAAATATTGTAGCTATCGACGTGAACGAAACCGAGGCTAGACAACTTATCCTTATTTATGCTATTAGGGGTTGTGAGGAAAGAGATGCATCTGATGTCATAACAAGTATCTTCACCATTAGATCTACCCCATACTTTGCCTTAATTAATATAGGATCCACCCACTCTAATGTATCTTGTAATATGCCTAAAAATTGGTTGTTGGGGTAGAGGAAACCACTACTAATGTAATTGTAGTAAGCCTCTTAGGACAACCCGTTATTGTAAACAAAATCTATAAGAGATGTCCATTGGAGGTTCAAGAGGTAGTGTTTCTCGAAAACCTTATGGAGTTATCTTTTGAGGAGTTCAATTTAATCCTAGGTATGGACTGGTTAGTTGAACATCAAGTTAGCTTAGATTGTGCCTCTAAGAGGGTAACTTTGAAAACAATCAAGGGTAGGGAAATTGTAATGGTTGGGGAATTACAAGACTATCTATCTAATGTAATTTTTGCTATTATCGTCGAAAAATTAGTTCGCAAAGAGTGTGAAGCATACCTAGCTTATGTGATGGATGGGAATGTTGATGGTACCACCTTAGATAACATTAGACTGTTAGGGAATTTGAGATGCGTTTCTCGAGGAGTTGCCAAGATTACCCCCATATATTAAGGTAGAATTCAACATTGAATTCTACTCAGGAACCAATCTAGTGTCCATTGCTCTATACTGCATGGCACCAAAAGAGTTACAAGAATTGAAAATCCAACATCAGGAGCTTTTGGGTTGCAAGTTTATTAGACCTAGAGTTTCTTCGTGGGGTGCTTCGGTCTTATTTGTGAAAAAGAAATATGGTTCCTTAATGTTATGTACATATTATCTTTAGCTGAACAAGCTAACCGTCAAAAATAAATATCCTCTACCTAGGATAGATGACCTATTTAATAAATTATGAGGTGTAATTATGTTTTCCAAAATAGATCTAAGGTCGAGGTATTATCAACTTAAGGTGAAGGAGGTAGATGTACCCAAAATTGCTTTTAGAGCCAGTTATGGCCACTATGAGTTTCTTGTAATTTCATTCGACCTAACCAATGCTCCTATTGCTTTCATGGATCTTATGAACTGAGTGTTTCAACCCTTTCTTGATCAGTTCAGAGTTGTATTCATAGATGATATCCTAGTTTAATTCAAAATCGAACATGAACATGATGAGCACCTTAGGAAGGTTCTAAAAATCCTCTAAGAGAAAAAGTTACAAGGTAAACTTTGTAAATGGGAATTCTAGCTTAAGGAAGTTATAATTTTGGATCATGTGGTATCCGTAGAGAATATTCGAGTAGATCCAAAGAAGATAGAAGCGATCCTTGAATGGAAACAACTCAAAAATGTATTCGAAATCTTTAGCTTTCTGGGTTTGGTTGGGTATTACCATAAATTTGTTGAAGGGTTTTCCATGATAGTTGCACCCCTAACCAAGTTGTTAAGAAACAATGTTCTTTTTAAGTGGATAGAGGAGCAGTAATCTAGCTTTGAAAAGCTTAAGGCGATGTTAACCCAAGCTGTTATTTTAATTCGACCTAGATTAAGAAAGAATATGTCGTGTATAGTGATGCGTCCTATACCAGACTTGGTTGTGTGTTTATACAAGGTGGTAAAGTAGTGACTTTTGTGTCAAGGCAGTTGAAGTAGCATGAATACAACTACCCAACTCATGACTTAGAGTTGACTACAATAGTCTTTGCACTAAAGATTTGAAGGCACTACTTGTATGGGGAAAAGTATTACATTTATACTAATCATAAGAGCCTTAAATACATTCTCACCCAAAAAGAATTAAACCTTACGCAAAAAAGGTGGCTAGAACTGTTAAAAGATTATGATTGTGTGATTGAATACCACCTCAGTAAAGACAATTTTGCAAGCAGATGCCCTAAGCCAAAAGCAAATGATCGATTTAAAGAAAATGTTTGCTAGGTTAAGTTTAGTGGATGATGGAGGCTTACTAGCATAATTGCAAGTAAAACTCACCCTAGCAGATGATATTAAAGCTAAACAACCTTTGGATATAACTTTGTTACCCCGAATGAAACCTTATGAGGACCTATATGGACGCAAATGCCCAACTCCTTTGTGTTAGACCGAACTGGGTGATAAAAATTTTTAGGTCCCTAGTTAGTATAAGAATCCAAGGGGAGAATAAGGTTGATTCAAGATAGACTAAAAGTAGTTTTCAATAGACAGAAGTCGTATGCAGATTTAAAAAGGAAGGACATTGAGTACAATTTCGGAGATCAAGTCTTCCTGAAAGTATCTCATGGTGAAAGGTGTTAAGGTTCTCATAGGACCTTACCTAGTCATTAGGAGAATCTGTTCAGTTGCATACCAAGTCAAATTACCTACCGAACTAGATCGAATTCATGATATCTTCCACATCTCCATGTTGAGATGTTACCGTTTCGACCCTTCTCACATCATTCTAATTAAAGATCTTGAGGTACGACTAGATTTGTCCTTTGAAGAAGAACCTATACAAATTCTTGAACGTGATGTAAATGTTATAAGAAGGAAGTGAATCCCTCTGGTTAAGTTCTTGTAGCGAAACCATGGAGTCAATGAGGTCACATGGGAAACAGAAGACATGTTTCGGCAATAATATCCTTACCTATTCAAACCAAGTAAATTTCGAGGAAGAAATTTCTTTGAGGGGAGAATTGTAACACCCCAAAATACATAAGGTTAGAATTAATAAAATCAACAACAAATGAGCTTTAGTCTTGATGGTTAAGAGCTTAGGATATTCCTTAGAAAACCAAGGTTCAAGCCTCACTTTTCTCATTTTCTTCTATTTTTTTCAGCAACTTAGGAACAAACTCAATCTAGTATATATATTAAACATGGTTTATATAAGCCACGATTAGGCAGCAGCCTAAATGGTAAGGCTTTGCATCCCCTTGCTACTTAGGTTTGAATCACACAAATTCATCTTCCATTTCTTGTCTTTTCGGCAGTTAGGGGAATTTACCTAGTGGCCGTTGTGTTTTGAAGCCCTAAAGTTTCAACCATTTTTCCTAATTATACTTGAAAAGTGGTTTCTTTCTCCAAATCAAAACTAAATTTTGATCTCTCTTATCCTATTATTCCCCCCTTTTTTTAGCCCTTGTTTAGATTTTGTAGAACCTATACAATCAAATATTTCATTATTCTTCATTAATCATCCAAACCCGCTTATGAATCTTTTACGAGCTTTCTCAAAAATTTTGAAAATCTTGAAAACAATATCTATTTATTGCGTAAATGTCATTGAAGGACTCAATTAAGGTAATCCAGACAAGATTTGAATGAAAGGGACGTCACTCGATCTTCCGGTAACAGGTGTGTGTTCTTTTACAAGAAAATCGAGGCAAAATAAAGCCTAAGTTAGACCACACGACCAACCACAGAAGTGTGTGGGTCACTCGTGTGAACCTCACGACCACCTTACATTGGCATGCCCCTTGAAACCCTAGATTTTTGCTTCTTACACGGCCTAGGATCCTCCATACAACTTGCTACGTTATCGTGTTTTCCTTTTAGATTGATTTTTTGAAACATCACACGATCACAATCTCTCTCATGGTCTAGTCACACAGCCATATACCTCATCCACACTACCGTGTGCCCTTATAACTCAAAATTTACAATTTTGACTCAAAATTGTATGTTTTGATCAGATTAGTCCCTAAATGGGTTTCAAACTATATTTAGTGAATTAAATTATACAATTAGGTCCTTGATGATAGGAAATATGTTAGAATTCATGATTGATAGAACTATTGTGGTATTTATTTACATTTATGAATAATTACTTGCGATTGTATAAACGACATGCCTTATGATATTGAATCTCAAATAAATGAAAAGTATGACTTTGCTACTGATTTTCCATGTGTTAGTAAATTAAATACTATCATATTCTATCTATATTCAACAAGCCTCGTTGCATTGCATGGGTTGAAACGATTTGGTTGGAGGAAGTATGGCAATTTAAATTAATTAGTTTTGTTGTGCACCCACAGATGAAGGTAGATTCCAACTGTAGGTACTTTTGTGTTACCACAGTCGGAAGCTGATTCCAACAATAGATATATACTGTAAAAACCTTCAGTGAAAATCAGGTTTCATTTGCAAGACTTATTACTATAAACCCATAGACGAAAGTAGATTTCAACTACAGGATCTTGTTGTGTGTCCACAGCCAAATGGTACTTATTATCTGTGAACCAATAATGGTTTATCCACATCCTAGTGTGTTGGAGAAGGGAGTTTTGTAGAACTCCCATTATGGTGTGTAGTGATGGGGGTAGGATATATTCTGTTTAAACCCGAAATTGTATGGCATCTTATAAATCATGTGCATACAAATCTGGAAGTTATGTTATGAGACATATACATATATGTGTGTCTGTCTGTGTGTGAATATGATTATTGTGGGCAAACTTGAGAATTGGTTATTTTGAAAACTATTATTGTGATTTCTAATATATTAATGATGAATGCACTTGAAAAAATCGATACTCTGAACTGAATTGCTATCTATGATTATGCAATGTTATTTAATGTGTCCTAACAACTGTTTGCATTTATTTGATTGTAAATGAACTCATACTAAGCATCAAAGCTCACCCCTTTAAAATTTCACCCTTGCAGATAATCCACCAAGCTAGGACACGGGCACGACATTTGGAGGGTCTCGGCATAATCTATTTTATTTCCAATTTATTAAGGCTTAACCTTTTGATTTTTTTTTTTTTGAATATACTGGTGTGATTACATGGTAGTATCTGTTCATACTTTCTTAACCCTTTGACAGCGCACACACACCTTGCACACACATGTGCTCGAACTCGGGACCCCTAGGATGAACAAAATCCTCTTTTCTACTGGAGTCACTTGCTGGGTTCAAAGATTTATTTTATTGTTCAAGGATTGTAATATTTTATTTCAAACAGTGGCATGAGATGTAGGACTTAGGATTGCTTATCTTTGCATGACATTTAATTATAATTTTTAATTAGGATACTAAGTTATTATTAATTGATTATGGATGAATCCCGATTTTTATTAAATAAGTGAGTAAATACCATCTTTTTCTCTACTAAATGATAATTAAAACATTAAGGAATAGTAAAATAGCATTTAAACTAAGTTTTCTATTAAAATTAAATAAATGTTTTAAAATAATTGTTTTCAAAAACTCTGATAATTCTGCTAGGCCATCTCAATGACTAATATAGTCTCTCAAGTTCGAGCATAACATCTAGGTTGGGTTGGGAAGGTTACAATCCTCCCTCTTGTTTAAATTCCTTTGACATTCCTTGTTGTTTTTCTATTATTTCATTAATTAAAAAATCTTTCGTTTTATTTATAGTTTTAGTCCTTAAGCATTTCAAAGCATTTTTAAATTGAGTTTTATAAATTTATCTAAAAATAAACATTTTTAAATAATATATAAATGATTAAAATGTGTATTTAAAATTAATATATTATTCACATTATTATTTTATTGAAATATTTATTTTCTTAATTTTAAATATTTAATTCACTATTTCTTTAATAATGTTGTACACTCAACTATAAAATTTAAAATCATTAATCATATATCTAAATTATCACAATTTACTTTATTACAAATTTCTAAAAAAAATATTTACAAAATTTTTATTACCAATAAAATTATGTAACAATGAATTTGTGTATTACGAAGTTAAGAAAAGTGGTATAATCTATATATATATATATATATATGTGCAATCACGAGTTTGAAAAAAATTTTGAACCAATAAAAATATTTTTTAATTTTCATCATATTACTAAATTGGTATTTAAAAATAAGTATAAATAAATTTAAATTTATTAGTTACCTAAATAAGATATTGTACTAAAAAACTTTTTTTTTTTCTCTTAGCCATTTGTTTCTTATCTTTTGTTTTGTGCAGCAACAACCTTCTCATTCACTACACTTGTCTTCTCTCTTTTCAGTTTCCAGATATATTTTGTGGATATCTTTGTTGTCTTCACAAGTTACGGTAGGCAAATGACGGTGCTTGTCGTTCGCTAAAACTCCACCAGCCACTAGTAGTTTTTGTTGACGTACCCTCTAGTTTGGTGAATGCTTAATTCTTTTGTTGATTTCTGCTCGCCGTTTTGGACCATCCAGGGTTGGTTTTCTTATCGTATTAAGTGTTTTCAATCAGTCCAAATATGTCGTGCTTGAGTTGTGATAAAGTCAATTATCAACGTGTCATAATGTTCTATTGATGTTGATGCTAAAGTTTTTGTTATATTGATGGAGTTTGTCCTTTACCATCTACAATGAGTGTTGATCTTCCCCCCCCTAAATTGTATGATTTAATTCAATTAATGAATTTACCTTTCAAAAAATATTTTATAGTATACTTTTAAAAAAGTCCCGACTTATATTTTGAAAAATGAAAATGGAGTCGCCATCAATCTTTTTTAAATAGGTGTGATTGGATAACCTTGTAAAATTTTTAAAATCATTAAAACAATAAATTTGGTATTTGAAACCGTAAAATGGGTTCGGGAATCGGTTACGCTGTGGGAGGATTAGCACCCTCTCACGCCTAGAATTGGTACCTAATCGATTATTTAACGTCTTAATTGTTGAAAATAAAAAACTCGAGAAAAATTTAAATTGCGATCTTTAAATGCATGAATGACATATTTCAATGTTGTTTAAAAATTAAATTTTGTGAAGAAAGTTCGTTATTTCGATTTAATCGTGAAGAAAAGTCATGTCTAATAAGTTAGGGCACAACATCTCGAATCTTCGAAACTAACGAGCATTTCTAATTATTATCCCAAATCTCATATATTTTAATTTTAAATAGGGTATTCAATTATCTTGGCTCAAAAAGAAAATCACATCTAGTGAGATAGGGCATAATCCTCTCGATTTCCCGAATAAAGAACATTACCTCAATTTTTTTTAAAATAGTTTATGTATTTAAAAAAAATTAAAATGTCATGCAAAAATAAATGAATGAGTATGTAACTAATTTACAATTATAATGGTAAAAAAATACATGAATAAAATAAATTAAATGAATAAAATTAATAACACAATAAAATAAAAAATAATAGTAAATAAAATAACAATGTAATCATAGTAATAATGACAATAAATATTAATTAATTAATAATATAAGCAACAATAAATATATAAAACACAATCATGGGAAGACTCTAAAATAATTAAGTCAAAGATACAATAAGACATGTAATTAATTTAAGGCAAAAAATATGGCATATAAGTAAATAACAAATAAAAATATTAATGAATAAATAAAATTAAATGAAGGCAAAAATAAAAATAGCATAAAAATAACAAATACATAAAATACATAAAAAAAAATACATAAAATTAAATAAAAGCAAAAATGTAAATAACAAAGAAAATGAACAACAAATAAATAAATAATAAATAAAAATTAAATACTAAATAAAATAATGCAAATAATATAAAAAATATAAATGGGACCAAATTAAATATAAATTAAAATAGTAGGGGTCAAAATTATTAAAAATAAATGGGAAAAATTAAATTAAAGACCAAATTATAAATGAAAACAAATTAAAGGTGCGAATTAAAAAAATTAAATGAAATTAAAATAAAATAAAAATTACAAGGACCAAAGGGATAAATATCCTCTCCTCTGTACACATATCATACCCTAAAAGGGTCCACTATTGATCAAAGGACCAAATTTTAAAGCAGTTAAAATTAAAAGGCTAAATTAAAATAAATAAAAAAAGCAAAAGGACTAAATTAAAATCCCTTAAAAATACAAAAAGGCCAAATGGGCAATTACCCCAACTATTAAAAACACGCAGATCCTCAAGATAGGGTTGGGTCGGATTTCGAGTATGTCCTTATACGTCGTCGTTTTGACGCCTATGAACTTAGATAAAAACGATGCTATTTTAACCCTTTATATAAGTGAATTTTTTTAAAAATTCATTTGCTTCTTTTTTTTTAAAATTCTCCTCTCTTTTTTTGCTCTCCAAGAGAGTTTGGCCGGTCATAGGGTTTCGATGAACCCTCCGTCATGAGCCACCATGGGCCATCATCATTGGCAGTGGCGACCATCGCCTACATTGGTCGAAAAAATTCAAAAAATTAATATTTAAACTCCTTTTTTTTAAATCAAACACAGATTTGGGGTTATTTTTAACAAAATCCTTACCAAAATTTTCTGAAACAAGGAAACCGATTTGGTTTCTAGGGGAAAAGGCCCCTCTGACGAGCCTAGCCCTTTTCTCCTCCACAAAAGACACCCATTATCGGGGATGGCACCCTCGGCCTCCATCAATGGCGGCGGAAGACGATTCGTCAAAAGGAAAAAAAAAAATCCTAGATCTATTATATATTTTAGTTTTCGAAAGTAAAAAATAAAAAAAATACAAAATCTTATACGTTCAAAATTTTTGCTTTGATTCTATTTATGCGTGTCTGTTTGCTCAAAAAAATCTCTGAATCTTATTTAAAAAAAAAAAAAAAACTCTTTGTTACATTTGATTTTGTGTTTTTTATAACACGAAATTTACAATCTTTCTGATGATTTTGTTTCCTTTTTTTCAAATTTGTGAATCTTGGAGATTTTCCGAGCAGGGGCAGCGGTGACGGCGACGACGTCGAGGGGAAGCAGAGGCGGCCAGAGGATCAAGCTAGGGTTTTTTAGTGTTTAGGTTTTTTAATTTTGGGTTTTGTAAAAAAAACAATTTAGTTTGTATTGTTTTGGATATTTTGGGCTTGAGTATTTTGAATATTGAGTTTGTATAATTGGACTTGATTTACTTTAAAAATAAAAAAAAATTGGATTTTATTTTATAAAAATTAGGCCTTTAAAACCCAGATGAAATTGGACTCCTACTAACAAGTTATGATAAATTTAATTACTCTAAAATAAAATTATAAATTAGTCTAAGCATAAAATAAGTTAACTATAACTTACGGTGATTTTTCTTTTGGTATAATATACTTTGGTTTTAAACAATAAATAAATTGTGATAATTATATTTAAGTTATATTTTAAAAATAGAGATAATTATTTAATGTAGAATAGAGTCACTAGAATCTATGCATAAAATAGCATCCAAGTTAGGGATATTAAAATAGCATCTAATCCATTAACTATACATAAATTTAGTCAAATTATACTTTTTGTGGTTGTACTAAAATCTACTAGTGACTCTCTATGCTTTAATTTTACAAAAATATATATTATTCACATTATTATGTCATTAAAATTGTAACACCCCTATACCCGGTTCGCACGTATAAACCCGGTATAAGAGTATTACATACAGTGTCAGAGAATTAAAAACGATTATAATAAAATTTTTCTTTCAATTCAATTAATGTGTTATTGAATCGTTTTACTCAACAAGACAAATATCAATACTTTTGCTTAAAAACGAAACCAATGGGGCATTCTGGAACTCTGGTATCGTTACCACCTTAAAATATCGATTCCTCTATCTCAAAATCAGTAAATATAGCAGAAAACTTAGTAATAACCCCTTGAAACAATTTAAAAATTTCTCCAATATTTCAAATCAGTCCAAAACACAATTTTAATCATTTCATTCAATGCATGTAAATTTTCAAAGCAACATTGATAACCCATTCATTAGAGACACATAGGTATACCATTTGTACATGTCATTTCACACAAAATAAATATACCTTATATTGCAATCTTCCGATGTTGATGTGATTTGATGAGAGGCACCTAATCCAACTTTAACTTCTCGGAGGTCTTATACCTACGCGTTGACCTTAACTTCTCGAAGGTCTTATACCTACGCGTTGAAATAAACGCGTTAAGCCGGTGAAGGCTTAGTAAGTACTACAAGAGTCATTAATAATTTATCTTTTAATCACACATTTCAAACTCATTCATATATTTATTTATTCATTTAAAATACATACCTTTTATGTGTATAACATTTAACTTACAGTAGTATTATTAATTCACATATTATTCCTCATTCCACATTTTAGCTACTCCAATCTCTTAGCTTACTTAGTTTTATCATTTTTTGATTTCTTATACATATATTGTACTTACATTTCATGTGATTATCATTTCACTTACCTCAGTGTCACAATTTGCACATTCTTTCTTTTTCACATTGTTTACCCTATTAACAAGACTCGGACCTTGGCGGATATACGGATCCAACCAAACACACCAGAATGGCACCTAATGCCTCATCGGATAGTTCGAAGTAATAAAGTGACACCCAGTGTCTCATCGGCCTAGCCGAAGTAAAGTGGTACTCAGTACCTCATCGAATCTATCCGAAGTAAAATAATGACACCCAGTGTCTCATCGACTCAAGGTCAAAGTATCCTTGAACTCTTCCAATCCTATGGCATGCCAACTATATCTGACTCAGCTCGACTAATTAATAGGGATTTTCAATTTACAATTCATATCACTTTCAATTCCAATTTCACTTTCACTTTCACTTTCAATTTTGATCACAAATCATTCAAATTCAATTCAAATATACATATTCATGTATTTCTCACCTTTGTTTCATCAAATAAATCCACAATTTCACCAATTAATCACACAATCAATCTTTATAATTAACCACATAATATTTCACACATATATTTTTCTCACATATTCATTATCATATACCTCTTACTTTTATTTTCACATTAATTTTCAAAGCTGTCCACTTGCGTCACAGTCACTAAATTTATATATTGAGCTACAGAATTTGAAATTAAAATCCGCTTGATGTTTCTGAAATTAGACTTAAATATATTTTTACCAGAAAAATTTAAGAATTTTTATTTTATCCAATTTGTACAGTAAATTCTTTCAATTTACCCCTTCTCTGCTACCTGACAGTTTCGACCTTTCTTCACTAAAAATTATTTATCTTTTTGTACAGAGATCAAATGATGTTTCTGTCTGTTTCTTTTGAAAATAGACTCATTAAGGATTCAACCATATAAATTTCAGTCTATAATAATTTTTCTACATTTGTCTATGATTTTTCAAAGTCAGAACAGGGGAACTCGAACCTACTCTGACATTGTTACACAAAAACTAGTATATCTCGAAATATACAATTCCTTTTATTTCACTGTTTCTTCCCTATGAAACTAAACTCAATAAGATTTAATTACATAGTTAATCAAACTCTTAACTCTTTTTATACAATTTTTGGTGAATTTTCGAAGTCAGTCCTCTGTTCTATCCAAACTGTTTCAATGAGATTAATTCCTTTAAATTTCATTCAATCACACATAATTATCATTTATAATTAAAAATCTCATTTTCATCATGATTAATCATATATATTAAAATTATAAAAATATTAACTTAATTGTTACTAAGTGTTTTAATACTTGTAGTACTTACCTCACTTGTAGATAATTTCTTCTCACACCTTAGCTTTCTCCTTTCCTTTTTCTTCAATTTGGTCCTTCTCCTTCTTCCCTCTTTCTTCAATTTCATACAAACACATATAAGCTTATGACTAGAATTCAATACGTTTCATGCTAGATTATGTAAATATACATGTATGTCATGAAAATTGAATCATCTCTTACCTTTGTTCTTGAATTTCCAAAATTCAAATTCAATCCCTATCCACTTTAACACTTCAAAGTGGACTCTATAAGGATAATAAGGTGCCTACTAGCTTCCTTCTATGCCTTTCCTTAAGAAATTTTAAAGAAAATGGAAGATTTTGGAGCTTGGAGGGCTTAACAATGGTGGAAGGACTTAATTGAAATAAAAGCAAAAGTTGGAAATGGGGAATATAGGCATGGACGGTTGGTTATGAGAAGAAAAGATGATATCCTCATCTTTTAATTGATTTTTCATCTCCCAATTTCTCTAGACTTTTCTTCAAAAATATCTCACTTAATAAAATGGTAAAATTTCACTTCTAGTCCCTAGACCTTCCAACTTTACACTTTGGCCCAAAACTTTGTCTCCAAAAATATCTTCCACCAAATTACTCTTTTGCCCCTCCTTAATCAATCTAATTCCCATGATGACTCATAATTCAATTTGGATAAATTGCTATTTAGTCCTTCCTATTTTTTCACATTTTACTAATACATCCTTAATTTCTCCAAACCTTTCTCACAATTACTAATTAATCCTTAAATTTTCCTAATCTTCTTATTTTACCTACATATTCTAATTATTGACTCCTTCCCTATACTGTTTCAACTCCGGTTCAAAAACGCAAATGTTACAAAATATTTATTTCGCTATTTTTTAAATAATTTTGCACACTCATCTATAAGATTCAAAATCATTAATCATATATTTACATTATCACAATTTACTTTATTAAATTTTAAAAAAAAAAATATTTACGAAATTTTTATTACCAATAAAATTATGCACACAATTAATCTATACATCACACAGGTAAGAAAACTAATATAATATATATTCATTGGGAAAACTTTTGAACCGAAAATACTCTTTAATTTTTATTATATAAATCAAATTTAAAAATAAGTATAATTAAATTTAAATTATATATAAATTATATATAAATTATTTAATGTAGAATAGAGTTACTAGAATCTATGCATAAAATAGCATCTAATCCTTTAATTATATATAAATTTAGTCAAATTATACTTTTTGTGGTTGTACTATGATCTACTACTGAGTCTCTATGCTTTCATTTTACAAAAGAAAAAATTGTCTCTATCAGCAATACAAAATGGCTGGGAGCGCTATAAATTGAAACATTGAGGCTTGATAAAAAGAAATGGATTTGATAAAAGGAGATGAGATTAATCTTGATGAGTTGCTTGAAGTTCAGGCTCATGTTTGGAACCATACGTTCAGATTCATAAGCTCAATGTCACTTAAATGCGCTGTCGAACTACAAATACTAGATATCATCCACAACCACGGCCAAGCCATGAGTCTTTCAGACCTAGCTTTGGCTCTTGGTCTCCACCATTCAAAACTCCACTGTCTCCATCGCCTCATGCGCATCCTCATTCATTCTGGCTTCTTTGCTGAATCCAAAACCAACCCAACTGGCCGACAGAAAGCTTATGTCCTCACCCCTGTTTCTCGTCTTCTCCGAAAGGACAATCCCTTGAGTTCAACTCCCTTCATACTCGGAATGCTAGACCCCGTTTTTCTGAAACCATGGCAATATTTAAGTGCAATGGGTGTGTGGGATTATACCGGGCATGAGCCGAGGGTGAATCATTTCTTTAATGATGCGATGGCCAGTGATGGGCTTCTGGCGGCGAGCGTGATGCTTAGTAAGTGCAAAGGGGTTGATGTTGGGGGTGGGACGGGAACCATAACCAAGGTACTTGCCAAGGCTTTTCCACAAACGGAATTCACTGTATTTGATCTTCCCCATGTTCATGGCTTGCAAGGATGTGAAAATTTGATGTATCCTGGTGGAAACATGTTCGAAGGAGTTCCCAATGGAGATATGATCATGCTAAAGGTTTGTTTATTATCTCTAATTAATTTGTTGTCTTGAAAATTAAAATTTAACCTTATTTTATTCAACATCTAATTAATTGCAGTGGATATTATGTAATTGAAATGACCAAGACTCTATAAAGATACTAGAGAGATGTAAAGAGGCAATTGGGAAGAAAGAAAATGGAGGGAAAATCATGATTATGGAAATGATAATTGGAAACCAAGAATTGGACAAACATCAGTCTATCGAAACTAAGTTGTTTTTTGACATGGACACGATGGTTTGTCTTGATAGTCAAGAAAGAAGCGAATAAGAATGGAGTAAACTGTTTGCGATGCTGAGTTTACTCACTATGAAATATATCACATTTCAGGTCTAAGATGTTTCATTGAGTTATTTTCATAATTAATTATGTGTTAAAATATTGAGCAAAAATTATAAAACTTATATAAAACGTGAAAGTCGTGTTTATTTTATTATTTTGACATAATGATAAAATTAGCCTCTAATGTTTGGATGTTTGGTCACTTTGATCTTTAAATGTTTTTTTCTGGATCACTTTCATACATAATCTGTTTTTTTTAACAAATTGATCATTTTTTAACAGTCTTGCTGACATGACCGTTAAGGAACTAACGGCGCTGACGCGGCAATTTTTTTTTCCACCTAAACAAGTCCAACTAATGATATCAAACTGTCATTTGCTTTGTCCATCTAACCCATCATAGAAATGTTGCAATTGTATTGCAAAGTTAACGCCTCTCAATATTGATCGAATAATCGTTTTAAATCTTTCCCAAGCTTATCCCAACGTTTCAGTAACATCTTGTTTGAATTTAAATAACTTTTTATACGTGTTGATTACAGTAGTCATAGGCACAACTTGACGTAGGAATAATTGCACAAATTCAATCCAGATTGTAACTATGTATGGAGGAAGTGCATCTAACCAAGCTTTTTCTTGACCTCCTAAGGTGAATGGTATTAATAATAATTTGATCACCTCTGTCGAAACACCAGCATACACAATGGTGCTGCGTATGTGATGAAACTTCCAGAGAAACGCTATGGGATCCTCAATTTTGTAGCTACTAAACTTGATGTTTGAATAAATCCACGTGAGTAACTCAAGGTTTAATTCAAATGAGGACTCTGAATAGCAGGTCGAGCAATACTAGGCCGAAACCAGTTCATATCAAAGGGAATTGCTCCTAACACCTACATCATTTTATTAGATATGAGTAGCTACTTAGATAGGATATATTATAAGTCATATGTTAAGAATATTATTATTGTTTTATAAACTTCCATTGTGACTATCTTGCACTAGGTACTCATGACTCTCGACGAACACCGCCACAAAGAAAAACAAATTGTTAGTAGAAAATATAGTAATAATAATAATAATAACAAAGACTAAAATAAAAAAAATTATTAGAATTTAAGTCATATCTATAGTACAAGAATTTTCTAATTATTCTTTTAAACACAAAAATTAAAACTAACTCAATAACGTTGCTTCCCCGGCAACGGTACCAACTTGACCACCTTTGGATGTACTAGTGTCTAGAATAAATTTCTTGCAACCAAATATGAATGTTAGGTGGTTTTCGCAAGTATACGGGTCAGGTTGTAATATAGTTTTTACAACGAAGTAGGTCAATACTCCTAGGATCGTACCCTAAGAGGCGAGTATTGAATTAATAATAACCTAAACGGCAATAGATCCAATTAGTATTTTTAATCAAATTATAGTACAATAAAACATAAACTGAAAAGAAATTGTTTTTATAAGAAAATAAATAAAATTGCATAAAAGAATAAAACAGGTGAACTAATATGTTGACTCAATCAAATCTAAGCATGGGAGACTAACTCGATTCGGTGGTTATAACTAATTCATATTTTGAGTTCTACTCAATCAAGTAGTCGCTAACCTAATAGAATCCCTCGATCTTCCACTAAACTAATGAGTTGGAAAAAACTATTTATCTCTCGACCTCATAGTCCAAATTGGATTGAGGTAAGGGGTTCATGAATAGACAATACAAATTTTGGGTTAATTTCCACCTAGATTACTTCCTATGGTTTTCAGGCCTAGGGTTTAAGTTCTTCCTCTCCCAACCAATTGATCTACTAAGAACCCCTACATAGACTTTAATTATTCCCACGTCCACTTGCTAATCCCCCATAAGAGAATTAGTTACTCATGGATCTCATAAACGATATAAACATGATAAAGAAAATAGACATGAAGAATAAATCAAGAGTAAAAGGTTAAGAGAAATCCTTATTTGTACTAATATTGAAGTGCAAAAATCCACAAAGAGTTTGTTGAATCCACAAGTTAGATTCTCCAAAAAACACTAACGAAAATAAACTGAAAAGAAATCCTAAGTACAAAAGAAACTAAAAACTGAGAAAAGTTCTAAGATCCAGAAAATATGTCTCCCAAGTGTTTAATTAAGCTTATTTATAATATTAGCTTAGGTCGTCGTCTCTAGCCTTAGTTGGGTTGACTCTTTTACACTACATTTCTTTTTGCAGACCAAAACGCCATCAGCTCGTTAATTCTTCACTACAGGATTGGTGTTGAGACATCCTCTACCCTAGATGTAACACCCAAAATTGACACCGTCATCGGTGAGGGCTTCGAGACTTACAGGTCATTTATAACCGAATAAATACAAATTAAACATCTTCTCAAAGTTACATCTATTAGAATAGGTTTCAGTTCAATTTAATATCTCATTCTTTTTTACAACATTTCAAATTAATAGGGACTCGATTGAATTGCAATTGAAACATCACACAAAAACATCAAAATTTCTCAAATAGCGGTCACACGGCCGTGCCTCAGACCGTGTGCATACTTGAAATATCAACACACAACCGCGTCACAAAACGTGTGACAAGCCGTGTGAGCATACAAAAATACCCTACATGCCCGTGTGTGAAACCATGTGTTGGGCGGTGTGTCCATGCGAAATAGGGCCACACGGTCATGTCCCAACTCGTGTGAGACCTACACCTATTTACCCAGTGCACACTCCCGTGTGGTGGCCCATGTGCCAGGCCATGTATACTTACAAAATGTCCAAATAAATGTGCAAAAATTATTACAACAAGCTTGACATGCATTTATCTCACCACCATTCATTTTCCTATAAATATGCAACTTAATACAAGCACCCAATACACATATATATGTCTTACCATTCACATTCATCAACTCACTTGATTAAACTTATTATCATTTCAAAATACATACCAAACATTCAAGCCATACCTAGCATTTAACATCAAATTTAACTTCATTCTTCTAAACTATCATTATCCAAATAGTTTCAAACATACTCAAGCAAATACAAAATATGTCACCCTATTACATGCCACATAACCAAGTGATTTAAAATCTACCGCAGATGCTTCTAGGATAGTGTGATTTCTTTGAGATGATCCGGTCTTCAAACAGCAAAATGAATATCTACAAAACAGCAACAAATCCACAGGTAAGCTTGCAAAGCTTAGTAAGTTCGTAATGTTAGATAGAATTTACCACAATAATTTATGCCTTGCACAAAATATAGTTTCATTCGAGCCCAAATACAAAGTAACGCTCTTTTCGAGCCTGAACAGATTTACACTCTACCCGATACAGAATCAAGATAATGCTCTACCCAAGCCAAAGCATAATAATGCTCTACCTGAGCAAGATTCAGTATAACGCTCTACCCGAGCCAAAAGTAGAATAATGCTCTACCCCAACAAGATTCAGTATAACGCTTCACCCAAGCTAAAAGTAGATTAATGCTCTACCCGAGCAAGATTCAGTATAACGCTTTACCCGAGCCAAAAGTAGAATAATGCTCTACCCGAGCAAGATTAAGAATTTCGCTCTACCCGAGCCTTCCATTTGGTCACTTATCCACGAATACTTCCAAGTTGAATATAATTAGAAATATTAAAATTTAAACAAAAATAATAGTACAAACTTACCGGACTAATTTGAAAATAAGACTAAACATCAAGGACTAGTCCATAATTTTCCCTTTTTCATGATCTTGATCTATTACAATAAATCATTCAATTATCCAATTCAATATGAAATTTAAGTCGTTTTATGCAATTACATCATTTTTGGTATTTTTACAAAATTACCCCAAACATTTTACTTTTATTCAATCTAGTCCCCAAGCCTTAAACATGCAAAATAGTCATTTTCTTTTCAAACCCATACTAGCCGAACACTATAAGGTCTTCCCACAATCCTTGCATGCAATTATTTCACATCAAATACATGTATTTTTACCATTTTAACAATCTAATCTTTGTAAAATCATCAAAAATCACTTCACAAAATCATCAAATTTAACAACCAAGCTCATAATACTTTCATAAATTTTCAAGAACAAGCTCAATCATCAATGAAAAATTTTATAACTTTTGACAGATCCACTAATTAGTCCTCTAGCTAGCTAAATTAAGCTAATACGGACTCAAAAACATAAAAATCACTAGAAACGAGTGAAAAATCACATACCAAATAGAGGACTAAGCTTGGCCGAACTTCAAGCTTTGTCTCCTAGGGCTTCTTTGGCTAAATAAAGAAGATGACTAATTTTCATAATGTTTTTCCTTATTATGTCTTATTTACTAAATTACTTATTTACCCTTGTTTAAACATAATCAAATTTGACAATTTCATGTCCATTACCGTCCACCCACACTCCTCATGGTTTAATTACCATTTAAGTGCCTTAACTTACCTTTTAATTAGCATCTAATGTCTTTACTAAATAGAATTCAACCTTTACGCTTTTTACGATTTGATCCTTTTCACTTAATTAATTATCTAGATGATAAAATTTCTTAACCACAATTTAATATGACACTAATGACATCATAAATATTAAATAATTAATATCTACGATATGACTCGCCAGAATTATGATCCCGAAACCACTGTTTTCGACACTACTGAAAAACGGGTTGTTACATTAGACTTATTTGTGGGTCAGGCTACCCGCTCGAAATTTGAGAGGGTTTGAGCAAAAATATTAGGCTCGAAAATGAGCTTGGGTAAAAAAATTAAGCCCATTTAAAATACGGGTTTATATTATATTATTTTTATATATTAATGTAATTTAAAACACATTAAAAAATAAACATATATTAAATATATAATACTACTCTAATATCTATAAAAAAAATACTACTCTAATGTAAACATTAAAAAAATATTAAAAACTAATATCATGCTTAAAAACCAATATAGACGGGCCTAAAATGGGCTTGGGTTAGTCTTTTGCAAATATGGGCGGGTTTGGCTAAAATTGTAAGCCCAGATTTCGGGTCGGGCCGGACTTGGGCAAGCATAAATTATGTTAATATCATGCTTAGGCTCGACCCAAATCCAACTCGGCCCAACCCATGAACACATCTACTCTACCTTATGTCGCTACACAAAAAGCAGTTTGCTTGGCTCAGCTCATATTCAGGGTTGTGTCACGACATCCTTTGTCTATGCGTGACTATGAAGGTAGTTTTGCTATTTTGGTGTCCTACTCACTATGTTGAGATATCGAACCTCCATGTTGCAACATGACAACCATTATCATGGTTTCATGCCTCCGAATGGTGTCCTCAACACTCACCACACACGTTAGCATTCCCTTAGGCCTACTTCGGCCCCTAAGATCATATGAACGACTCAAATCACATTTTTTATTAATCAAGAACTAAAATTGAAAAACTAAATAAAACATAAGAAAATTGTCTATATTCAAGCTCCTTAAGTATGAAAACTAGTTTAATCTACTACAACGAATTGTAGCAAATCATATATATGAACCCTTCATGTTGTATTAGGCGAACCTTACATGTTGTATATGTGAACCATTCATGTTGTATTAGGCGAACCCAACATGTTGTATATGTGCAAACCCCCTTTTCTAAATAAACCTGTAAACCCCTATAAGATTTACTGTGCGAACCTACATGAATTATTAATCGAACACTATGAGGAATATGTAT
Organism: Kokia cookei; assembly: GCA_039519145.1. Taxonomy (NCBI): domain Eukaryota; kingdom Viridiplantae; phylum Streptophyta; class Magnoliopsida; order Malvales; family Malvaceae; genus Kokia; species Kokia cookei. The sequence goes on from CM076904.1 coordinate 20,155,385, forward strand.
GCGAACCCTTGGAGAATAGAATGTGAACTCTTAGTAAATGACTAGGTGATCCCATAATATATTTATGCGAACCCTCACGTAACTGACACTATGAGAACCCTACGTGCGAACTATTTGTGCAAACCCTTAAGTGCAAGCCCTTGTGTGCAAGCCTGTGAGCAAGCCCTTATATGAGAACCCCCAAGCATGTGCAAACCCCCTGATATGTGAACTCGATAAGTGAACCCCTGATATGTGGACTCCATAGGCGAATTCCCTAGCATATGTAAACCTCATAGGCGAACTCTCTTGCATGTGCGAACCCCCTAATATGTGAACCCCATATGCAAAATTGTAAAGGAATTAGTATGTGAGCTCTTAGACTCGTTATACGAACCCTAATGCATGCGAACCCCTTATATGTGTGAACCTATTTATTAATACATGCAAACCTATATGCAAGCCTATGTGTTAATATATGTGAACCCCTTATGATAATTATGCTAACCCTACATGCTGAGATATGTGAGCTTGTATGAATATCATGCGAACCCTACACATATACTTATGCAAACCCTACTAGTAGTTATGTAAACCCATGTGTTTAGTTATGCGAACCCTTTATATGTTAGCATACGAACCCTTTATATGATAACATGCGAACCCCTAAGTGCAAACCCACATGTGCGAGCCCTACTTGTGAAGCTGTATGAATGTGATTAGCCAAACTAGGCTTGTTAATTCACATGAAAATATTGTATATGGAAACTATTTTTTAGCCCGTACTAATTAATTGTATATGTGAAATTGATGTGAATGAATGCATGAACACATGCCATTATATGATAGTGTGGAATATTGAATGCAACATCGAATGATGATAAAAAGCATAACATGCTAAGTATATGTACAACCGGGATGATAGTTTATTGTAGTAAAAAGCCATCAAAATCGGCCAACCGGGATGATAAGTTATTGCATTAAAAGTCATCGTCATAAATGACAAAGTGAACAACCATTGTCACTAGGAAATCCGGGATGGTCAATTTTTTATGTGTTTTGGTGTGTCGAGCAATGCTTGAGGGCGAATAGGATTAACAATGGGAATTTAAAACAATAAATTGCATTGCATCATGAATATAAAACTATACATGCATTGATTTACTATATGATCATTATATTATGTTAATTGGTTATTATGATATAAATTAAATGCTTTATTGTTTGAATGATTGTATATGATGGTTTAAAAATTAGACTCACAGTGAGCTATCTTAAGCTCACTCCCCCTGTCTTTTTCTCTCAGGTAGCACAATAAATTAGGACTCGAAATGACATGGGAGGAACATCGAACTAGTAGCTTATTTTGCTTTTATTTAAAAATTGCATTAAAGTTTTCCTTAATCGTTTGTTTTTTGGTTTGTAATTATTAATTATTTCTTGCTTTTATATTTTAGGTTTGAGATTGTTTAGCTTATTTATTTTAAACATGACATTTAATTATTACTCTGATATTTGCATGCTATTCGGTTTATAAAATTATTATTTTAAACTTTTTCCACTGCTTTACAAAATATTTTAAAAAAATTATAAGTCTCTTCTTAAAAACCTTAAACTGTTTTTGAAAACATCACTTTAATATTGTAATGAGAATTCTGAGTAAAGCCAATTTATATTAAGGAAAGTTTTTCCTAAAGCAAAAGAGCAATTTTAATACAAATCGACGTAAGCATTTTACAGGATCACTTCGATAATCAATATAACACTTTCGATTTAGATGAAATGCTTAAGCCAGGTCCAGGGTGTCAGTGGCGGAGCCACGTTGAGGCTCAAGGGGCCATGACCCCTTTAAAGTTTAAATTTTTTCAATTTAATCCTTATAAGTAGCCCCAAGGTTTAAGATTTTTGCAATTTTCACTTTTGTATATATATTATAACCCCCTTAAAATGGTAAAATTTTAATTTAGGCCCTTTATAATTTATAAAATTTTAAATTAGTAATGATAAAATTACACTTTGACCCCCTAAAAAATAATAAAAATTTAATTTAACCATGTAAAATTAATAGAGATATAGATTATTAAAATAATGAAATTACATTTATACTATCGTAAAAATATATAACTTAATTCCGATCCCTCAAAAAAATTTTGTGATTCTACTATTGAATAGTGTTATAATACCACATTAGACTAAAGTACAAAGACTATTCCTATATTATACCTAAATTTTATTTTTTTTAAAAATAAACTTGTTAAAAAACCAAATTCTAATTTTCTCACTCAATGTAATCCGTCAGCAACACTTGGATAAGGGATAAGATTCCACATATTGATGCATCCAATCACAAGTCTGCAAAATTAACACCTCATCCACCTCAACCACACATTCTTGCATCCAATAATCGGAAAATCTCTTTCTCTCACTCTATTTTGGCTTTCTATTATTTGTACATATTTCTATTTCCCACTTTCTCAGTTGACAACAAAATCCGTCAATGGCTACCACTGCTTCTACAATGGCGACTCAGCTGAAGAGCAGCTTTACGTCGTCTGTTACAAGAGGACTGGTAGTCCCCAGGGGCATTTCGGGATCCCTGTTCAAAGTATCACCAGGAAAGACCAGGACCCCTTGCTTCGCTGTCAAAGCTGTTCAATCCGACAAGGTAAGATAGCTATGTCTGTCTGGTCACTGTTAGCTTAGCTAGGCTCGTCACTTCACTAAGTTTTTTTATCATCCCCCCCCCCCTTCCCTCTCCTTTTGCAGCCAACATTTCAAGTAATCCAACCCATCAATGGCGACCCCTTCATTGGAAGCCTGGAGACTCCAATCACCTCAAGCCCCTTAATTGCATGGTACCTTTCCAACCTCCCAGCCTATAGGACGGCAGTGAACCCACTTCTGAGGGGAATCGAAGTGGGTCTGGCTCACGGCTTCCTCCTGGTTGGTCCATTCGTTAAGGCCGGCCCTCTAAGGAACACTGCGGTGGCGGGTCAAGCTGGGTCCTTAGCCGCTGCCGGTCTGGTTGTGATCCTCAGCATTTGCTTGACGATGTATGGCGTTGCATCGTTCAAAGAAGGTGAGCCATCGATAGCACCGAGCCTAACCCTGACTGGGAGGAAGAAAGAGCCAGACCAGTTGCAAACGGCGGATGGATGGGCTAAGTTCACTGGAGGGTTCTTCTTTGGTGGAATCTCTGGTGTCACTTGGGCTTACTTCCTCCTGTATGTCCTTGACCTTCCTTACTACTTTAAGTAGATCATCATGTGAACTATGTTTTACTTGGTCTCTTTTTTAGTGTAAATCTTTGTGTTGAGGACGATCCTTTGGGAACGAATATCAATTATATCAAGTGATTGTCACTCTAATTAAAGTTATTTATTAAAACAGATATTGCATGAACACATTTTTTGAATTTATGTTATAAAACTGGAATTTTACGTTATCATTATCCTTATATTTTTTCAACATAATCAATAGCCAAAATTGCCGCACTAAGCTTTTTGATCTTCAATTGTTATTAAAAGCGGCTCAAATAGGATAAGTTATTACTATGCTTGCATTAATTAATACCTCAATCTAATATTTTTTAATGTGGGTTTTACGTTGATATATTGTATACATAAATAATATTTTTTGCAACATAATTTTACGTTGATATATTGCATACAAAAACAATTATATTAATCAAATATGAAAATAAATGTATGTATTTATTTATTTAAATATGTATAATTGAATGAAAATCAAAATTTCATATATAGATATGAACCACAATTTAAGTTTCATGTTTATAATCGCACAAATCAAAGTTAACGTATCAAATTACACATTGAACCAAAATTCATTTATAACATTGATATTTATCCCTTATATCCAATGTCACTCAATTATTAGTAAGTTTATATTTTTGTCATTCAACTTCAAAAGTTACAAAATGGTCAATAAACTATTTGAAAATTTTTATTTAGGTCATTGGGTTATTAATTTTTTAAAAAAAGTCCGACTAATAAGCTCCAAGCGATGATTCGACAATTGGTACGGTACTTCAGTACCCATCTACAAGTATAATATACCTTAGATCCAAGTCGATTTTGTAGTTAGTGTTTGAGATTGGAGAAAAAAATTGTTTAGATTTTGGTTTGCAGATTCTTGACATTTAAAGATGTTTTATGAAAAAAATTTGAACTATAAAAGAGAAGAAGAATGAAGCTTTAAATTTGATGTAAATAGTACAAACAAATAAGGCCATACAATAGCAATTTCAACAGTACGATGACTTAATTGAAAATTTTCAAATAATTCAATGATCATTTTGTAACTTTTTTACTTTGAGTTACCAAAACGTAAACTTACAAATAATTTAATGACCTTGAGTGCAATTTACCTTAAGTTTATTGATTTTCGTTTACATTTTAAAAATCCATCATTTATAATAACACAAAACTCAAAAAAAAAAAATTACAGCACTGAAAAGAAAAAAAAAGGTCAGTTTTAAAATATTGTAAAAAAAAATCTGTTTTTAAAGACTATAAAATACTAAAAAATAAATGTTTTTTAAATTATGTTTGTAAATATTTGTTTACAAAACTTTAAAAATAATTTAAATTTCTTTTTGTTAACATTTTATATTTTTTAAAATCACAATTTTCTATATTAATTATTTTAACAATATTTAAATTATTTTGTGCGCGATCAACAATGCCAATAACTAAACAAATAGAAATCATATATATACATACATACACTATATTTGTGGGAAGTGGTGCTTTCTATTTTTCATTTAATATTTTTTATTTAATACTTTTATTCAAATGTAAATATATTAAAAGACTATTAATTAAAATTATTTAAAAAATATTTTTAAAAAAATAATATTAAAATTTTTATGGTCAATTAAACAAATATTGATTTAATATATTATTAAACTATATTTTCATGTTTACTAAACTAAATATGGGTATTATGAAAGATGAATTTATACTAAATTGAATGAAGTCTCTTTGGGGTGAGTCTGCTTGTTGGGAATGGACCCGATTAAGTATCGAACAAGTAAAAATAGTGAAAGAAATTAAGAAATTGAACACATAAATTTAAAATGAAAAAAATTCTCCAAAGAGGATAAAAAACTTATGGGTAAAATTAATTTTACTATAATGAAAAAAAAAACAAAAGTACAAAAGATGAAGATAAAAACTAAACCTTGAAAACCCGAAAATAAAGAACTCTCAAAACGTAAACACAAAATTCTCCAAAAGTATTAGGAGTTCTAATCTCTAATAGGTGTATTTTCTAAAATTGTAAAAGAGCTTATTTATAAGCTAAATTCCTAGGTCAAATATAATAGAATAATCTAAATTTATCAGAGTTTAACTGAAACAAATAAACAAAGTTTAACTAGAAGATATTTCTCAAATTTGACCGAAATATGAGACATACTCAACAACTCTCCACCTTAACTCGTATTTTCACAACGATATGTTTGTCAAAGCCCGCCATGGGTCTATCTTGAATTATGTAAAGAATTAACTAAATCAAATTTGTGCTTAGAAGCTGGAAGACTTCAAGCCTTCGACTTGTGCACTGCCCAATCAAAACTAACCTGAATTTGATTTTCACGAATACAGTGCCCTAACTTTTCAAAACCTACATCCAAAAGATAACCTCTCTTCAACAAAACGGTCATACATTTTTCCCTCATACGACCAAGTTACCTTCACTCTAAACGAGTTGACTTCAACTCCATAACAGACAAGGGTTCGATTTCACCGGTCAATGTATAACCTTCAAGAATATAAAGATTGTCGATCCTTTTACCTTTTAACAAAACGAAAGCCCTACGAGATAGCTTAATGCCGCTATACTCAATGTTGATCCTACAACCTTTAAAGTTTAAAATACTTAAAGAGATGAAATCCTTTCGTAAATCAGATACTTACCTGACATCTAAGAGTACCTTACTGGATGAATCTTTCTCATGAGCATAACTCTACCTTCAACCGAACTGTATGTGGAGAACCATTCTCTGTTGGGGCACATGTGGAAAGAACATCCCGATTCTAAGATCCACTTGGACGTAAGCTTAGAGCTTTCGCTCGTTGACACTAACAAGAAATCATCACCGCTTTCATCGACCAAATTAACACCAACTACATCTTCCTCGTTACTCTCAGTAGCCCTTTTATTTCGTAGTTATAACAATCTGCTTTAACGTGACCTAACTTCTTATAATAGTGACACCTTTTTTTCTCGCTTATTTGATGCTACCAAAATGAAAGCTTGTCTATCTGCCTTGTTATCTGAACCAAACTCATTGTTGAGTTTGTCTTTACTTAACAAATGACCCTTCACATCCTCGAACGAGAGTTTATCTCTACCATAAATCAGGGTCTTCTTAAAAGACTTGTATGAAAGGGGTAAAGAACACAAAAATAGCATAGTTTGATTTTCATCGTCAATTTTAACTTCAACATTCTTTAAATCATTTAAAAGAGTAATGAATTGACTGATGTAATCTCTAAGAAGCTCACCTTCATTCATGCGAAACATAAATAGACGTTGTTTCAACACTAAACTGTTAGCTAAAGACTTAGTCGCATAAAGAGTTTCTAGCCTTTTCCACAAGGCGGATGAAGCTTCGAACCCAAAGCTTCGTGCATCGCCTTCTAGAATCTCGACGTAAACCATAGATCTCGGTCTGATATAATTGAAATAGGAACTCCGTGAAGACGAACAATATCTCGGATAAAGAGCTCAGCTAACTAATGTAAACTAAATGTCATACGAACTGACAAAAAATGAGTAGACTTCGTAAATCTATCCACAATCACCTAGATTAAATACTTACAAGTCGGAGTCAAAGGTAAACCCGAAACGAAGTCCATTGCAATTCGCTTTCGTTTTTACTCTGAAATCTGAATAGATTAAAGCAAACCAGACGGACGCTGATGTTCGGCTTTCACTCTCTGACAAACCAAACATCTTGCCACAAAGTCGGCACCCATACAAAACCCGAAGATCTTGATACATCTTTTTCCCACCAGGATGTATAGCATAAGGACTACTATATGCCTCAATAAGAATCCAGCGCTTCAGATCCTCATCTATCGGAATGCACAAAGGACCTTGAAAACACAGAACACCATCAGAGTTGAGATCAAAATCTCCCTGAACTCTCGAATCAACTTGACGAATTCGATGGGCCAAATTCTCATCAAAAGGCTAACACTCATGAATATGCTGTGAAAGAACCGACCTTACATGAACTTCAACCAATAGGTTACCATCCTCAGAACAGATATCCTCGTAAACATAACCCTCAAATCGACTAAAGACTTATGACTCAGAGCATCTGTGACGACATTCTCTTTACCCAGATGGTACTCAATCACATAATCATAATCCTTAAGCAACTCGACCCAATGCCTCTATCTTAAGTTTAACTCCTTCTAAGTTAGGAGATACTTAAGACTTTTCTGATCGGTGTAAATCACACACCTTTTATCATATAGATAGTGACGTCAAATCTTGAGCGTAAAGATTACGACAGCCAACTCCAAATCATGAGTTGGATAGTTACACTCATGCGGTCTTAATTGCCTCAACGCATAAGCAACTACCCTACCATCCTGCATCAGCATACAACCCAGACCTGTATAAGTCTTTATCGGATTTTGAGAATTAGAATCAAGGAAATGGAGAAAATCATGCTCAAAATCCTATCCTTATTACTGATAATAGGGATAGAGGCTTTAGACAGTATGTCATGCCATTACTTCATGAGCTCAATTCGGGTATTACGAGACCCAAAATTGAGGCACAACAATTTGAGCTGAAGCTAATCATGTTCCAGATGCTTCAAACAGTGGGCCAATTCAGTGGAATGCCTACTGAAGTTCCTTACCTTTTAAATTATTTTTGGAGGTAAGCGACTCATTCAAGTTAGCCGGAGTACCCAAAGATGCGCTATGATTGAAGTTGTTCTCATACTCACTAAGGGACAGAGCTCGAGCCTAGTTGAACTTGTTGCCACAAAATTCCATTACCACATGACAAGAATTAGCGGGACGCTTCTTTATGAAGTACTTCCCTCCTAGCAAGAACACTAAACTGAGGAATGAAATCACTACCTTTGAACAAATGGATGACGAATCCTTATCTGAGGTGTGAGAAAGATTCAAAGAGTTATTACAAAAATGCCCTCATCATGAAATCCCGTATTGCATCCAATTAGAGACATTCTATAATGGTCTCAATGCTCATACGAGGATGGTAGTAGACGCTTCCACCACTAGTGCTATTCTTTCTAAGTCGTACAATGAGGCTTATGAAATTATAGTAAGGATTGCGAGTAACAATTACCAATGGCCAACTAATCGAGCAACTTTAGAAAGACAAGTTGCAAGAATTCATGAAGTGGATCCACTCGCTTCACTTGCAGCTCAGATATCTTTGATTTCCCCAATGCTTAATAATTTTACTATTAATAGGTTTAATAATGTTGCAGCACAACCACTTAATCAATTTGAGAATGTAACTTGTGTTTACTGTGGGGAAGGGCACTTGTTCAAAGATTTTCCATCGAACCTAGAATTTGTGTATTACATGGGAAATCAAAACCAAAATCGAGGTAGGTAGGGACCATAATTGAACTTCTACAACCCATCTTGGTGAACCCACCCTAATTTCTCTTGGAGTAATCAATCGGATGGACTTAGTAACACTTACGCACAACCTAGGTCGACCCAACCACAAAGATTTACTCAACAAGTTCAGAAACCACAACAAGCAGAACCTTTCAATTGCTTAGAGAACCTATTATAGGCATATATGGTAAAGAATGACACCACTCTAAGAAATTTGGAAAATCAAGTGGATCAACTTACTACCAAACTTAGAAATTATCCACAAGGTGCTTTGCCTAATGATACGGAGAATCTGAGAAATCTAGAGGAGGAGCATTGTAAAGCATTGGAATTAAAGAATGGAAAGACGTTAGAGCCCAACATTGTCAAAGTTGAAAAAGAGCAAGCTGATGCTTAAGAAGCTGTGGAAGTTCAACCAAGTGTTGAAACTTCAGTTTCACCAGAACTAGAACTTGTAAATGCTGAAAAGGTAACTTTGAAACCAGTCAATTATGATAAACTAATAACTTTATTAGATGTAGAAGTGCCACAAAAGAAGAATCAACCAAGCCACGTAAAGAATCCTCCACAACCCTACCCTCAAAGACTTCAGAAATAGAAGCAGGAAGTCCAATTCAAAAATTTCTTAGATGTATTCAAGCAACTTCATATAAACATTCTGTTGGTAGAAGCACTTGAGCAGATGTCGAATTATGTCAAATTTATGAAGGATATCCTATCCAATAAACAAAGACTTTGAGAATTTGAGATGGTAGCTCTAACGAAGGAATGCAGTGCATATCTTCAAGATAAACTACCCCCAAAGATAAAGGACCTTGGATGTTTTACCATTCCTTGCAACTTTGGAGCAACGTATTGTGGTAAAGCACTATGCGATTTGGTGCGAGCATTAACTTGTTGCCTAGGTCAATAGTCAAAAAATTAGGGATAGGTGAAGTTAGACCAACTACAATTACACTTCAATTAGCATATCGATTCGTAGCACACCCTGAAGGAAAAATCGAGGATGTATTGGTATGTGTAGATAAATTTATTTTTGCTGCTGGCTTTGTTATCTTAGACTTTGAAGTAGATAAAGAAGTGCCAATCATCCTAAGAAGGTCGTTCCTAGCAATTGGAAGGACCCTTATTGATGTATAGAAGGCAGAGCTTACTATGCGTGTTCAGGACGATCAAGTAACGTTTAATGTTTTTAAATCCATGCAATTTCTTGACGTAGTTTATGATTGTTCTGCAGTATTCGAGTTAAAAGAGTTATTCGTGGAAGAGGAACTCAACTCTGTTGAGGATCCTTTGGAAAAATCTTGTTGTCAAACCCTCTAAGTGATGAAAAGGGGGAGGATCACTTAGCTTTGCTAGATGCTAATCCGAGGGGATTTAATCTACAATCACATTTTGAATATTCAAAATTAGAGAGCAGAGATTATGTTCAACCAAAAGCATCAACCGAAGAGTCACCTAAATTAGAACTCAAAATACTTCCCTCGAATTTAATATATGTTTATTTAGGTGATGCCTCTACTTTGCCTGTGATTATTTTAGCTTAGCTAACTAAAGAACAGGAAGAGAAACTTATTCTAGTGCTGAAGCAATCCAAGAAGGCTATCAGGTGGACCGTAGCCAACATTCATTGTATTAATCCATCTCTATGCATGCATAAGATCATCCTAGAAGATGACAAGAAAGGGACGATTGATGGCCAACAGAGACTGAACCCCATTATGAAGGGCGTATTAAAGAAAGAAATCATTGAGTGGTTAGATGTGGGTATAATTTATCCCATCTCTAACAGCTCATGGGTAAGTCCGGTCCAATGAGTGTTAAATAAAAGAGGTATTACAATCGTAGAGAATGAAAATAACAAGTTGATATTGACTAAAACGAATGCAGGATGGAAAATTTGCATAGACTACCGAAAATTAAACTAGGCAACTAGGAAATATCACTTTTCTTTTTCATTCTTAGATTAGATGCTGGATAGACTTGTGGGGCAAGACTATTATTGTTTTCTAAATGGGTACTTAGGGTACAATCAAATTACAGTCGCATCGGGTTATGTAATGCACTTGCTGTGTTTCAAATATGTATGATGGCTATTTTTATTGACATGGTTGAAAAGTATTCGAAAATTTTTATGGATGACTTTTTAGTGTTCAGAGACACTTATGATGATTGCTTAGCCAATTTATCAAAGGTACTAAGGCTGTGCGAAGAAACAAACCTTGTACTCACTTGGGAAAAGTGTCATTTCATGGTACGAGAAGGTATTGTTTTGGGACAGCGAATAACGAGACAAGGGATCAAGGTTGATAAAGTCAAGGTTGATATGCTGGATTCTATCAAAGATTCATCAAGGAGTTCTCTAAGATTGTTAAACCCTTAAGCAAATTATTGGAGAAGGAGACAACATTCAACTTTGATGTAGAATGTTTGAAAGCATTTAATGATCTAAAGAAATGATTAGTTTCGGCACCAATTATCGTCATACCGAATTGGGAATTGCCATTTGAGTTGATGTGTGACGCAAGTGAGTTCGCAGTAGGAGTTGTGATGGGCCAGCGAAGGAACAATTTTTTTCATCCCATCTACTATATTTTGCAAACTTTAATGGGAGCTCAACTAAATTATACGGTAACCTAAAAAGAACTACTTGCGATTATGTTTGCTTTTGACAAGTTTCGATCTTATCTTGTAGGTACTAAAGTGACTAATTTTACGAATTATTTGGTGATCAAATACTTACTTGCTAAGAAAGATGCCAAGTCAAGATTGATTCTATGGGTACTACTACTCCAAGAGTTTGATTTATAAATTCAAGATCGAAGAGGTGTAGAAAATCCAATAGCAGATCACTTGTCCTGATTGAAGCCACAAGAGGGAACCTCTACTTTTGTACCTATACAAGAGACATTTCCAGAAGAACACATACTTAAGGTAATTCATGTCCATAACACCCCTTGTTTTGCTGATTTTACTAACTACTTAGCTTGTGGTTTGATGCCCTTTGATAAGACATATTAGGAAAGGAAAACGTTCCTTCACGATGTGAAGTACTATTTCTAGGAAGAACTATACTTGTTCAAGAAGTGCGCAGATTAAATGATCAGGAGTTGCGTGGTAGAGGATGAGGTACATGAAATATTATATCAATATCACACAGCTCCAAGTAGGGGACACTTTGGAGGTTCACATATTGCGTCCAAAGTATTACAAGTTGGGTTCTTTAGGCCAACTTTATTCAAAGATGCATATGCCTATGTAAATGTTGTGATCGATTCCAGAGGGTTGGAACTGTTACTAACAAAAACAAGATGCCCCGAACAAACATCATTGAAGTAGAACTATTCCCTTCATCATTTGGTAACATGTACATTTTGGTAATAGTAGACTACGTATCTAAGTAGGTTGAGGTTGAAACATATCCAACGAACGATGCTAAGGTAGTGACGAAGTTTTAGCAGAAGCATGTGTTCACAAGGTTTGAAATTCCTAGAGCTATCATCAGTGATGAGGGGTCCTATTTTGTGAGCAAATAGTTGAAATGGTTAATCGACAAACATGGAGTAAAACACAAGGTTGCCATAAGTTACCATCCGCAGACAAATGGGCAAGTTGAATTGGAAAATAAAGAAATAAAAGGTATACTCGAGAAGGTAGTTTGTTCAAACCAACAAGATTGGTCCAGAAGACTGGATGATGCTTTATGGGCCTACAGGACATCATACAAAACACCTTTATGGATGTCTCCATATAGGTTGGTATTTGGGAAAGCTTGTCATTTACCATTGGAGTTAGAACATAAAGCTTAATGGAACTCTTCAGCAACTCAACTTAGATCTAAGCTTGTTAAAGAGAAACGAATGCTTCAACTTAACGAGTTAGAAGAATTTTGAACGTTCTTATATGAAAATGCCAAATTATGCAAAGAGAGATTAAAAAGATGACATGACAAGCACAGTCGAGTCTGAGAGTTTGAAGCAGGTCATCAAGTTTTACTGTTTAATTCTAGATTAAGGTTCTTTCTAGGTAAGTTGAAATCACGTTGGTCTGGTCCATTCACTATGCATCAAGTTTTTCCATATGAAGTTGTTGAACACTACATTAAGAGAGGTAATTTTTGAGTCAATGCTCAGTGTTTGAAACACTATTGGAGGGGTAAAATTGAGCGGGAATAAATCATCGCTTATTTATCAGATATTTAATTTTTCCTGTTTTCATTTTAATAAAGGACTTAGGCTATACTTCTGGATTACTATGTTGAAATAAATTTTGTCTAGGAGAATGAAGCTTAAGCAATCTTTCCTAGGAATTGATTTTAACATAATTATCCAAGAAATTATTTCCTAAGTGAGAAAATAAATTTTATTTTTTATTTTTTTCGAATAAAAAGGGTCAATTTTTTATCCAAGTTTTTGCAACTCAATTTTCAAATTATTTTGAAGTTTAAGGACTTAATTAAATTATTCGTAAAATTTGGTTTTTCCTTTTGTAAATGTTAAAATTAGCTGTCTTTTTCTATAAATATTTTAAACTACTAAAATAAAAGTTTGTAATTTTTAATAAATTGATAATCATTAATATGTAATTATATTTATTATAATATATATTAATTATTATCAAATTTATATAGGATTAGGATTATATAATATTTTATCATTATTTTAAGAGTCTTTATTTCAATAAATTAAGTAATAGCAAAAAATATATTAATATATTTTATATTTTATGTTAATTTTATTAACTTTACTTAGGACTTAGAATATTTTATTATTATTATTTTCTAAGAATTTGAGTTAAATGCTTCCTTCTTCCACTTTAAATACCACCGTCACCTACACCTTTTTGCATCAACCCTAGCACCAAACATTCCAAGTTTTTAGTAGCAGCATCCGCAAGCTCCTATTACACCCACCAGCAGCTGCACCATCCAACAGCAACCATCATCAGTAGCAACTGCCCACGCCCCGCAAGCCCTATCCGCATCAGTTTCCATCGGGGGCAAGCCTTGGTCCCTGCTGCTTGTGTGCGCCTGTTGCTGCTCCTTGCTCCAGCTTCTGTACATAATTGATGCTAGCGCAGACGCACAACCCCACGCACGCACATGCTGGTAAGACACACGCCCTACCTTATGTTGCTGTTGTGTCCTGCTGTGGCGCGCACCTGCTGTTTCTAGCCGTCCATCCTGCGTTGCTGCTGCCTAGTGCCTCCTTGTTCCGCACTTATCATCAAAATACCCTCTAACCAACCCTAAACCGACCTCTTTAGCTTTACACCCCATTTGTTTTTATTTAGTTTGTTGTTAAGAAAATTTTCTCTTAAATTTTAATTTGTTTTAATTATTTAACTTTTCAATTTATTTTGAATTGTTAATATTTTATACTAATTAAATTTTGGGAAAATATTATTTGTCTTCATCTGATTTGATGTTCAGGTTTCAATCACGCCTCGCAAGAGAACTTGTGCCTTGGTCCAAATTGAAGAAGCACAAAACAAATTTCATAGGGAAAAAGCAAAAGCAAGATACGACACTGTATTCAAGAATAAATAAATGTTGCTAGAAAAAGGATTTACTTTGAAAGAAAGTAATTATACTAATTTCATGACAGACATTCGACAAGTTGTTGAAGCTTTAAATTGGGGAGTGTTCTATGAAAAGCGACCTAATGCATACGAGGAATTAGTTCGAGAGTTTTATGCAAAATTGACCTCAAGTGAACTAATAGAAGTTCCTATCCGAGGAATCAAGGTACCGTTAAAGTCAAGCACAATCAATGAATACTTTGACCTACCTGTGTAATAGCTCGTTTTTCAGTGGTGTCGAAAATAGTGATTTCGAGACCATAAACCCGACGAATAAATTCATATAATGAGTATTTAAATAATATAAGTCAATAATAATTTTTATATGGATTTTTGAATGGATGAATTTTAATTTTTGAATTAAAGGTTAGTATAAGTGGTTTGATTCAAAGTTAAGTGGTTTTAGAAAATGAAGTATCAGGACCTCGTTTATGAAATTTAAGGTTATAAATATTTTTATTAAATATTTACAGAGTCTTATTATATATGAATTGAAATTTGTTGGGTAATTTTGATAATTAATTGTTTAATTAATGAAAAAGGAGTAAACTGTAAAAGTGGTAAAATTTAATTGCTATTTATTAGAGAATAGTAAAGGGACCAAAATGGTAATTAAACCATGGTCAAAAAGTCCAAGATGTGGATATGATTACCATCCACTAATTTTTGGGTTATTTTTCATTTAGTCCTAATTATTTTAAGGCTAAATTGTAAATAAGTTTGTTTGATTGAAATTTAATATAATTGAAGAACCAATTGGGTAATTAGATCCTCCTTAAATGGACTAATAATAGAAATGGTGTGGAAATCTTTAGATTTTGGTAAATTGCAATTAAATCCTAATTAAATGAGGATTTACTAATTGGTCTATTTATCAGTATGATTGGAATTAGTGGTTATGATGCCACAAAATTGATGTTTTAAATTGTAAAATTAATTATTTAATATTTATGAGGTCATTAGTATTGTATTAAAATTTGGCTATGAAATTTTATTGTTTAGATAGTTAATTAAGTAAAAATGACTAGATTGTAAAGGTTGTAAAATGTGGAAATCATTGATTAAACATGTTAATTTGTAAAGAAATGGCCTAGAGAGGTCCTTAAGAGGTAATTATACCATTGGGAGGTATAATGAACTGTTTTAGGTCATTAAATTTGTAAGAAATTGATTTATTTCATTAAGGGTATAATTGTAATTCATGAAATAAGTGATATTAACTAAATTAAGTGTTAAAACTTCATTTTTTTTTCATATTCTTCCCTTTACAAACCAAAACCCTAAGAAGCCATTGAAGAAAGCTTCGGTTGGCTTTGGTTCTTTATTTGGGTGAGTAGATTTCGTTTGTTTTTAGTAATTTTTATGTTTTTTAGTATGTATTAGCTTAATCTAGCTAACTTAATGGCTAATTTGTGAATCTATTAAAACTTATAAATTTTACCATTTATGAATGAGCTTGTTCTTCGAAATTTATGAAAGTATTATGAGTTTGGTTGTTAGATTTGATGATTTTGTAAAGTGATTTTTGATGATTTAAGGGTTTAAGGACTAAATTATTAAAACAATAAAATTACATGTGTTTGTTGTGAAATAATACCATGTAGGGGCTGTTATGAAGCCATTAAATATTTAGCTAAGCTGAAATTTTGAATAAAAATGGTTATTTTGCATGTTTAAGGTTTAGGGACTAAATTGCATAAAAGAAAAATATTAGGAGCAAATTTGTAAAATGTCAAAAAATGACTTATTTGCCTAAAATGAGTTATTTAACTGTTGAGATTAGTTAATTGAATGAATTTATTATTTTAGATCAAGAATGGGCTGAAAATTGAGGCAAGGAGAAAATTATGAAATAGCCCTTATACTTTGATGATTACTGCAAATCAATCTGGTAAGTTTGTACATTAAAATAATTGATTTAGTTTATATTTGTAAATTATTGAAACAATTTAATTATGTTGTATTTAAATTTGTTTGCTTAGTAAATATTAAATTGAGGAATTGAATTAAATTGAAATGAAATTGTATTGAGAAGCATGATTAAAAGTGATGAAATGATATAGTTGAAATCAGGTGACAACGAAACGCTTAAATGATTAAGTGTTGTGTTATTTATTATTCATGTTACAAATGAATTAATTTGATTGATATATACAGATAGTAAATTGAACTAAATGACATTGTTAGTTAATTTGATATTATGTTTGATAAATAATGATTATATGGATGTTTGCTCGAAATGGTATAATGTGATGAAAGTTAATTGCAATGGACATGGTATATGGCACATATGAACTTCATGAATAATTGAGACACAAAGGACACGTCATTAGGGGCTATACAGATTCAAGAGCTAGTCTTGGATGTCTTACTGATGGGTAGTCCTTATACTTGAGTCGTTACTACAGATTAATCCTGTAAGTTCGTTCGTTAAATTTCATATTTGAACTGCTAATTAATGCTTAAAGTGGAAGTTCTTGATTCATTTGATGAATAAAGACTTGATATATAAATGGAAGACTCATGTCTCGGGATGAGCATGGGATTATATATATAAATGGAAGACTCATATCTCGGGATGAGCATGAGATTATGTATAAATGGAAGACTTATGTCTTGGTAAGAGCATAAGATTATTATAAATGGAAGAACTTATGTCTCGGTAAGAGCATAAGATTATTGTAAATGGAAGAACTTATGACTCGGTGGGAGTATAAGGTTAATTCAATTCAGGAAGATTGATATTCCGTAAATGAGACTTGGATGAATTGTGTCATTGCAAGACTTAAAGATGTGATAAAATATAATGTTTGCGAACTTAATAAGCTTAGAAAGCTTACTTGTGATTTATTTTTGTTTTGTAGATTTCATTTTGTTGGTTGAAGATCAGATTATCTCAAAGAAACTCACATTATATTGGGAGCTTGCTGGTAATATTTACATCACTTGGTTATATGACATGTACTAGGGTGTTGTCATCTTTTATAGTATTTGATTATGAATGAGATGTGAAATGATAATGATTTGGTTGAATGTTGAACTTAGGTTTTTGTAAGTTTTGTTAATGTACCAAGGATGCATATATGTATAAGGTATAATGTCTTGTGAAACCATGAATATTTGGTATGTTTGCTTTATTCCCATGAGAAATTGTATGTTGATTTGGAAATATGCATTCTTGTTCCGGTAGAACTCATGCCTGTATAGGTAGAAGTACAGAGCATTTGAATTTTAGTTACTGACTTGCATTGTTTCGGCATAAGTCTCTGAAGAATTGGTAGTAACCAAACTTGTATCGGTAGAACCTTTGCAACTATCGGTAGAAAATTGCAGCTATTTTGAATTGCTTACTGACTTGACTTCTATCGATACTTGTCCAACAGGTACCGATAGAAGTCCCTCAGATTTTGTAAAATGAAAACTTTACCCTTATTGATTTATATTGTTATTAAAATCTTATAACTTATCATGTATACGTTTTTGGAAATATTGAAAATGATGAGAGATGAGGGTTTGCAACGGTATATGATCGGAAAGACCCCGGATCCTAACTGGCGACGGTGTAGGGTTTTGGGTGTTACAAGCTAACTTCTAAGAAGATGGGTATTCTATCTTAATGAAGAATATTGAGGCCAATAAGTTGCAAGAGATCCTTCAAGAACTTATAGTTCCCAGTTTTAAATGGACGGTGTCAAATAGTGGAATTCATAGTTGCTGCAGATAATACTTGACACCATTAGCGAAAGTATAGTTTTATTTTATTCGGTTCAGTCTTATGCTTATCTTACATGGGATTACAACTTCAGTGGAACGAATGGTCTTGCTATACTTAATCTTGATAGAAAAGACCATAGATGTGGGAAAAATTATCCTTAGAGAAATTTGAAACTGTGCCACGAGACGTTCTGGCCAAGCTTATTTCACCTTCACGATAACAGTTTTATGCTTAAAAGATGAAATCCTTGGGAACATGAAGAAGACGAGGTATAGCCAAGGCACAATAACTGATTGTGACATTGTTTGAATAGCAGAAAATTTCATCCTTCAACAGCAAGTTGATTCAAGTGAAGAACCCAAAGAAGAGGAAAGTCCTATAGAGACAAAACAAGCGCAGCCAGTAGAAATTCCTATTGGGGTAGAGTCAACTGAACAAATGTCTAAACCTAACATATCTATTCCAGTATTTAGACCTCAGTCACCTTACTCAGAACATCAAGATGAGCTGTCAAAGATTATGGACTTTATGCAACATATGCAGTGGTATCAACAAGATTATTGGAGATACTAAAAAAATACAATATGACTAATTTAAATGTGCACTCAATAAAATATTTCATGACCCGTTTATATTTGAACTATGGACTCCAATGTTGAAGAAGGAGTAAGGTGACTTGAGCAATAACAAGAATAATGAAGCAAAAGATGAGTTAAAGTCTGAGGGGTCTACACATAAATAAAAAGGGGGATCTTGTCTTTCTTTCTTTATTTTCTTAGGATATTTCAATTTTGTAGTTCTTAGGTGAATTTAGGATTAGATTTTAAGTCTTTAGGTTATTTTCAATTTTTTCATAATAAATTAAGAGGTTGAAGTTAGTAATAAAATTGAACAATTAGCAAAATAAGAAGTGTGGTAATAGATATGTACATTTCTAGGATTGAGCATTGGAAGAGTTTGGTATTTAAGCAGTCAAATTTGACTCATCTCCTCTTCCTCGATCGTACCTAGTGTACAACATCTATTCACTCCTATTTTTGCATTCTTTCTATTGTTTTTAACAATGGGGGCATTGTTCATTGATAGCATTTGAAATGACACCTATTTTCTCCCTAAATTTATGTATTAACTTTCCCTTTTGTATTATATTTAGCATGCATGATAGTCATTTCATACTTAGTATCTACATTTTCTAACTCAATGTTGTGTGGCTTAAATTCTCATTATTTTATCTTTTTTGTGCACTAATGTCACCATATGCAGTATATGTATTACGTCTGAAATTGTTAGCGTAGGGATCCATCTCGGAGGATCGATGCTAGAAAAAGTTCAAAGATGCAGCCACAAGTTTAGTTTGGAATTGTGGCCAGAAATGTCACTGCATGGAAACATCTACTTTCTATGAGTGAATTCACACTGAAAACACATTTGGAAGCACCAGTGTAGGAGAATAACATGTTGTTGCCGCAATTAAAGATTACAGATTGCGCCCAGTGATGTCGCGACAACCTGCAGATTCATGAAGAACACACCAGATCTACGTTAGTGCACAGTTGGATTTTAACAAACTTTGACAACTGGAAAAGGAGTTGGATCTGAGAGGAGATGAGATCTATAATTCTCAAAGCTTATAAATAGATGAGAGAAGAAGGAAAGAGATATCAAGAGGTCAAGAAATTAATTCTGCAAATTCTCTAAAGCTTTGAAGCTTGGTTCTGGAGTCCAGTGAGCTAGTCGAGCAAGTGTGTAGCAACTTCTGACGATGAGTGCTTGATGCGATACAAGAGGAGAGGTTAAGGAATAATCCTAGTAGCCTAAGAATAGTATGCTTCGAGTTATTTGTTAATCCCTTTTTTTAATGCTGACGAATTATTATTGACAATTGATTGTATATGAAAATATCTTTCAATGTTATATTACTTTGATTCTTTTTCAATTCTTCTCATCTATTTTCCCTTGGATTTAACTGTTTTGACCACGGAAGTGCAATTGCAATCTACCGACATTGGAAGGTGCGGTTACAAGTTAGGTTAACAAGCAAGTCAGCGGAAGTTACTTGAAGCTAGGAGGAATTCTAGTCACTTGTTCTTGAGTGCAAGGCATTGCCAACACTAGAGGGTGGAGTAAATGTGGGTGCTTGAGTCTTGGTTAAACAGGGAGTTGTTATTGGTATGATTTCATTGAAACCTTATTGCTACAAAAATTCATCTATAAGATACTTTTTCATCACATCTAGCGTTGCTACTTAGTGAAGTCAGTGATCCACTCCATTCTTTGCATTTGATCACACTTATACTTCTCTGTGTTTAAATTCTCAAAATGTCAACAACAATTTATTTACTTTCAGTTGCTCTGGTATTTTATTTTCATCATTGCATTGACAACTTTGAATAACTTAGTAGTACAAATCTGATTTAATTGCGCTGACATCCTTACTAGGATTTTTTTGTAATTTTAACTTTAGTTGCTTCGAAAATTGAACATCAAGAACTCTATCCTCGTGGGATCGATATCCGATAGAGCAAATCCATGAACTATACTTGCATCGACAAGTGTTCGCTTGCACTTAAATGCTGTGACGTTTATAGGCCGATCAAGTTTGGAGTCGTTGCCGGGGATGGCGTTTATTTGATGTTCAATTTTGTAGTTGCAATTATTTTTTCTTACTTAACTTTTTATTTTTACTAATTTGTTTAAATTTCTTTTAATTTTCTCAAATTCTTTAGGAGTTGCATGTCCACAAGGAGAAATCCTAAGGATATTGTGAGCTTTGATCTAGACCTCGAACGAACTATTCGAAGGATGAAGCAAGAACAAAAAAAAATGGTTGGAAATAACAATGATCGTCCACCATTGCTGCACAAAATGTAGTTCCTCCAATATAGCCATAAAGAATTAATAATTTATCACCACCACTACCACAAGTGGAGCAAATTTGAGATAAGACGATCAGAGATTTTGTCATTCCTATGCTTGATGACTTACAACCAGGGGTTGTTAGACCGATAATACAGGCTGATAATTTTGAATTGAAACTAGTTATGTTTCAAGTGCTGAAATCTAATGGGCAATATGCAAGTTACCTCATGAAGATGCTAGAGAGCATCTTAAATCATTTCTACTCATATGCACTTCTTTTAGTCAACATGGTGTTCTTGATGACGCCTTGAAGATGCAACTGTTCCCTTATTCTTTACAAAGGGGGGGGGGGCGAGAACATGGTTCATTGGTTTACCAGCTAGATCCATTACTTCTTGGAATGCACTAGCAACACAGTTCGTGCTGATATTTAATCCGTCGACAATGAATGCAAGATTACGGAATGATATCACAACGTATCATCAACTAGATGATGAGAACTTACACACTACATGAGAATGTTACAAGACTTTGTTGAGACGTTGCTCCATGCATGGAATTCAACAAGAGACTCAGATCGAGATATTTTATAATGGGTTGAATACGCAGACAAGAAATCTTGTCGATGTATATACCAATGAACCATTGTTGGATTGCACCTACAAGAATGCCATACGAATATTAGAGAGAGTTGCACATAATGACTATCAATATCCAATTTCTCGTTCTGCTCAGGTAAAAACTAATCCTGGTGTTATGGAATTAGATGCTATATCAGCTTTGAGTGCACAGGTATCCTCGTTGGCAAACATGATCAAAAACATGAAGGGAACAAGTGAAGTTACCCCGATTCAAGTAGCCCAACAGATGGATGTCTCGATATTTTCCTATGAAATTTGCGGTGACAACCACAATTGTGAGGGTTGCCTATAACATGCTGAGAACGCATTTTATCTTAACAATATCAGAGGAAATTCCTATGATAACTCATACAGTAGCCTTAATCGTGCACAACAACCTTCGCGAAACTAGAATGCATCTACATTCAGATATGGAAATGCCTCAACTCAAGGTAATTTTAGACAAGAGGTTACAACAACAACTAATAACAGCAAAACTATATTCACAACCCGCAATTGCATGCCCACCTAGATAATATGCGATTACATGACTAGATGCAATCACAAAATCAAATGCATTCATATAACTAGATGCAGTCATAAGCTCGAATGCCACCATAACAGAATGCGATGCCAAGTATACAAGGACAACATCAGCAACAACAATATTCTTAACCAAGAGCAGATTCATTGGCTACTCTTGAAGCATTGATGCGAGAGAATATCACGAGAAAGAAAGCAATCGTTCAAGGAAACTCTTCTTCTATTCACGCGTTGGAAGCTCAGCTAGGACAATTAGCTTCTAACATGAGCACAAGGTCACATGGTGCTTTACCTAGCGACACTGAAAATCCAACTCAGAAGGGAAGGAGCATTATAAGGCTATCACGCTGAGAAGTGGAAAGCAAACTACTAAGCCAAGTAGCAGTTCCAATCAAGTACATGTCAACGCATCTAAGCCAAAGCAATAAAATAAAGTTGCCTATGAGGAAGACCTAGTAGAAATAAATGAGGAAAGGTCACTTGTAATCACTCCTATACCCACAATTCAACCAACAAAGATGTCTACACAATTGCCCATGTCGACGCAACTAAATCCTTTAGAACAACCCACTAAAAATATACCTTTGTCATTTCCATAGAGATTCAAGGAGAAGGACCATGATAAAGATTACCAAAAGTTTGTCTCTACCTTGAAGCAATTACACATTAACATACCTTTAGTGGATGCTCTTGTGCAGATCCTCAGTTATGGGAAATTCATGAAAGAATTACTATCAAAGAAGAAAAAGCTTTCTGAAATTGAGACGATTGCGCTCACAGAGAGGTGCAACATCGTGCTAACAAAAAAGTTTCCACCAAAGATGGAAGATCCTAGCAACTTCAGAATCCCATGCTCCATTAGAACTCATTATCTAGGTAAAGCCTTATGCGATCGAGGAGATATTATTAACCTTATGCCTTTGTCCACATTCAGGAAGATAGGAATTGGATCTATGAAGCCCACTATGGCGACATTACAACCTGCGAACAGATCTTTAGCACAACCTGAAGGCCAGATCGAAGATGTTCTCGTCCAAGTTGATAAGTTTGTGTTCCCTGTTGACTTTATCATCCTTGATTGCGAAGTAGATAAGGAGGTGCCCATCATCTTCTGATGCCCATTTTTAGCAATGGGATGCACACTCATTGATGTTTTCAAGGGCGAGCTCATTATGAGACATAATGATGAGCATGTTACTTTCAGTGTGTTTGAAGCATCTCCGTCAAGAAGTAAAGAGCAATGTCACCACATTGACATGTTGGATGAAATTATTATAGAAGAATTCAATGAAAGAAATTTAGCAGTTCCAGACAAATATGCAGTGACATCCACTGATGATATCCTAACTGACTGCGACCACAAAGCTGAGGCTAATAGTTGTGAGTTGAAACAGGGTTGGCAATTGGAATCCTTGGATTTGTCCAAGAAGACGATCTCGGTATTTAAACCATCAATTGAGCAAGCTTCTACTCTGGAGTTAAAGCCATTGCCGACACATTTGAAGTATGTCTTTCTAGGTGACAATGACACATTACCTGTGATTGTCAACGCAAGCCTCAATGCGAGTTAAGACGAAAACCTTATCATAATTTTGAAGCAATACAAACAAGCCATAGCCTAGAGTATTGCAGACATAAGAGGAATTAGTCTCTGTTTTTGTATGCATAAGATCAGGCTAAAAGATGAAGGGAAGCAATCCATTGAGTAACAGTGAAGGCTTAATGAGAAAATGAAAGAGGTAGTGAAAAAGAAGATTATTAAGTGGCTGGACTCGGGCATCATCTACCTCATTTTAGATAGCACATGGATAAGCCCTGTCCAATGTGTGCCCAAGAAAAGCGACATCACAATGGTGAGTAATGATAAGAACGAGTTGATCCCTAATCGTATTGCTACTGGTTGGCAAGTATGTATGAATTATCATCATCTCAATGCGACCACAAAGAAGGATCACTTTCCACTATCATTTATTGATCAGATGTTAGATAGGTTAGCTGGTAAAACCTACTATTGCTTCCTCGATGGCTACTCTAGTTACGATCAAATAGCCATTGCGGTAGAGAGTCAAGCAAAGACCATGTTTACATGCCCATTTGGAACCTTTACCTTCCGACGTATGCCGTTTGAATTGTGCAATGCACCGGCTACATTCTAGAGGTGTATGATGGCTATCTTTTCGAACATGATTGAAGATTCATAAGAGGTATTCATGGATGACTTCTCTATATATGGGTAGAATTTTGACCAATGAGCCGTTAATCTAGCAAAAGTATTGAAAAGATGCGAGGACACAAATCTAGTACTGAATTCGGAAAAATGCCATTTCATGGCAACTGAAGGCATTGTCCTTGGCCATCGAATATCATGTCAGGGCATTGAAGTGGAAAAAGCAAAGGTAGAAATCATCGCGAAATTGCCACCACTCACGAATGTCAAAGGAATAAGAAGCTTTCTTGGTCACGCTGGTTTCTATAGGAGATTTATCCGAGATTTTTCCAAGATTGCCAAACCACTATGCCCGTTGCTAGAGCAGAATAAAAAGTTTGTGTTTGATGACACATGTCTAGACGCATTTACCACAATAAAGAAGCAGCTAGTACAAGCTCCAATTATCACCGCACCAGATTGGACGCAACCATTTGAATTAATGAATGATGCGAGTGATTTCGCTGTAGGAGCTGTGCCGGGACAACGCAAAGAGAAGGTATTTCAGTCAATTTACTATGCTAGTAAAACCTTAACTGAAGCACAAGTGAACTATACAACTATTGAGAAGGAATTATTAGCAGTAGTTTTTGCATTCGACAAGTTTCGTTTATACCTTGTCGGTGCAAAAATTACAGTGTACACAAATCATTCTGCGTTGAGATACCTTTTTGCAAAGAAAGATACCAAACCGAGATTACTTAGATGGATCCTACTCTTACAAGAGTTTGATATTGAAATTAGATATAGGAAAAGATCCAAAAACCAAGTAGTAGACCACTTATCCCGTCTAGAAGTTGGAAGCGAAGATGGCAATCAGTCATGCATTGTCGACACATTTCCATATGAGCAATTATTTTATGTCGACGCATCTCCATGGTATGCAGATGTTGTCAATTATCTTGTTTGTGGGAAGCTACCCTTGAGTGCCACTAGTCACAAGAAGATCATATTTATGTGCGACGCTGGGAAGTATCATTGGAACGAGCCATACCTATTCAAGGTATGCACTGACAACATTATTCGTCGTTGCATTCTTGAAGAATAGATGACTTCCATCCTGAGACATTGCCATGATGCTCCCTATAGAGGCCACTTTGGTGGAGTGAGGACTGCTTCAAACGTCCTACAATCAGGATTCTTCTGGCCCACTTTGTTTCGAGATGCCCACAATTTTGAGCAGCAATGTGACAAATGTCAATGCACTGGTTCTATATCTCGACGCAATGAGATGCTCCAAGAACCTATCATGGAGGTGGAGTTATTTGATGTCTAGGGTATTGTAACACCTAAATTCAGAACATCGTCACCGGCTAGGATTCTGGTGTTTTTTATTCATTTAACACTATTCATCTTTTAAAATATCCTAATATTTTCATCTTTATTCAATAAGAAATTCACTTCTCACATTACATATCAATATTTAATCATAGCACAATTTTAACAAGGGTAAAAATGACATTTCCAATATTTTAGGAGACTTCTACCGATACTTAATGGTCAAGTATCGGTAGTAGTCAAGTCAATAAACAATTTAGAAACTGTGCAGATTTCTATCGATACTTGTGCTAGCTCTACCGATATAAGTATTATTTTTACCAATACAAGTCATGCAGCGACCGATACCAAAAACTCCAGAGAGCAAAAATTCTCACCTTGCAACTTCTACCAATATATGCATACAAACTACCGATACATCAATGCTAAAAACTATCGATACTTGTTATTTAACTACCGATACAACTCAAGTCAGAGAACAACCTCTCTCCTACCCTGTGCTTCTATCGATACATGCATAAGTTGTACCGAAACAAGTATGCAAAATCTCAAGAATTATGCCAAGACACAAGTTTAACATCTCAAACACATCTAACACAAGTTATGCATTAGGTCATCACACAACATACATAACTTCTAAGACTTTACAAGCATCTTAAGTTTAAACATCTAAATTGTACTTCATGCATATACACATTCAAAATAGTAAGATTGATAGCATTATAAATGACATATATTTTCTCCCTAAATTAGTTTTTTAATTGTGTCTTTTGTATCTTAGTTTGCATGCATCATAAGCATTTCATACTTAGTTTTTATATTTTCTAACTTATTTTAGTTTGTTTAAATTCTTGTTATTTTTACATCTTTTGTGTACTAATATCACTACAAGCAGCCTATATAGTACGCCTTAAAATTGTCAATGCAGGAACTCATCTCAGAAGATCAATGCTGGAAGAACAATGCAACCACAAAATCAACTTGAAATTGCAACCAGAGATGTCACCGCATAAAAACCTGAGCTTTGGATAAGTGAACTCAAGCTAAAACTACAACTGGAAGCAGTAGCGTAGGAAAATCAAACGTTGTCATTGCAATTGACGCTTTCAGATTGCGCCCAGCAATGTAGCAACAACTTGCATAACTCTGAAGAACACATTAAAACTGTGTGAGTGCACAACTGTACTGTAACTAACTTTGACAGCTGCAAATTAGATCTGGATCTGAGAATGGAGGATGAAACCTACAACTTTTCATCATACAAATTTTGAAGGCTATAAATAGAGGAAAGAAGATGGAAGAAATCATTAAGAGGAAAGGAATTAAATTCTGCAATTACTTTGTGTTTTTGATATTTAAGCTAGAAGACGCTGAGCTGATTGAGAGAAGAAGCAACCACTTCTGACGAGAGGTGCTCGATGCAACGGAAGAGGAACGGTTGAGGAATAGTCCTACTAGTCTAGAGATAGTAAGCTTCGATTTTATTCATTGACCCCTCTTTTATGTTGATGAATTCTAATGACATTTGAATGAATACAAAAGTATCTTTCAGTGTTAGATCATTTTGATTTTTATTTAATACTTTTCATTTGTTTAATTTTGTATCTAACTGCACCAAACACGAAAGTGCATTTGTAGTCTACCGACATCGAGAGATGCGGTGACAAGTTAGGTTAACAAGCAAGACAATGAGAGTTGCTTGGGATTAGAAGAGATTCTAGTCACTTATTCTTGAGTACACAACGTTGCTAACACTGAGAGGTGGGGTAATTGTGGGTGCTTAAGTCTTGATTAAACAAATAGCTGTTATTGGTAAGATTCATTGGAGCTCTATTGCTGCGACAATTCATCTATACAATACCTTGTAGGCGCATCTAGCGTTGCTACTTAGCGAAATCAGTGATCCACTCCAATCCTTTACACTTGGTCATATTTTAGTTTCCTGCATTTAAATACTCAACACTTCAACAACACTTTGATTTACTTTTAGTTGCTTTGACAATTAATTTTTATTGCATTGACAATATTAACTATTTTTAGTGTGCAAATCTGACTTAATTACGCTGACGTCTTTACTCACATTTCATCTAATTTTAGTATTAATTACTTCGACATATAGACATCAAGAACTCATTCCTCGTGGGATCGATATCTGATAGAATTAGTCTATCAACTATACTTGCATCGACGTGTGTCTACTTGTACAACTGCTGTGACGTTATAAAGGCGATCAAGTTTTGGCGTCGTTGCTTGGGAATGACATTTGTTTTACGTTTACTATTGTAGTAGCAATTATTTCTTACTGAACCTTTTTGTTTTTACTAATATGTTTAACTTTCTTTTGTTAATTTTCTTTTATTTCTTTAGAAGTTGGATGTGAGAAGAAATTCTAAGGATTTTACAAGCTTTGACCCAGAACTCGATAGAATAATTAGAAAAAGGAAGCAAGAACAATGGAAAATGGCTGGTAACAACAACAATAATTTACCACCATTACTGCCACAAGATGGAGTTCCTCTAGTGCAGTCATAAAATGGAAATAATCCTCCACTACCTCTATAAGTTGAACAAGTGAAAAATATGACAATAAGAGATTTTGTTGTGCTTATACTTGATTATCTATAGCCAGGGGTCGTGAGACCAGCTATTCAAGCTGGAAATTTTGAGCTGAAACCGGTGATATTTCAGATGCTTAATTCAAATGGGCAATATTCTGGTTTGCCTCATGAAGATGCAAGAGAACATTTAAAATAATTTATGCTGATTTGTGCATCTTTTAGTCAACATGGTGTTCCTGATGATGCCTTGAGAATGCAACTATTTCCTTATTCATTGCAGCATAAAGTGAGAACATGGTTTTTTAGTTTGTCGACTGGATCCATTACATCTTGGAATGCACTAGTAATGTAGTTTGTTTTACGTTTCATTCTGCTGACAATGAATACGAGGTTACGCAATGATATTATAGCATATCATCAGTTGGATGATGAGAACTTACATACAACATGGGAGCATTATAAGACTCTGATTAGACGCTGCCCAATGCATGAAATTCAACAAGAGACCCAGATTGAAATATTCTACAATAGATTGAATGCTTAGACAAGAATCTTGTCAACGCATCTGCTAACGGTCCCTTGTTGGATTGTACCTACAATGAAGCAGTAAGAATTCCAGAGAGGATTGCACAGAATGATTACTAGTATCTAATCTCTCATTCTGTGCAGGTAAAAACTAACCCTAGTGTTCTTGAATTAGATGCTATTTCTTCTTTGAGTGCACATGTATCTTCGTTAGTCAATATTATAAAGAATAAGAAGGGTACGAGTGATGTTGCCCCTATTCAAGTGGCTCAACAAATGGATGCACCGACATTTTCCTGTGAAATTTGTTGCGACAACCATAGTTATGAGGATTGCCCACAACATACTGAAAATGCTTTTCATGTCAACAATATTCGAGGGGGTTCCTATGGTAACTCATACAATAACCGCACTCAACAACCTCGGGGGAATCAAAATGCTTTTATATTTAGATATGGAAATTCCTCAAACCAAGAGACTTATAAACAAGGGAGTTATAATAACAATCAACAGTAGAATTATAATCAGAATTCACAGGTACATTCACACCCTGATCAATTGCAGGCACATAGTCAGATACAACCACAATCTTGAATGCAGTCACAACAATCTGCATTGCCACATATGCAAGGACAGTATCAGCAACAATAGCAGTAGTTTTCTCAACTAAGATCAGATCTGATGGCTCCTCTTAAGGCAATGATGTAAGAGAATATCACGAGGATTGAAGCAATTGTGCAAGGCAACTTTTCCTCTATCAGAGCGTTGAAGTCTAGCTAGGACAATTGGCTTCTAATTTCAGTGCAAGGTCATCTGGTACTCTGCCTAGTGATACTGAGAACCTAACGCAGAGAGGAAAGGAGCATTACAAGGCTATCACACTGAGAAGTAGGAAGCAAACGACTAGACCAAGCAATTCTAACCAGGTCCATGTCAATGCATCAGAACCACAGAACAAGAAGAGGATACAGCTGAAGGAAGCAAAGCAGAAGTACATGAGGAAGAATCAATTGTAGTACCATCTCTGCCTACATGAGGAAGAATCAATGGTGACTGGTGAAACAGGACATCTGTCGTCTGTTAAGGAGTCAAAGCCGACTTGTTTGAAGTAGAGATAACATGGTCATAGGAGGGAAAAGTGTAATGCTCCAAATTTCTTAGATTTTAATTATGCAATTTTGTCAATTAATTTGATTTGGTATGGTGGTTATGTGTCTTGGATGTCTGCTTTAGGTCTTGAGTTTGATTCTCATGTTTTGGTTTTCTCTTATTAATTTTGGCATCATGTTAAGCTTGAGCTCTTGGGCTTATCTTTTATTTTTGTTGGATTGTTGACAAGGATGAGCCTACTGGTTTAGTGGCAAGGCTTTATTTTACCCATAGGTCTTGTTTTTGAATCTTGTGTTGCAAAAATGTGAAATATTTTTGCTATGGCTTTTGTTGGGAAGTATAGTTCAATTTAAATTCATAAAAATCTGGTGGGTTAGGGTATGGATTAAAATAAAGTAAATTTTTTTTTTTAATTTATCAAAAAATCCTACTTTCGTTCACCCATTAGCCGTCCAATTTCCTTTCCCCTTTTTCACGTTTTCCCTCTCTTTTGCTTCCTACTTTCCTTTTGGTTTCATGAGTTTTCTTTTCTTGCTTCTTTTCCCATTGATTTTGTTGTTGTCGTTCCATTCATCTTTAGTGTACGTGTGTGGAATTTGTTTTTTGATCATTGGGTAAGGCGTGGGGTAAGTTCTGTCAAGGCATTTTTCTATTATTGTAGCCTTGTTTTGTTTTTGAAAAAGATTAGAGTTCTTGGTGTTAGATTACTTTCCATGATTATGTTAAGTGTTTCTATGGTTCTTGGTTAGGTGATAAGTGTGGAAATCAAAACCCTCCTGTAGAGTAGACTCGGTTTTCAAACTCTACTTCGGAGAAGTAAGTGCACGAACTTTGTATTAGGGTCTAAAATTTTTGTTTAAGGATGTGATTTTGGATGGGTTTTCATTGGTTAATTATTACGATTTATTGAACGATTGTAGGATTTGTGAGTACCAATTGTGCGGTCGATCAAATCTGCCATGAAGTATGTGAAAAAAACTAATTGAAACTTGAAAAAAATTGCAAAATAAGGGTTGTTTTTGAAACTGCCCAGCATCATACGACCGTGTGGTAGACCATGTGCACCACGCGGTCGTGTAGTATGTCGTGTGCCAGGTCGTGTGGAGCACATGGCCATGTAGGCCTTTTTGGCCAATTTGAAGGCCCTATTCGGGGTCTATTTAGGGACTCAAAAATTTGGATCCACGACCATTATGTAGGCCCTAAAATGCGTAAGTTTTAATATATACACACAAATAAGCTTAGGAAGCATGTAAAGTTAGTTTCATTTTGTATAACATATGTGTTATGTTATGTTCCGTAAAATATAAGTTTAGTTATACATGTCATACAATTCATCATATATGTATGTATGTATGTTATTATGATTATTCATGTGCATTGGGGTAGGTTATGATATGATGGAGGAAGTGTGATCTGGCAGTTTTTACTACAATTATGGCAATCAAATCACAATTTTTGTTTGGCAGCTTAGCTGCATATTTACGAATGGCATACTGCCACACATCAGTGTGATTGGATGGATGAAATCTTGTAGTCCTAATTGGTCTTGTTGGTTGGACGAAGTTAGTGTAGTGGATGGGAGTAGGATATGTTTTGATATTTTATATGATATACTTTGATATGTTATATGATATGGCTTTGATAAGTTATGTGATATGGAAATTTTGATTCGATTTAGGATAATATGTTTTGATTTAACAAATTAAAGTGTTTTTGAATA
Source organism: Kokia cookei (assembly GCA_039519145.1). Classification (NCBI taxonomy): domain Eukaryota; kingdom Viridiplantae; phylum Streptophyta; class Magnoliopsida; order Malvales; family Malvaceae; genus Kokia; species Kokia cookei. The sequence continues at coordinate 20,186,726 of CM076904.1, forward strand.
AAAGTTAAGTTGAACAAATTGATAAAATCAAGTTGAAATGGTTCCAATTAAATCAAACATTTTCAATCATGTTAAAATTATTTTAAACAAGTCAGTATTACTCCAGGCCAAAAAGTATCAATACTTTTTGGCCAAGTATCGATAGTTTTAATATATCGATACCTATTCTAAAATCGATACCAATTTGACATTATGTTTTAATGATTTTTCAAACAATCATAAAAAAGTATCGAAACCTTTTCAAAAAGTATCGATACCTTTTACCAGGTATCAATATATCTGCTCTAATGGTCATTAAAATCTATATTAATTACGAATAATATTGATACCCTTTTAGTAAGTATCAATATTCAATGTTACAAGTGAATTAAATGAACTAGTATTTTTCATCCTAATAGCTTTATTCATTCTCACAATAACCACAATGGTTGGAAATTAATTAGAGGGTTTAAATATCATCTTCTAAAAGTTTAGCAACAACAAGAGACATGTGGAAACCTTAAAGAACAATCAAAACAACCTAAGAGCCTTAATTCTTTCACACCTTTTCTTGTTAACACTTGTGAGCTTTCATTGTATTCATTTAGCTCAAGTGTTCTTTTATGGACTAGTGCTTAATTGTCAAACTTTCTAATCTTGTACGGATTACTACTTAATTTGCTTATTTGTTTTCTCTTTGAGAGGGTTAATTCTCAAGGTTTGGGTAAAAACCTTAAGGCAGTGCAATCTTAAGATTTTGGGGTATAAATCTTAAGGGAGATTGTAAAGTTAAACCTAGTCCTTAAAGGTTACCAAATTAGTCAATTTGGGGAAATCCTTAGCTATGGTAAGCTAAGGTAGTGGAGTAGGTAATTAGGTTCAAACCATTATAAATCCTTGTGTTCTTTGTTGCATAATTTTTATTGCTTCCACCACAATATCTCAAAGGCCTATTCAACTTCCTATTGGTGATCTCGAGTTTATTCTTCCGAGCTAACAGTATTGTATGACCTATGTTCTATATTATGTTTCATAAAATATATGTTTACGTATGCATACCATACAACTCATGATATATGTATGTATGGTATTATGATTATGCATGTGCTTGGGGTGGGTTATGATATGATGGATGAACTGTGATCTGGCAGTTTTTACTGCAATTATGTGGTCAAACCGCAATTTCTGTTTGGTAGCTTGATCACGTCTGCAACGTCACAATAATGTGCACGCGAACACACGTCGAAGCAAGTATAGTTGATAGAATAATTCTATTGGATATCGATCCCACAAGGAATGGGTTCTTGATGTTTAAATTTCGAAGTAATTAATACTAAAATTAGATGAAATGTGAGTAGAGATGTCAGTGCAATTAAGTCAAATTTGCAAACTAAAATTATTAATATTTTCAATGCAATCAGAGTAAAATGTCAAAGGACAAATGTCAGAACAACTGAAAGTAAATCAAAGTGTGTTGAATATTTAAATGCAAAAAATGTAAATGTGATCAAGTGGAAAGGATTGGATTGGATAACTGATTTTACTGAGATGCAAAGCTAGATGCGTCGACAATGTATTGTATAGATGAATTATCGTAGCAATGACGCTCCAATGAATTCTTACCAATAACAGTCCTCCATTTACTCGAGACTCAAGTACCTACAATCACCCCACCTCTCGGTGTGAGCTACTTTGTGCACTCAAGAATAAGTGACTAGAATCTCTTCTAATCTCAAGCAACTCTCGTCGTCTTGCTTGTTAACCTAACTTGTCATCGCATCTATCGATGTCAGTAGACTACAAAGCCACTCTCTTGTTTTATGCAGTTAGATCTAAGAATAACTAGATAAAAAGCATTAAATAAGAATCAAAGTAATATAATAATGAAAGATACTCTCGTATTCATTCAAATGCCATTAGAATCCATCAACATAAAAGAGGGATTAACGAATACAATCGAAGCTTACTATCTTTAGACTACTAGGACTATTCCTTAATCGCTCCTCTTGTGTTGCATCGATCACTCCTCGTAAGAAGTGGTTGCTCCTTTGCTCCATCAGCTCACCGTTCCAGCTTAAATCTCCAAAGCACAAAGTAATTGCAGAATTTAATTCCTATTCCTCTTGATGATTTCTTCCATCTTCATTCCTCTATTTATAACCTTCAAAAGTTTTAGATTTCAGCCTCCTATTCTTAGATCCAGATCTAATTTTTGTAGCTGTCAAAGTTAGTTACAGTACAGTTGTGCACTCACGCAAATTTGATATTTTCTTTAGAGATCTGCAGGTTGTCGTTGCATTACTATGCGTAATCTGAGATCGTTAATTGCAACGAAAACTTGTGATTTTTCTGTGTTGGTGCTTCCAAGTGTGAATTCAACTTGAGTTTACTCATTCGAGGTTCAGTTTTGTGCGGGGACATCTCTTGTCGTAATTTCAAGCTGATCTTATAGTTGCATTCTTCCTCCAGCATTGATCTTCTGGTTGAGTTCCTGCGCTGACAATTCTAAGGTGCAGTACATCGACTGCTTGCGGCGACATTAGTACAAAAAGAGATAAAAATAACAAGAATTTAAACTAACTAGCAATGTCTTAGAAAATATAAAAAAAACTAAGTATGAAATGCTCATAATGCATGCTAAATAAGATAAAAAAGAGACAATTAAAACACCAATTTAGGTAGAAAATATATGTCATTTGTAATGCTATCACACCTCCAAACTTAAGTTTTTACTTGTCCTGAAGTAAACAAAAATTAGCAAAGTTACAAGCAAAAATGTCACCGCAATCATTATTCTCACAACTTGAATTTTTTTGAAATCCTAATGCACAAATTGTATTTATATGATAGAATAATGCACTGACAATTTATAGGCATGAATAATTAAAACTGCAACTTTATCAATGTAAGTATTATGAAATGAATCTTATCCTTTCTTAAACCAATACAATATTTATAACAATATTTTTTTTCTTTTCTTTTTTTCTCTTTTTCTTTTCTTTTCCTTATTCACAATTTTTTCAAGTGACTTGGAGATGTCATTGCATTACTCTACCTTTGTTCTTGGAAAATAACGATGGAGTGGAACAAACCCCCAAGAGGTATGTAATTGCATCGACACACACTCTTGCATTGACAGCCTTTGGCTAAATGATTTTTCTAAACTTGCAGTGGAGTGTTCTCCCTTGCAAAGTCACAATGCACTCACATTGGAGTCTCTCTTATTAATGCAATGTCGCTACAACTAGTCAGTTAGTTCAAGATTCAAACATCAACATTATAAATTCATTACTGAAGCAATTTCAATCATTCATTCAAAAATAGTAGACTCACCATTCATACATATTCATTCAATTTACACATCAGCATCCAAACAATTCAAGAATTACATATAAAAATAAAATTGTGGGCACATTTCTGTTGAAATTTTGCATATTCTCATTAACAAAAGAAACAAGTAGAATTCAAATATGTGGGTGTAATTGCATTTCCATTTCACATTATTATCCCAAACTTAATGTTTGCATTATCCCCAATGCATTGATAATATTATACAGAATGGAAATGCAACGAAAATGCAACTAAGTTAGCAAAATGCATGTAATGACAAAAAAAAATGCAGTAACAATAAAAATGCAAAAAAAAAACTATCTACAAAGAAGTGTACCAATTTATTCCTCAGCAGCTGATGTAGAGGCTGCCTTTGTTTTCTTTTTCTTTTCCTTTGGGCGCTCACAGTTTTCCTTGTGCTTCTTCTTCTTTTTATCTTTGTGCCTCTTCCTTTTTTTTATTCGTCGAACCAATCGGATCGGTGGATTGCTCCTTCTCAGTAGGTTGGGTGGTGGCCTCATCGATTTTTACTTCAAATGGGTGGATTTTAGCGAGTGGTGCTACATAGGGCACAATGGTGAGAGGATTCAGTTCCTCGATGCTGCTAGTAATAATCTCAACCCAGCTTGAATCAAGTCGAGCCTCATCAGTGCTTGATGCCCCCACACTCTCAAGTGTGCCGATAACATCCTCAGCGATTGTTATCGGGGCATTTTTTCCTTCTCCTCCTGCACCCCGGTGGGTTCCTTCATCATTATCTACTTCTTTTTCTTCCTTCTTTTCTTCTTCCTTCTCCTTCTGCTGGTTATCTTCTTGGTCCTCACCTTCATCCGCATGATGTTCTTCCAATGCGCCTACACCCATGGGTATAATTGAGGTAGTCACTTCCTCCATCATAGTCGCACACTCAGCCATATTTGCACCTAGGCTGTTAGAGAACTCATCTTCAAACAGTCTATCAATGGTACGATTAAAAAAATAATCCTCCTCAACATTGGAGTACCCTTCTTGTTCTTCATCACTAGAGATGTGAATCCTTATTGCTGCATGGGCAAGCCTACCTTCAGGAATAGGCTAGTCAGAGGAGGAGACTTGTATCGGGTGAAAAATATCGGGAAAGGCTGGAAAATCTGGCAATGGACTAGGGCTTATTTTGTGTAGTGCGGCGACAATGGCTTCATTCCATGCCTTTATATATGCGTAAAAGATATGTTGCCTATAATCCATATCTTCTAATACGCCCAGAGTGTGGATTGTGCGCGTATCAATTCGGTCAATATGGACTCCCATAATAGCTAGCTTCTGTACCACTTGAGGATCTGTGGGCGCATCAGTTTGTGCTTCCTTCTTCTTTCTCTTGATCTTATCCTTCTTCGTTAAGGCTTCTTTTGCCACTAGTGTCTCCTGGCTGCAAGTCATTCTTTCAACAGAGATGTCGTTGATGGGACTCTTGTTCTCTAATACCTCCTCGCCATCTATGGGCACAATGCCCTTCTATTTGCAAAGTAACATAATCAGAGAAGGGAATGGGAGTATACTAGTCTGTTTGGTTGTGACTTTCACAATTTGGTCGTGGATGATTTCTCTAATGTTGATGTGTCTACATTGTAAGATGGAATGGAGAAGACACATACGGTCCAGCATCGTCGTAGTGCTGTGAGTGGATGGAAGAATGCGACTATTGATGAAGTGAAACCACACTTTGTTGAAGGTTGTGAGATACCTCCTATGCATAGTGTAGTTATGGAACCCATTACTTGTCCAGGTGGCAAAATCAACACAAAGATCCTTCATAATCTGAGTAGTGACTTCATCATCCAATCGGTGCATAAACGGAGAATGGTCATCCACCCTCTCAGGGATTCATAATAGCACATTGATTTGGGCGACACTCCATGGGATGAGCCCTTCCCTCACGAACACAAATTCATGTTCAGCATCAATGAGGTTTGTGTAGAACTCCCTTAACAGTGTGAGAGCATAACCATCAAGATGTTCTCAAAAGAACTCCCATCCTAGGCAACTGATGGCTCGAGCAATGTGTTTCCCCATGGTCTGGGGCATGGAGAGTTGCAAACCTTACTCTAGGTGGAGATTCCGCTTCAGCATGACATTTTGATAATGGTCCTTGATTGTAGTCTTCAAAAATAGGATTGGCCCTGAAGACGATGGTGGTGTTGTGGTCGGAGCCATAGTGGTTGAAGTTGAAGGGTGGTTTTAGAAGGAGTTTTGGAAGTGTTCTTTGATGCTTTGGTTTTCGCCATGTTGACTAAAGAAGAAAGTGAGAAAAACTTGTAAAAAAAAAAGCTAACTTGTGAATGTAAGGAAAATAAAAGCAATGGAAGAGACGAGATGTAGTAACAATGGAGAGTGTGAGTAAAAATAAATCTGCAAGAGAAGGGATTTTATAACCTAGGCGTTTTAATACCTTGATGATTGCAAAGGTTATAGGGAAACGTTGTGTCTGTAGCCATTAATTTCCAGGCTACAAATCATACATATTCATTTGATCTAATGCCTAGGATAGAAGAGAGATTAATCAGCGTGATTCTTGCTAAAAAGGCATTGTTGACTCATCGCAGAATGCGCAGACAATTTGTGCTTCTTTGCATCGACAAAAAGATGATTTTTATTTCTGCAAAAAATAAAAAATAAAACAAGTAAAACTGAAACAAATAAAAGAAAATGTAAAAATGCGTTGACATTATTTAAATGTGACCAGATCGATGGCCTCGTTTAGTTCCTTGACATCTGGGTTCACATAGTGTTTCAACCATTGGTCATTCATCTTGAATTGTTGTCTGTCTTTCAGATTCTTAATGATCACCGCACCACTCTGGAATGCCACGACAACTTTGAAAGGGCCTGACCATCTTGATCGCAATTTACCTGGATGCAATTTTAAACAAGAGTTAAACAAAAGCACTAACTGACCAGGGTTAAATTGTAGACGCAAGATAATATTGTCATGTCATCTCTTAGTCTTTTCCTTATATATTGCGACATTCTTATAAGCATGTCGGCATATTTCTTCCAGTTCAGTGATGTTTAACAATTTTTTTCTTCCGGCAGGATCATAATCCATATTCATTTGCTTGATTGCCCACGTGACTTTATGTTCAAGTTCAACTGGCAGGTGACAAGATTTACCAAACACTAATTTATATGGTGACATTCCCAGCGGGGATTTATGTAGTACGAATCACCCACAATGCGTCTTGTAGCCGCGAAGACCAATCCCTACGGATGGATTAATCACCTTCTCAAAGACGCTTTTGATTTTACTATTGGATACTTCGACTTGACCATTGGTTTGTAGGTGATATGTAGTGGTCATAAGATGCTTCACACCATATCTCTTTAATGTTATCGCCACTTGATGCTTGTAAAAATGAGTTCCTTGGTCACTTATTAATGCTCTAGGGGTTCCAAATATTGTATCATCTTTTGGCACCGCAACTGCCTCGATCCACTTCAAGACATAGTCAATAGCAACTAAAATGTATACATTCACAAAAGAGTTTGGGAATGGCCTTATGAAATCTATACCCCAAACGTCGAAGAGCTCTACTTTCATAATCGGCTGTTGGAGCATTTCATTGCGTCTAGATATTGAACCAATGTGTTGACATCTATCACATTGTTGAGAAAAGTTGTGGGCATCTTGAAACAATGTAGGGCAATAAAATCCTGACTGTAGGACCTTTGTAGTAGTCTTTGTACCACTAAAATGTCCTCCATAAGGGGCATCATGGCGATGTCGCAGGATTGAAGTCATTTCTTCTTCAGGTATGCAACGACGGATAATGTTGTCGGTGCATACCTTAAACATGTATGGCTCGTTCCAATGATATTTTGCAGCATCACGCAAGAATCTGATCTTCTTGTGACCAGTGACACTCAGTGGTAGCTTCCCACACACAAGGTAGTTGACAACATCGACAGACCAGGGTGATGCGTCGAAAAGAATAGTTCCTCGTTTGGAAATGCTTCGACAATTTGGGACGTCTGTCCATCTTCACTTCCAACTTCCAGTCAAGACAAATGGTCAGCTACTTGATTTTCAGATCTTTTCCTATCTCTGATTTCAACATCAAACTCTTCAAGGAGTAGGATCCATCAGATTAGTCTAGGTTTGGCGTCTTTCTTTATAAAAAGGTATCTCAAAGCGGAGTGGTCTATGTATACTATAATCTTTGCACCGACAATATATGAATGAAACTTGTCAAATGCAAAGACCACTGCTAGCAACTCCTTCTCAATGGTTGTATAATTATCCCGCGCTTCAGTTAGAGTTTTACTAGCATAATAAATGGAATGAAATACCTTCTCTTTTCTTTGGCCTAGAACAACTCCCATAGCAAAATCATTTACATCATACATTAATTCAAACGGTTGTGTCCAGTCTGGTACGACGACAATCGGAGCTTGTACCAGCTGTTTCTTTATTTTCATGAATGCGTCCAGACATTTTTCATCGAACACAAACTTTTTATTTTTCTCTAGCAGTGAGCATAATGGTTTAGCAATCTTGGAAAAATCACGTATGAATCTCATGTAGAAACTAGCATGTCCAAGAAAGCTTCTTATTGCTTTGACATGGGTGGGCAGTGGTAATTTCTCGATGATTTCGACCTTTGCTTTATCAACCTTAATGCCTTGACAAGATATCCGATGTCCAATGACAATGCCTTTAGTTGCCATAAAGTGGCATTTCTCCTAATTCAGAACTAGTTCTGTGTCCTCGCACCTCTTCAAAACTTTTGCCAGGTTATCAGCACATTGGTCAAAATTTTGTCCATATACAGAGAAATCATCCATGAATACTTCTAGAGATTCCTTGATCATTTCCAAGAAGATTGCCATCATACACTTCTAGAATGTTGCTGGTGCTTTGCATAACCCAAATGGCATACATCGGAAAGCAAAGGTTCCAAAAGGGCATGTGAACATAGTCTTTGCTTGATCTTCCGGCGCAATGGCAATTTGGTTGTACCTAGAGTAGCCATCTAAGAAGCAATAATAAGCCTTACCAGCTAACCTATCCAGCATCTATGGCCGCATTCAGTCGACGATAATCCATACATACTCGCCAGCCAGTTGCAATGCGAGTAGGGATCAACTCGTTCTTATCATTGGTCACGATTGTGAAACCACTCTTCTTTGGCACACATTGGATGGGCTCACCCAATTACTATCAGAAATGAGATAGATGATGCCCGTGTCTAGCCACTTGATAATTTCCTTCTTCACTACTTCTTTCATCTTTTCATTAAGTCTTCGTTGTTGCTAATTAATTGCTTCCCTTCATCTTCCAGCCTTATCTTATGTATGTAAAAAGATGGACTAATGCCTCTGATATCTACAATGCTCTAAGCTATGGCTCTTTTGTGCTGCTTCAAAATCGCGATGAGCTTATCTTCTTATGTTGCATCGAGGGATGCGTTGACAATAACTTGTAAAGTATCATTGTCACCAAGAAAGACTTACTTTAAATGCGTTGGTAACGACTTCAACTCCAAGGTAGGAGCTTACTTAATAGATGGTTTAAACACTGAGATTGTCTTGTTCGATAAATCTAAAGATTTCAGTTGCCAATTCTGTCTCAGCTCACAATTACTAACCTCTTCTTTGTCAATACATGGAATTCTTCCATAATGATTTTTTCTAACACGTCAATGTAATGACATTACTCTTTAGTTCTGGACGGGGATGCCTCAAACACTATGAAGGTCACATGTTCATCGTTATGTCGCATGATAAGTTCTCCTTTGAATACATCGATAACTGTGCATCCTGTTTCTAAAAATGGTCGCCCCAAAATAATAGGCAGCTTTTTATCTGCTTCGTAGTCTAGGATTATGAAATCAGTAGGGAACACGAGCTTATCAATTTGGACAAGGACATCTTTAATTTGGCCTTTAGGTTATGCTAAGGATTTGTCCACAAGTTATAATGTCACCGCGGTGGGCTTCATTGATCCTATTCCTAACTTTTTGAAAGTAGACAAAGACATAAGATTAATACTTGCTCCTAAATCACATAAAGCTTTACTTAAATAATGATTCCCAATGGAGCATAGGATTGTGAAGCTGTCAGGGTCTTTCATCTTGGTTGGCAACTTATTTGTAAGCACAGCGCTACACCCCTCTGTGAGCGTAATCGTCTCGATTTCGGACAATATTTTTTTCGTTGATAACAACTCCTTCATAAATTTCCCATAGTTGGGTATCTGCACAAGAGCATCAACAAGAGGTATGTTAATTTGCAATTGTTTCAAAGTAGAAATAAACTTTTGATACTCTTTATCATGGGCTTTTTCTTTGAATCTTTACGGAAATGACAAAGGTATTCTAGTAGTGGGTTGTTATGGAAAACACAACGGTGTCGACATTGGTAGTTGCATTGACAACTTTGTTGGGTAAACATAGGCATAGATGGTACTACAGTTGGTTCTTCTTCATCTGCTTCTACTTGGCTTCCTTCATCTGTAACATCTCCTTATTGCTATGGTTCAGATGCATCGACATGATCCTGATTAGAACTATTTGGTTCAGTCGTCTACTTCCTACTCCTCAGTGTGATTGCCTTGCAATGCTCCTTCCCTCTTTGCATTGGATTCTCAGTATCACTAGACAGAGTACCCGATGACCTTATGCCAACTGTCCTAGTTAGGCTTCCAATGCTCGAATGGAAGAATAGTTGCCTTGTACTATTGATTTAGTTCTTGTGATATGTTCTCACATCAATTCCTCAAGAGCAGCCATAGGATCTGACCTTGGTTTAGAAAACTGTTGTAGTTGATGTTGATGATGCTGTCCTGGCATATGCGACAGCACAGACTGTTGTCACTGTAATCGAGATTGTGGTTGCATGTGGCTATGTGCTTGCATCTGTTTAGAATGAGAATTTACCTGAGAATTCTAATTATAATTATGTTATTGGTTGTTGTGGTAACTCCCTTGTTTATGACTTCCTTGATTTGAGGAATTCCCATATCTAAATGTGGATGCATTTTGATTCCCCAAGGTTGTTGTATGAGTTTCCAAACGTATTTCCTTGAATGTTGTTGACAAAGAATGCATTTTCCACGTGTTGTGGGTAGTCCTCATAACTAAGGTTGTCGCCACAAATTTCACAGGAAAATGTCCGCACATCTAATTATTGAGCCACTTGAATAGGAGTAACATCAATTATCCCCTTCATATTCTTTATAATATTGGCCAACGAAGATACTTGCACACTCAAAGCAGAAATAGCATCTAAGTCAAGAACTCTAGGGTTAGTCTTTACCTGTGCAGAACAAGAGATTGGATATTGATAGTCGTTCTGAGCAATCCTCTTTAGAATTCTTATAGCTTCATTGTAGGTACAATCCAACAAGGAACAATTAGCAAATGTGTCGATAAGATCCCTTGTCTGAGCATTCAAACCATTGTAAAATATCTCTATTTGGGTCTCTTGCTGAATACCATGCATTGGGTAGCGTCGAAGCAATGTTTTGTAACGCTCCCAGGTTGTATGTAAGTTCTCATCATCCAGCTAATCATAGGCTGTAATATCAATACGCAACCTCGCATTCATTATCAACGGATTGAAACACAAAACAAACTACATTAGCGCATTCCAAGATGTAATGGATCCAGCCGGTAATCCTAAGAACCATGTTTTCACTTTACCTTACAACGAATAAGGAAATAATTGCATTTTTAAAGCATCATCAGGGACACCATGTTGACTAAAGGATGCAAATATGATTTTAAATGTTCTCTTGCGTCTTCATGAGGTAGACCAGAATATTGCCCATTCTAATTTAGCATTTGAAACATTATAGGTTTCAACTTGAAATTTCTAGCTTGTATAGCAGGTCGTACCACTCTTGGTTATAAATCATCAAGGATAGGAATAACAAAATCTCGGATTGTCCTATTTTTCACTTGTTCTTCTTGTGGAGGCGGTGGTGGTAAATTACTTATTTGTGGTAGCGGTATTGGAGGAACTCCATCTTATGACAGTAATGGTGGTAAATTATTATTGTTGTTGTTACCAACCATTTTCCATTATTCTTGTTTCTTCCTTTGAAGTGTTCTCTCAAGTTCTAGGTCAAAGCTTACAATATTCTTAGAATTTCTTCTTGTGGACATGCAACTTCTAAAGAAATAAAAGAAAATAAACAAAAGAAAATTAAACGAATTAGTAAAGACAAAAAGTTAAGTAAGAAATAATTGCTACTATAATAGTAAACATCAAACTAACGTCAATCCCCGGCAATGGCGCTAAAACTTGATCACGTCTATAACATCACAACAATGTGCAAGCGGACACATGTCGAAGCGAGTATAGTTGATAGAATAATTCTATTAGATACCACGAGGAATGAATTCTTGATGTTTAGATGTCGAAGTAATTAATAGTAAAATTAGATGAAATGTGAGTAAAGATGTCAGCGCAATTAAGTTAGATCAGCACACTAAAATTATTAATAATGTCAATGCAATTAGAGTAAAATGTCAAAGGTCAAATGTCAGAACAACTGAAAGTAAATCAAAGTGTGTTGAATGTTGAGTGTTGAATATTTAAGTGCAAAAAAGTAAATGTGATCAAGTGAAAAGGATTGGAGAAAAAATGTAAATGTGATCAAGTGGAAAGGATTGGAGTGGATCACTGATTTTACTAAGTTGCAACGCTGGATGCGCCGACAATGTATTGTATAGATGAATTATCGCAGCAATGACACTCTGATGAATTCTTACCAATAATAGTCCTCCGTTTACTTGAGACTCAAGTACCCACAATCACCCCACCTCTAGGTGTGAGCTACTTTATTCACTCAAGAATAAGTGACTAGAATCTCTTCTAATCTCAAGCAACTCTTGTCATCTTGCTTGTTAACCTAACTTGTTACTGCATCTCTCGATGTCGATAGACTGCAAAGCCACTCTTGTGTTTGATGCAGTTAGATCCAATAATAAACAAATAAAAAGCATTAAATAAGAATCAAAGTAATCTAACAATGAAAGATACTCTCGTATTCATTCAAATTTCATTAGAATCCATCAGCACAAAAAAGGGATTAACGAATACAATCAAAGCTTATTATCTCTAGACAAATAGAACTATTCCTTAATCGCTCTTCTTGTGTTGCATCGAGCACTCCTCATCAGAAGTGGTTGCTACTTTGCTCCATCAGCTCACCTTTCCAGCTTAAATCTCCAAAACACAAAGTAATTGCAGAATTTAATTCCTCTTCCTCTTTATGATTTCTTCCATCTTCATTCCTTTATTTATAGCCTTCAAAAGTTACAGATTTCAACCTCCCATTCTCATATCCAGATCTAATTTTTGCAGCTGTCAAAGTTAGTTACAGTACAACTATGCACTCACGCAGATTTGATGTTTTCTTCAGAGATCTACAGGTTGTGGCTGCATTACTAGGCCTAATCTGAGATCGTTAATTACAGCGACAACTTGTGATTTTCCTATGCTGGTGCTTCCAAGTGTGAATTCAGCTTAAGTTTACTCATTCGAGGTTCAGGTTCTGTGCGGCGACATCTCTAGTCACAATTCCAAGCTGATAATTAAAACACCAATTTAGGTAGAAAATATATGTCATTTGTAATGCTATCATAGCTTAGTTACATATTTATGAGTGGTATACCACCACACATCGATGTGGTTGGATGGATGAACTCTTATTGTCCTAATTGGTGTGATTGGTTGGATGAAGTTGGTGTGTAGCAGATGGGAGTAGGATATGTTTTGATATGTTATATGATATGGCTCTGATAAGTTATATGATATGGAAATTTTGATCCAATTTTTGGTATATGCAAACTCTATAAGTAAATGCGTTATGTGGGTCAAGTAACATACTAGGCGTAAAGCTCCCTCGTCTATTTTGTTTCATTTTAGGTGATCCTTAGGCTTAGGATTGGATGGCGACTCTGGAGCTCGGTTTACACGCTATTGGTTTAGCATGTTTTGGACTAATTTTATGGACTTTTTGAACTTTTAATTTACACACTGGGCGTAAAGCTCACTTGTCTGTTTTGTTTCATTTCACGTGATCCTTAAGCTTAAGATTAGATGGCGACTTTGGAGCTCGATTTACATGTTATTGGTTTAGTATGTTTGAGACTAATTTTATGTACTTTTTGAACTTTTAATTTTTGTCTAGGACATTATTATTAGTTTTGGTTTTTTTTTTTTACAAACATGCTATTCATAATCAGAATATTTATGTAACGACCCAATTTTTGCGATGTCGAAACATTTTTAACAAGTGAGTTAGTAATTATCAATAGATTGAAATTTACGGGGATAAGGATGGTCGTATTAAATCGTGGTAAATAAATTCAAGTGCTTGGATAGTTAAATAAAAAAAAAGATTAAATCATGAAAGTTGCAAATGTTGAATTAATTAGTATGAGGTGTCAATTATTGTTGGAAAAGAATTCAAATGAGCTGAAAGGGCAATTATAACATATCAAAATGTTAGTGGGGGATTAGGTGACCGAAAGATGATATTTTCATTTGAAAATTTATAGTAAAATGAAAATAATGGGATTTTGTGTTAAAAAGGAAAGAGAAGACACAAAACTTCATTCTCATTTTCTTCTACCCTAAAACGTGAAACTCTATTGTTGGAGTAAGGAGGATTCGACCAACCTTCTACTTTTTGAGTGAGTTTTAAAGTTTGTTTTCTAAATTATTCTTATGATTTTCTGTGTCTTTAGCTCAACTTATTTAATCCATGGATCTATTTGTGAAAGTGTAAGAAGTTTAGGGTTTTGTATGAATCGGATGGAGTTATTTGTAAACTTAGTTATTAAATTCTTGAGTTAAAGGTCAAATAGTGATGTTTTATGAGAAGATTTTGATGAGTGTTGGTTAGGGACCAATTTGAGAATAATTTAAAATAGGTGGTAAACAAATGAAATGAATGGAAATAATCGAGTTAAATAAGCACATGAAAGGGTTGGCTAGGTTGTTCAAGCAAGGATTATGATTAAAGTATGAATTTCAGTATAAGGATTTAGTTGTACAAATGTTTTAGTATTGGGGGTAATTTGGCAAAATCATCATAAAAGTATCTTGAGCTCGAGTTAATTATCAAAATTGATTCTTTCTAATTTAATTGATTAAACCTATTATATAGATCAAGGATCGCATTAACCGGACTTGAATTGCGGGAAAGCCAAGGTCACGGAGTGAACGTAAGATCTTTTATACAAATGCATGGCTAAGGTAAGTTCATGTATTGTTAAGTTATTATGATTGAATAGATAAAATTATTCATTGTTTCCTTTGTATATGTGAATATTTTTGTAAAGGTGATAGCATTAGAAATGACACTTATTTTTTCCCTAAAATTTGTGTATTAATTGTTCCTTTTATATCATATTTAGTATGCATGTTAAACATTTCATACTTGGTGTTTGCATTTTCTAACTTAGTGTTGTATGGCTTTAATTATTTTCATTTTAGCCTCTTTTGTGCTACTAATGTCGCCGTATGCAACATAAGTTTTACGTCTTAAATTATCAGCGTAGAGATCCACCTCGAAAGATCAGTGCTAGAAAGTGTTCAAAGATACAGCCACAAATTTAACCTGGAATTGTAGCTAAAGATGTCACCACAAAGATACCATCACCTTGTACGAGTGAATTCATGCTACAAACATACCTGGAAGCACCAGCGCAGGAGAATGCTAAGTTGTCGCCACAAGTAAAGATCATAGATTGCGCCCAGAGATGCAGCAACAACCTCCAGATGCCTGATGAACACACCAGATCTGCATGAGTGCACAGCTAGAAATAACCAACTTGTACAGCTGCCAAAGAGGTTAACTCTAAGAAGGGAGGCGATCTGAAATTCCTAGAGCTTATAAATAGGAGGGAAAGGAAGAAGATGGATACCAAGTGGTGAAGAATTAAACTCTGCAAAATTTCTCAAATCTTTTAGAAAGCTGCCATGGAAGCTTGAGTTTCAAAGGAAGGTGATCTGACGAGCAAAGGAGCAAGACTTTTGATGAGAAGTGCCTAGGAGTGGCACAAGAGGAGCTATCACAGAATAGTTCTAGTAGACTAGGAATAGGATGCTTCGAATTTTTTCTTTGATACCTCTTAATTGTTGATAAATACTGTTGATTATCAATTGAGTATGGAATTACCTTTTCAAGTTAGATCTAATTTGATTTCTACTTTATTCTCCTTATCTGTTTATATTTGGATTTAATTATTTTGACCACGGAAGTACGATTGCAATCACAGCCACTGGAAGGTGCGATTATAAGTTAGATTAACAAGCAAGACAACGGAAGTTGCTAGAGGCGAAGAAGAAATTCTGGCCACTTGTTCTTAAATGCAAAGCATTACTAGGATTGGAAGGTGTGGTAATTATTAGCTTTTGGGTCTTTGTTAAACAGAGGAAGTGATGGTAGTAAGATTTCATTGAAGCATAATTGCAGCGACAATTCATCTATCTGTTACCTTGCAGTTACATTTAGCATTGCGACTTTTGAAGTCAATGATCCTCTCCAATTCGTACACTTGGTCACAGCTTCTATATTTCTAAATTTACTTTACAACATCTCAACAACCCATTCATTTTATTAAATTGCTCTAACATTTAACATTTTGATTGCGCTAACAGATTTACTTCTTAACTTGTATAACTTTAACCTAGTTGCACTGACACAACTCTTTACAGATCTTTTCATTTCAACTCAGAGTACTTCAACAGATTAAACAATAAACAGTCATCTCTATGGGATCAATATCCGATAGAATCATTTCTATCTATTATTCTTGCATCGACAATGTACGCTTGCACATTATTTGCTGTGACGTTCATAGAGCGATCAAAAGGTTATATTCGAAAGCATATTTTGAAAAGGTATATTCTAAGGATATTATTGAAAAGGTTATATCCGTAAGGATATTTTGAAAAGTTTAATCCGTAAGGATATTATTGAAAAGGTAATATTCGTAAAGTTATTAAAAAGGTTATATCCGAAAGGATATTTTAAAAAGGTGATATTCAAAAGGATATTTTGAAAAAGGTATAATCGAAAGAATATTATTGAAAAAGGGTCATATATAAAACGAGCATCAGTGAACAATATTCTTTATAGAATTGTATTGATGTTAATTGAATGACTTGAATGTTAAACCAGTAATACAAGTTGGTAATTTCGAATTAAAAACTGGTTATGTTTCAAATGCTTAACTCGAATGGGCAATATGCAGGTTTACCTCATGAAGATGTGAGAGAACATCTCAAATCTTTTCTACTCATATATGTTTCTTTCAATCAACATGCTGTTCCTGATGACACCTTGAAGATGCAGTTGTTCCCTTATTATTTACAAGGAAGGGCAAGAATATGGTTCCTTAGTTTACCGATTGGATCCATTACTTCTTGGAATGCACTAGCAACGCAGTTCATTTTACAATTTAATCCACCGATAATGAATGCTAGATTGTGGAATGATATCACGGCATATCATCAACTGGATGATGAGAATTTACACACTACGTGAGAACGTTACAAAACTCTGCTGAGACGTTGTCTCATGCATGGAATCCAATAGGAAATTCAAATTGAGATCTTCTATAATGGATTAAATGTGTAGACAAGAAATCTTGTAGATGTGTTTGCTAATGGTCTATTGTTGGATTGCATCTACAATGAAGTCATACGAATATTAGAGAGAATTGTACAGAATGATTATCAATACCCAATTTCTCGTACTGCCCAGGTAAAAACTAATCCTGGTGTTATGGAATTAGATGCTATATCAACTTTGAGTGCACAAGTATCCTCGTTGGAAAACATGATCAAAAACATTAAGGGAACAAATGATGTTGCCCCTATTCAAGTAGCCTAATAGATGGATGTCCCGACATTTTCCTATGAAAATTGCGGAGACAACCACAATTATGAGGATTGTCCATAACATGTTGAGAACGCATTCTACGTTAACAACATCAGAGGAAATTCCTATGGCAACTCGTATAGTAATTCTAATCGTACACAACAACCTTGGGGAAGCTAGAATGCCCTCACATTCAGATATAGAAATTCCTCAACTCAAGGGAATTTTAGACAAGGGAGTTACAACAACTACCAACAACAGTAGAATTATAATCATAATTCGCAAATGCATGCGTAACTGAACCATATGCAATCACATGACCAGATGCAATCACAAAATCAGATGCAATCATATAATGAAATGCAGCCACAAGCTCGAATGCCACCACAACAGAATGTGATGCCAAATATGCAAGGACAGCATCAACAACAACAATTGCAATATTCTTAACCAAGAGCAGATCCATTGGCTACTCTTGAAGCTTTGATGCATGAGCATATTAGAAGACCAGAAACAACTGTAAAAGGAAATTCTTCTTCCATCCGAGCATTGGAAGCAAACTAGGACAATTGGCTTCTAACATGAGCACAAGGTCACTAGGTGGTTAGCCTAGAGACATTGAAAATCTGACTCAGAAAGGGAAGGAGCATTGTAAGGCTATCACGCAGAGAAGTGGAAAGCAAACTACTGAGCTAAGCGGCAGTTCCAACCAAGTACATGTCGATACATCCAAATCAAAGCAACAAAAAGAAGTTGCCTATGAAGAAGACCCAGTAGAAATAAATGAAGAGGAGCCACCTGTAGTCACTCCTATGCCCATAATTCGACCAACAAAGATGTCAACGCAATTTCCCATGTCGACGTAGTTGAATCCTTTACAACAACCCACTGACAATATACCTTTGTCATTTCCGTAGAGACTCAAGGAGAAGGATCATGACAAAGATTATCAAAAGTTTGTCTCTACCTTGAAGCAATTACATATTAATATACCTCTAGTTGATGCTCATGTACAGATCCCAGCTATGGGAAATTTATAAAGGAGTTATTTTCAAATAAGAAAAAGCTTTCCGACATCAAGACAATTACGCTCATAGAGGGGTGCAGCACTGTGCTAACAAACAAATTACCACCAAAGATGAAAGATCCTGGCAGTTTCATAATTTCATGCTCCATTGGAAACCACTACCTAGTTAAAGCTTTATGTGATTTAGGAGCTAGTATTAACCTCATGCCGTTATCCACTTTTAGCAAATTAGGAATTCGATCTATGAAGCCCACTGCGGTGACATTACAGCTTGCAGACAGATCCTTATCATAATTTGAAGGACAGATTAAGGATGTCCTCGTCCAAGTTGATAAGCTTGTATTCCAGTTGATTTTATCATCCTTGATTGTGAAGCAGATAAGGAGGTGTCTATTATCTTGGGACGCCCATTTTTAGTAACGAGACGTACACTTATTGATGTTTTCAAGGGCGAGTTGATTATGCGCCATAATGATGAGCATGTAACCTTCAATGTGTTCGAAGCATCCCCATCAAGAAGTAAAGAACAATGTCACCACATTGACGTGCTGGATTAATTATAGTAGAATTCAATGAACGAAGTTCAGCAGTTCAAGATGAATATGCAGTGACATCTACTGACAATATCTTACCTGAATGAGACAACATATCTAAGGCTAATATTTGTGAACTGAGACAGGGCTGGCAATTGGAATCTTTGGATCTATCTAATAGGACGATCCTTACTTTTAAACCATCGATTGAACAAGCTCCAACCTTGGAGTTAAAGCCATTGTCAGTGCATCTGAAGTATGTCTTTCTAGGTGACAATGACATGTTACCTGTGATTGTCAGCGCAAGCCTTAACGCATGTCAAGAAGAAAAGCTAATCGCAATATTGAAGCGACATAAGAGAGCCATCGCTTGGAGCATAGCGGACATCAGAGGCATTAGTCCCTCTTTTTGTATGCATAAGATTAGGCTAGAAGATGAAGGAAAATAGTCTATTGAACAACAACGAAGATTGAATGAAAAGATGAAGGAAGTAGTAAAGAAGGAAATTATCAAATGGTTGGACGCAGGCATCATCTATCTTATTTCAGACAGCACTTAGGTGAGCCTGGTCCAATGTTTGCCCAAGAAGAGTGGCATCATAGTGGCAAGTAATGATAAAAACGAGCTAATCTCTACTCGTATTGCTATAGGTTGGTGAGTGTGTGTGCATTACTATCGTTTAAATGCAGCCAAAAAGAAGGACCAGTTCCCATTGCCATTTATTGATCAAATGTTGGATAGGCTAGCTGGTAATGCCTACTACTGTTTCTTTGATGGCTACTCTGGATACAACTAGATTGCAATTGGCGCCGAAAGATCAAGCAAAGACAATGTTCACTTGTGCATTTGGAACCTTTGCTTTTCGACGAATGCCATTTAGTTTATACAATGCCCCAACTACATTCCAGAGGTGCATGATAGCTATTTTCTCTAACATAATTGAAGATTCATAGGAGGTGTTCATGGATGATTTCTTTGTATATGACCACAATTTTGACCAATGCACTGACAATTTAGCGAAAATATTGAAGAGATACGAGGACACAAATCTAGTGCTGAACAGGGAAAAATACCATTTCATGGCAACTAAAGGCATTGTCCTTGTCCATCCATATCATGTCAGGGCATGAAGTAGACAAAGCAAAGGTGGAAATCATTGAGAAGCTACCTCGACCCACAAATGTAAAAGGAATAAGGAGCTTTCTTGGTCACGCTAGATTTTATAGAAGATTCATCCAAGACTTCTCCAAGATAGCAAAACCACTATACTCTTTGTTGGAGCAAAATAAAAAGTTTGTGTTTGATGACGCGTGTTTGGACGCATTTGTTACAATTAAAAAAACAACTAGTACAAGCTCCAATTGTCGTCGCACCAAACTGGTCGTAACCATTTGAGGTAATGTACGATGCGAGAGACTTTGCTGTGGGAGTTGTGCTTGGACAACGCAAGGAGAAGGTATTTCATTCCATTTATTATGCTATTAAAACCCTGACTGAAGCGCAGGTGAATTACATGACTACTGAGAATGAGTTACTAGCAGTAGTTTTTGCATTTGACATGTTCCGTTCATATCTTGTTGGGGCAAAAATTACAGTTTACATAGATCACTCTGCCTTGAGTTACCTTTTTGCGAAGAAATATGCCAAACCAAGACTGATCTGATGGATCCTGCTTTTACAAGGTTTGATATTGAAATCAAAGGCAAGAAAGGATCTGAAAACCAAGTAGCAAACCACTTGTCTCGTCTAGAAGCTGGAAGTGAGGATGGGAATAAATCCTAAATTATCGATGTATTTCCAGATGAGAAGTTATTATTTGTCGATGCATCTCCATGGTATGCAGATGTCGTCAACTATCTTGTTTGTGGGAAGCTACCATTAGGTCAGATTCATTAGGGATGCTAAAAAATATCATTGGAATGAGCCATACCTGTTCAAGGTATGCGCTGACAACATCATCCATCGTTATGTTCCTGAGGAAGAGATGCCTTTTATCTTGAGGCATTGCCATGATGCTCCTTATGGAGGCCATTTTGGTGGTGTAAGGACTGCTGCAAAGGTCCTACAATCAGGATTCTACTGGACTACATTGTTTCGAGACGCCCACAATTTTACGTAGTAATGTGATAAATGCCAATGCATAGGTTCCATATCTCGACGCAATGAGATGCTCCAAGAACCTGTCATAGAGGTGGAGTTATTCGATGTTTGGGATATAAATTTTATGGGACCATTTCCAAACTCTTTTGGAAATGTGTATATTTTAGTTGTTGTTGACTATGTCTCCAAACGGATTGAAGCAATTACGATTCTGAAAGACGATGCTCGGACGGTGTTAAAGTTCTTTCACACATACATTCTTTCAAGATTCGAAACACCTTGAGCATTGATAAGTGACCAAGGCACCCATTTCCATAACAATCAAGTGGTGACAGCTTTGACGCACTACGATGTGAAGAATCATATGGCAACAACATACCATCCATAAACGAATGGACAAGCGGAGATCTTCAATCGATAAATTAAAAACATTCTTGAAAAGGTGGTAAACCCATCTCGACGAGATTGGTCTTCGTGGCTATATGACGCGTTATGGGCGCTTAGCATTTCTTACAAAACTCTGTTAGGGATGTCACCGTATCAATTGGTGGTTGGTAAATCCTGTCACTTGCCAGTTGAGCTTGAACATAAATCCATGTGGGCAACTAAACAAGTGAACCTAGATTATGATGTTGTTGGATAAAACGATTGTTGGACATTTTCGAGCTTGAAGAAATTCGATGCAACGCGTATGAAAATTCTATCATATATAAGGAGAAAACCAAGAGATGGCATGACAATATCATCTTGCGGCAACAATTTTCTTCTGGTCAGTTGGTACTTTTATTTAACTCACGTTTGAAATTGCATCCAGGGAAATTATGCTGAAGATGGTCAGGCCTTTTCAAAGTTGTCGAAGCATTCTAACATGGTGCAGTGATAATTGCGAATCTGAATGATGGTCAACAGTTTAAAGTAAATGACCAATGGTTAAAGCATTACTTGAGCCCAGACGTTAAAGAACAAAGCGAGACCATTAATCTGGTCACATTTACTTAATGTCATTGCAATTTTTACATTTACTTTTTGTTTTTTTATTTTCATTCATTTCTTTTTAGTTTCAAGTAGGAATAAAAAAAATCTCCTTTTTGTCAATGGATCTGACATCACGACTTTTCAACGCCTTCTATGATGACTCAACAAAGCGTTTTAAGTAAGAATCGCGTCGGTTGATCTCTAACCATCTCTAACCGTGGGATCAACCCAAAAAGTACGATCTGTGCCTTGGCATTTATTGGCTGAAGGAATAACATACTCCCACGCCAATAGA
Source organism: Kokia cookei (assembly GCA_039519145.1). Classification (NCBI taxonomy): domain Eukaryota; kingdom Viridiplantae; phylum Streptophyta; class Magnoliopsida; order Malvales; family Malvaceae; genus Kokia; species Kokia cookei. The sequence continues at coordinate 20,208,845 of CM076904.1, forward strand.
GATAATCACATCTCTTTACCTCAAAAGTTTATAAAACCCTTCTTCTACTGACTCTACTCTCGCACTCATAACCTCCATTGCTTCTGCAATCGTCTTTTTCTCACTCTCAATTTTTTTGCATAAATATTCTCACTTTTTTTTCTCAGATATTATGTCCAGAACGCGAAGAATTTAAATCCCATCAAAGTCACATGTTGAATCATCGGTTGTCGTGGTTTGGAGTGTCGAACATCCACCGCAAAAAGAGCCTGTTCTGTTTTTCCCAAAAGTGACGAAGGACTAATATCATAATGTGATGATCAAGAGGAATTGTCACCTTGAACAAGGTTTCTAGTTGTCCTCGCATCAGACTTTAGGGAAACAAGTCGTCAGAGTAATTTCTCGTCTAGGTTGGGAACAATTTTGTGACCATCCGACCGGTTACTCCCCAATCACGAAAAGAGAATTTTACGCTAACCTGGTGGATTCTGAGCAGGAATTTGTGTTTGTTCGTGAGGGTTTGGTACCCTAGAGTACAAATCACATCAATGCGCTTTTTCATATTGCTGGAGGAGAAGATGCACATACTGAGTTCCTAGAGAACTTAACAGATGAAGGTGCCGACCTTATGATGCAAGATTTATGCATTGAAGGCGCAGTGTGGACTGGCAATGGTCCGCATAACTACACTATGCACCGACACTATCTAACCATACAAAGCAAGGTGTGGTTCCATTTCATTCATTACCGCCTTCTAACGTCTACCCACAACACCACTGCAACGATGGATCGCATGTGCCTCTTACATTCTATACTGAAAAGATGACGCATTGATGTCAATGCAATCCTGTATGATGAGATTACTAAAGCAGCAAGCAAACAGATAGGAATCCTACCTTTCTCTTATCTAATAATGATGTTGTTCAAGTAGAGGGATATTATGCACTGTGATGGTGAAGAGGTGTTTGAAAACAAGGGGCCTATTAATGACATTTCTGTGGAGCGAATAACAAAGAGGCAAGAAACCCCTCTGGTGAAGGATGTGCCCAAAAAGAAAAAGAAAGGCAAGGGGAACAAAAACGAGAAACAAACAACTGCGCCCACAGATCCTCAGATGGGGAAGAAGTTGACTGCAATAGAACAACTCATTAACCGTATGGATATGCAACAAATACAACTTGTCAGCGTACTAGAAAAGATGGATTACTGGTAAAATCTCTTCTATGCTTATACAAAGGCATGGAATAATGCTATTGTCACCATATTAAGAAGTCTGAGCCCGAACCCCATACCAGAGTTCCCTGCTTTTCCCCTATTGTTAGGGAAGCCCGTTCATCATCCGAGCAACCTGCATCTAAAGGTAGGCCTCAGCCCGTTCCATCCTCAACTAGAATCCACATCTCTAATAATGAGGATCATAAGGGCCACTCCAAGGTTATGTAGGACTGTTTCAGAACCATCGCCAACCTTTTCGAGGATGAATATCCAACAGTCTTGGGGCCAACATGGCTGAACGGGAGGTTACTGTTGAGGAAATACGCACACCAGTCGTCTTTGTAAGTCTGGAAGAAGAAGAAGGAGAAGGAAAAGACAAGGATGGCATAGAAGAGAAGGAGAAAGTTGAAGAAGAAAAAGGAAATGAAGAGGAGAAGGTGAATGAAGAAGAAGAAGAAGGATCAGAAGAGGAAGAAAACAAAGAGGAAGAAGATGTTACCCCGACAAATTCAGACAAGGAATTTGTCAATGGACCCGTGACTGTGGGTGCAACAGCTCAACACTCGGTAACACTTGGAGTGAGCTAGGACGAGGCAGTCACCATCAGCAATGAAGATCCCAATCCTTTGGCCATTGTGCCCTATATGGCACCACTTGCTAAAATCCACCCATCCGATGTGACTGTCGATGAAGCCTCCACTCAACTGGCTATGGAGGAGCAATTTGCTGCCCCGATTGACTCTAAGGAAAAGAAAAGAAAGAGAAAGGACAAGAAAAAGAAGCACAAAGAGGAGCGCCAGAAGAAGAAAAAGAAAGCCAAGGCAGCCACATCATCAGTTGTTGAACATTGAGTTAATTTACTTTTCAGTAGTTAGTTGCATGCATCTCATTTAATTGTCATTGTATTTTAGTTGTCGTTGCATTTTACTTGTTAGTTCATTTGCATTGTAGTTTCATTTCCATTCTTATTTGTATAATATTGTCAGTGCATTGGGGACAATGCAAACATTAAGTTTGGGGGAATTTGTGTGAAATGGAAATGCAATTGCACCTACATATTTGAATTTACTTTTCTCTTTAGTTCAATGAAAGTATGCAAAGTTCCAAGAAAAATGTGACCACAATTTTTGTTTTATGGTTAAATCTTGAATTATTTGGGATGCTGATATGTGAAATGGATGAATGTGAATGAATATTGAGTCCTTCTATTTTTGAATGACTGGTTGGAATTGCATTAGTAATGAATGGCAGTATCAATCTTTGAATCTTGAATTAACTTAAAAATTGCAGGGATATTTACTAATAAAAAAGACACTCCAATGTGAGTGCATTGTGACTTATCAAGGAAGAACACTTTGCTACATGTGTTAGAAAAATTATCTAGCCAAAGGCTATCACTGCAAGAGTGTGTGTCGATGTAATTACATACTTCTTGGGGGTTTGTTGCACCCCATCGTTATTGCTCAGGAATAAGGGTATAGTAATGCAATGACATCTCTCAGTTACTTATAAAAAAAAAAGAAGAAAAAGAAAGCAAAGAAAAAGAGAAAAGCAGAAAAAATATATATTCCTATAAATATTGTATTGGTTTAAGAAAGGTTAAGATTCAAAGCATGATGCTAACATTAGTGAAGTTGCAGTCTTGATTATTCACGCCTATAAATTGTCAGCGCATTATTTTGTCATATTACTGCAATTTTTACATTAGGATTCCGAAGAACTTAAGTTGCTAGAATGATGATTGCGGTGACAAGTTTGATTGTAACTTTGTTATCTTTTATTTACGTGACAACAAGTAAAAACTCAAGTTTGAGAGTGTGATAGCATTGGAAATGACACTTATTTTCTCCCTAAAATTTGTGTATTAATTGTTCCTTCTGTATCAAATTTAGTATGCATGTTAAACATTTCATATTTAGTGTTTGCATTTTCTAACTTAGTGTTGTATGGTTTAAATTCTTTTCATTATAGCCTCTTTTGTGCTACTAATGTCGCCATATGCAGCATAAGTTTTGCGTCTGAAATTGTCAGCGCAGAGATCCACATCGAAAGATCAATGCTGGAAACTGTTCAAAGATGCCGCAATTTAACCTGAAATTGCGGCCAAAGATGTCACCGCAAAGATACCTTCACCTTGTACAAGTGAATTCATGCTACAAACATACCTGGAAGCACCAACGCAGGAGAATGCTAAGTTGTCGCCGCAAGGAAAGATCATAGATTGCGCCCAGAGATGCGACGACAACCTATAGATGCCTTATGAACACACCAAATATGTGTGAGTGCACAGATCGAAATAACCAACTTGTACAGTTGCCAAAGAGGTTAGATCTGAGAAGGGAGGAGATATGAAATTCCAAAAAGCTTATAAATAGGAGGGAAAGGAAGAAGATGGATATCAAAGCTTATAAATAGAATCATTTCTATCTACTATTCTTGCATCGACAGTGTACGCTTGCACATTATTTGCTGTGACTTTCATAACGCGATCAAAAGGTTATATCTGAAATAATATATTGAAAAGGTTATATCTGAAAGGATATTTTGAAAAGCTATATATTAAGAATATTATTGAAAAGGTTATATCTGTAAGGATATTTTGAAAAGGTATATCCATAAGGATATTATTGAAAAGGTTATAACTGTAAGGATGTAATTGAAAAGGTTATATCAGAAAGGATATTTTGAAAAGGTGATATTCGAAAGGATATTTTGAAAAAGGTATAATCGAAAAAATATTATTAAAAAAGGGTCATATCTAAAACAAGCATCGGTGAACAAGATTCTTTATAGAATTGTATTGATGTTAATTGAATGACCTGAATGTTTAAGTATGAAATTAGTGGGTAAGTTACAATTTCATGTTCACGAACTTATTAAGGATTAAAAGCTTATGTTGTTGCTTTCAATTGATTGTAGATCATCGAAGGCTCTTTTAGTTTAGGCGCTAGTGGAGATCTATCACACTAACCAAAAATCTCTTGGTAGCTTTTCGTATTGTTTTGGCTAAGGTTATAAATAGCATGTATAAGTTGTTTTGTAATGAATGATAGGACTAAATTTTAAGGTTATCTTGAATAGTCTTGTTTAGTGTATTTATAAAGTCTAGATTTGAACTAGGTTGGTATGGAATAGAATGAGAAAATAACATTTTGGAATTGTATTGGCCTAAAATACTAAATTAAGCTTTTATTACTTATAAGAGTTAAATGAAATTGTGATACTTTGGAAAAAAAAATTTTTTTTTGTTACTGAGTAAACTTGTTTCGGTAGAACTCATGATTGTTTCGGTAGAAGTACAAGGGAGATTGAACTTTGGCTACTAACTTGACTTGTTTTGATAGTTGGTACCAAAGTATTAGTAAAGGCCCCAAACTAAAATCAATTTGTATACTGGAGTTAGATATATCGGTAGAAGTTTTAAGATATCGATAGTTACCCTAATTGTATCCGTAGTTGAAATCAAGTATTGGTAGAAATACTAGACTAGAACTACCTTGTCTATTGGAATGGGTTGACCCGATAAATGTCTAAGTTGTATCGATATAACTCAAACTTGTATCGGTAGAGCTAGTAGTTCTACCGGTAGGATTCTATAGCTATTTCAAGGCTTTACTAACTTAAATTCTACTGATACTTATCACTTAAGTACCGGTAGAAGTCTCTCAAATAATAAATTCTATTTAAGATTTAAACAAATTCAATTGTTTTTCAAACTCGAGTATACCGATGCTTAAATTCTTAATAAGGCCATTAAATGATTAGGTTTCAGTGTTTTATTTGATGCGAAAATTTGTGTGATGTTGTTGTAACATACTCTTACTTGAGTCCGGCTACCGGACAGGATAAAGGGTGTTACATTTAGTGGTATTAGAGCTACGGTTTAGCCGGTTCTTGAACTAAACGTAGTGTGTAGAGTATAAAGTACATGCCATTTATACAACCTATGATAGTGTGATGTCTCATGATTAAAACTAATTGTGATTTTTTATGTGATAAAAGATGTCGCCCAATCAAGCTGAGAATGGTGAAGTTGAGAGCAATGCTCAGGCCTCTATTCAAGGGGCAACTGTTAGTGACCCTATTTCTGAGGTCCGCGAAAGCGAGACAAGAAAAGCCTTTTTCCATTTGATGTTAAAAGGGTTCACAAAATACATGAGAACTAACTCGATGGCTCAACGACCTCCACCCCCTCCTATACCATAACTGGTTCCTTTTATTCCTTAGGGATTGGAACAAATACATATGAATAAGCCTTCGATTGACAAAATTCGTAACTATGGGGCAGAATAGTTTCGAGGAACAGCTAAAGATGACCAAAAAAAAGTCGACTAGAGAATACAAGTAGAGTGTTTGATGAATTAACTTGTTCTCCTACCAAGTTATGCTACCAAAGGAACACGTGACTTAGGAGTTCTTCTGATTGGAGTTCAAGAAGAATTACGTGAGCTAGAGGTATTTGGACAAGCAGAGGAAAGAGTTCTTGGAATTGAGGCAAGGTCGTATGACTGTAGCTGAATATGAAAGAACATTTGTGCAGCTTAGCAAATATGCTCAAGAATGTATTCCAACTAAAGCTAGCATGTGTATCTACTTTGAAGAAGGGTTGAATGAAAATATTAAATTACTTATTAGGATTCTCGAGTTGAAAGAATTTATGGTCTTGGTGGATCGCGTGCACAAAGCAGAAGAACTCAATATAGAGAAACAGAGAGTAGATTAATAATTTAGAGACCGGGGTAAACGATTGGCAGGAAAATCTTACTCTTTTCCCTCAAATAAAGTGAAAGAATTTCAAAGTCGCACATCCATTTCGTCTAATTTTTTTGAGAGAGATCGAGGAAAGCAAACTAACTTGAGATTGCAAGCAACCCCAGCAATCAGTGTGGGTAGTGTTCGTAATTCGAACAATCTAGATTGTCAACATTGTGGCCAGAAAAATTTCAGTGAATGCCAAGCAAAAGAGGGTTCATGCTACAAATGCAGGGCCTTCGATCATTTTTTATGTAACTACCCAGATTTTTCTGAAAGAGAAAAGGCCCAAAATGTCCACCCTAGAAGCGCAAATTCAAAAGGAAGACCGTCGAAGAACAATAGGAATGTAGGAGTTAGTCGCAGTGGCACTAGACACACTGCAATTCGGTCTGAGGCACGTGCACCAGCAAGGACTTATGCTATCCAAGCTAGAGAGGATGCTTCGACACCTGATGTAATTGCAGGTATATTTTCTATCTTTGATGTTAATGTTTATGGTTTGATTAATCCAGGATTGACACACTCATATATATGTAATGCATTAACATTAGATAAGAAATTACCTGTTGAGTCTGTTGGGATTGTAGTTAAGGCAACCAACTCGTTTGGTCAATATGTGTTAGTCAATAAAGTTTGTAGGAATTGTCCCCTAAAAATTTGGGATTGGAACTTCCCAACCAATTTGATGCTATTATCGTTTAATGAGTTTGATGTTATCCTCAAGATGGATTGGTTGACCATGCACGATGCTGTGGTAAACTATAGAATGAAGCAAATTTTTCTAAAATGTCAAGATGGTAAGGTAGTCAGAGTTGAATCATATAAATGTGACAGTTCAGTTAATATTAGTTCAACCTTGTCAGCACAGAGGTACATCCAGAAAGGTTGTGAAGTGTACTTAGCTTACATACTTGATACTAAGCTTTCAGAATTGAAGTTGGAGTCAGTTTCGATTGTTTGTGAATTTGCCGATGTATTTCCAAAAGAATTATCGGGTTATCATCGGCCAGAGAAGTGGAGTTTGCGATTGAATTAGTACAAGGAACTTCATCGATATAAATAGCTCCGTATAGGATGGCACCCATAGAATTAAGAGAATTGAAAACACAGTTGCAAGAGTTGACAGACAAAGGATTTATTCGACCTAGCTTTTCTCCGTGGCGTGTACCAGTTTTGTTTGTCAAGAAAAAAGACGGGACGATACGGTTATGTATCGATTACCGTCAACTTAATAAGGTCACCATCAAAAATAAATATAGGTTACCACGTATCGATGATTTGTTCGATCAGCTTAAAGGTGCAACAGTGTTTTCAATGATTGATCTTTGTTCCAGATATTACCAATTACAAGTTAAAGATTCAGATGTATCGAAAAATGCTTTCAGGACAAGCTATGGACATTTTTAATTTTTAGTAATGCTGTTTTGTTTAAAAAATGCTCCTACTGTATTCATGGATCTCATGAACAAAATATTTCGATCGTATCTACACAGTTTTTATGGTCTTTATCGATGATATTTTGATTTATTCTCGAGATGAAAGTGAGCATTCCCAACATTTGAGAATTATATTGCAGATTTTGCGTGAGAAGCAATTATATGCGAAATTCAGTAAATGTGAGTTTTGGCTATAAGAAGTTGGATTTTTGGATCATGTAATACCAGCTGAGGGCATTAGAGTAGATCCGAGCAAAATATTTGTTGTTATAAACAAGAAACCTCTGAGATACATCACAGAGATTAGGAGTTTCTTGGGTTTAGCTGATTACTACCAGTGATTCGTAAAAGGATTCTCGGTAATTGCATTGCCCTTAACGAAGCTACTTCAGAAATAGGTGAAGTTTGAATGGATTGACAGATGCCAGCAAAGCTTCGATTAGTTGAAGACTCTGTTAATAGAAGCTCCTGTGTTAATTCAACCATAATCGGATAAAGAGTTTAGGATTTACAATGATGCTTCGCTTTAAAGGTTTGGGTTGTGTTTTGACGCAAGAAGGTAAAGTTGTGGCTTATGCTTCCCTGCAATTGAAACAACATGAGAAGAACTACCTAACCCATGATTTAGAATTGGTAGCCATTGTGTTCGCATTGAAAATTTGGCGACATGATTTGTATAGAGAGAGAGATATCATATCTTCACAGATCATAAAAGTCTGAAATATTTAATGTCTCAAAAAGAATTAAATTTGAAACAACATAGATGGTTGGAATTGATAAAATAATACGATCTGATCATTGATTACCACCCGAGCAAAGCTAATATTGTTGATGATGCTTTGAGTAGGAAGTCCCTATTTGCCTTGCGGGTTTTGAATTCTCACTTGAAATTTGTTGGTGATGGTTCTATCATAGTCGAGTTGAAAGCTAGACCGATGTTTTTACAGTAGATCTGTGAGAATCAGAAGAATGATCCTGAGTTGGTTGCTAAATGGAGACAAATTGGAGAATCGAAAGACTCATATTTCACATTGGTACATATGAAAGTTTATATTTCCGAAACATGATATGTGTTCCAAGAAATTTTGAAGTTAAGTAGAATATTCTACAGGAAGCTCACAGTAGCAGATATTTAATTCATCCAAGTAGTAATAAAAATGTATAATGATGTACTGGTGGTCGGGTATGAAACGAGAAATCTTAGAATTTGTGTCAAAATGTTTGGTTTGCCAACAAGTTAAAGATGAGCAATAGTTACCTTCGGGATTGCTACAGCAAGTTATGGTTCTAGAGGGGAAATGGGAAAGGGTTACTATGGATTTCGTGACAGGATTATTCCCTAGAGAGATTGGCAGAATTGTATGTTATCTAGATCGTTAGATTACATGAGGTACATTTGTCAATCATTTTCGATCGTGACCCACGGTTTACTTCTAGATTCTAGGATAAATTGCATGAAGCTCTAGGCACCTTACTACACTTTAGCATCACATTTCATCCGCAGACAGATGGACAGTCTGAACATGTGATTCAGATACTTGAGGACATGCTTCGTTGTTATGTGCTGGAATTCGAAGGTAATTGGGAGAAATTTCTTTCGTTAGTTGAGTTCGTGTACAACAACAGTTTTTAGTCAATTATTAAAATGGCCCCATATAAGTGTATGGACGGAAGTGTAGGACAACATTATATTGGTATGAATTAAGTGAAAGAAAAATTTTTGGAGCCAACCTAATTCGCGAAACTGAAGAGAAAGTTAAGGTGATACGGAATAGTCTAAAAGCTGCTTCCGATCGTCAAAAGTCTTACACGAATTTGAAAATAAAAGATATTAAATTTCAAGTCAGCGATAAAGTGTTATTGAAGGTGTCGTCATGGCGAAAATTCCTTCGTTTTGGGCATAAAGGAAAAATTAGCCAACATTTCATTGGACTGTATGAGATTATCGAGAGAATTGGATCGGTAGCTTACAGTTTGGCGTTGCCAACGAAATTGGAAAATATTCACAATGTTTTCCATGTATTGACGTTGCGACGCTACAGATTTGATCCATCCCATGTGATCTTGCCAACTGAGGTGGAAATACAACCTGACATGTCATATAACGAGGAACCAATTAAGGTATTAGCTCGAGAAGTCAAAGAGTTGAGGAATAAATGCATAAGATTGGTAAAGGTTCTCTGGTATCATCATGGGATTGAGGAAGCTACTTGGGAAACGCAGGAAGCAATGAGATTGCAATACTCAAATTTGTTTTTCGGTAAGATTTTTTAGGATAAAAAATTCTTTTAGGAGGGGAGAGTTGTAACAACTCAGTTTTTGTGATGTTGAAAAACAGTGGTTTACGACCACGCATTTCCGACAAGTCAGTAATTATCAAAAGATTGAAATTTATAGGGATAAGGATGGTCATATTAAATCATGGTAAATAAATTCAAATGCTTGGATAGTTAAATAAAAAAAAAAGAAAAAAAGGGATTAAATCATGAAAGTTGCAAATGTTAAATTAATTAGTATGAGGTGTCAATTATTGTTGGAAAAGAAATCAAATGAGCTAAAAGGGCAATTGTAACATATCAATTTGATCTAGTAGTTCTAACGGTAGGATTCTGTAGCTATTTTCAAGGCTTTACTGACTTGACTTCTATCGATACTTATCCCTTAAGTATCAGTAGAAGTCTCTCAGATTATAAATTTTTTTTAAGATTCATACAAATTCAATTGTGTATAGAACTCGAGTATATCGATGCTTAAATTTTTAATAAGGCCATTAAATGATAAGGTTTTAGTGTTTTATTTGACGTGAAAATTTGTGTGATGTTGTTGTAACATTCACTTACTTGAGTCTGACTATCAGACTGGGTAAGGTATGTTACAATTTACAAGATGATGTAATGAAGACTATACTATGGTTTATAAGACATAATTTAAAAATGATTTTTCGCTGCCAAGTTTTTTATTTGAAATCTGTTACAACGTTTTATCACACAAATGATTTAAGTAAATTGGATCTGTTTTAATAAAGACAATAAAACACGACTTTCATCAAAATACTCACGTATTTTTCAGAATAGTCACATTTTCAATGTTTTCACTTATGTTTTCCTTTAAGCTAAAAATGAGCTTTTCATCGAAATTAAGCAACATTGTTTTCATATATGATGTAACCCTCACAATCCGAATGTAACGTATAAGAGAGGTTCTCTTTTGGATGCAAGTTTTGAAAAGATAGGGCACTGCGTTCGTGGAAATCAGACCCGGCTCAATTTTGATTTGGCAGTGCACAAGTTGAAGACTAGAAGACTTCCAACTTCTAAGTAGAACTTTGACTCAGTTAATATTCTTCATAGTTCGAGATAAGCTCGTGGCAAGCTTTAGCAAAGAAGGCATTGTGGAAATACAAGTCAAGGTGGATATTTGTTCAGTTATGCCTCATATTTTTCAGGTTTTTTCTCCAAATTAAACTCTATTTTTAGTTTTCCACTTAAACTCTTATTAGTATAGGTTATTTTAATATTATTAACCTACGAATTTAGCCTATCAATAGACCCTTTTCCACATTAGAAAAATAACCAATTACACATTTAATCCTTATATTATTCAAATTTTCCAATTTAATCCCAAAATCGATTTCCATCATACAAATACATATTTTAACTTTTTCTTCAGTCAATTAATAAAATAATAACTCACCTTTACAGCTCCTTTCACGTATTCTTTCTAAAATATAAAATTCAATCCATAAAATTTTTATCTAATTTATTCTATAAATTATTCTCCAATTTTTATTGATATTTGAACTCAAAATTATGCTACATACCATATCGAAATTTTCAGAGTGTCACAATCCCCGTCATCACCGTGGATATTATTAGGAGTCATAGACTTAAGGAGATTTGAAGCCTTTGGAGCGATGTCAGCAACCAACCATCGTATGACTAGTGTAATAAGATCAACAACACGATACTTGAGCAAACAAGTCTTATCGATGACAGTACTCTACCAAATGTAGGAACCTTGTCAAAGAAAAAGAAATAAAGAGCCCAGAAGTCCCGTTTAGAGAAAATGAGATAAGAGAAAGACTTGGAAAAATCATGTGGTGGTAAAGTCTTTCCACCACCACCATTCTACTAGCAAAAATCTTGAGGAGAGGGGAGATCTAAAAGTTATTTTGCCGAAAGACAAAGAAGCCAAAAGGAAAAAAGACTTAGCAATCAAGAGAGAGGTGAGAGGAAAGAAAGAAAGAAAGGGCAATTGAAAATACAAATTAAGGCTCCGTTTGTTTCAACATAAAATTTTTTACAGAAAAAATTTTCAGCCTTTTCTGATGTTTGTTTCATGTAAAATAGGATGGTCAATGTAAAAAGTTTTCCAGTCAACGTAAAATTACCCCCTAATTCCCTAATAAAATGTCTTACCAATTTTTTTTTCGTAAAACATTTTTCAAACTGATAAGGCTCTCTATTCACTGCAACACCCCCATACCCGATCCAATCATCGGGTCAAAGCACTAGGATGTTACATTCTCTACTACGTTCTTCACTTATCAAATATTTTCTTATAAACTTTCATAACTTTTCAATTTAGTCCCTTTTTATCATAAAAAGTTCAAATTTCACTAATTAATTATATTAAATCAAATTTCTTTCTTGTTATACTTTAATCACATAATTTATCTCAAAATCTTGTTTCACATATCAAATTTCTATGTATTTCACTTCCATTATTTCATCCACATATTTTCTCAAGTTTAACAATTTAATCCTTATCATCATAAAAATTTCATATTTTTCCACAATTTCACTTTTGCAATACTTTATGCATATTTCATCATCTCATAACACATTAAACTTTTATCATAATTTCCTTATTCACATATTAAATTGTTTCACACATAAACTTTTGTGCATTGTTTCACCATATAAGCACTTTAATCAAATAATTCATTATAATATCTTATTTCACATAACAAATTTTAATGCATATCACTTCTCTTGTTTCAATTATAAATTTCACCAAGTTTACAGTTTAATCCCTAACATCATGAAGATTTATTATTTACTATAATTTCACCTTAAAAATCACTTTGTAATCAATTCACTACTTTTAAACTCTTTATCATAAATCTCAAATATATGTTTGTTTCATTGAAAACAACTTTTATGAAATATTTTCAAGCAATCTGCCAAACAATAGAAAATATTCTACACAGATTCATTCAAACATTATAAAATATTAACTTTTCAAGAAAAGTAAGCCATTTTCTAAAAATCATTTTTCGAAAGCCATTTTCAGTGGAACAAACTAAGCCTAATTCGTATTTATTCAACACCTAAAAGAATAAATCATTAGTTGTTTGTCATTCCCTCATGAATGAGGGACTGTAATTGTTGGGATGGACCTAATTAAGCAACGAACAAGTAAAAATAGCGAAAGAAATTGATAAACTGAACACACAAATTTAATGTCGAAAAACCCCTCCAAAAAGGATAAAAAACCACAAGCAAAGATAATTTTACTATAATGGCAAAAGAATAAATAGTACAAAAAATGAAGATAAAAGCCTAAACCCTGAAACTCGAAAACAAAGAACTCTCAAAATGTAAACACAAAATTATTCTATAGTGTTATGAGTTCTAATATTTTAATGGGTGTATTTTCTAAGGTTGTAAAAAAGCCTATTTATAGGCTAAATTTGTAACACCCTAAACTCGATCTAGATTAAATGACAGAGTCCAGAACATCACATTACTACTACAAGGAAAATATATTAGCTTGACATAAAGAAAACATAGTTTAAGTCATAATCTTAAGTTCAGCAAACATTTAACGTAAATCTAGCAGAAATAAAAAAGTAACATATGTCTCAAAGTTCAACCCTAGATGTCCACAGTAGCATACTACTAGCTTAACTATGAACTCTAAAACTCCTAGCGTGACCGAGCTCCCCGCCCGTCGGCCCTCATGTTTGAGAAGACCCTGAAACATCAATAAATACGTCAGTGTGAAACATAAGCCCACATTGTGAATCTCATTAACGTCATTTGTAGAAACATGTATTTAGTTCTAAAATCAAACTAGGCAGTTGTTTCTCAATTCGTTGTAGCTTAGCTATGTTTACAGTGTCACAGCTAGTTCGAAAGTAATACTGTAGTGTTTATAATGTCACTACCAATTCACTAGTAATATTGCAGTGTTTACAGTGTCACTGCCAGTTCAGTAGTAATGTCGTAGTGTTTATAGTGTGACTACTAGTTCAATAGTAATGTCACAGTGTTTATAGTGTCATTACCAGTTCAGTAGTAATTTCACAGTGTTTACAATGCCACTGGTAGATCAGTAGTAATGCAGCAGTGTTTATAGTGTCATTGCCAGTTCAGTATAGCATTGTAGTGTTTATAGTGTTACTTCCATTTCAGTAATCTTTCCGACGTGGATAATCCACCGTAATAGTTCAGTATTACTGTTAACTTACGGTCTCATTATACCGAGGTTACGCTTGAAATTACACTACGCACGACCATGTGCTCGCCCGTGTGTGACACACGGATTGACTCACGCCCATGTTCCCAGGACATGTGGCCACTGTTCTTAAAAGTGCAAAACAGTATGTACACACGGTCCAGCACATGGCCGTGTGCGCAGCTCGTGTGTTTCAAGTCAATATACACACATGGTCTGGGACATGCCCTAGGTCCAGCCTGTGTGTCCCCTGTATGCTATTTCTCAAAACAGTATGCACACAGGTCTGACGCACGCCTATGGGCCCAACCCTTGTGTTACAAAATAGTATACACACACGATTTGGCACACGATCGTCGGTGTAGCCCGTGTGTCTCCTGTAGCTTATTTGTATGGCACACGGCCTGGACACACACCCGTGTGCCTTCAAACAATAGTAATCCTGGGTAAAAATGGTAGAAAATGTAGAAAACAACAAGCAATTTCGATACCCTACCTTACGTGAAGATGCTATGAAGCATTCCTGCAAGGTTCTCGAAGCCTAAATAGAGAATTACTCAACCAATTAACAACAATTCAATAAATCATTACCACACTCAAATCACCCAACCAAAATTCAACCAAAGTTTCCAATTCCATTCAAAAATGTGCTCACCTTTGCACAACCCAAACTCGTTGAACTAGCACGATGAAATGTCCTCAACAGTATGGTCTTTGCCTAAAGAAAACCATTCGCACTCGTAAACAACCATTTCAACAGTTCAAACACAACTTCACATTAAACTCAAACCAATTTACAAAAATAATAACTTATGAGACAAACCTCTATTCGCAATGTTACTAAATAGCAAATTCCTCGATGGTATTAACAATCGAGCAAAAATGTTTTCCCACAATTTAAGAATAACTTCCATTTAAGAGAACTAATTAAATGGCATAACCTCCATTTAATGAAGGGTAGCAAATAAAAAATATATTCATAGTATATGTAGAGGTTTTACATGAAATGAAAGTAGACAGACAAATGCATGACCATTGAACCACTAGGCTCGTCATTGAAACAAGATTGCACAGAAACTAATGTATGTAACCTGTTCAAGGTCTCGGGTTCACAAAAGGGAAATCACAGAATTTTGCAAAAGTTGCAACTCGAACTTAAGTTCTCAAGTATCATATAAAGCATATAACCATAGTAGTAGAGACAGTTTCAGTGGCATGCTTCACAAAGAAAAAGTTAAAAATTCGTGGCGTTACAACTGTCTCCCCCTAGAAGAAAATTTCATCCTTGAAATTTTCCTAAAGTGAACAAATGCGGATATAGCTGATGGATCGAATCCTCTGGCTCCCAAGTGGCTTCCTCAGTACCGTGGTTTCACTAAATACCCTTAACCAAAGGTACGATTATCCTTCAAAAGACCTTTACGTCTCGTTCAAGTATTTGAACAGGTTCTTCCTCAAAATTCAGATTGGGTCGCACCTCGATCTCTTCCATTGGAACAATATGAGAGCGATCAAAACGATATTGTCTCAACATAGAGACAAGGAACACGTCGTGGATTCAGTCAAGCTTAGGGGGTAACTCAAGAGAGTATGCATAGGTCCAATCGTTTTAGAATCTGATAAGGTCTGATGAACCTCGGGCTTAGTTTACCCTTCCAGCTAAACTGGAGAACCTGTTTCCATAGTGATACCTTTAGGAATACTTTATCACAACTAAGTACTTAATGTCTTTACTTTTTAAATTTGTATAAGACTTTTATCGATCCGAAGCAGTTTTCAATCGATCTCGAATCAATCTGACTGTGTTCTTAGTCTTAGACACTAACTTAGGACTCAATAGTCGTCTCTCACCCAACTCTGTCCAACACAAAGGAGTTCGTCACCTACGACCGTACAATGCCTCGTAAGGTGCCATCTATATACTAGATTGGAAGTTATTGTTGCACGTAAACTCATCTAGCAGTAAATGATCCTCCCAACTACCCCTAAAGTCGATTATACAACTTTGGAGCATATCCTCCAAGATCTATATAACTCGCTCGGACTGTCCATCCGACTAAGGATGATACGTAGTATTGAAGTCTAGTCGCGTACCTAGCGCTTCATGAAGTTTCTTCTAGAATCGAGAGGTAAAATGTGGATCCCGATCTGAAATAATTAATCAAGACTTCCTGTAATCTCACAATCTCAGACACATAGAGCTTAGCGTGTTTCTGAAGTGAATAGTCGATCTGAATTGGTAGGAAGTGAGAAGACTTAGTCAATCAATCAACGATAACCCACACAGAATCTTTCTTAGTGGACATTAAAGGTAACCCACAGACGAAATCCATCGTCACTCATTCCCACTTCCACTGGGGATTCTTAACCGATTGCAACAACCCAGAAGGTAGTTGATGCTCGACCTTAACCTTTTAGCAAGTCAAGCGATGAGAAACGAAGGTAGTCACCTCCCGTTCCAACCTAGGCTACCAATTCAATTCTCGTAAATCTCGATACATCTTGTTACCGCCCGATTGCATAGCATATGGACTACTATGCGCTTTCTGTAGTATCGATAACCTCAGCTCTAAATCCTTAAGCACGCAAACATGGACCTTAAAGCATAAAACCCCATCGCTATTAAAACCAAACACAGTTTCACTACTCGATTCAATCATTCACAGCCGTTGAACCAACGATTCATCTTGCAAATGTTTCGCTCAAATCTGATCAATCCAATTCGATTTCAACTTAAGTTCGACTATCAAACTACAATCATCACACGAACTCAATTTTGCAAGCAATGCTCGTAGTTCCATCATCGCTTAGCGACTAAGGGCGTCAGCTACGACATTAGCTTTTCCAAGATGATACTCTATTGTACAGTCATAGTCTTTGAGTAATTCGATCCATCTACGCTGCCTCATATTCAACTCTTTCTAAGTCAGTAGATATTTAAGACTTTTGTGATCGGTATAGGTTATTCATTTATCACCATACAGATAATGTCTCTAGATTTTCAATGTGAACATGACCGCGTCCAGCTCAAGATCGTGAGTAGGGTAATTATTCTAATGTGTCTTAAGTTGTCAAGACGCATACGTGACCACCTTTCCATCTTGCATTAGAACGCAACCTAAACCAACATGTGACGAGTCGCTATAAACTACAAACACTTTACCCAATTCGAGTTGAACCAATACAGTGGCTTGTGTCAAAAAAGATTAGAGCTTCCCAAAGCTCAATTGGTGCTCCTTAGACCACCTAAACGGGACACTCTTACGCAGGAGCTTAGTTAGAGGAGATGCTATTAGAGAAAACCCCTCAACAAATCATCGGTAATAACCTGCTAACATGAGGAAACTTCGAAGTTTAAATACATTCTTTGGTTGTTTCCACTCAACCACAGCTTCAATTTTCTTGGGATCAACTCGAATCCCCTCAGCAGTAACTACATACCCTAGAAAAGAAACTTCGGATAACTAGAACTCATACTTGCTGAACTTCACGTAGAATTGCTTCTCGCGAAGTGTCTACAGTACAATTCGTAAATGCTCATCATACTCAGTCTCGATTTTAGAGTAGATTAGGATATCATCGATAAAGACCACAACAAAACGATCTAGGTACAGTTAGAAAACGCAGTTCATCAAATCCATGAACATAGTCGACACATTCGTTAGGCCGAATGGCATAACTAGGAACACATAATGACCGTAACGTGTCATGAAGGTTGTTTTGTGCACATCCTCGTCTTTAACCTTAAGCTGGTGATATCCAGATAGAAGGTTTATCTTTGAAAACAATGAAGCTCCATGGAATTGGTCGAACAAATTATCGATTATTGATAAAGGATACCTGTTCTTAATGGTCAATTTATTCAACTAAAGGTAGTCAATACACATTCTCATTGTGTCATCCTTCTTTTTAACAAATAGTACAGGTGCTCCCCACGAAGACACTCTCGATCGAATGAACCCTCAATCGAGAAGTTCCTACAACTGAGCCTTCAGCTCAACAAGCTCCTTCGATGTCATGCGATAGGGAGCTATGGACACCGGTGCAGTACTTGGTAACAAATCGATACCAAAATCGACCTCTCGATTTGGCACTACACCAAGTAGCTCATCAGGAAAGACATCCAAAAAATCTTTGATGGTCCAGATGTCGCTGATAGTTAATTTAGCAGGTGCAGTATCCGTGATAAAGGCCAGATACACCTCACAACCTTTTCTTACCAGTTTCTTGGCCACAAAAGCATAGATTATGTTGGATAAGTAACATCAATGTTCACCAATCACCATTATCTCCTCACCTATTTCTATTCTCAAGATGACCCTCTTGGTTGTACAATCCAGACTAACCTTGTGTTCAACTAACCAATCCATACCCAGTATAAAGTCAAACTCTCTAAATAGAAGCTCCATCAGATTAGCCGAGAAAATCACCCCTTGAATCTCTAGCAGCACTCACTTAAACACTTTGTCAACCCAAACGGATTAACCCAAAGGACTAATCACAGAGATTACATTAGCAGTATACTCAGCCAATACATTCAATTTCATAGATATAGTACTAGCTATATAAGAGTGAGTAGAACCAATGTCAATTAAAGCATAATAAGGTACATAATGAATGTAAAATGTACCAATAATAACATCAACGTCATCCTTGTCCTTACGATGTCAAGCTGCATAGATAAGAGCAAGTTGTCAAGCCTCAGTTTGTGTCGCACCTCTGTCCAATGCTCCTCTACCCCGACCAACACTACTACTAGCTCTACCAAAACCACGACCCCTAGTCGACTGTGCTATCACTCTCGGAGATGGCATAGTGCTCGAAACTATAATCGATGTCAGAGCTGGATTTGATCAGATCGTTGGGGACACTCTCGTACGTAGTGCTCTAATGACCCACATCTAAGACACACTCTCGTCTTCCTCCAGCACTCGTCCAAGTGGCATCTCTTACAGTAATCACAACGCGCTACAAAATTGGAGCCCACTGATGCCTTAACTCTCAGAGGTCAATCAAGTCTAACTCGTTTCTTAGGGCGTAAACCAAAACTAACAGGTCCAATATCTCTCTTGGCTATACTCTGAGCCCTCTCTTGCTCTTTCCTTTCATGCGCAGTGCACTTAACTTCTTCTGTGATTTTGACCTTGTCAACCAAAACAGCGAAAACTCACTCCCGCTGGAAAGCTATTAAAATCCTTAACTCAAACCTTGATCCCTCCTCAAATCGCACGCACTTATCTTGCTTAGTGGCGACCAATGCTCGAGCATACCTGCTTAATCTCAAAAACTTGATTTCGTACTTAGTTACAGATCTCTCACCCTATTCCAGCTCATGAACTCCCGACGATGAGCCTCGATGTAGTTGGCTCCCACATACTTACCCTGAAAAGTAGTCTTAAAGTGATCCCAAGTCATTAACCCCAACTGGGTACCCTACTCAACAATCAACCACCACTGGTACGTCTCGTCCCGTAGTAGAGATATGGCACCTCTCAGTTTCTGTGCCGTCATACAATCTATGTCATCCATAATACACTCGATTGCCTCGAGCCAATATTCTACTACGGTGGGAGCAACTCCAATGACTCTTCTGAACAACTCGGCTTCGTTCGAACGAAGTTGCTCTATAACTAATCCTCAAGCTACAGGTCCAACACAGGTCTCAAAGACCCTCTCAATACTGGCAGCATAGCTTAGGACACGAAATCATCCCCGATCGACTCAACCTAAGACCTCGTCTCAGCAGTAGGAGTACCAATGGTCTCGCTAGTCTCTAGGATGAGGATATTTCTCATGGAAGATTACTCAACTCGAGCTCTTCCATGATGCCCATGGCGCCCACACATACCACGTCCACAAATTTCTCATGAACTTATCTTATAATGTCTACAATATCAGAAGCGCACAAATCAATTAAAAGTTTAATCAGAATTTTTCCAACATGCTATGTCAAATAACAGTTCAGTCATAATTCAGCTAGTAATAGTTTAATCATAGGTCAACTAACACAGTACAGTATGCTTATGAATGTTTTAAAAGGCACTTACAGGCGCGACATCGAAGACTCGATCTTTCTAAATCAATTATTCAATTCTTATTTTAGCATAACCACATTCTAACTTATTAGGTAGACCTATTACACAGTTCGAGTGTTGCCAAACTTGACTATGATACCACTAAATGTAACACCTTAAACTCGACCTAGATGAAACGATAGAGTCCTAAACATCACATTACTACTACAAGGCAAATATATTAGCTTGACATAAAGAAAACATAGTTTAAGTCATAATCTTAAGTTCAGTAAAAATTTAACATAAATCAAGCAGAAATAACAAAGTAACATAAGTCTTAAAGTTCAACCCTAGATGTCCATAGTAGAATACTACTAGCTTAACTATAAACTCTAAAACTCTTAGCGTGACCGAGCTCCCCATCCGCCAACCATTATGTTTGAGAAGACCGTGAAACATAAATAAATACGTCACTGTGAAACATAAGCCTACGTTATGAATCTCATTTGCATGATTTGTAAAAACATGTATTCAGTTTTAAAATCAAATTAGGCAGTTATTTCTCAGTTCATTGTAGCTTAGCTATGTTTACATTGTCAGAACTAGTTCGGTAGTAATACGCAGTGTTTTTACAGTGTCACTGCCAGTTCAATAGTAATATTGCAGTGTTTACAGTGTCATTGCTAGTTTAGTAGTAATATTGTACTGTTTACAGTGTTACTGCCAGTTCAGTAGTAATGTCGCAGTGTTTACAGTGTCACTGCCAGTTCAGTAGTAATGTCGCAGTGTTTACAGTGTCACTGCCAGTTCAGTATAGCATTGCAGTATTTACAGTGTTACTGCCAATTCAATAATCTTTCCAACATGGATAATCCAACGTAACAGTTTAGTCGCTAACCAGTCCCGTGTTTTGATTCACGTTGTATACATGCATAACAGCCTCCAATAATCAATTTATATCATGAACCCTACAGTTAACTTATGGTCTCATTATATCAAGGTTACGCTTGAAATTACACTGCACACGGCATGCCACATGACTATGTGCTTGCCCATGTGTCAAACACAGCTCGGCACACATTCGTGTGTAACATGTAGCATGGTACACGCCCGTGTTCCCAGCCCGTATGCAAACTGTACTTGGAAGTGTAAAATAGTATGTACATAGGGTCTAGCACACGGTCATTTGCGCAGCCCATGTATCTCAAGTCAGTATACACACATGATTTGGGACACGTCCGTGGGTCTAGTCCGTGTGTCCCCTATAAGCTATTTCTCAAAATAGTATGCACATATGGTTTGATGCACGCCCGTGGGCCTAGCCTGTGTGTTACAAAATAGTATACACACACAGTCTGGCACATGGTCGTGGGCGTAGCTCGTGTGTCTCATGTAGCATATTTGTATGGCACACAGCCTAGACACACACCAGTGTGCCAGGCCATGTGCCTTCGAACAGTAGAAATCCTAGGTAAAAATGGAAAAAAATGCAAAAAACAACAAGGGATTTCGGTACTCTACCTTACGTGAAGATGCTACAGAGCATTCTTGCAAGGTTCCGAAGCTTAAATAGAGAATTACTCAACCAATTAACAACAATTAAAGAAATCATTACCACACTCAAATCACCTAACCGAAATTTAACCAAAGTTCCCAATTCCATTCCAAAATGTGCTCACCTTTGAACAACCCGAACTCACCAAACTAGCGTGATGGAATATCCTCAATAGTATGGTCTTCGCCTAAAGAATGCCATTCGCACTCATAAACAACCATTTCAATAGTTCGAACACAACTTCAGATTAAACTTAAACCAATTTACAAAAATAATATCTTACGAGACAAACCTCTATTCACAGTGTTTCTAAATAGTGAATTCCTCAATGGTATTTCTAACAATCGAGCAAAAATGTTTTCCCATGATTTAAGACTAACTTACTATAATCTCCCAGAATAAAGATAAGACCAAAGAAAAAGAGAAGAAGAAGAAGAGCATTAATGTTCTTCAACCTTTAAGAGAACTAATTAAATGGCATAACTTTCATTTAACGAAGGGTAACAAATAAAATATATATTCATAATATACGTAGAGGTTCGAGCCCAAAACCAGAGAGAAGACAGATAGATGCATGACCATTGAACAACTAGGCTCATCGTTGAAACAAGATTGCACAGAAATTAATTTATGTAACTCGTTCAAGGTCTCGGGTTCACAAAAGGGAAATCATAGAATTTTGCAAAAGTTACAACTTTAACCTAATTTCCCAAGTATCACACAGAGCACATAACCACAGTAGCAAAGACAGTTTCAGTGGCATGCTTGACAAAGAAAAAGTTAAAAATTCAAGGCGTTACAAAATTATTAGGTCAAATAATAATAAAATAATCTAGACTAATTAGAGTTCGACTAAAACAAATAAGTAAAGTTTAATTGGGAGATTACCTTTCAAATTTGATTGAAATATGAGGCATACTCAACAAATCTCCATCTTGACCCATATTTTCATAACACCATCTTTCCAAAGCCTGCCACGAGCCTATCTTGAACTATGCATGGAATTAACTGAGTCAAATCTATGCTTAGAAGCTAGAAGACTTCTAGTATTCGACTTGTGCACTGCAAAATCAAAACTAACCCGGGTCTGATTTTCACGAACACAATGCCAGAACTTTCCGAAACCTGCATCCAAAAGAGAACCTCTCTTCAACGAAATGATTGTACATTTTTCATTCTTGTGACCAAGTTGTCTCTACTCCAAACGAGTTGACTTCGACTCCGTAATGGACGTGGGAAGTCCTATTTAACCAGTCATTGTAGAACATTCTAGAATATAAAGACTGTCGGTTCTTTTACCTTTTAGCAAAACGAGAGCCCTATGAGAAACTTTAGTGTCGCTCGACTCAATGTTGATTCTACAACCTTTCGAGTCTAAAATACTCAAGGAGATGAGATAATTTTGTAAATTAGGTAAATACTTGACATATGACAGTATCCTGATCGTCCCATCAAGCATCCTGATTTTAAAAGTACTAATACTAATTACCTTACAGGATAAACCGTTTCCCATGTGCATAACTTCTCCTTCAATCAAACTATATGTGGAAAGAACATCCAGAATCTAGGATCCACTAGGATGTAAGCTTGAAGCTTTCGCTCGTTGACACTAACAAGAAACCATCACCGCTTTTGTCGGCCAAATTAACACCAACTACATCTTCCTCATTACTCTCAACAAACCTTTTATTTCGTAGTTTATAACAATTTGCTTTGACGTGACCTAACTTCTTATAATAGCAACACCTTTTGTCTTGCTTCTTTGATCCAACCAAAACGGAAGCTTGCCTATTTGCCTTGTTATCCGAACTAAACTCATTGTCAACTTTGTCTGTAATAGCCCATTTTTCAGTTGTGTCGAAAATAATTGTTTCAATACCACAAATTCGACGAGTGAGTCCGAAAATATTATTATTTGATATTTATGAGTTAAAAATAGTATAATGAATATTAATTTGAACATTTATATTATTTGAATTAATGGTTAAGTTCAAGTGGTTTTGAAAAGAAAAAAAGTTTCAGGTTCTCGTTTTTGTTAACAGAGCCCATAAATATTTTTATTAAATATTTAGAGAGTTACTATTTATGCATATTGAAGTTCGACTTGGAAATTGTAGTGATTTGATTGTTAATTAAAAAAAATATGATTAAATTGCATAAAAAATAAAAGTGCAATTTATAAAAGGATTATAATTTGAAATAAATAGGAGGGACTAAAGTGACAATTATTCCTTGAAAATGGATAGTGACGTTAGGTGAGTGAATATGTGGTTTTTGTTATGCTTTAATTACTTAAATAAATAAATAAAAAAGGAAAGGAAGTGGTGGAGATTTATTTAGTTTTTATAATATATATATGTAGTAAGTGGTTGAAAGAAAGAAATAAAAATATAAAATCTTTCTTTCATTCCTTTCTTAGGGTTTTTAGGTTCAAGTTTCAAATTGGTAAGCTTAAATTAGTCATTTTTTCGTGATTTTTATATATTTGGAATCCCGATACCTTAATCTAAGGTTTTTAGGTTCAAGTTTTAAATTGGCAAGCTTAAAATAGTTATTTTTTGGTAATTTTTATATATTTGGTATCCCAGTACCTTAATCTAGTTAGCCCGAGGATTTATTACCGTTAAAATTTTAGGGATTTTCCATTAATGGTTTTGAAGTGTTTTGTATTTTAAGGGATGAATTATTTAAGTTGATGGCTAAATATAAGTATCTTGTTAAATGATTTTTAGTGATTTTGAGTTTATAGAATTATTTAAAAAAATAGGTACAAATGTAAAGTGAATAAAAGTTATTATAAACTCATAATAAAATGGCTAGTTTTATTATTTGCATGGATGATGATTAAATTATAAATTTTGGTTAAAAAATTTAATTGCATGAAAGTTAAATGGGTTGTAAACTAGAATTAAATATTTTAAATTTTTGGAATGATTAAATTGATGAGAATTATTATCTAGATCAAGAAATGAAGCTATCATATTTAATTCAAGGAAACGTTAAAGTTCGGTATAGTCATCAGCTTTGTTTGGCAATCATTTTAGTCGAGGTAAGTTCGTAAATTTATTAAATAAATTATATGTTATTTCATGAACTCAAGACATAACTATTAATGTTGAAATTGAGTTTGATTGTTTGAGATAATTATGTGATGAGTTGGGATAACTAGTAATTATGTTTAAGTTGGGTATTATAATTAGAAAATATGAAATATATGGATATGAGCTTGAAATGGTATAATTGAAATGAAATTATAATTGAAGGTCATGACTAAAATAATGAAAGGATATAATTAAATTCATGTGAAAAAAAAAACTTAATTAATTAGATGATATGTTAGTTATTATTTATGTAATGAATGAATTAAATTGAATTGTATATGGTACTTAATAAATTGAACTAAATTGCATTATTAGCAAAATTGATCTACTGTTTGATAAATAAGAACCATTTGGATGTGTGCTCGAATGGCAAAATATGAAGTAAGTTTTATTTTAACTATGGATTTAGTTTATTTCAATAATAGTGTTGATAAAGTTATATACATAAATATATACATGTGAAATATGTATAATGCAAAGTAAATAAAAATGTGAAATAAATTTCGATGGATCAAATAAAGGTTTCGAACACAATGTTTCTTGTATTCATGCTGACGACCATAAACATATTCATGCTGACGAGCATAAACATATTCATTCTGGCGAGCATAAACATATTCATGCTGACGACCGTAAACGTATTCATGCTAGCAAGCGTAAACGTATTCATGCTGGCAAGCGTAAATGTATTCATGCTGATGAACGTAAACGTAATGAACTTGCATATCGAATACTTTTATAAGGATCCATCGAAATAATAAAAGTTAATTCCTATGATAATATTCAAAGGAAGTATTAAAGGCTTCTAAGTATAAATACGTGGAAGTTAATTGAGATCAACTCTGAATTATTGATTTATGTTGAACATCGATGGTTCATGTGGATTAAATATTCTATGACCTGGAAGATATTTAATATGGTTCAACGGATGTTAAAGGCTTAAACGAATATGTATATATATTGTTACATGAATATGGTCAAGACATGCGAATCGGAAATGTTGATACAAATGGTTGAGATGAGGAAGTTTGCTTATTGAACATATGATGGATGATATATATATTTATTGTGTTATTATTTCAAGTTACATTAATTGTTGAAATTATATATTTCTTGGTGATACTCACCAACTTTATGAGGTTGTGTTAAATAGGAAAGGAATGTTTATATAAAATGGTGTGTGAATTGGTTATGTGAAAATATATGTATGAATTGAGACATGAGATTTAGACAAGTGACATGCAAGGTGATTGTTAAGGGTAAATGTGATGCTTGGTTTATATGTCAAATGTGTTTTTCATGGATAAGTTTGATATCATGATAAAGTATATGTTTACATACGAACTCACTAATCGTGTGAGATTTTTTATGTGTATAGAAAATCATCAAACTCATGATTCTAATATTAAATTATCTTGTAAAAGGTTTAAAGTTTCAACCTTCATGATAAGTTGAATTTAAGTTTATTACGAATTTACTAAGCTTTAAGTAAGCTTATCTCTTTTGATTTTTTCTTCCTTACAGACCGTCGGATACAAGCTGCCAATTGGATTACTTTTGGACGTCACGCTATCTTGTAATTAATCGTTCATTTTGGTCTGGTTATAAATGGCATGTAAATAGGATTATTTTGTTATAATGTAATTAGGTGGTAATGGTCTAATATTTGTTTAGTATAAAGTCCTTACTTTGGATAAGTGTTAAGTCTAAATTGTAAATCAAGTCTTTTGTTTAAGAGAACATGTCATAATTTATGATGTTTAGGAAATTTTTGGTTGAGCATTGCTACTGACTTGAGTTGTTTCGGTAGAACTCAATAAGATATTGGTAGAAGTACAGGGGATAGAAGACCTTGGCTACTGACTTGAATTGTTTCGGTAGTAGTCATTAGAGTATCAGTAGTACTCTGACTTGTTCCGGTAGTTTAGACCTAGTTATCAGTAGAAGCCCCAGGTCAAAACTAGTTTGCTTACTAGAATCCGTTGTGTCGGTAGAAGCCTTGATGGTATAGGTAGAAGTAATCCATATTTTAACTTTGAAATCTATTTTAGCTATAAAGAAATTCAAATTATTTTTAAAAGTCGGTTTTGTTAGCATCCAATAAAAAAATATATGGTTTTAAAGACCTGAAAATTGTTCCATAAATGTGTATAATCTGTGGTAACATCCTTTTGCTTGGGTCCGGTGATCGGGCATGGTAAAGGATGTTACATTTAGTTGTATCAGAGCTATTGTTTAGTCGATTCTAGGACTGAATATAGCATGTATTGAGTCTAGATATACATGTCACTTTATAACATGTGATTGTGTGATAACTCCCAATCAGTTTAACTTGTTCTCTTTTTATTAACGATGTCAATCGAATCCAATCAAGTAGATTTCGACGGAGTAAATAGTTATGCTCCAGGCACCGATCAAGGGGCTACGCATGAGTTTCACAAGCTTAGACGAAGTTCATGGTGAATTGTTGTTAAATGTAATTCAACGGTAATTTATATTCCTGCTTTCTAGTTAAATGATTTATATATATGTGAAATTACTTTGATTATTTAAGTAACGTGAGAGTTGCAAATATCTATGTATAAATCAAATTCAGAAGAGAGTATAGTAGTGTTTCTTAGAAGGGTATTAGTTTTATATGTGAATGAAATGAATTTAGATATGTACACGAAAATGAAAAGGTGCCTCTGATTGCACTTTGGTACCTCTGTCTTGCATTTATGATGCCCCTAGAAATAAATAATAATTTAGTATGTGAACAGAGTAGTGATGAACTAGTTAAGTTGATATGGAAGTTTTCTCGAATCTGTATATTATTGACATAATGAATAAATGAAAAAAAAAAACTATGAACAATGTATTTTGTGAAATATTAGCTGACATGTTATAATTGTTAAATAAACTATCGTTACAATGACTAAGATTGTCATAAATGTAAAAGTAGCATAAGGTAGATGAGACATGACTAAATGATGAAATATGGAAATTAGTCTAAGAAATAAAATATGTTATTGAAAGTGAAAGACATTGTTACATGAAATGTCAAGATGAGATCTAAATTGTTAAGTAAGTAAAAGTGAAAAGTGAAATATATAATAAGAATTATTAGTGAAATAATGAGAGAGTATTAAATATTGTGACAAGTTATATGTGATAATGAAAGAGGAAGATATAAATTATACAAAGTATTATTATGAGGATTAAATAGTAAAATGGTATAAAAGTAATGTGTGTATGTTATAACCTGTCCAACTAGACGAGATAAGAACTATTGGGATATTAGTGGTATACCGTTAAGGAATCTTAGCGCACTCTCAGATTATTAGCACGTCAGTGCTCTCTGATATGCACATCTATACTCTCTTTTTATCCGCTTCGACGGTGTTCCATTATCTGCTTGGATGGTGTTCTATTTTGTTTCATATATCTGGTGTGTTCTGCTAAGTCTACTAGACCTTTGAAAAATGTACAAACTATTTTAATGATTATTAAATTATATATTATATGTGTTGAAAAGTTATGTAATTGGAAAATATAAGAAATCTATCGTTGAGATAAGAAAAGTAAATTATCTAAAATTTGAGCTAATTTGAACAGAGATCTGAATGCAAATATGTTGTTTCTTTTATGAGATGTAAATGACCAAAAATTTGAGACACTTTTATATGCACTAAGTTAGTAACAAAAAAGACTTTGTCAGATGGGTTACATGAGTATATTATTAAAGAAATGAACCCTTTAGGCTAAAACGTCATAGTTGATTTGGTCTGCAAATAGGATTCACTGAGAATTCAAGATTACGACTTTTATGTTGATTTGATGTTATTGTCTTTTTAATAAATATGGCACTATCTTAAAAACAAATTTATTGAAAATACTAGAGTGAAGAATATGATTTCAACTATATCTATATAGAATTTGATCCGAAGGGCCATGACATATTTTTGTGCGTAAGTCTCATATTTTAGAAAAAAAAAAAAGTTGATTGGGTACTAACCATTTTCGAGTCTACATGGGTTTTATTCGACTAAACGTCACTTTGGAGACATAATTGTATTATTCTAAGAATGAAAGAAGAGTTGATGAGTGGTAGTTAGATTCTAGTAATTAAATAATGTCAAAAAAAAAATTCATTGCTTCGTATTGAAGACCTATTGAACTGTTGAAAAGCAATTCAGTGTTATTGAAACAGAGTTACTAGTGACCATGGATGAACATGAAATATCAGGGGTTTGTACTAAAATGTCTGATATGCCAATAGGTCAAAGTTGAATATCAAGATTTTTTTTTAATTATTATAATCTTTTATGAAATCTGAATGGGAATGGAGCGAGAACAAGCTAGTGCAAACATATTTTTTTTTTAATTTGGTCAATCGAAGAGTCCTTCAAATATATGGTAATCGTAATTATGTTCAAGTGAGAAATTTCGAGGACGAAATTTTCTTAAAGGGGAGAGAGTTGTAACAACTCATTTTTTAGTGGTGTCGGAAACAGTGGTATTTACAAGTTCGATGAGTGAGTCCGTAAATATTATTTGATATTTACAAGTTAAAAAATAGTATAATAAATACTAATTTGAACATTTATATTATTTGAATTAATGGTTAAATTAAAGTGGTTTTGAAAAAAAATAAAGTTTCAGGTTCTTGTTTTTGTTAACCGAGCCCGTAAATATTTTTATTAATATTTACGAAGTTACTATTTATGCATATTGAAGTTTGGTTTGGAATTGTAGTGATTTGATCGCTAATTAAAAAAGAGGATTAAATTGCATAAGAAGTAAAAGTGTAATTTATAAAAGAATTATAATTTGAAATAAATAGGAGGGTCCAAAGTAGGAATTATTCCTTGAAAATGGGTAGTGGCGTTAGGTGAGTGAGTGAATTAATTACTTAAATAAATAAATAAAAGAGGAAAAATGAGGTGGAAATTTATTTAGTTTATATAAATATATATTGTAAGTGGATGAAAGAAAAAAATAAAAATATAAAAAAAAAAATTATTCTGTTTCATTCAAAGGAAGCAGGGGAGAAAAAAAAATGAGAGAAAAGGCTTAGGGTTTTTAGGTTGAAGCTTTAAATTGGTAAGTTTAAATTAGTTATTTTTTCGTAATTTTTATTTATTTGGTATTTCGGTATCTTAATGTAGTTAACGAATTTAATTCAAGGGAAAGTTAAAGTTCAGTATAGTCATCGGTTTTGTTTGGCAACCGTTTTAGTTAACGTAAGTTCGTAAATTTATTAATAAATTATATGTTATTTCATGAACTCCAGACATATCTATTCATGTTGAAATTGAGTTTGATTGTTTGAGATAATTATGTGATGAGTTGAAATAACTAATGATTATGTTTAAGTTGGGTATTATAATTAGAAAATATGCAATAAATGGATATTAGCTTGAAATGGTATAATTGAAATGAAATTATAATTGAAGGTCATGACTAAAATAACGAAATGATATATTTAAATTCATGTGAAAAAGTAGGCTTAATTAATTAGATGATATGTTAGTTATTATTTAAATTATGAATAAATTAAATTGAATTGTATATGGTAATTAGTAAATTGAGCTAAATTGCATTATTAGCTAAATAGATATTATGTTTGATAAATAAGAACCATCTGGATGTATGCTCGTAATGACTTGATGTGAAGTAAATTTTATTTTAACTATGGACTTAGTTTATTTCAATAATAATGTTGATAAAGTTATAAATGTAAATATATACATGTGAAATATGTATAATGCAAAGTAAATAAATATGTGAAATAAATTTCGATGGATCAAATAAAGGTTTTGAACGCAATGTTTCTTGTATTCATGTTGACGAGCGTAAATGTATTCATGCTGGCAAGCGTAAACGTATTCATGTAAATGTATTCATGCTGGCGAGCGTAACCGTATTCATACTGACGAGCGTAAACGTATTTATGCTGGCGAGCATAAACGTAATGAACTTGCGCATTGAATACTTTTATAAGGATCCATCGAAATAATAAAAGTTAATTCTTATGGTATTATTCAAAGGAAGTATTAAAGGAAGTATAAATACAAGGAAGTTAAATGAGATCAACTCTAAATTATTGATTTATGTTGAACATCAATTATTCATGTGAATTAAATATTCTCTAACCTGGATGATATTTAATATGGTTCAAGGGATGTTAAAGGCTTAAACGAATATATATATATATATATATATTGTTACATGAATATGGTCAAGATATACGAATCAGAAAATGTTGATAAAAATGTTTGAGATGAGGAAGTATGCTTATTGAACATATGATGGATGATATATATACTTAATGTATTATTATTTCAAGTTACATTAATTGTTGAATTTATATGTTTCTTGGTAATACTCACCAACTTTATGAGGTTGTGTTGAATAGGAAGGGAATGTTTATATAAAATGGTGTGTGAATTGGTTATGTGAAAATATATGTATGAATTGAGACATGAGATTTAGACAAATGAGATGCAAGGTGATTGTTAAATGTAAATGTGATGTTCAGTTTATACGTCAAATGTGTTTTCCATGGATAAGTTTAATATCATGGTAAAGTATATGTTTACATACAAACTCACTAACCGTATGAGATTTTTGGTGTGTATAGAAAATCATCGAACTCATGATTCTGATATTAAATTATTTTGTAAAAGGTTTAAAGTTTCAATCTTCATGATAAGTTGAATTTAAGTTTATTACGAATTTACTAAGCTTTAAGTAAGCTTGCCTCGTTTGATTTTTTTCTTCCTTGCAGATCGTCGGATATGAGCTACCGATTGGATTACTTTTGGAGGTCACACTATCTGGTAATAAATCGTTCATTTTGGTCTGGTTATAAGTGGCATGTAAATGGGATTGTTTTGTTATAATGTAATTAGGTAGTCATGGTCTAATATTTGTTTCGTATAAAGTCCTTACTTTGGATAATGGTTAAGTCTAAATTGTAAATCAAGTCTTTTGTTTAAGACAACATGTCATAATTTATGATGTCTGGGAAATTTTTGGTTGAGTATTGTTACTGACTTGAGTTGTTTCAGTAGAACTTAATAAGATATTGGTAGAAGTACAAGGTATAAGAGACCTTGGCTACTGACTTGAATTGTTTCGGTAGTAGTCATTAGAGTATCGGTTGTACTCTGACTTGTTTCGATTGTTTAGACTTGAGTACTGGTAGAAGCCCCAAGTCAAAACTAGTTTGCTTATTAGAATCCGTTGTGTCGGTAGAAGCCTTGATGGTATCGGTAGAAGCCTTAATGGTATCGATAGAAGTAATCCATATTTCAACTTTTAAATCTATTTTAGCTTTTAAGGAATTCAAATTATTTTTAAAAGTCGATTTTGTTAACATCTGATAAAAAAATATAGGGTTTTAAAGACCTAAAAATTGTTCCATAAATGTGTATAATCTGCGGTAGCATCCTTTTGCTTTGGTCCGGTGATTGGGTAAGGTAAGGGGTGTTACATTTTCTTTACTTAACAAAAAACCTTTCACATCCTCGAACATGAGTTTGTCTTTGTCATAAATCGGGATCTCCCTAAAAGACTTTTATGAAAGAGATAAAGAGCACAATAATAGTATAGTCTGATCTTCATCGTCAATTTTAACCTCAAAATTTTTTAAATCATTCAAAAGAGTAATAAATTGACTAATATGATCTTTAAAAAGCTCACATTCATTCATGTGAAAAGTAAATAGACATTATTTCAACACTAAACGGTTAACTAGAGACTTAGTCGCATAAAGAGTTTCTCGAGGCACAACTGGATTACAGATAGAGCATTTTCATCAAGCTCTTCTCATTCTATCTTATTTAGATTCTTAGGCTTTTTCTCAATAGCGACCTTTTTCAAGTTAGTTTGAACTAAAATTGTCATCATCCAAAGTTGCCACATATTGAAATGTGTGACACCATCGAACTTCTCAATGTCAAACCTTGTTGTTGTCATCTCTGAATGGGTTGATCTGCGAAAATCGAACTATCTCTGATACCACTTGTTGGGGATTGATCCGGTTAAGTAACGAACAAGTAAAATAGCAGAAGAAATTGAGAAATTGAACACACAAGTTTAAAGTGAAAAAACCCATCCAAAGAGGATAAAAAACCATATGTAAATATAATTTTACCATAATGACAAAAGAACGAAAAATACAGATAAAAAACTAAACCTTGAAACTCGAAAACAAAGAACCCTCAAAACGTAAACACAAAATTATTCTAAAGTGTTATGAGTTCTAATATTTTGAAGGGTGTATTTTCTAAGGTTGTTGTCGAAACCATTTTTTGAAAAACATTTTGAATTATATTTTGAAAATTGAAAATGGAGTCGTCATCAACTTTTTTTTAAATAGGTGTGATTGGATCACCTTAAAATTTTTAAAATCATTAAAATAACAATTTTGGTCTTTGAAACCAGAAAAACGAGTTCAGGAGTCGATTACGCATAAGGATTAGCACCCTCACACGCTCAAAATTGGTACCTAGTTGATTATTTTTAATGTCTTAATTGTTGAAAATAAAAAATTCGAGAAAAATTTAAATTGTTATCCTTAAATACATGAATGACATGTTTCAATATTGTTTAAAAAATTAATTTTTACGAAGAAAGCTTATTATTTCAAGTTAATAGAGAAGAAAAGTCATCCAGTAAGTTAAGACACAACAATTCGAATTTTCAAAAATAACGAGCATTTCTAATTATTACCTTAAAATCTCTATTTTTTAGTTTTAAATAGGATATTCGATTATCTCGGTTCAAAGAGAAAATCACACCCAGTGAGTTAAAGCATGATCCTTTTGAATTCCCGAAATAAAGAACATTGCCTCGATTTTTTTGAAAACTATTTATGTATTTTAAAAAAGAATTAAAATGTCATGCAAAAATAAATGAATGAGTATGTACATAATTTATAATTATATTGACAAAATAATAAAAAATACATGAATAAAATAAATTAAATGAATACAATTAATAACACAATAAAATAATAACTAGGAGTAAATAAAATCACAATATAATCGTAGTAATAATGACAATAAATATTAATTAATTAATTAATAGTATAAATATAGGAAATACAATATAAGAAAACTCTAAAATAGTCAAGTCAAATATACAATAAGATATGTAATTAATTTAAAGGAAAAAAATATGGCATATAAATAAATAAAAATATCAATTAATAAATATATTAAATACAATCATAAAAATATCTAACATAATTAAATTAAGGATTAATCAACATGTAATTAAATAAAAAAACATAAAATTTAATGATAAATAAATAAATAATCAAATAAGATAAATAACAATAAATGCAAATTAAATAATAAATAATAAAAGATATAACAATAAAATGTCATGAAGATAAATAACAACAAGATAAATAAACAAAAAAAATAAAAATTAAATGCTAAAATAAAAAAATAAATCTAAACAATAAAAATAGTTGGGATTAGTCATGAAAATAAATGACAAATAAATAAATAAACAAAAAATCAATAAATTAAATATCAAAATAAACAACTAAATATAAATAATAATAATAAAGAAGGCGAACTCCAACGAGCTCCGAGCAAACTCAAAGGAAGCCATGAGTCTCACATGCTCGGTGGAAGCCAAAGACGAATCAACACCAAAAGGTGAAAAAAAGCTAGATTTATATTTGTTTTTTTAGTTTTAAAAGAAAAATATATATATAAATGCAAATCGATACCTCAGTATTTACTTTAAATTTTCTTTGAATGTATGTCTCAAAAAAAATCTTTGAGTGTTGTATAAAAAAATTTCTGAATCTTATTCCCAAAAAAATTCCTCCCTATTACATTTGATTTCGTGTTTTTATAACACAAAAAAATTTACATATTTTTTTATGATTTTCCTTCTTTTTTTTATTTTTTTGCAGATTTGCAAATCTTCAAGATTTTCGAACAAAGGCAGCGATGGCCAAGCATCCAAGGTAGATTTTAAGTTTTTTTTCGTTTTTTAGTTTAGGGATTTTTTTGGGTTTTGTAAAAAAAAATTAAACTTAAAAGCCCAGACGAAATTGGGCTGTAACAATTGTAAAAGAGTATTTATAAGTTAAATTCGTAGGTTAAATAATAAATAATAATAATTTAGATTAATCAAAGGTTAACTGAAACAAATATACAAAATTTAATTAAAAAAATTATCTTTCAAATTTAATTGAAATACGAGACATACTTAACAGTTATCCAAGGATGGTTCAACATTATTTGCCTTTATCTTCATGTCCTAACCTATGTATCTTGAGAGACATTAGATTTTTTAGGGTAAATTACACCAACAGTCACTCAACTTTGATTTGAGGAAACAAACAGTCATATGATTTACATTTCAGTCACTCAACTTTAAAAATATGACAAAACGGTCCTTTTTCACATTTTCTATCACAAACATCACGGAACAGTGATATGGCAGTTGACCCGTTGGTGGAGTGTGAAAAATGTCCAGCTGGTCGGTTACATTTAACACAACAGTCACTCAACTTCGAAAATGTGACAAAATAGTCACAAACATTGTCGAAAAGTGACAAAACAGTCACTAACTCAACCCCCTCCTCCGCCATTCCTCCATCCATCACCTTCCACTATCTCTCCGTTGTTGACCTCCCTCTTACATCATCCCAACCACTCTCCCTTCTCTTCCATGTCATCTGCCTCAACAACCCCGACTTTTTCCGCGCCCTCCTTGCCATCTCCAACAACTATACACTTAGCGTTGTTATCTTCAACTTCTTCTGCACCAAATTCGCTTTCGAAGTCGTTTCCAATCTTAACATTACGGCTTATTGTTTTTGCGTCTTTGTCACCGGTTCCCTTCTGTAAAAACACCCAATCATTTCTAGCTTTAACCCAATTAAAAACACCCAAAGCTAAGTCAGATTTCTTGTAAAAACCCAAAGCTTTAACAATTCACACCACTTTCACAACAAAAAAACAATCAGTTTTCACATCTAAGTTTTCTTGGCACTGCTCAAACAACTTACTCAAAACAACATCAAGTTGATTAGAATCAATAGAAGGTTCAATTAAGGAATTAAGAACCTGTTGACCTTGAGCAGAGAGGTTGTTATGAGTCCAACGCTTCCCACAGTTGAAGTCACGTGATTGGCCGAGACGATTTCGGGTTTGGACTAGTGGGTCAATAGGATGTTGGGACTTAGAATTATGTCGAAGAAGGAGGTCTTGAAAGATTGGAGTCGAGGGAGGAGGTAAATTAGGTTGTAAAGTTGAGTTTTGTCGAGTAAAGTGAGTATGGTTTGAAGTTGGGTTATGAAACCTTTGTCAGTAAAATTCTGAGCTTTGCGCTTGAGAAGTTGGGTAAAAGAGACATATATACGAGACTTTGTAGAGTTAATACCTTTGATGGTGGCACCAAGGTATGTTTTGATAATGAGAAAAAAACAATCTGGGATTTGAAATTTGGGTCTTGAAGCTTTCTAGGTATTTGTCTTCTAATGAAGTTTTCTTATAAAGACCCGAACCTCCTCCTCCTCCTCCTTTTTTCTTCTTCTTCTTCTTCTTCTTCTTTACTCCTTTTTAAACCCTAAAATATGTTGATATGGGTGTTGAGTTAGTGACTGTTTTGTCATTTTTCGATAACGTTAGTGATTGTTTTGTTACATTTTCAAAGTTGAGTGATTGTTGTGTTAAATGTAACCGGTCAGCTGGATGTTTTTCACACTCCACCGACCCCGTCAACTGCCATGTCACTGTTCCGTGACGTCTCTATGACGAAAACGTGAAAAATGACTATTTTGTCGTATTTTTAAAGTTGAATAACTACAATGTAAACTAAATGATTATTTTTTCAAATCAAAGTTGAATGACTGTTGGTATAATTTACATTTTTTTATTTTAATTTTTATAAAAGACAATGATTTAGCCATGGTTTAAAGCTTACTTTATCAAATCCCTTCATCGACTATGAGAAAGTCCAACAAATTAAAAAAAAAATCTAGAAGATTAGAAGGAAAGCGCTACCTTAGCTCTCCTTTTCCAGGAAACATAAGCCCTTCAAGCAGCAACGAGATCCCGATTTTCGAAGACTCAATAATGGATGAGTAAAGTTCTTTTCTTTTTCCTCCCTTAATTTTATTTTCATTAAAAATTGCTTTCTTTTTTTTTTCTTTCAAAATCTCACTTTCACACTGTAAATTCATCTGTTTCTCAGATCTGAGCAGTACCCAAAGGACCCAAGAAGATTGACTTGCACATTGTCTTCTTCTTCATCTACAACAAGCGTTCACGTCACGGCCTTGGACGGCCTGGTAAACGTCAACTCCCTCTTCACCATCGCGTCTTCGTGGGCCTTTCTTTAACCACGCCAGGCGAACATAGTCTTGAGAATCGAGCCCCCTGCGACGCCGGCATCAACGTTGCGAGAAAGCTCTTGGTTTTCGAGGTAGTCTCCTTCAGTTTCTTCCTATTCTCGTCCCTGGTAGCTCAGGGCTTGAAGCTTGCCATCAACTTGTCGAACAGCAAAGACGCGAACGAAGTTTTCAGGGCCCACATTAACCTTAAAGTTCCGAGGTTAGGGATGATGGGGTCGGCGGTGGGGTCGGTTATGGGGTGCTTGTTTTTGATGCTTTCGATGGTGAATGTGATCGAGATCCGATTGGGGATGTTGTCTTGTGGGAGTAAGTCTGCGGTTCACACAGTCGCGGCTTTAGTTCTTCTGGTTTCTTCTGCTCTCTTGTTTTACATTTCCACTGCTGTTTATGCTTTCCTGCATTGATGGAATGAAAGAAATAAGATGCCCATAATTATCAAGTTTAATATTAGTTTTGGAAACAACATTGTGAATTAAATTGTGTTGTTATCTTCGTTGAGTTGGGGAAATATGTTAAAGTATTAATTTGAAATTTAGTTTTAGTTTTAATTTAATCTCATGTGTTGATCTGATATTTAAAGAGTTCATTGTCTTTAAGTGTGGTATAAGTTTAAATTACGTTAATTGCGTTGATGTTAAGAGTTTATCTTCATCTTGTAATTAAAAAAAAAAAATTCTAATTTATGGGCTAACCAGGGAAATGTTTACTCTTGATTTACAACATGGTGTTCTTTTGTTAGATATGGGCATGATATGAATTTGCAGGTGTCCTATGGACTTGATGATCGTTTGTCTCCGGGCAGAAGCATTCGACAACAACCCTAGATTTTTAGGGTTGAGTTCCAAAGTGAAAGGATGAAAGAGAAAATGAAAAGTAGAAATAACATAAATTTTAGAATAAATTATATCACAATTTGTTTGATCTTTTAATTAAAAAATTTATAATTTGATTATTAAATTATTTAAAAGTTTTCATTAAAATTATGAATTATTAAATTCGATGCAATATGATTTTTTTATTCGTACTGTTTGCATCAATCGAAAGTTTTCTTTCTCTTTCTTTTTTATTGTTTTTCTTTTCATGAAATGGTTTTAGATATCATGAATCTTCGAATCGAAATTCAAACAGTTTTTTTTTCGACTTTTGATATTGACTGTCAAATCAATTTAGATAAAATTATATTATATTAATTTATGAGTATTGATTTACTGTATCGATCATTGGATTATTATTTGAAACTTGCTGGTAGAAATTTAAAAAAAAAAAAGTTAACAAGTCAATGGCTTGTATAAAAACTTTTAAATATTGTAATTAAATAAAAAATTTTGAATAACTCAATAATCGAATTGTAATTTTTTTAATTAAATGATCAAAATGAAAATTTATTTATAATTTAATGATTAATACTGTTATTTACCTTAAATTTTAAGTGTTCGCTATGGGGGAAAAGTAATAGGAGAGAAGATAGGTTAGATGGTTATTTTTCATCTTAATATATAATTTTTTTTTCAAATTAGAATGATAATGTGAGAAAATGAGATAGGAATATATGTAAGTTTAAAATTATTTTATGTCTTTTAAATTTTCAACTGGAATTTTTTTTCTTTAAATTTCTATTTTTACTATCCAACCCACCAGTTAAAAGAATTTATATTTTGTTTATTTTTTTCTTTTTACCTCTTTAATTTTTCATCTTTCTAATTTTATTTCTACTCTATCAAGCAAAGCTTAAACTATAAAATAGTTAAAAGCTTTTTTTCTAGGATTCAAAGACTCGACATTTTAGAATGTTGTAATTTGTTTAAAATAATTTGCTCTATTTAATTTTATTTAATTCAAATAATTAACATTATTTTAATAAAAATACACCTCTTTAAACACAAAATAATATGCAATTGAGATCAGTTTGAAGTAGTTTTTTTAAAATTTGTATTTTAATTAAAATGGTTAATAATTAACTATTTAAATTATTTAATGACATTGTAAAAACATACAGACTAAATTATGTTAAATTAAATTTACTGTAATTAATGTATTATTTGATAAACTGAAAAATTAAGTATTAAATTTAACTTACGAAATCTATTTGCTATATTACTTAAAATAAATATTGAAGGTAATTAGATTGCTTGATAAATAAAGGTAAAGCCGATTGTGTCTTAGCTCGATTGGCATGAGCATTGTTGACAATGCAGGAGGACGTGGGTTTGAGTGTGCTAAAATGCATTATCTTCTTATTTATGAGTTAGAGAGAGGTTTTGTATAGTTTTAGGTATTGTGTAAAAAAGAACAAATATGATCAAAATTTATAATGATATAGTTAAAAAAAAATAAAGGTAATTATGTTTAAAGTATAATTTTTTTAACATTTATCTCATTATAGGTTCATTTTGATACAATACTTCGAATTATTCATAACTTCTCTTCACCCCTTAGATAGGAGGATAATACGTTTTAGTGCATTCGAATTCACGTCCTTCTACACTGGCAACAATATAAATGTCAATCAAGTTAAGACTCAATTAACTTAAAAATAATATTAAAAGAATATAAATAATAATAAAAATTTCACATTAAATGATAAATAACTTTCTATCTACTTATTATTTTCAACTAGTTTCGAATTCTTTTTTGTTAGTTTAGATTATGAAAGATACTTTAAAAAATTAAACAATAAATTCAAACATTCTATTAATTTAACTTTTTCAATCAATAAATGTTAAAGAAAGAGAACCCTATGTAATGATCTGATAATCAAGAATGTTTATTGTCCCAAATATAATTTGGGTTCGAATCGCGTTTGTTGTTTCTAATTTTTCTCTATTATCGTAAAACACTAAAAACAATGTCAAAGAAAGAACCAAAATAATATTTTTATCTTTTCAGAATAGTGGAAATGTTAGTAGACATTGGGGTATAGAGTTGTTAAAAATATATATGGTGAGAGTTGAATCCATGCTGATTAATTTAGTAAAATATTAAATTTATCACTCAATCAAAACTTCATTTTATTATTTTTCATATGTTTTTATTTTAATATGTACAATTTATTATCTCCATCAATTGTATATATTAATAATATTGTTAACTGATTTAGTGTCACAAGTCAACTCAATATTAACTTACTCGTGATTAATAACAATACCATAATAAATAATTACAGCGTATTTAATATTGTTAATATGATTTTTTATGTATTTAAATTTTATTTTACTTATAATTTAATCTATTTTTAATATTATATATATATATATATATATTATGACTAATTCGTTTTAAATCATGTATTTTATTATTTATTATATGCTATTTTTAAATATGTTTGTATTCTAAACCAATAAATTCCAGACGCTGTGATAAAATTTGAAATATTGTTATTAACTCTTGGGGGTTGGTTTGCTTCTCATAATATAACAATTTGGATGAATTTATGAACCCAATGAGTGGTTTCAGTGGTAAAGAGAATATTGTTCATTTTAAAATATTCAGGTTCGAGCATTTATGTGTGCAAAGTGTATGTGCATTGTCAAATGGTTAAAAAATTATGAACAGATACTATGTAATCTAATCTTTGCTCCTTTCAGTTATTGTTTTTATTTAATCTTGCAGAACTTAAAACATAGTTATCTCCATGTGGTTTAGTCCACCAGGGCGTCTTTTTAATAATTTTATTTAAAATTATTTTTAATTAGTATTCATTTTAAAATTATTATTTAATTTAATTTTTATTATTGTTTTTTTTATTTTTTAAATAATCATAAATATAATAGTCTTGAAATTTTAAGTACAATTAATATTATTTGTCTTAATTAAATAAAAATATAAAAAATATCCATGCAATGTCTTAATTAATGTTTGAAATTAATAATACTGCCACGTTAAAAAGGCATATGAGTGTTTATTAATTTCAAAGTAGACAAAGATTTTTGGCCAAATACATCAACTATCACATTAGTTTTACTTGAATGATAGTCTGTAATCGGATCGTAATCTTTCTAAAACTTGGGTCATCCGTGTTGTTTTAGATTCAACTTTTTTTGTGTCAAAAAATACTTTAGAGCAAACACTGTAGTAGCTTATTCCAGATTGTGCATATAACAATTATTCTCTTGTGGTTAAATTTGTAAAGAAGCATAAGCTATTACTCTTTTGCCTTGTATCAGTACACATTCCAATCTGTTAAACAAATCATTACTATAAACAATGTATTCTTTCCCAAATTTATGTTGAATTATCATTGAAGCCTGTTGGTCTGTTACAAATTGATATGGCAAATTAAGTTCTCCTGACATGCTTAAGGAGCTTATTCTCGAGTAAAATAGCGTCTTTTATATAGTTTTTCGTAAATTTTAGATTTTAAGTTAATAAGTGAAAATGTCTCGTTTTCGCTCATTTTGTGACCCAATTTGGCCAATCATGCCATGAGGAACCTAACAAATTGATTTAGTGTTGTAGGGAGCCGACAGTGGTCCAAACGTGAAGAAAACATTACCTATAAGGAGGGTATCGCGATATCGAAGCATGCAAGTCATGATACCCTTGACAGTGCTAAAATGAAGATAATAGAGGTCACCTACAGTAGTATCACGATAACAAGACCCCCAAAGCTCCAAATTCCAATTCTAACTTACATATCACGATACCTCAAGATGTTTCCCGCCTAATGCAACAAAAAAATGACTACATGGGTAGTTTTGTCCAACGGCCACACCAATCAAAATTAAGTGTCTAGGGTCATTTTGGTCCAAAAGTTAAGGTTGAAATCATATATTTAAAGCCACTTTTGGCTGAATCCTTAGCTTCCAGTTTAAATAAGAAGAGCAACCAGCAATAACATATAATGCTTAAGAAAAAGAAAGAATTAAAGAATTATTCAGAAGGAAGAGGAAACCTTCTTACAGATATATATATAATCCACTTCCATTTATTGGAATTTGACAAGTGTCCCAAAGTTTCAAAAGATGCCCTACATGATGGCCTATAGAATTCGAAGGGAACAAAAATGAGAGTCTTTTCCATAAGTCATTTGTCCAATCAGTTTAGTTGGTTTATAACCAGAGCTAGTTACTGAGACTTGCCCTTCTCAAAACATTAACAAACTAGGCGTAGTATACCTTTGGCGATTACATAAAGTTTACTTTTCCTTTTTATCGAATTCTTCCTTTTAATAAAGAACACATAGAAGACAAAATCCTTATATACTTCCATGGGCAAATACTCAATTCGCCAAAACAATAGTTTGACAGAAACTACAATTTGGTGAACTAACTTCCAAAGTGCCCAAGGGTAGACTTCTTCTCGTCTACTCGCCTTAAACTCGGGTCATCCAAATTTGGGGTGTGACATTTTTCTTGTGGATACCTTCATTTTGATATCCTATGGTTGATTATATTTAGTTAACAAGGAGGAAGAAGGGCCAATCGAAAAAGGGAAGGCCAAGGTTGTGTAGGTAGATTCGACCAATGAAATTTTCTTTGTGTTTTCTTTGAACTCCTTTTATTATGTTCATGCTTGAAATTCTTATCAATTTTGTATGGATGAATCGATGTTAGTTAAATGGG
This sequence comes from Kokia cookei, assembly GCA_039519145.1. Lineage (NCBI taxonomy): Eukaryota > Viridiplantae > Streptophyta > Magnoliopsida > Malvales > Malvaceae > Kokia > Kokia cookei. Next base: position 20,251,296 of record CM076904.1, read on the forward strand.
AAAAATTGTTCTTTAAAATTTCATGGTTGTTGTTGTTTTGCATTGGTTAAATTCATTTATTTTAGGTTTAGTTGTTGTCCAATTAGTGCAAAAATTTATTGTTGTTCGAACAAAGTAGATGATGTTGCTACTCGTTTTTGTAGTCTTTAATGTTGTCCAAAGTTTGATAAGTTAGACAATTTAAATGCTCTGTTTAAATGTTGTTCAAATCTAAGTTTTGTGTGATATTATCCTTGTTGCTTGAACAGTTCATTGATGTTGTCCATATGGGTTAATTTTTTTAGTGATTGAATGGTATTTATGTTGTTGTTCGAATTGGAAAATATTACCTGCAACCTAAATGTTAAATTGTAGTATCTATTCATGTGATTAATGTGTTTTATTAAGTTGTAGTGTTATGCATTGGTGTTGTTCTATGTAGGACTTATTAATTATGATTCTTGCTAGTTAAATATCTGAAATGTTGATGCATTATATTGTCCAAAATTTGATAAGTTAGACAATTTAAATGTTATGTTTAAATGTTGTAAATTCAAGTGTTTAATGGCTGAAAATTAGGGTGTTTAAATAAAGCGTTTAAATACTGTAAATTGAGATGTTTAACTGTTGCATATTAAGGTGTTTAAATGTTGCAAATTGAAGTGTTTAATTATTGAAAATTGAGATGTTTAATTATTGTAAATTGAGGTGTATAAATGTGTCTAAACTAAATTTATTGCACTGCATTTTTGGTTGATTAAGTGAGAAATGTTGCCCAAAATGAGTTGAAAAAAATATACTTAATATTATTTTAAAACATGTTATGTTGTTGTTTTAAGTTGTCCAAATATTCATTTATGTTGTCCAAAGGATCACGAATATGTTTTATTACTGCTGTAAAATAAGTCATCTTAGTGTTGTAAAATAAGTTGTCTGAATCTTGCAATTTAAGTTGTCTTAGTGCTACAATTTAAATGTTTGAATGTAATAATTCAAGATGTCTAAAGGCTATAATTTAAGTTGTTTGAATTCTATAAATGTAGGTTGTCTGAATGTGCTTTAATGTTAATTTATGACTCTGCCATGTTGTTGTTTATGATTGTCTATAGCAAGACAAAATAAAAGCGCTCAATGTTGATTAAGTACCCTGCATGTTTGTTGTTTCATGTTGTCCAAATTAAGACAAAATAGAGGTGTCCTTGTCTTTTAAGTGTTCTATACGTTTGTTGATTTTATGTTGTCCATAATGAGACAACTTAATGGTGGTGATGTTAAGTTGAATATGCAATTGGTATGTTTGTGATGTTATGGATGGGGTTTGAGTTGCTAAAAAATGAAATGGACATAAACTGAATAGAATGGTATGAATTGTTATAAGGATGATAGTTGATTGAGAAGCTTATAATGCTTTATAGAATTGCTTGTGTTATTAGATTTGAATGGTGTATCTTGTGCCAATTAAGGCATGGTAATAGAATTGGTTTTGGTGTAGGATGTTAGATGAATTGTTGAAGAATTTGGCTAGTTTTTATAGGACTATGAGGGTACCTAAAGGTCACCATTAGGGAATGTTTAAAGTTTGGGCATAAAATTTGATACTTCATGGACAATCATGCACTAAACAGCCGTATGACCCATGTTTCACACAATTGCTTTATCCTTTTGAAAATATTACAATTTAATTCTTTTTTGTTCTTGGAGCTTTCATAAGCTAGATTTTAAACTCGATTTTGTTTACAAAGCATGATTTATGTGAATGTAAGCGATTATTCATTTTTTAATTGAATTTTGAAAGTCTATAGGTCAGGAATTTGAAGATGAATATGTGATAACCTATCGGTATGACTATAAATGCGATATGGAAGGATTATGTTCTTATAATATAATTTAACATATTAAACAACTTCAAGCCTTTTATTTTTATTTTATTTATGTCCTTACATAATTTATGTCGTGTTATAATATTAGTTATAGAAATGTCACTGAGTTGATTACTTAGAGTTCGATTTGTTTTCTGTTCAAAGGTTAGGTTCAATCGTGTGCACTCGTGGTTATCAGCATTTAGCATAAAATCCCACACTCATTGAGTGGGTGAAACTTTTGTTAGTTTGGTTGGCATGTACCTATAGGATTTTATGTTATATTAAGCTTAGTTGGAGAATTATTACTTACTTCGAGATGTTTTATAAATTGTCATATATGATAGTTGGTAATGGTTTGTACTATGTATATGTTTCGTGTTGATGTTGATGTTGCTATGCAAGTTTTTAGATGAGGTTATAATGCTTTGGATGTGAATCGGTATATATATAATTGGAATTGAAGATGCATGAAATGCAATGAGTAAATAAGTTAATAGTTAAGATATTGGTATATTAATCATGACATGGCTATGCGTCTAAATGTATTATTTGAATTTATTATGAAACGGATGATATCAGTTGCTCCGACAATGAATGTGATATCCCATTGCTCAGACTCGATGATTGGGTCGGGTAATAGGGTGTTACAATGAATATACCTACTACTACATTGTAGCATCATCTTCATCTCTGGGTTCAGACCTTGAGCATCAATTTCTTTCCTTTGGTTACCTCTCACAACTAAAGTACCACGATGAGTACCTCGACCTCTAGATGCAAGAGCAAATCTCTGACTAGGTATAGGTGCATCACTCGCATTTTCAAGCAATCTCGAGCTAAATGCTTTAGGAATTTGCATAAAAACATGCTCTCGTCTTTTTCCAGCATTCACTCTGATGTATTTTACCATAATGCTCCTAGTTCAGAACACTCATGTCTCCCGTTGACCTTTCAGTACTTGCAACAAATACAAACGGTTGTGATCGACCTATAACGTCACAACAGTTGTGCAAGCGGACACACGTCGAAGCAAGTATAGTTGATAGAATAATTGTATCGGATATCGATCCCACAAGAAATGAGTTCTTCATGTCTATATGTCGAGGCAATTAAAACTAAGATTGGAGATAATGCGAGTAAAGATGTCAGCGCAATTGAATCAAATCTGCACACTAAAATAGTCAAAATTGTCAATGTAATAAAAGTTAGTTGTCAGTGTAACTGAAAGTAAATCAAATTGTTGTTGAAGGTTTGGAAATTTAAATGCAGAAAAATAAAATGATGATCAAGTGCGAAGAACTGGAGTGGATCACTAACTTCACTAATTCGCAACGCTAGATGCGTCGACAAGGTATTGTATAGACGAATTGTCTCCGCAATAAGGTTCTAATGAAATCTTACCAACTACAGCTCTCTGTTTAATCGAGACTCAAGTACCCAAAATTACCCCATCTCTCGATGTCGGCAACACTGTGCACTCAAGAACAAGTGATAGAATCTCTTCCAATCCTAAGCAACTCTTACTGTCTTACTTGTTAACCTAACTTGTCACCGCATCTCTCGATGTCGGTAGACTGCAATTCCACTCTCGTGTTTAATGCAGTTAAGTCTAAGAATAAACAAATGAGAAGAATCAAATAAGAATCAAAGTAACCTAACATTGAAAGATATTCTCATATTCATTCAGTAGTTAATAATAATTCATCAGCATAAAAGAGGGGTTAACGAATACATCGAAGCTTACTATCTGTAGACTACTAGGACTACTCTTTAACCACTCCTCTTGTGCTTGCACCAAGCACTCCTCGTCAGGAGTTGTTGCTCGTCTGCTTAGTCAGCTTACCGATATCCAATAAAACTTCAAAACACAAAGTAATTGCAAATTTAATTCCTTCCCCCTTGATATCTCTCTTCTTCTTCTTTCCTCTATTTATAAGCTCAAGAAATTGCAGATTTCTTCCATTCTCAAATCCAACTACTTTGTACAACTGTAAAAGTTTGTTATTGACAGCTACGCAGATATGATTTGTTTATTGGACTATTGCAGAATGTCGGTGTAAATTATGATTTTAATTTGCAGCGACAATTTGTCAGCATAATGTCGCCACATTTCTGGACCAACTTGTGGCCGCAACTCTGAATGCTTTCTTACTCTGATCTTCTAGGGTGGATCTCTGCGCTGACAACCTTAGGCGCAAAATTGATACTGAATACAGCTACATTCCTGGGTGCAATTGAAGAATACTTATGCAACGACAGTCTTGGGTGCATTTCGGAAATAATAATGCGGCGATAACTTTGAGTGCAATCTGGAAGTGCTCATGTGACGACAATTTTAGGCGTAAATTTGGATCATATTTTGCTACGACAATTTCGGACACCTTCATGCATTGATCCTTCAGGACAGGTTCCTGCAGTGGCATCTTTAGATGCAATACTGAACAACTAATTATGACGACATTAGTAGTAAAAACATTATAAAATTAAGGAAAATTAAATCAAGCATCACTGAGTTAGAAATTGCAATTACTAAATATAAAATGCTAAAAATGCATGCTAAATATGATACAAAAGAGACAACTAATACAGAAATTTAGGGAGAAAATCAGTGTCATTTCTAATGCTATCAGGTTTCTTAACCCGAACTTTTTAGATCACTTATTCGATGGTGTGGATCTCTAAGATCCTTGAAATTATTTAGCTCACCTTGGTAAAGGTTGCAAACTAACAACTCTAGGTCTCTTTTTGTATGCCAAAAAATCTTCTATTTTCCTATTTTGAGTTTGCGAGATAACAATTAAACTCGGATCTCATCCCTTAATCCTCGAAGGAAATTCTTGAAACTCTCTTCTTCAATTAGCATATTTCCTTGTTTCAATATCATAAACTCTTGTTTTCGACCTTCCAAGTACAATTCGTCGACATTTTTTTATTTCTTTTTGAACTCAGCCTGAAAGAATGTTCAAGTGACCTAATTTACTAATACATGACTAATTACGGTTAACCACCATTGATACGCCTCCTATTTGAATATTGAAATAGCGCAAACAACTTGTTCGAAAGTTAAGCTGTAACACCCAGTTTTGGCTATTCTTAAGTTTGGTGAGTAATTCGGAAGTAATTTGTGTGGCGTGGTTTTGTTCACCCAATTAATACTTTTGGCGTATAGATGGAGAGTATAGTAAACGATAGAATATTATGTAAGGATTGTTCTCAGAATATGTTGAGTTGTAAAGAAGAGAAGATTGGTAAGAGTATTAAGAATTTTTGGATAGTTTAGGTTATTGCCAAAGGTATTATACGCTAAGTTTGTTTAGATCTATTGAGGTGATTAGGAATGAAACGAATGGATGAACCAAATATATATAAAAAATTGGATCCTCGTATACGTTTCTCTACAATTGTAAACCATTAATAAAGACAATCTTGAAAGTTTGTGACACGTGTTAAATTTCACTATGAGAACATGGGTCTTATATATTTATTTTATGATAGGGGCTTGAGAAGAAAAGGGAGTTATCTTCTTTCTTCCGTTTTAAACACCATTATTGATTTTTCCTTGGAGCTGAGTTGTAACACCCCTATACCCGGTTTATACGTATAAACCCAATATAGAAGCATTATATTACAGTACGGCACAGAAAGTCGAGTAACAGAAAATTTTCTTTAAAAATTGGTGTCTTTTAAAACCATTCGAGTCGAAATATCGTATATTAATCATTTCATTTCATTTCATAATTCATAACATTCGAGATAACATTTTTCCCACTCATTAGGGACTCATACAAGTACCATTGTACATGTCATTTCCTTTAAAATAAATACTTGTATTTGGAGTCCTCCAAAAGATGATGTGATGTGATGAGAGGTCCCTAAACTCGACTTTACTCCTTGTAACTTTATACCTACGCGTTGAAACAAACACTTTAAGCCAGTGAAGGCTTAGTAAGTACTACAAAAGTAATGTAAAATCATGTAAATACTCTTACTTATAAGATTTTACTTCTACTCACTTGTATCATATAACTTACCACCATGGCACATTTCATACTTTGATTCATCTTTTTCTCATTTTAGCCCGTTGTAGACTATCATAGAACCCATCGGATAAACGGAACTAATAGAAAGTACCGAAGTACTTAACAGAAGTACATAACTGCTGGGGAAAGAGAAGCACACACAGTGCTGGGGAAACAAAAACACACATAGTGCTGAACAGAAGCACACACAGTGCTGAATAGAAGCACACACAATGCTGAACAGTAAGCGCGCTAGCATTCCTAAATGGCATGCCACTATTATCACAATGGTTCTAACTTGTCTACATGGGCATAATCTCTCATATTCATCATTTCTCATAATTTCATATATCACATTTACATTTCTCTTAACATATACATAATCATGTATTTTTCACCTTTATTTTCTCAAAAGCTTCCACAACATCACCATTTATTCATATAATCAATATTTATATTTAAACACATAATATCTCACACATATATTTTTCTCACATATTCATCATCATATACCTCTTACTTTTATTTTCACATTAATTTTTAAAGTTGTCCACTTGCGTCACTGTCACTAAATTATTTATATCTTGAGATACAGAATTTGAAATTATAATTTGCTTGATGTTTCTGAAACTAGACTCAATCATATTTTAACCATAAAATTTCCAGAATTTTTAATTAATCCAATTTTTACAATAAATTCTTTCAATTTACCCCTTCTTTGCTGCCTGACAGTTTTGACCCTTCTTCACTAAAAATTATTTATATTTTATTAAAGGGATCCAATAATGTTTCCGTCTATTTATTTTGAAAATAGCTCATTAAGGATTCAACCATATAAATTTCAATCTCTAATAAATTTTCTAAATTTTTCTATGATTTTTCAAAATCAGAACAGGGGAACCCGAATCTACTCTGACCTTGTTACACTAAAACTAGTATATCTTAAAATATAAAATTCTTTTTCTATCACTGTTTCTTCCATATGAAACTAAACTCAATAATATTTAATTACATATTTAGTTCAACCTCTAACTCTTTTTATACAATTTTTGGCGAATTTTCGAAGTTAATCCTCTGTTCTATCCATACTGTTTTACTCAATCATGTATTAATCCCTTCATTTTATCATTGTAAACATTCAAACTATGTACCTATATAACAATTTTTATGCTAAAAATTCATATACCATTAGAGAAAGTAAACTATAAATCAAAACTTTTGTAGTACTTAAAACAAAAAGGCTGAATTTCCTCTCTTTTTATCCCTTGCTCTATTATTTTCCTTTGTCTTCAATTTGGTCCTTGCCTCTCTTCTTTTTCTCTTCAATTTCACATAAACACATATAAGCTATAAGCTATAATTCAATAGTTTTCATTCTAAATAACAGTAAAATACATGTATGTCATGAGAATTTAACCATTTCTTACCTTAACCCTTGAATTCAAAATTTCTCAATTTAGTCCTTTACTTCTCTAACACCCCAAAAATAACTCTATATGAGATTAGAGGTGTCTAATAGCTCTCTTTTATGATTTTATTTCAGAAATTCCAAAGAAAATGGAAGGTTTTGGAGCTTGGAGGGCTTAACAATGGTGGAAGGACTTAATTGGAATAAAAGCAAAAGTTAGAAATGAGAGATGAAGGCTTGGACGGCTTGCTTATGGAAAGAGCTGATATCTTTGCTTTTTAATTTATTTTTCCCTCTCTCAAATTCTCAAGAATTTTCTCTTAAAATATCTCACTTAATAAAAATGGTAAAATTACACTTTTAGTCCTTGGGCCTTCCAACTTTACACTTTAGCCCAAAACTTTGCCTCCAAAAATATCTTCCACCAAATTACTCTTTTTCCCCTCCTCAATCAATCAAATTCCCATGATTACTCATAATTCAGCTTGGATAAATTGCTATTCAGTCCCTCATATTTTCTTACCTTTACTATTAAATCCTTAAATTTCTCCTAACCTTTCTTACTTTCTTTACATATTCTAATTCTTATTTCTACACTAACATTGTTTCAAATCTGGTTCAAGAACACGAATATTACATGAGCATAGATCTTTCTTGTTAAGTTGAAACTAAGGATTTGAGTTCATGCAGAAGGTTGTTACATATCATGTGTAAGTATTATTTTATTCTTGCATGTTGACTTCTAAAAGAGTTAGTTTGTTTTTATGTGCGTGAAAAGTAAGATGAAGAAGTAAGGGTTTGCAAGGGGGTTCTATGGGTTTGAGATGATGGTAAAAGTAATACAAATGAGTTTTAATGGTATTCTTATGTCTTATAAGCAATGGTTGCTAAAGTTTCTTGATGGATGTTTGAGTTTGGAGATCAAGCTATTGTTCGTGGGTGTCAAGTGCGATGAAAATATATAGACTTTTTCATACCCTTTTAACCTAAATTCATGCAAATTCTGAGTAATTAATGTCGAAAAATACAATTTAATTATAAAATAATTAATTTGTGCTAAAATTTCTAACATATTGATTTTTAATTATTTTTATAAATATTAAGCGTGAATTTGATAATTTTTTGATAGATTTGCACAATTGATGAAAATCAACCCGGCAGACACTGCTGACAGCTTAAACCGTTGAGAGAATTTTTACACCAAGTCAATAAAGAGCTAAGAAGAATATTTTTTCCAGCCAAGTTCGATCAAATATGAAGCTAAATTATGCTTTATAATTATATTTTTAATTCAATTAATTTGGATTAAAAATAAATTATAAAGGCTGAAGTAAAATGGCTCGATGTGCATGCAATCGAGGGTCGAACCACCTTGATTTGGGCTAGCCATGTGGCGTCCACATGGTGAATTATTCAGTTGATATTGTTGACCATTTCAACCTTGCAAAACAGCCCCCAAATTTTCCCAAAATCCTATTCAAAGCCCTCCACTTTTGGTGGTTTCAAATTCTCACCCCAAGACAAATTTAGCAAAGTTTGAACTTATCAGACTTTGCTTATGCATGGCCAAACAAGGGAGTTGTGTGGCTGATATTTATTTTCTAAATATAGCCACCAACTCTTACCTATAAATATCACTCTCACTCACCTCATTTTCCACACCAATTCACTTCATTCTCTCTTCTTTCTCTCAGTTGCTCTCTAAGCCTTTCGCCCATTTTCCCTTCCATTCCTTTGTCAATTTCCCCTCTTGAGAAAGAGTGGTTCTTCAGCCCTTGAAATATTTTTGTTGAGTGTTTATCAGAGACCTTGATCTGAGAAGAATCGAGCAAGAATGACGAAAGACGTGACAACAGTTCTTCACAAATCGATAGATTTAATCCTAGTCTTTTTCTTTATTTTAAATTCTTGCTTATTATCATGATGAATGCTATTATGAATACTATTGTTTATTTAATTAAAATGGCTTAATTTCTTTAAGTGTTAGGTTGATTGTGTTCAATTGTTTGTTTATCTTTGAATCATGTTTATATTGTTATAGACCCTGAATATTCTGTTTAATTAAATATTATCATGTCTAAGTTATTATCGCATTACCCCTGTGATATAACTATTGAATTAATCATTTAAACGCATTGAAATTATGATTAATGGACACACTATTTAATTTGTGCATGTCTAATCTTCTAAGGGAGCTAAAGGTTAGATTAGTGATGGTATTAAACAATACATAGCCTTGCATAACTTGCAGGATTTTTGTGATTAAATTGTTTTAACATAGAGATATGATTGTTACTTCACTTGATCCTTTACTTGCTTATGATTTTTAATTAGTCGGTTGAATTGGCATAATTCAAGAGATGAATGAATTTTAGTAAGTGATGTTGTTCATAAGTTAGCAAAGTACCGGGTTGTCGTGAATGCTTCTGATAGAAGGATCCAAAAGTTTGAATTAGTAGCTAGGCAATTAGTTCCTGAATACAAAAAAAAATTGGCACTTGAATGCAAGACTCGGTGGAACTATACTTTTGAAATGCTTACAATTGCTATGAAGTATAAGGAAGTGTTTTTTGTTTTGAGTGGACAAGATAATCTTTATAAGAATCCACCAAATAATGAAGATTGGGAAAAAGTAGAGAAAATATGTGAAAAATTGGAAGTGTTCAGTACTACCACCCTTGACTTCTCTACTTCAAGATTTCCCACTGCCAATATTTATTTCCCAAAATTTGTACTCTTAGACTTGCTATATCTAATTGGCTTTCGTCTCCTTATGATTATATAAGGAAAATGGAACACTAGAAAAATACAAGTACTGGATTGGTGTTAATGGTCTAATGGGTGTGGCGACAATACTTGATCCAAGATATAAAATGGCCCTTATCCACTTTTATTTTATTTTTTTTAAATATTTGATCATGATGAAGCAGAGAGGGAGGTTAGTAGAATTAGTACTTTTCTTCAACAGTTGGTGGATGAATATGGGTCAAAGAATGGTAGGGTTCAAACTACTAGTTCTCGAGCACCTAGTGATATTGGTAACATTGGAGGAGATGTGTATATGCAAGAATTTGCACTTTTTATGGATCAAGATAAGTTGGAGTTATGAAAATTTAGATTTGGAAAAATACTTGGAAGCTTTTAATGTACCACTTTGTGATGATTTTGATATCCTTACTTGGTAGAAGACAAATGGAAGCACATATCCAATTCTTCAACAAATAGTTAGGGATATTTTAAGCATTCTTGTTTCTACAGTTCCTTCGGAGTCTGCTTTCAGCACTAGTGGTCGAGTACTTGATCCTTATCTTAGTTGACTTCTATCGAAATTTGTTGAGGCTTTGATGTGTGCTCAAAATTGAATTTTGGTTGATTTTAAAGGTAATTTATGATATTTTTTATTTTGAATTTATTTATAAAATAGTAACATATCATTTTTTACATTGAATTTTTTTGTCAAATAGAAGTGCAAGTTACTTATAAAGAAGCTTACATATGCAAGTTCAAGTGAAGTTAAAGAGATATAATTCTCACAATTGATAGAAGAATTATAAGATGAATGTGATATAGAAGCAACAAGAGTGACATGTATTGATTGATTTTTGGAATTTTTGCACTTGTGTTGCATTTGAAGACATTTATGATGTATTTGAGACATTGTTTGTATTTCGATATTAAGTAAGGATTTTATTTTCTGAACTTTTTAAACTCATGTTGAAGATATATTTTATTTACCAATTAAGGGGTCGTGACTTTTTTTTAAATGGTGACAGTTGAAATAATATCACATATGTGGTGAGAGTCCGGAGGATAGGTATTTCATACTTTTTCATAAAAAATTAGTTTATATTTATTTAACTGATACTTATAAATATATTGTATGAAGTGGATCGCAGGGCGAGTATAGCGATGATTAGGTGGGTCTGGGGTCCCACATGGGTGGTGGGTGGAGGTGGTTTTAGTCTTGCGAGTCGCGGGGCAGGGATAGGGATGAAAACTGCTCCCCTGCACCCATCCCCACCCAATAGACATCCCTAGTCCCAGGACGATGATGGGAAAACCTCACGAAATGTGAGTTTAGGAAAATTCATATCATAAACAAGACATGAAAGAAAAACCTTTGTGGTGAATTCTAAAAAGAGTATTCTTTGTGGCAAACTCTAGAACGAATGGTCTTTGTGGCAAACTCTAGAATGAATGGCCTTTGTGGCGAAAATATGAAGGAAATGCCTTTGTGTCACACTCTTAAAGGACAGCCTTCGTGGTAAAATCTAAAACGAATAGTCTTTGCAATGAAGTCTGAAGAAATGATCTTTGTGGCGGATTTTGATATGATAGCCCTTGTGGCAAACTGTGAACAGATTGTTATGCAACACATTATAATAAGGTTTTCAGTGGTGTACTTTAAAGAAATATTCCTTATGGCAAGTTCTGAACGAAATTGATTGGCGTATTTTGTATGACTTTTAAACGTAATCAGTAAAACCAACAAGGATAATATATCTATGGATTTCATGGTAAAGTATTTTATAAGATTTAGACTTGGTTGGAAATTATGAACAATAAGGATAGAAAAGTAACGGGTTAGTATTGAAAGTGCTTTCTAATTACGAACAATAGGGATAGAGAAGTAACGGGTTAGTATTGAAAGTGCTTTCTAAACAAGGATTATAATTTCTATGTTGAGTGTGGTATTTTTCATCAGTGTACATGTTCATTCTTGAATTATGATGAAATAAAGTTTTAGAGTTAACTATGCAAGAATAAGGATATTTCGGTTGTATGGATCTCTGAAAGGGAAATGGATAAGGATTTATAAATGTTCAGAGGGAAGGCTGTGCATGATGTATCAAAGACTTTAATAGGGAAATAATTGATTTTAGAGTGAGGCATTATATCTATAGTGCAGGAAGAATGGAATTTGAGAAATGTATTCGACAACGACAGGTTAAAGGACAAGAACAAAGAGATTTTCATTTTGATTTATCAATTGCAATGTGTAAATACGGCTTAGGTAAATGGTGTCTTCCTTACTAAGTTCTTATGAACTTACCTATGTGTGCTATGTTACAAGTGAGTTGATTTGAGTATGTGTCAGGACTATGCCAAAAGAGTGGCATATCGAACTATTATGCATATAGAGCGAGTTGGTGGTGTAATCTTAGTCAATAATTTTACATAGAAACTTACACTTTAGACAAATGTTATAAGTTAAGAGATTAGTTTGGAATGTCTTTGTGTTTAAATTACCTTGTACAACAATTGTAATTATTCGTTGCATATTCACATGTATTTTAGTTGGAATCTGTAATTAAGTAAGTTGAATAGATTGAAATGTGTTTAAGTAGATGAAGTTTCTCTTTGTATTCATGTAGTAATATCCAAGATCCAGATTCAATTATTCTAATCGGTTTGAGGGTGTTACATAAGCATTCTAGCTATTATAGAACACGTTTTGTCGACTCTAACTTGTTCTTAGTAGTAGAGGGATCAACACCTTTCAATCCTTTCAATTCAGTTACTACATATTTTCGTAGCTCTTTTATCGAAGCTCGCTTGACTATAGCTAATGGTGCAACTTGTAGAGTGGCTCCTGTTATCCTTTAGAGCACATCCACTGTAGTGCAAAGCAAATCCTCATCACCTCATCCCTCTAGACGGGGTCTAGCAGCCATAGTTACTTGTCGAGCATCGACTTGATTATTATTGTGTGCTTCAATGCTATCTTGAATTTCTCTTTCAATAAAGTGATCTCTATTACTAATCTCATCATCAACAGCGTTTCTTGATTCTTCAGACATTTTCAAGATGTAATCACAAACAACAAACAATTTAGCATCCAATTCTCAGCTCAAACTTGACTCAACTTTGGCATTTACCTTTAAACTAAATACATGGCTTGATTCAATATGTGAATCGACTAAATTTTTAACTCTGATACCACTAAATGTATAACTCCATATTCGACTCGATCGTCGGATCCAAATAAGTGATGTCACATTATGTTGTCATTACATAATCATAAAATTTAAATCATAATTATCATTCAAACCAATTTAATCATTAATCATGCTCGTAATTATTCATTGATAATGTCTTAGTTTCAAATTTATCATTATATGAAGTTAAAAAAAAAGAGTAAATTTAGAGTTAAAAATTCTAATCTAAACTCAACTATCAAATCTTAATGTTGTATATTGAGACAAGGGACTTCTTGTTTAGGATAAAGACTTTATTAAAAAATATATATATATATAACACTACACAAGACAACAAAAATGCACAAAAGCATTACAAGAACATGCCCTCTTAAAAAAAAAAAAAAAGAGAGAAACACTAAAGGCAAGACAACAAAACATATTTTCACTTTAATTTTTCAAAATTCATTTTTTAAAATTTTCAACCTATCACATTTTCTATAATAAAAATAATATTTTTTTTAAACTTAAACTCATTATAAATTTTTGTCCTATTGTTTTTTTTATATAATACTTAAAATTACTTATAATTTCTCCCTAACCCTTGAAAATAAAAGATTAAAACCCTATTTTCCCTTTCTAATGAAGTTTTATGATTTATTAGCATTTTAAAGAACAAATTTTCTATTTTCATAGTCATGGAAAGAGAGAAAATAAAATGTTCCCTTGCACGTGAAGCCTGGAGAACTTGCTCAGAATTAGAGTTTGTTTACATTATAGTAAATATAGCAAAATTTTAATAGTTCATCTTCTTCTAAGTACACGGTTGCTCACCTCAATCTAAATTATGTAAGAAAAACACCAGGAAAAAGAACAAAATAGATTACAAGCCATTCTTTTCGAGAGTGAAAAGTACGTAAAAATTTTTACAGTTTACTAGAACTATTGCCTCTTAAAAAGTGCAACAGGATTCGACTCGATTTCCCTTACACTTTGAACAATATCATCAATGTTCCTTGATAGGTGATTGGAATGCTCTTCCATTTCTCTTAATACCATGTCAAGCTGCTCTTGAATTGCTGCAGAACGCTTTCGTTCCCGTTGTAACTCAGCCGTCAATTCTCGAATCTTTACATCTTTCTCATCCTATTGGGTTGTGTATGTGAGAGAGAAATGAGAAACAAGAGTGGCATGGTTATTTTTCCATCGAGTCCAAATATTTAAGGCCATCAATGGCAAAAAAAAATCAAACATTGAAACAACTTAAAAACAAGGAGATTACCATGACCATTTTCCAAGTCTGAAGTTCTAGCTTTTGTACATAAAGAGATAAAGATATTTGAAATGAATACATAGTAACTCAATCAGCAAAAGATTAGCATATCAATCAACTAATTAATCAGACTAATAAAACATGTTTTGCATGTTAAGACTCAGTCAGAAGCAGCAGAAGCTGAATTTCCAGCTTTGTTTGATTTGAGGAACACATATTAGAGATACAATTTTATGAACATACCAAGTGGCTTCAAGGTATCAGCAACTGCCTAAGGTCAGGTTTGGATGAACACACATGGCAAACAACTGGAGGGGATCCAGTGTGAACTCTCAAGCAGGTTGTTCAACACTAGCATCTTACCCACTCAGCCCATTTGATTAAAGGAAGCTTACAGAGTGCATGGGGTTGCAAAACTTCAGCCTGAATCTTAACTATAAGTCTCACTCGTGAGTCGTAACCAATAAAATATTAATTAATATAACAAAAGTTTCAGAAACACAATTTCACCCATTATAAATCAAGGGTTGTACCATACTTTTTAGTCACATAGCTACCAGTTTAAGGAATTTCTAGCTCCACACATCTACCTCCATCGTTTATTTTTTTGAAAAATCTTTCTTGTTCTGGACATTGCAGCAATATCTTTAGATCGGTCATCAAAAGCTATTCTGTGTCGAGATCATAATGATCTGTGAGACCGCATCAAACTTTTGCTTATGGAAATGAGCTCTGAACTATTCCCTGATCAATTTGCATATTTGCCTTTATGAACCTACCCATGAAGGAACTTTTCTCTATGCCAACTTCACTCAAACGCAAGGTGACCCAATTTTGAAGGCCTAAGAACAACCAGAGTCGTACTCTTCAAACTTTAGAGAGACAATGAAAGACCATTTACTAATGCTCCAAGGCTCAAATCAGGACTACGATTGAATATAGCTCATTCTTACTTGGAAGAATGCATACTTTCTCCTAACTGGTACTTAGTTCTTCTATTTGTAAGAACTAAGAAGACGTTGCCTGTTAAAATTCTTGTAACTTAAATTATCAAATATGAATTCTTGTACTAATTCTTTAAAGGCATGGGATCATATTCAACCAACTTATGTAATTAATCTTTAAATACTTTTCGCCGATTCTAGAATTGAGCCATAAACTGTACTCGAGACTTTGCAAACCTTAAACTCCTCCAATAGACTGCAACACATTAGCACTCACCATATTACGGTTCAATTTCAGACTTCTATAAAAACCCACAGATTCTTAAGTTAACTAAGTAGCTATACATTTATATACATCAGTTCAATTCATTTACATAATCCACTTCTTATAAAGGCAAATCATAGGGAGGAAAAGAAATTACCGGCGTTTGCGACAAAAGCATGCTTCGGCGACCATTGACGGGAATAGGAACCAGCTGATGAATATGTTCCTTAACAAACCTGGTAACAATCCATTTCCCTGACTTTTCTTTCTTTACCACAATCATGGCTTTACACCCTTCTCTAGTAATCGCTCTAGGCTTTCGATTTTCACTTCTACGAGGCCTTAGCTTCCGGAACCCTTCTTTGTTACAGACCAGTCGACGCCAAACCACTTTGCCGTCACGCATTGAGCGGCGAAACGCATCCACACGCATGATGAATCCCACACGAGTGGCGTAGGCGTCGTAGAACACTTTGGCTGCTTCCTCCGAATCGAATTCCTTCCCGACATATGGTTCCTCATCGGAAGTTCCTTCAACGGCAACAAACTCTTTTCCGTTTGAATTTTGTATTGGTTCAGCTTCGGGTTCTTCCAAGGAAGCATTTTCACCCACTGATACAGTTGTTGTAGAAAGAAAAAGAAATTAGAAACTGTTAATCAAACTTCTTGATTTTCAGTATTGAATATGAAATAATGTAATATATATAAAGGAAAAAAGGAAGGACTTACTAGATTGAAGATCCAAGTTGGAATCCAGTGAAGAGCAAGGCATGGCGTAGTAGGAGGACAAGAATTTTGGTCTAAATTTATAAGCAGAGAGTTGTTAAGTGTGTGCAGAATCGATTGGAAACGAAACGATCAGCTCCGGTGCGAAGCGAGGGGATCCAGATGGAAGCTATCTATTCACATTAGATTTCCATATGTCCAGTTAGGGGTAGAGAAAATACCCACCAAATCCAAAATAAACCGAATCCAACTATTTGAACCGTTTATCAAATGTAAGTTTAAAAATTAATCATTTAAATTCTGTACAAATATTTTATATTTAAAATAATAAAAGTAATTTAAAAGTTTTTAAAAAATTATTATTTTTTAAAAGTATTTATAAAAAAATCTTGAAATTTTGTTAAATAATATTAAAGTCATAAAACAAAGTTTATTTTATTAAAATAAGTGAATTAAATTATAATGGACGGTTCAAAAGATTCTTATGTGTAATAAATCTAAAAACCATACAGACGTAATCAACAAATGATCATTAAGCAGATTTCAAGAGAAACAAACTTTACCTCCCATATCTTGACTGATCTAATGAAAATGTCTCCATTTAAACCTCATGTGTTTCATATTGCCCATATGATCAAATCCGATTTGATAATTCTCCTCTACTATTTAATTCTAATGTTATCTCTAGTTTATTGTAATTGATTATATTTTTCTACCAAAAAAAATTTTGCCGTCTTTTAATATTGTTTTTATTTTATGGAAAATTATTCAGAGAGAATTTTGTGATAAACTATTTTTCCTTATAAAAAGTTTGATAAATAAAAAAATAACTTCTTTAAATCGATTTTTGGAGAAGAGCCTTTATAAAATTTAAAATTTATATGGCTTTAAAAAAATTTATATAAAAATTAATTTATAAAATTTAATATTATTAAACATATATATTTACATGATTTATTATTTTAATAAATTATTTGATATTAAAATTTTATTTTAAGAATAATTTTAACATTAATAATAATTTTAAATTTTGAATAATATTTTTAAAATTTTATTGGAAATATTATATTATTTTAATGATAATCTATTGAAATTAATAAATATTTTATAAAATAAGATATAAATATTTTAATAATATAAATATGAGTATTTATTTAAATCATATTTAATTCCATTTATCTCTCCAAATTAAGAATCTGTTATTATTAAGTTTATATAATATATTAATTCATATAAAATATTATGTTATTATAAAATAAATTTTGATTGTGAAAAAATAATATGGATATAATATTTTATAACAAATATAATTTATATTAAGTTTATTTATCTAAAACCAGCATTCAAAAAATTATTTTTAAAAAATTTACTAAACAACGAAAAATATTTTTCATAAAAAAATCCAAACACTAATTGTAGAACCTCAATTTTAACGGACTTAAGACCCAAACAAAAAAAAAAAAAAAAAAAAATAAATAAACTTTTATTAAAGTCAAAGACCATTTTACAACAAACCACAACCCAATTAATTTAACAAAACCCAATACCAACTCAAGTCCACTATCCTAAACAGACTAAGAATAAAAAAAACTCTAATCACAAACCCTAGCCGTCGCCTCCTGCCACGTCAGCGAGCACTTCATCCGAGACTCCAGCTGTCACCCACATTCCAAGCCCAACGCTACAGTTGCCATCTGCCAAGGTTTCACCAAAATGGCAATGACATGCCTTCCACACTGGTCTTGACCTAAAGAGCTTGCAACCATTGGAAAAACCTGTAAAAAGAAAAAAAAGAAAACAGAAACAAAAAATAATATATGTAATACAAAACAGCTATAAAAACCCCAAGAAAAATTTGTAACTTTGGAGAGAGAAGATCAATAGAAAAAATATTTAAAGGCAGCAATTTTATTTTTATTTTTGTTTTAAACACAAAAAATACAAAAAAAAGAAAAAGAATCAATCAAGAAGGAATCTTATTTTTCCAAGAGATCAGAGAAACAAGTAGAAATTATAGCATCTACGATTCGAAGGTAGCGAACTTTAAACTAATCTATTTTTTTATATATATTTTCGAAATCATATATATATATATATATATATATATATATATGAACATACACAAAAAATATGGATAAAAAATAAACAAAAAAGAAAAAAAAAAGGTTTTAAAAACCCTAAATAAAAAAAATAACATATTTGAAAATATATAAACTAAAACTTAAAGAAAAATCATTTTTTCTCACCTTTTTTGGAAAATATAGCTAGATTTATTAAGATCTAACGTTGATCTATGTTATAGACAAAAAAATAAAAACAAGACTTTTTTTTACCTTAGCGTCGCCGTCCACGGTAGCGACGGAAGGTGAGAAATAATGACGACGGCGATTGAAGAGACTCACAAAAAAAAAAGAGAAAAAAGAGAAAGGAGAAAGATTTGAGAGCTTTTTTGGGGGTTTTTTGAAGAAGAGAATGAAAAAAAAAGGATTAAAATGGTTTATATGGGATCCCAAAACGACGTAGTTTTGGGTTCCCAAAACAACGTCATTTTGGGCTCATAATTGGTATCAGATTTTTTTTTTTTAAAATGGACAATTCGCTTATTTTGTCTTTTCGTATTTTTTATTTGTTTTAATTTAATCATTTTGTCTTATTTTTAATTTATTTCAATTTTTCCCAATAATTATAAATATTTTTTATTTGATCCTTGACTCGAAATGTCCTTGAGGCTGCCATGGGTCAAATTTTTTTGTTTTATTTTCCACGAAGCCAAAATTTTGGATTTGACCCTTGAACTTCCCAAAAATTTGGATTTGACCCTCGAACTTTTCAAAAATTTAGATTTGACCTCTAAACTTCCCAAAAATTTGAATTTGACATCCAAACTTTCCAAAATTTCATTTTTGACCTATTTCTCCTTATTTTCATATTTTTACCCCAAAATTTTCATTTTTGTTTTAATTTAATCTTTTATTTTTTTATTTTTCTAAAATTAATCCCGATTATTTATTTATTTTATTTTTCGATAATTGACTTGTATTTTCTTTCGCATTGCGTATTTTGTTTATTTTTATTTGTATATATTTGTTTCGTGTATTTATTATTCATGTAATTGCACCTTCTTCGTATTATTCAAATTTTCCATTAATTGCACATTCATTTAATTTACACACTTATTTTTAATTAAATTAAATTTTAAAAGAAAAAAATACAATTAATTTTAAAATCGAGACAATATCCTTTCGTGTGAAAAGTTCGAAGAATTATGCCCTAACGTACTGGGTATGATTTTTCGTAGAATTTGCACAATCAAATATCCTCTTTTAAATTTTTCAAAATATCCTTCAATTTTAAAATTTCGAGAACGTCATGCCCTAACGTGTTGGACACGACTTTAATTCTTCGAGAAATTCGAAACACACGGGCATTTTTGTCTTCAAATTTAATTTTTGAAAATCACGCAAAATAAATTATGCATACAGGGATCGTATTTTAAACTTCACTCGAGGTTTCAAATTTTTGACAATCAAGATCGAAAAATAGTCAATATGGTATCCATTTTGGGCGTGTGAGGGTGTTAATCCTTCCTCACACGTAATCGACTCCCGAACTTGTTTTCTAGATTTCGAAGACCAAAATATTTTTCAAAAACAAATTTTAAACGTTTTTGGTGATTCAATCACACCAAATAAAAAATATTGGTGGCAACTCCCGTACTTCGACTAAAAATATTTTCGAGATTTTTTTCTTTTTCAAAAAAAATGGTTTCGACAGCTTGGCGACTCCACTGGGGACTTTAAAAATAAAAAGAGAGTCAAGCCAAAAGTCGATTATTTTCGAGTATTTTGTTAAAATATTTAAGCACTCGATTTAATTTAATATGCGATCCTTTGCATTTTGGTGTGATGCATGATAATATTGTGTTGATATTGCTGGTATAAGCTTGCATTCATGTGCATTCATTACTACACCCTTTAAGTGAAAGTGGGAAGCTACTCCTTCGTGAGGTTTTCACCTCCGTGCAGGATAGTAAATTGCTTCCGGGATTACATCCGTACCTATGTTTTTGTGAAGTTTTCACATCCGTGCAAACATATGAGAAATGTATCCCCCTAAATTGAACTCGTCTGTATGAGCCTATAATGGGTGAGGATAGAGGAATATGTCGGTTCAAGTACCCTTACTTTAGGACTTAAACTATACGTAATTGACCTTAGGAGTCTACCTTAAGTAGAACCACGTCGAACCTTTAGCGGTTACCCGAAAGAATGTAGAAGAGAGACATTTTATGCTTTGCTATTTACTTTTGCAATTTCATTTCTGTATTGATTGTACTGACTTGTTTTGTCTTGGTTTTTCTTTTCGCATTGCATTTTCATTCAAATAAGGGTATTGATTTAAGCTCGATTATTAAATAGAGAACTGGTCATAAGAAAATGAGTTTCTTGATAAGGTAGAAGACAATATGGTCGTGTGTCTACGGTCAAAAGAAGGACGAAAAAACCGATGATTTGCTACATGAGTAAAACGAAAACGAAGACCGCACAATGAGCCATTTTGACCCAAGTACGAGAAGTGATTGATCAGTTAACCATTCGAGCTGACATTTTGAACCTGAAATTAAAGTCAAGCCAAGGTGAAGTCAGATGATTTCCTTGTGAAGATTAAGGCTTTTGAACACTAAGGCACAACCATATACGCATTTGCTTTGTGTAAAGAAATTTGTTTTCTAGTAAAGTTGTTCTAGTAGAATTGAATTATGAGTTAATACATTTCTTATGCATACATGCATTCATAAGCATCACATTTTATTAACTGGTATTTAATTCTATGAAATGAGCCCTAATAGTCTAGCATAAGTAGAACTGTGCCAAACCTTTAGTGGTTACCCGAAGAAGGTAAGAGATACAGTTATATTCTTGTTTCTTTACTTTTAATTACAATTTATTTTCAAGTTTTATCCCTATATTAATCATACTAACTTATTTATTTTGAATATGTTTTCATTGCATTTTCATTTAAAAAAGGTGTTGATTCATGTTTTATTGCTAAATAGAGAACTGATCATAAGAAAACGTGTTCCTTGATAAGGTAGAAGTCAACGAGGACGTAACTATGTGGTCAAAGGAAAAACAACGCGAAAAGGTAACTGCCTATCAAGCCCATATCAGAGTTTTGGGATTACAACTGGATAAAAGTAACACAGAATGGCTTGCAAGAGGTGAAAGAAATATGGACTACAAAATGAAATAGATGTTCTACTGTGAATATGGTGATATGTTTTACCTACTCAAAGTGGATACGCATCTCACTCGAGCCCTAACGCAATATCAAGAATCAACTTGTAATTGCTTCTCTTTTAGGAACATGTGCTCATGGTAGAAGAGTACACGACTTTACTTCATCGTTCGAGGATTCAAGTCGATGAAACCTACTCGAGAGCCACCAAAGTCTCAACTTTCTTAAAGAGGTTAAAGAATATGATCGGGATGAGCGAATAATAGATTGCTTCCAGATTAAGGTAGAAAGGGATAATATGTACATCACTTGGAAGAGTCTACGAGACTTAATTTTGGTACACCCTAACGCAAGGAAAAGTCGATGTCTTCGCCTTAAGCTTTCATGAGCAAATCATTTTCCCTAAGGCATTAGGGCATATAGATGACGCTGTCTTGAATTTGCTACTAAGCTGAAAGGTAAGTTTGGCTAAGAATGAGAAGTTAAAAGGTAAAAGAACTGAGGCATCATGGCAGAGTTATGTATTACAAGTTGAGCTTCTCGAAGAAACTATGGAAATAACTCCAACGCTCTTAGGGGCAGGTTAGAGACATAAACCATGTTGTAAGCAAAAATTAAACCTAAGTGTGGAAGCAACTAAACACTCATAGGCTCAAACCATCCAAGCCGATTTTGAGCTTGAAATCGAAGTTGAATCGAGGCAAAAAATTAGCTTCGCTTCTTAAGAGGATTAAGATTTTGAGCATTAAGGTACGACCATATATGTATCTGCCTTATGTAAAGCAATTTGTTTTCTAGTAAAGTTGTTCTAAAAAAATTGAACTAAGAATCAACGCCTATGTTAAATATGCATACATGCATTCATTAGCATTGCGTTTCATTACATACATAGAGATAAAAGTCCCACATATCTAAAACATTTGTGCCAATGAGGAGTGTTAACAATTCTGAATAAAAATTGAGAGAAAACATGATAAATCAAGATAATGGAGGAATGTTAAAAAAATTTTGAGCGAAAGTCATATCCGAAGAAGAGAACGAAGAGTGGAACCTATCGAGAGTTCGCCCTTACACCCTTGGAAGTGTTTTGGACAACTAGACTGTGGAGGAGCTTCTTGTAATTTTTAAGACTTTTCCAGAGTAATATTCAAAATACACTTATTGCTCTAAGTCCGAGAGTAATAAGGATCCTTCTGTAAAGGACACACGATCACTATTTGTTATTTCAATAAAAATGATGCATTGTTTTTGTCCCATTTGGCAAACACCTTACCATTCTTCTCATTCGTTCATACCACAATTAATCATTCTTTAATTCAATTATTTTTTGGATCCGCTTTTATCTTTATGCTGGGTCCCTTGATATCAAGGACACAAGCGACACTGTTGTTGACTTAGAGCCTTTTAAGAAGGACATGTGTCCAGAAAAACCTTGAGATTCCGAAGATAATAAAAAATGTAACTTGTCTCTTGATTTGCTACAAATGTTTGAGCAAGACAAGAATCAAATATTACCTCGCAAAGAATCAACAGAAATTACGAGCTTTGGGAATGAAAATGAGTAAGAGATAAAGAGGTGAAAATTAGGACATGTATCGCTGCAAAAATAAAGCAAGATCCCGTAACGTTGCTTCGAGAATTCGAAAAGGTCTTCACATGGTACTATCAAAGCATGTCGTGTAAGGAACTGATGTCATGACACACAGACTCTCATAAAAGAAGAATGCAATCCAGTTCAATGGAAACTTCAAAGAATGAGGTCTGACACTATTAAAAGAGAAGATAAAAAAAAAGAATAAGAAGAAAAGAAAAGAAAGAAAAAGTCAAGATGAAAACCTGTAAAGGACATCTTTTAAAAAAAAAGAAAAAAAAAAGAAAAGAAGAAGAAAAAAAAAGGAAGAAAAAAAGTCAAGATGAAAACCCGCAAAAAGCATATTGAAAATCTATATATCTCCTTCACCTCTTCACGTCATGGCTTCTTTTTATGTGGAGGTGGATGTCATCGAGTCAAATTCGTCAAAAGCTTCCAATGGGCATCAATTCATTACTTCACCAAATGGGTAGAAGCTGCTTCATATGTCAATCAGCGATTAAGCAAATTCTTGAAAAAGAGATTAAATGTCGATATGGAATGCCAAAAGGGTCATATCCAACGACAACTTGATCAGCGGCACGATAGCGGAAGTCTACGGCCAATTCAAGATCAAGTATCACAACTTAGCACCACATCGCCAAAAAGTGAATGGATAGTGGAGGCAACCAATAAGAACATCAAAGGATTGATTGGAAAATAGTAGAGACCTACAAAGGCTTGGCATGAGAAGTCAGCATTTACTCTTTACACTTATTTGAACTTCTATCGGGACCTACACCAGGTCAACACCTTTTTCAAAGATAATTTTACCTCTTTGAAGTCAAGATTTCCTCCATCAAAAGCAGAACGAAGCCAATTTAGATTTGATTAGCTAAACTTGATTGAAGAAAATATGCTAAAAGTCATCAGTCATTATCAGATGTACCAATGACAAGAGCTTATGACAAAGAAGGATCCGCTCTAGAGAATTCCACAAGGGAGCTCTGGTTTTGAAAAGGATCTTGCTTATAAAAGACTTCCAAGGAAATGTATGCCAAATTGGGAAAGGCCCCATAAGGTGAAGAAAGCCTTTTTTAGAGGAGCTTTGATTTTGATCGAGATAGACGGCAAAGATCTGCCCAACCCCGTGAACTCAGATTCGGTAAGGAAGAAATTTCACCCGAAAAAAATAAAAAAAGGGAAGATAAAAAGAAGAAAGAAAGAAAAGGAAAAGGAAAAGAAAGAAAAAGAAGAACAAGAAAATGAGAGGTCGAGGTGAAAACCCATAAAAGGCATCTCAAAACCTAAGGAGATTTGAGTTTAAAACTTGAAAGGGAGGCTCAAATTTGAATAAGAGAAAGGGGCATGAAACAGTCTTCTCTCTCAAAAGTAACAAGGTGAAGAAACTTTATACCCTAAGGCATCGACGAAGTACTCCAGGTTTCATGAACACATATTAAACTCAGAATGGTCCTTATTAAGTTTGCTTAGTGAAGCTTATACTTTGATATGTGAGGCACCTAACTTAATTTTTTGCTCACCTAATGTTTGACAACTTTTGACCAATGTTTTTCATTTTTAATCTTTTCATTCGTACGAGTTTTGCCTCCAATAAAATTCAATTTCATCCACCTTACAACCTTATTCAAACATTTTTCCATCAAAATAATGGTTAGTGGACCAATGATTCGTAATCTTTTCATTCATACGAGCTTTGCCTCCAATAAAATTCAATTTTATCCACCTTACAACCTTGTTCAAGCTTTTTGCTTCAAAATAACAATTAGTGGACCAATTATTTTTAATATTTTCATTCATACGAGTTTTGCCTCCAATAAAATTCAAATTTATCCACCTTACAACCTTATTCAAGCATTTTTGCATCGAAATAACGGTTAGTGGACCAATGATTCGTAATCTTTTCATTCATACGAGCTTTGTTTCCAATAAAACTCAATTTCATCCACCTTACAACCTTGATTCAAGCATTTTCTTTGCAATTGAAATAACGGTTAGTGGTCTAACGATATAAGGAATAAAAGGATTTCTGCATATCGGTCTAAAAGAATTTCTAAATAGTACAGTGACCTAAAACAAGACCACTAGTTGGAAATAACCAAACCCGAGGGTTAGAAGGGTCTTAAAACAAAGAGTTCAAATTACGACTACCTCTTTAGGTTTCATGTCAAAGATACCATACCAAAAAGAGAACATGATAACACATCAATGATAAGACTTAGACAAATGACAACCAATGTCGTCCTAAGGACCAAAAATAAAATAATTATCAAAGATGACATTTTTGCATTCATCATTCATACCCATGTGGTTAGGAGCATTTGGCTTATTCGGATCATGGCATCATAAATAATCTGGCCTACATAGAGGTCCATTAAAGCATATTTTACAGGTTAGACAGGGAAGATTGAGGCCGCAACGGCGAATCTGATACCCTAAAAATACAAAGGGAAATGTTAAAGCCACAACGGCAAGCCTTGTACCTTAGAAGATGTTATGGGAAGGATTGAGGCCGCAACAAAAAATCTGGTATCATGAAGATATAAAGGGAAAGGCTAAGGATGCAACGGCAAACCTCGTACCTTAGAAGATGTGATGGGAAGGATTGAGGCCGTAACGGCAAATCTGGTATCATGAAGATATGAAGGGAAAGGTTGATGCCGCAATGGTGAACCCGATACCTTAGAATATGTGTTGGGAAAGATTGAAGCCGCAACGATGAATCTTGTACCATGGAGATATGAAGGGAAAGGTTAAAGCCGCAACAATGAACCTTATACCTTAGAGATATGAAGGGAAAGATTGAGGCCGCAACGGCGAATCTTTTACCTCGAAGTTGCAGTGGGTCAGATCAAGCTGCAGTAGCAAATTTTTCATCTCTCTAAAGTTACAGTAGAGCAAAGCGAAAATATCATCCAATCTCTTACCCCGATCATGGGGCAAATTAAAGTATCTAATCTTTTACCTTAATCAAAAGGCAGATTGAAGACATCATCCAATCTCTTACCCTGATCATGGGGCAGATTGAAGCCATCTAATCTCTTACCCCAATCATGGGACAGATTGAAGCCATCCAATCTCTTACCCCGATATAGGGTAGATTGAAGACATAATCCAATCTTTTACCCCGATCATGGGGCAGATTGAAGCCATCCAATCTCTTAACCCGATCGTGGGGCAGATTGAAGACATCATCCAATCTTTTACCTCAACCATGAGGCAGATTGAAGCATCCGATCTTTTACCCTAATCAGAGGGCAGATTGAAGACACACCAATCTTTTACCCAAATCATGAGGCATATTGAAACATCCGATCTTTTACCTTAATCAGAGGCAAAATTGAAGACACACCATCTCTTACCCTGATCATGGGGCTGATTGAAGCCATACAATCTCTTACCCCCAATCATAGGGCAGATTGAAGTCATCCAATCTCTTACCTGATCATGGGGCAGACTGAAAACATCATCCAATCTTTTACCCCAATAATGGGGTAGATTGAAGCCATCCAATCTCTTACCACGATCATGGGGCAGATTGAAGACATCATCCAATCTCTTACCCCGATCATGGGGTAAATTGAAGACATCATCCAATCTTTTACCCCGATCATGGGGCAAATTGAAGTCATCCAATCTCTTACCCCGATTATGGGGCAGATTGTAGCCATCCAATCTCTTACCCCGATCATGGGGCAAATTGAAGACATCATCCAATCTTTTACCTCAATATGGGGCAGATTGAAACCATCTAATCTCTTACCCCAATCATGGGGCAAATTGAAGCCATCAAATCTCTTACCCCGATCATGGAGCAGATTGAAGACATCATTCAATCTCTTACCCCGACCATGGGGCAGATTGAAGCATCCGATCTTTTACCCTAATTAGAGGGCAAATTGAAGACACACCAATCTCTTACCCCGATCATGGGACAGATTGAAGG
Source organism: Kokia cookei (assembly GCA_039519145.1). NCBI lineage: Eukaryota > Viridiplantae > Streptophyta > Magnoliopsida > Malvales > Malvaceae > Kokia > Kokia cookei. The sequence continues at coordinate 20,278,465 of CM076904.1, forward strand.
ATCCGATCTTTTACCCTAATCAAAGGGCAAATTGAAGACACACCAATCTCTTACCCCGATCATGGGGCAGATTGAAGTCATCCAATCTCTTACCCCGATCATGAGGCAAATTAAAGTCATCTAATCTCTTAGCCCCCATCATAAGGCAGATTGAAGACATCATCCATTCTTTTACCTCGATCATAGGGCAGATTGAAGCCATCCAATCTCTTACCCCGATCATGGGACAAATTGAAGATATCATCTAATCTCTTACCCCGACCATGGGGCAAATTGAAGCATCTGATCTTTTACCCTAATCAGAGGGAAGATTGGAGACACACCAATCTCTTACCTTGATCATGAGGCAGATTGAAGCATCCGATCTTTTACCTTAAACAGAGGCAAGATTAAAGACACACTAATCTCTTACCCTGATCATGGGGCAGATTCAAGCCATCCAATCTTTTACCCCTAAATCAAGAGGAGCTAATTGAAACTACCATCTCACAAAAGCAAATCTTAATCTCCCTGAAGTTGCAATAGAATGGAGTGAAGCTTCAACATCAAATCCTATATCCTTAAAGATTGTAAAGAAGCGGATACAGTGAAGTGAATAGCCAATAAAGCAAAAGAGCAGGCTATTTGAAGAAGGGAAGCACCGAAGAAGTTAAGATTCGACAAGACCAGACAAAACTGATCTTCCTTGGAGTCTTTGCTCCATTCTCGTTACACAATAATGAGCAAATAGGGGAAACTGTAGAACCTCAATTTTGACTGGCTCAAGACCCAAAGAAAAAAAAAACAAATAAGAATCCTTTTATTAAAGTCCAAGACCATTTTACAACAAACCACAACCCAATTAATTTAACAAAACCCAATACTAACCCAAGCCCACTATCCTAAACACACTAGGAATAAAAAAAAACCCTAATCAGAAACCCTAGCCGTCGCCTCCTGCCATGTCAACGAGCACTTCATCCGAGACTCTTACTGTAACCCACGCTCCAAGCCCGACGCTACAGTTGCCATCTGCCAAGCTTTCACCAAAATAGTAATGGCGTGCCTCCCACACCGGTGTTGACCCAAGGAGTTTGCCACCATTGGAAAAACCTACAAACAAAAGAAAAAGAAGACAGAAACAAAAAATAATATATGTAATATCAAATCACTATAAAACCCCAAGAACAATTTGTAATTTTGGAGAGAGAAGATCAATAGAAAAAAAGATTCAAAGGCAACAATTTTATTTTTATTTTTATTTCAAACACACAAAATACAAAAAAAAAAGAGAGAATCAATCGAGAAGGAATCTTATTTTTGCAAGAGATCAGAGAAACGAGAAGAAATTATAGCATCCACGATTCAAAGGTAGCAAACTTTAAACCGATCTATTTTTTTTTATATATTTTCGAAACCATATATATATGTACATACACATAAAATATGGATAAAAAATAAGCAAAAAAGAAAAAAAAAAAGGTTTAAAAAACCCTAAAAAAAACTAACAGATTCGAAAATATATCAACTAAAACTTAAAGAAAAATCATTTTTTTCACTTTTTTTGGAAAATATGACTAGATCTATCAAGATTTAGCCTTGATTTATGTTTTAGACAAAAAAAAAATGATTTTTTTACCTTTGCACTACGGCAGACAACAGTCGGTGAGGAACGACGAAGACGGCGATCGAAGGGACTCACAAAAAAAAAAGAGAGAAAAAAGAGAAAGGGGAGAGAGTTAAGAGCTTTTTTGGGGTTGTTTTGAAGAAGAGAATGAAAAATGAAAAAAAATGGATTAAAATGGTTTATATAGGCTCCCAAAACGACGTAGTATTGAGAATGACTTAAAACACCCAAAACGACGTCGTTTTGGGCCTATAATTGGGATCAGATTTTTTTAAAAAAATGGGCAATTTGTTTCTTTGGCCTTTCGTATTTTTTATTTGTTTTAATTTAATCCTTTTATCCTATTTTTAATTTATTTCAATTTTTCCCAATAATTTTAAATGTTTTTCAATTTGGTCCTTGACTCAAAATGACCTTAAGGTTGCCATGTGTCAAATTTTTGGTTTTATTACGCATGAAGCCCCTATTTTATTTAGAAATTACATTTTAACCTCCAAACTATCCAAAAATTTGGATTTAAACCCTCAACTTCTCAAAAAATCTAGATTTAATCCTCAAACTTCCTAAAAATTTGGATTTAACCCCTAAACTTTCCAAAAATTCAAATTTAACCCCCAAACTTCCTAAAAATTTGAATTTAGCCCCTAAACTTTCCAAATTTTCATTTTTGACCCCATTTCTCCTTATTTTAAAATTTTTACCCCAAAAATTTTTATTTTTGTTTTAATTTAATCTTTTTTTTTATTTCTTCTAAAATTAATCATGCTTATTTATTTATTTTATTTTTCGATAATTTTGACTTGTATTTTCTTTCGCATTGCGTATTTATTATTCATGTAATTGCATCTTCTTCGTGTTATTCAATTTTTCATTAATTGCACATTCATTTAATTTACACACTCATTTTTAATTAAATTAAAATTGTTTTCCTTTTTTTAAAAAAGAAAAAATATAATTAATTTTAAAATCGAGGCAATATCCTTTCGTGTGAAAACTTCGAAGAATTATGCCCTAATGTGTTGGGTATGATTTTTCATAGAATTTGCACAATCGAATATCCTCTTTTAAATTTTTCGAAATGTCCTTCAATTTCGAAATTTCGAGAACGTCGTGCCCTAACGTGTTGGACATGACTTCAATTATCTGAGAAATTCGAAACACAAGGGCATTTTTCTCTTCAAATTTAATTTTTGAAAATCACGCGAAATAAATTATGCATACAGGGATCGTATTTTAAACTTCACTCGAGGTTTCAAATTTTTGATAATCAAGATCGAAAAATAGTCAATATGATACCAATTTTGGGCGTGTGAGTGTGTTATTTCTTCCTCACATGTAATATATTCCCGAACTCGTTTTCTGGATTTCGAAAACCAAAATATTTTTCGAAAACGAATTTTAAACGTTTTTGGTGATCAAATCAAATAAATAAAAAAGATTGGTGGCGACTCCCGTACTTCGATTAAAAATATTTTCAAGATTTTTTTCTTTTTCAAAAAAAATTGGTTTCGACACTAACTATAGGGACCTTCCCTCCTAACAAATCATGAATAATAAATTATGTTACATAATTAAGTTCTAAATTAAGGTCCAAAACATTAAAATGTTTTAATCGACTCATTAGAAAATTATGTTACATAAGATTTAATGTATCATTTAACAGTTAAATTAACGATTTTAGTAATGGAAAGTAACATAACCTTGAAAGTTTAGAGATATAATTAAAATGTTTTAAAGATTAAGGGTTAATTTAGAATGAGAATCATAGTTTGGGACTTCTAGTGCAATTTACTTAAATTTAAAAGAAATTATAAAATATCATATCACTCCTATATAAATTCTACAAAATCAAAATCAAGTACAATACAAGCATGATTGTAAGAATTAAATCAGTCAATTGAATAAGAAGTTAAACCAGTGCCATATAATTGAGAAAAGTTAAATTTGTTTCAAATGAATAAAAATTCAAAAATTGAAAAAAAAAAACATATTAAAAACCGAAAAAACCAAATATTTTTTTATTTTAACAAAATTTTGGATTTTAATTATGTTATGGTTCATTTTTATATATTTTTTAAAATATTTTTATCTTTTTATCTTTTAATTTTTTTAAATTATTATTAATGTATTCTTATTAAAACTTTTTAAGATAAATTATACAAATAGTCACCTAATTATGCTCATGTTCATATTTTGGTCACCCAACCTTAAAAATTTTCAATTTAGACACTAAGCTTTGTCATTTCGTCTTGTTTTGATCTTCCACCGTTAATTTGATAATGGAAATAATAATGTGACTTTTTAATTGCTATAATAACACATTTAGTCCTCAATATTTACCTATTCTATCAATTTCATCCTAATTCTATATAATTTATTAAATTTAATCATTCACATTTATAAAATCTATCAATTTGATTCTCAAACTTCTTAACCAAAACTTTCAACTTTTAAAATAGAAGAATTCCACGTCTATAATTTCGTAAAACCTCCAAAAAGAAAAGGAAAAAAAGTTCTCCACTTCTACCAAATATGCTAATAAAAAATTTCTTTAAATGGGGTTTAAAAAAATATATCTCATGTTTAATTTACTTTTACTTTTTTTATTAAATATATTTATATAATTATTTTTTATTTTACTTGTGGAAATATTAAACTCAATAATAATATTTAATTTAATATCATAATCCCGAATGAACTAATATTATATTAGACATAATTTTAATAGCAATAAATCAGAATAAAAATAATTATTCCTTACTAATTGATTTTATTTTCTATATTACATAATGTTTCTCATAATATCATAATCCCTAACTGTAGATTAGATATTATATTTGCGGATATTGTTTAGTTAAATATTACAAAAAAAATTCATAAATAAATTTTTTAACAAAGGAAAACAATATTATATTATATTTTAGGCTCCACCACTCCACATATTTTGAATTGTTGGAGATACCCTATAACTTCAGGAGGAGGCTCATCATAGAATTGGAAATTAATTTTCCAAATAAGAGGCATACATAGGCATTGTTAAGTAAAAAACTTATAAGATTTGATGGTTAAATGTATTCATTGCTTAATGTGTGATTTAGTTTCGATATGTCACAATTATTTTTATTTTAAATATTTTTTTACTCTTATTATTTTTTACATCAATTTTATTTTACAATTCTTATTTATTCATTAAATTGATAATAATTAATTTAATATAGGGAAAAGACAGAAAATAATTATGCCTAAACCCAAAATCCAAATTATAATTAAATTAATGATTTTAATGATAATATTAATACATATCCATGCATAATCTATCAGACTAGATATTAACTATGATGCAGGAATATAGAGATGACCACGCTATAGCTTGAGAATTTATGCAATAAATTTTCCTGATTATTCACTTTCTCGCCAATTTTTTTAAATGCAAATTGCCATTAATGCTAATAGTGTAATATTAATACTAGACCTGTGCCAATTAATCCGTGTTGTTGTTTGATATATTAAATTAAAAATGCAGAGGTGAATATAATTTGCCTAAACGAATATACTTTTCTCTTAAAATACTCTTAAATATGAAATATTTAAAAAGCAATTAAAATATGTTAAAAAGAGTCCAATTTTGTAATTAAAAAATATATATAGAAATTTAAAACTATTAATATTTTATTTTCCAATTATTTAAAACTCTTTAATATTTATAATTATTTTTCAATAAAATATGTTTTTCAAAAAATTAATTTAAATTTAAAAATCTATATAATATGATTAAATATTATTTTGATATTAGTTCATGCATCGCTTGAGTATCCAAACAGTAATTTGAACTCATGTAATGGTTTGATAATAAAAAATATTTATCGTCCCAAATATAATTTAAGTTCAAATCGTGTTAATCACATTTGTTGTTCGAACTTCACCATATTATTGTAATTAAAAAAAAAAAATTTAAGCCAACATAATAAGAAAAACTGAAGCATTAAAATAAAGGATGAAGCGGTGTCGTTTAAGAGTTTACTTTCCAAAAATGAGGATGGTACACGGGATGTGATAAGATACGGCTCCCCTCCATCAAGCTCCACCGTACGCCTCACCTGAACCCTAACAAATACCAATCTTTTCAATGCTAAGGGTTTCTTATTGGCCGAAAAAATATCCCAGCGTTTCTTTCTTTCCTTTTCCTTCATAGTTGGTAAATAATCATCCCATTATTTTTTTCTTTGGATTTTTAGAAATTTTTAATAACCATTTTTGTTTTCCATTTGGTTCCCTGTAAACCCGAAGGAGGGAAAATCTATTAACTTTAGCAGCGTCACATTGATTTCGCTTATACAACGTCATTCCAATTACTTCATGTAAGAGTTGATTTTTCACTTTTGTTTACCGTTTTTTTTTTCTTGCTATTTAAATTTTTTATTTGTCTATTTACTAAGGATTTTGTGGATTAATTTATGTTTTTTTTTCTTTATTTTAGTAAATTCAATGTTTTTATGGTAATTTAGTTGCTCGGTTTTTATTTTTTTTCATCGGTGAAAAAGGAAGTTAATTTTGTGTTTTTTAGCAAAATGATTATAAAATGGGATACTTTTTTCTGCTGTGGAATTTGATGTAAATTGAATTGATGAATCTTTGGATATAAATGCCAGAGATCATTTATGAACGAGCTTAGGTTAGAATTACAGCTAATTCTTTGCTTTTTGAAAGTGGGGTTATGAGCTGAATTAAATGACTTTGCAACTGTGCTTAGAGATGTTTTACATATTTCTGTTTTAAAAAGATCTTTGCTTATCGCCCGGTAATCGTCGAGACTTGGGAAAACTCCTTTTGATTACTTGGTTTCATGTTGGTAAACTGATTGTTGTTGTTCCATTGAGTAAGAAATAGAACTTTAATGTTGAGTGTGGCTTGTATTGGTTATTGGGATATCGAAATAGGAGCTTGATCTTTCCGAGCAAATTGTATGGCATTTAGTCTAGCTGGTATTGGCACTTTTGTTACTATTAGTGAATGGAGGTGAAATTCGGCATGAATGCATCTTTGGTCTTGAGAGAATTCAAGACCCCTGGTAGTCCATTATAATATGTATAATATATTGAAACGAGGGCTCATGTTTCCGCTTATTTGAGTTGAATTATATAAAGTCACCAAATTTCCATGATGATTCTTCTTTTGCTTCTTATTTTGATCACTTATCTGTCTGCTTGTATTTTCAATTGAAGGTAGATGCAACTGTTGTGTGGAAAAAATTAGAAAAATGAAGTTATTTGGTTATTCTTGCCTCTGGCCGGCTGATAAATGAACTATTTACTTGAGAAAGAACATAATGGAGAACACGTCTAGTCAAGGGATAGATTCAGATGAAAGTGTCAGGTGTTTGCAGGTCGAAAACTTTGATGAGCAAGAATTGGTTGATCATGGGATTTCAGACAACATAGATTTATGCTTGGGAGAAGTTGACAAGATTATAGAAGAGTCTAGTGAGGGTTTACCTTTGTTAGGCAATGCTGCAGAACCATATATTGGCATGGAGTTCAAGTCAAGAGATGCTGCAAGGGAATTTTATATTGCTTATGGCAGACACATTGGTTTTACAGTACGAATCCATCATAATCGACGTTCACGGATAAACAATAGTGTAATTGGTCAAGATTTTGTTTGTTCAAAAGAAGGTTTCCGTGAAAAGAAATATATGTATAGAAAAGACAGGGTTCTTCCTCCCCCACCTATCACTCGAGAAGGCTGCCCTGCAATGCTGAGGCTGGCTTTAAGGGATGGTGTAAAATGGGTCGTTACCAAATTTGTAAAGGAGCATAATCACTCATTAATGTCACCTGGAAAAGTGCCATGGCGAGGGTCCACTAAAAATTTGATCAGTGAGGTACATTGTCTACCCCTTTTAATTGTAAATATCAAGGTGAACATGACATTAGCTTACTAGATCTTGCTATCACATTCAGTATACTAAACAAATAAGATGCCGGAAATTGTGGATCAGGGTTTTCGGCATTTGTTCATAATCATTTCAGAATAAACATGTAGACAAGGAAATGCTCTGTTGGTGCAACTACCTCCTTTTTACCTCTGATTTTCACCTACAATGATATTTTTCCCTAGGGTGAGAAGGATCAGAGAATACGAGAACTGACGCAAGAGCTGATCAATGAGAAACAAAAATGTAAGCGGCGATGCGCAGCTTACCAGGAACAGTTATGCACGATATTGAAATTTGTTGAGGAACATACGGATCAATTGTCAAAAAAGGTTCAAGATATAGTCAAGAACATAAGTGAACTCGAAGAGGAACGGCCGGAAGATTCAGAGTGCAGATATGTTTAGTCTATCTTCTTGCCAGGTAAAAAATGTCTACCACATTGTACAATCCCTTATTCCACCCTTTGTTTAAATTCATCCGATGGTGATTTTACTAATGCAAACAGAAGTTAATTTGGCCTTTTCTCTTCATATTTGATTCACTATCTGACAATTTCCCAAAATATCTTAATTAAAGGGAAACATGTTTAATCTTTTATGCTTCATTTGGATGATTAATAAGGGAAATATGGATACTAAGATGAAAAAAAGAAAAAGAAAAAAAGAACTCTTTCCAATCATTCAAATGGAGCATTCAATAAATCGAATAATACTTTGGAATCATAAAATCAAACTAATAATGATAGAGAGAGAGAACATGGCAAATTTCTTACAATAAGATGATGCATGAGAATCCAAGCTAGGCTTCCTCATCTGCTTGAACATCTTTGGTGTTTTTGTTTTTCTTTCCAATCTCCATTAACTTGAACTCAAAGCAGCAAAGCCACCACCTTTCATCATCTGCTTGAACTCTTTGAAATTAACCATACCGTCACCATCCACATCCACTTTCTTTATCATCATCCTGCAATCCTCTATGGTTCTTCCTTGCTTCAGCCCCAAGGAGGACAAAACCGACCTCAACTCCTCCACTGTGATGAATCCATCTCCGTTTTGATCAAAAACGTTAAAGGCTTCCTTCATGTCTTCTTCTTCATCTCTCTCGTGCATTATAGTTTGATACAATGCTCCGAATTCATCAATGTCCACGTAACCGTCACCATTGACGTCGATTTTCTCAATCATTTGCATAAGTTCTTTTTCAGGGATAAAGATACCCAAATTGTCTAGCGATTCACTAAGCTCTTTGTTGGTGATCTTTCCATCTCCATTCTTGTCGAACATTTGAAACATTCGACGAAGCTCCGCTGGATCCATTCCTTCCATCACACAAAATAAAATTAAATAAAAAACTCTTTAACAATATAAAAAATTGGTTGAAAGTACTGAAAAGAAAAGAAAAGAAAGAAGAAAGTTAAGAAACAATATAGAAGAAAAAGATGATTGAGAAAGACCAAAAGAGGAATGGGAGATGGGAAAGATAATTAACAAAGAAAATTCTGGTTTGGGGAAATTGAAGAAAAAGATGGATTTTTACGTTTGTTGAGTAAAAAGTGGATAAAGAAGAAGGTTTTTAAACATGCAGACTAAAAAAAGTTGGGTGAAATCAATGGTTTTAACAATATCCACAACTTCTATTTTAGGAGTTGTTTCTTAAACAACTCATTGATTTATGCCTAAAATTCATACTTCTTGGGACTAAATTTGGCATATTAGAGATAGGGTCAATATGCTGACATTTGGATCCTTCCCACTTTCACTTTTCTTTGTTTTTAACTCTTCTATCTCCAATGGAGATTAGATTAAAATTGGGAGCCAAAGGATAAACATTTATTTAAATTAATTGCTTCGTAATTAGAAGGGACTAAAATTGTTATTACTCCATTTATCCCACGGAGCCAGCCCCTCCAGATTTAGATGAAGCCATGGGTACTTCTATCTAGGATAGCAAATAAAGTTCAGAGATGGTTGAACCACCTTCACCATAACTACAAACCTGCTCGGCACACAAAACCCAGAACCAGCATCAACCTTTAACCCTGAGAAAAGTCCAAGTAATTTTTAATATCTTTCCATTAATGGCTTATTTCCAGCAATCTAATACCCATAGGCATGAAACAGTGTAATACTAACATTTTATGAGATAAATAAAATTATATTTTAGAAAAATTATGCTACTAAGTGTGGAATAAGTAGAATCACTTTACATTTCTTCCAAAGAAACATCTATTATTTATAGTTGTTTAGAACAATTATTGTTTGAGGATAGTAATGTTCGGGATGAGGTTATAGTTTAAAATAGTTGACACAAAAAACGTTACAAACAAGTGAACAAGATATACTAGAAGAAGGCAAAGAGAGACTAAAACAAATTTGGTAACACTAAATACAACGAAAGGTGATGGTTGGTAAGGTGAAAAAAAAGGAAATGTAGTTGACGATAAGACTAAGCAAAGAAACAAATTGAGAGAATTTCAAAAGAGTGCTTTAAGAGTCCAAAATGCCAAAATGCTCCCCAAAAAAATTCATTTCACTAATTGTGAATAGACTTGTTTATGGATCGGGTTACTCGCCTAAGCTTGAAGGTTTGTTCGAAATTTGTGACGGTTTAGACAAAAAAAATTAAGCCCGAAAATAAGTTCGGAAAAAAAAAGGCTCATTTAAGTTTATAATATTTTATATTATGTTATTTTTATATATTATGTAATTTAGAACACATTAAAAAAAATAAACCTATACTAAATATATAATACTACTCTAATGTAAATATTAAAATAATGTTAAGATGACTAAATAAAAATTTTCAATAAATAAAAAAGTATAAAAATATAAAATTATTAAATATTAAAATAAAATAAAATAAAATAAAATAAATATTTAAAAAAATTTAAAATATAATATAGGCGGGCTCAAATTGGACTTGAATTAGTTTTTTGAAAATATGGATAAGTATGGACAACATTTTAGGCCAATATTTCGGATTGGATAGGATTTAGACAAACACAAAGTATATTAATATCATGCTTAAGTCCGACTTGAACCTGACTTATGAACACTTTTAATTGTGAAAGACTCCTACTTATATATATAAATATATATCAAGAATAAGAATTACAAAACTAACAATTAATAGTAGTAATATATAATATTTTTCAATGCTAATGACAAGTAATCCTTCATTCAAATACCTCTAAACTCAAAAAAATACTTTCCCTTCATCCACTATCTTATATCCGATCGATCTAGTCCAGGCTTCACTTCCAGTAAATGGAACACACATATCATGATCCCCGCATCTACAGACCCAATGGAGGATTGCGAATAAATATAGAGCTTGCATTCTTAATGCAGCTTCAGATAAATACAATGTTCAGGGGTTTGATCAAAGAGAAACAAACTATAACCAATAAGAGAATTTACTGAAACTCAACAGTTTGTGACACTAAGATGAGACAGTTGCATGCGCTGTTTTGTGATTCATAGCTCGGACTCCTACGGATAGAGTTTTGATTATTCTGTGATAGCAGCATATAACATTCCAAGCCATCAATCTCTTTAGTGTTCTCGCTCGGAGTACATTACTCCAGGAAGTACTTTGGGATTTACCTGAATATGAGTGCCCAATATCCCCTGCAAGTAAGATTCTTGTGATACTTGATCATGCTACCAGCATCATGATGACGGAAGATTTTGTCTGTGCATAACTCCCATTTACCGATCACAGTCTCCTATGGAGTCATGGGATCATAAAGTTACCATTTTGGGGAACTTGGAGAGAGAACAATCTGAGAGTGCTTACCCCTTCTGCATGAATTGCTTTCCTAACTTCTGCATCATTCAGCCATGTTGTTGCTACTTCATCATTCTACACGATTCATATGAAATTTTGAGTAAATAACTTATCGGTGCTTTCAAGAGAACAAGTTGAGATGAATAAAAATAAACAAGAATCACACAAATTAGGTATTCGAGTCTGATGCAAACAAGGAATAACTTGGCAAAAAAGTTGACAAAAGAGCACATGAAATCCATCAACTGATGGTCATTGACCAAAACCAAGAACAGATCATAGAAGCGGATACTGATAACAAAGAAGAAGTTTAATCATCAAACAATCATTCACGGTGTAAGGTCTATTTAGTCCATTTTATTTGTGAGGAAAGAAAAGCTCAATTGTTCCAATTATAAGAAGTGGAATGAGGCTTATAATATGAACATGAAACATATCAGCATAGGAAGAGTTACTTTTTCTTTTTACGTCATCAAAACCTTGCTTTTGCATCCGAGCAAAGTTTCTCGTGTTGGATCATCGATATGCCCCGTGGCGCAACGAACAAAAATATTTCTGTAATCGTCAACCAATGATCCATGTACGAGGAACGAATCGAGTTGAAACATGGGTTGAAAAATATACCTTTCAGAAATTGAAAAGCGACAGATAGCGTTGTTGATAGGATCCTTTTCAGATATGTCGATTCCAAGATGCAACAATAACATCTCGACCTCTACGTAATTCATCCAGTAGAAGAACAAACAACAACAACCTCTTGAACTTTTCAGAGAGTTTTTGAAAACAAATGTTAGACTCTTTTTTTTTCTTTTCTGGGTAACCATAACACACTAAGAGATATCTGCATTTTATTTTCTTCTGAGATCATATATTAGAAACAAAAATGAGATTATTCCCTGATTATTAGAGAAACAAATGGAAAGTAAGGTAAAAGAATTATATTTTTTTCAAAAGAATATCACTTTTCATGTCCTTTTATATTTTGATCGAAATTATTATTATAATTATTTATATAATAACTTCGGTAAACAATATACAATTAATATTTTATATAAATCAAATTCATATATTAATTTTAAATGTGCTCTCTATTTGTGTACAATAAGTTTGTACGTATAATTTGTTCAATATTTAACCATCAAATTAAATTAATTCAATAGTAAATTTAATTCATGTGATAGCTAAATACAATACAAAATGTATTTAAATTCTGTTCGCTTCAACGATGGGGTGTGACCCTATAGGTTCTTGCAACGTTAGTAGTAATACTACAACGTTTCTAATATTACAAGCAATGAGTGACATCTAGCAATGCATCATTGCTACTTAAGTTACAAGAAGTCGTGATTCGATATAACCTTTCTGTGACAATTTTTTCATGTATTATATCCTTTTATCATTAATATCTAGATTGGACACAAGTTATGGAACAGTCACACTTGCATAGTCCAACCTCATATTTCTTGATATTTCGAGTAGACTATATAATAAACAAATAAGTGTGATATCTCATATCAACTTATTCGAGCATGACCATACATTTCTAGTCTCACTTCATCAAGAGACCTAATATATTGCTCTTGTAACGACTTGAAAGTTAGGAGTGTCAAAAAGTGTATTTTTCGAGACTCCATATCTGTGAACCGGACCCGTAAATATTTAATAAAAATATTTACGGAGTTGACCTGTAGGCTAATTGATTTTTGGAATAAGATATTTTAATTTTGTAATGCTTAAATTAAGTACGGGAATTAAATTGCATAAGTGATAAAAAATACAATTTATAAAAGGATTATAATTTGAAATAAATAGAAAGGATCAATATGGTAATTACTCCTTTTAAATGTATTAGGGCGGTTAGGTGGGGAACCTATGGCTTAAAATATTTCTTAATAATTAATAATAATAATAAAAAAAAATAAATAAATGGATTAAAAGTTTATGGGAATAAATTATATTAGGATGATACTAAAAAGTATAATTTTTAAGCACCAATAAAATAGTGCCACATCATTAAAATTTAAAGATAACAAAATATTATCATATACTCATCTATATTTAATATTTTCTTTAACTTAATTTAACTTTAATTAAATTATTTAAAATAATTAATTTTTTAAATTATAAATAAATTTCTTTTCTTCTTTTACTTTAAACTTAAAACCCATAACCTTGAACATTGAACTCGAACCCTAAACCTTAAATCCCATACCCCAAGTTTTAGGATTTAGGTTTGAGATTTAAGGTTTAAGGTTATGCTTTTGAGGTTTAGGGTTCGAGTTCAAGGTTCAAGGGTTTGAGATTATGGGGTACAAGTTTAGGGTTTAGGTTTAAGGTTTAAGGGTCTTAGGTTTAGAATTTGAGGTTTAGGTTTTGGGTTCTATGTTTTTAGTTTAGGGTTCAGGATTCTAGATTCATTGTTTTTGGTCTAGGCTAAAAATATAAAATTTATGTGTTGAAATGTAATTAAATAATTGAAAAGAGATCATTTCGGTGGATGGGTCTATAAAATAGTTTCTCTATGGATGAGTGTATAATAATGATTTCATGTCTTTAAAATTTGATCATGTGACAAAATTTTATTGGTGCCTAAAACCATTAGTTTTTAAGATCATCCTTATGTAAGTTACTCCCAAAGTTTATTAGTGAGGGTGGGTGAGATGAAACAATTTTGTTTCTTTCACCCTAAAGCCATCGAAATAGAGGGGGAGAAAAACTTAGGGTTTTGCTAGGTTCAAGCTTTAATTGGTAATTTTATTTGTCTTTTTTTGATATTTTATGTTTTTAGAATCTCGGTACCTTAATTTAGTTAACTCGGGGGTTAATTTTTGAAATTGTTAAAAGTTTAGGGACTTACCATGAATGAGATAGGTGTGTTGATGAAGTTATTTGTTAGATAAATGAAATTAGTGATTAAATAAACATATTTTGTTAAATGATTCTTAGTGAATTTAAGGTTTAATGATTTATTTGCTAAAATGGTAAAATTTCATATGGAATGTGTGAAATAATAAAAAATGTGGTTTTATAGGAGTAAAGGAAAAAATCGATTATCATGAGATTATTTTAAAAAGGGTTAAGTTTGTAAGTTAAAGTTTTAGGGATTTAATTGTTTAAATGTTAAAACATTAGGGAAAATCTATAATTTTGCTTTAATATGGATATTAAGTTGAATGAAATATTTGAAGTTATTATTTGGATGCTTAATTAAGTTAAATTATATGTTAGATCAAGAAAAGAATCAATCAGATTTAAATAGAGGAAAATTAAAGTTTTGGACAAGACGTCGGCTCTGTTTTAGCAACTGTCCTAATTGAGGTAAGTTCGTATTTCAATTTAAAAGGTTATAAGTGAATTTATAATTTAATTGATATCGTTATTTTTATTTGTATTTATGTTTTATATTGTCATGATATATTCTTGAAAAGGAAAAAGACCATGGTTGAAAGACACCATGGCAATACATTCAGTATTTCCGAATAATTAAAAATATATTATCCGAAAGGATAATAGATGAAAAGGTCGAAAAAGATATTATTTGGAAGGATAATAAATGAAAAGGTTGAAAAAGATGTTATCCAAAAGGGTAATAAATGAAAAGATCGAAAAGATAAAATTGTTAAATTAATTAATTATTTAATGTTTTTATGATCTAATGCATATCTATTTATGTTCTAAACGATCTTAATTGCTTGAGATTGGTATGATATGAGTTGGATTATGACATGATATTTAAGTTGATTACTATGTTTGGAAAAATGTGAAATACATGGATATGAGTTTGGAAAGTGTCTCGTTTGAACCTTGAGAATACTTAAGATACAAATGACATGTCATTAGGGAGTATTTAGAGTTCTGGGTGTTGGTCTTGGATGTCCTATCGATGGTTGAGGTTCTGCATTTGTTGCGGATTTTCCACAGCTCATGTGACCAGCATCTAACATCCCAACCTATAGCTTGTGTGAGCATATATGGTTACATGTTACAGACACAGCTCGTGTGAGCATTTCTCGAGTATCTGGTGATATTTAATTGGTTCAACGGGTGTTAAAGGCTCAAACAAATATGTATTTATATACAAAATGTATATACATGTGAATTGGAAAATATTGATACAATTGTTTGAAGGGAGAAATTATGTTTATTGAACATATGACGGATGAAATATATACTTAATATGTTATTATTACAAGTTACATTAATTGTTGAAATTATATGTTTTTATGTGATATCCATTAAGCTAGAGATATTGTATTGTGCAAGAAAGAAAGGTAAGTATAAGACTTTATAACAATTATGTGTTAATTTGTATAATGAAATAAGTTGTAAAGTTAATTAAAAATCAAGTCTATATATATATATATATGAAAAATATGAACTTCATATAATGTGTAATAGAATGGTACAATGGAAGGAAAGAAAAGAGTTTGAATATGTACCAAGGTCCCGGTTGAACCATGTGAATACTTAGGATACAAATGACATGTCACTAGGGGTTATTTATAGTTTCAGGTGCTGGTCTTGGGTGTCCTACCGATGGCTGAGGTTCTGTATTTGTTGCGGATTCTCCACAGCTTGTGTGAGCAGCATCGTGTAGCCTAACATCCCGACCCACAGCTCGTGTGAGCAGGCTCATTTCACAGCTTGTGTGAGCATATATGGTTACATGTTACAGTCACAGCTTGTGTGAGCACTTTCCCAAATATCTGAGGTTATTCATTTTGGTTCAACTGGGTGATAAGAGCTTAAATAAATTTTTGTGTATATATATATATGCAATGTTGTATGGTCAAGACAGGTGGGTTGGAATACGTTGATAGAAATGTTTGAAATGGGAAAATATGTTTATTGAGTATAGGATGGAAGAATTGTCGAAACAAAATGTGTGGTACAGATGATTATGAGCTATATATGTAAATGAAACGATAATAAGGTATGGTTATAAGGAATTATTTCATGTAATGGTTATGTGAATATATATATATATAAATGGAAACGTTAGATCTAGATAATTGAAATGAAAAGTGATTGTTAAGTGCAAATAGGATGTTGATTTATATGCCACATGTGTATTTCATGAATAAGTTTGATATCAGGATAAAGTTATATGTATTACATACGAACTCACTAACCTTGTGAGATTTGTCGCGTATAGGTGATTTAACGAACTTATGATCAAGATATTGAATTATCTTGTAAAATGTTTAAAATTACATCCTTTTTAATAAGTTGAAGGTTATTATGAATTTACTAAGCTTTAAGCAAGCTTACCTTGATTGATTTTTCTCCCTTGTAGACCGTCGAATACGAGCTGTCGATTGGATTACTCTCGAGGTCACACTATCTAGTAATTAATCGTTTATGTTCGTCCGGTTATAGGTGGCATTTAATTAGGATGTTATCTACATGTGTTATAAGACTTTTTGGATATGCTCTATGTTAATTGAAGCATGAGAATTGCATAATGATGTATTCCTTTAGTAGTTTTGGTTACTACCTAGATTTGTTTCGGTAGAAACCAATAGGGTGTCGATAGAAGTACAAGGGATACACTTTGGTTATTGACTTGACTTTGTTTCAATAGTTGGTACTCAAGTATTTGTAGTTATCCTGGTTGTATCGGTAATTTGGATTCAGGTATCGGTAAAAGTCCTAGGCCAAGACTACCTTACTTACTAGAGATTGTTATACCGGTAGTTGTCTAAGTTGTATTGGTATAACTCAGACTTGTATCGGTAGAACTACCAGTTCTACCAGTTGGATTCTGTAACTATTTTCGAAGCGTTTACTCTTTGAGTTCTACCGATATTTGCTCAACTAAATATTAGTAAAAGTCTCTTAAACTTCAGAAACTCATTTTTAAATCGAGATAATTCAAAGTTTTTATTTAAGGTTGATTTTACCCAACATTTTATAAAAAAAATAATAAGGGGATTTTAAAGATCATTAAATTGTTTTCGAAATATATAATATACGTTGTAATGACCTCTTGCTTGGGTTCGGTGACCGGAAGGGGTGAGGGGTGTTACAAATATGTAGATTGGACACAAGTTATGGAATAGTCACACTTGCATAGTCCAATCTCATATTTCTTGATATTCCGAGTAGACTATAATAAACAAATAAGAGAGATATTTCATATCAACTTATTCGAGCATGATGATCTGTAACCAAGCATTTTCACACTTGAAGAGCTTGAAACCAAGTATTTTCCTAATGTTTTCGTAGGATTTGACTTAAATTTTTCGTTAAAATAAATTGTGTAACCTAAGTGCTAAAATGTCGTTTTATTGTCTGTAAGGTCGATTGAGGCTTGAAGGTTAGCTAATGAACTTGGTGAGTGTGTAGGAGACCATGAGAAGTTGTAACAATAAGAGACTGATCACTTCGTCACGACATAGGTTGAGCTACGCCACAATCGAAAGACCAGACTTGAAGATTTCGAAGACTGACTTCTTTGTCACGACATACATAGTATGTCACGACAATGTTTGTAGGATAACACTTCACACGGAGACTGATGACTTTGTCGCGACACAAGTCCTGGTGTGTTGCGACATCGACCCTTGGACGCAGATTTTGCATCGAGTGAAAAGGCATTTCGATCTTTACAATGCCAATTAAACACGAAGGACGACAGCAAACCTAGAGTTGATGAAAACGACCGATCAAAGCTATAAATAGGGCCCTTAGCATTAGGTTTAAACACACCATTTTTACTAGCTTTTAGTTTTTAGTCTTATTTTGTGTTTTCGGTTGAAACAAGATTGTAGAACTCGCATAAATGTTCGAGTAATATTTCCTGACAAATTGCCAATACAATTTGAGTTTCTTTTTCATTCTCTTTATTCAATTATATGTTCTTATATATTATTGTGTTTATAATGATCAAGAAACCCATGAGGAACTAATTCGATTTTGAGGAATTATGGAGTGGAAGTATGAATATTTAATTGTTGTTTAACAGAGATTTTACCTTTCGGATCAAATGTTTAGGAAAGGAAGAGCATTAAAAAACACTAGGCTTGATAACCCTAAAACGTCATTTAGGTGAGAATGAACCCAAAATTGGTATTACCCATCTGTGAACAGCTTTTTTCTAAACCGGTTTAGACTATAACATCTAGCGGTAAGTAGTCTCTATCGACTTGCTATGCCGACGGAAGATCGAGAGATCCAACTGGGGTAGTGCCTAGTTGATTTGAGGAAAATCCACAAAACCTAATGATTGAAGAACTCATACTGAAACAACCTATTATCCCTAAAGCTGTTTGTAAAATTTTCTACATCTAAAGATTTTCCTTTATTTTCTCTTTTATTTTATGCATTTTGAAATCAACTCCTTTACTATTTTTTGTACTATAAACCTTAAATTAAGTACTAATTAATTTTATTCTTTTACAGAGATCTAATTTACTATTTCTTTGCACCTCTTTTGAGTACGATCATCGGAATACTACCAAGTGTTTCGTTATACACACTATATTTGCAACTTGACCCGTATGCTTGCGGAAAGCCTAAAATCTACACCAAACGGGAGTACATTCGGGTGCAGTCAAATGACCATGCATTTCTAGTCTCACTTCATCAAGAGACCTAATATACTGCTCCAATTATGTAGGAAGGATAAATACTATCTTGATCAATCATCTCCCACTATATAGATTGTGGCATACCCAACATTAGTCTTTATAGTATAACCTATTATGGTAGACATTTGACCGTGTCAAAATATACAACTCACGATGTTGAAACAATGATGATCTCAAGTCTGAGGATCATTTACAAAGTTATCACTATGAGTAATATTGTGACTATTACATAATAATCCAAGAAACATACTCATAGTGGGTCAATCTAGTATGTTGTTCTCTAACACATACTAATTTATTGATTTTGTCATCCCTATGTCAATTACAACACTCTGTCATTAATCAACTACACATTAGTCTCAATGCATTATCATTGTCAAAGCTCTCAATAATATTTGAATAAGGACTTTTTAAGAATAATCATATTATTCTCAAGACTTTATTATTAACTGGTTTATTTATACACACAAAAAAAAAACTGAAATAACAATGACAATGTCTTATACTAACAAATAAGATGAAACAAGTATGTGATTACTGTACTAACACAATTTCATCCGGGCCCAGTACACTATTTTTATTTATTATTATTATTATTTATTTATTTTATAAATATAATAAATAATAAAATAATGAAATTGAAAAAATAAAGCCCAAATATTTTTTTTACTAAGCCTAAATAACCCATTTTTTAAACCCAAATACCAAATACAAACAAGCCCAAATACTAGCTCATTCTTACAAAATCCTAAA
The DNA here is from genome assembly GCA_039519145.1 of Kokia cookei. Lineage (NCBI taxonomy): Eukaryota > Viridiplantae > Streptophyta > Magnoliopsida > Malvales > Malvaceae > Kokia > Kokia cookei. The sequence continues at coordinate 20,298,140 of CM076904.1, forward strand.
AACTAAACACAAACCCTAGCCCCCTTTTAGTTTCCAGCCACCGTTACCGTCAACAACCACGCCCACGCCCGTGCCGCCGCCACCGTCGTCAATTCCTTCGGATCCGAACTCCACCTCACGCACGTCACCAAAAAATCCGAAAAAAATTATTGTAAAAAGGGTTATGAAAACCCAACACAAAAATGTATTAAAAACACAAAAAAAATGCACTAAAGTTTTACCGAAAAAATACTACGAGCAAAGCAATCGAAAAGCAAAAAAACAAATCTCAAGGTATCAAGTTTCATTTTTTTTATATTTCGAAAATCAGTAGATCTAACCTTTTTTTTACATATTTGAAAGTAAGTATATTAGGGTTTATATATATATATTTACCTTTAAAACGCTTCATATTTCGTCATTTTTCGAGTTTTGAGCACCGTCCATGGTGGTTGTCGGTGCTGGTGCCATTACAGGCTCTCGGTGGTGGCCTGCTCTCACCTTTTTTTGGTTGATCGACCATGGAGAAAAGGGAAGATTTTTGTTGGTTTGTTTTAAGAAGAAAAGGAATATGGAAATGTTAAATGGAAATTAACTTTTATACTCTCAGTGAAACGGTGCGTCTGGGGAGAAGGAATTCAAGTTTTTTTTTTTTAAATTGGGCAAATTCCCCACTGGATCCTTTTTTTAAACAATTGTTTCAATCAAGTCCTTTTGACCCAATTTTTGTTATTTTCAATTCGACCCAACAATTTTACTTGATTTTCAATTTGGTCCTTGACCCAAAAGTGTCCAAGAGGGTGCCACGTGTCAAAATTTTTGGGTTTATTACCCACGAACCCCATATTTTATTTTAAAATTATTTTTAACCCCTAAACTTTTTAGAAATTCAAATTTGACCCCTAAATTTTCCAAAAATTCAAATTTGATCCTAAACTTTCCAAAAATTTAAATTTGACCCTTAAATTTTTTCAAAAATTCTAATTTTACCCCTAAACTTTCCAAAAATTCTAATTTGACCCTTAAAGTTTTCAAAAAATATGAATTTGACTCGGTTTTAATGTAATTTTTTTATTTAATCCCTTTTTTATATGCATATGCATATTATTTTATTTTATTTTATTTTGTGAATGTATTATTTTTTATTATGTATACTTGTAAATCATGTGCATATTTTTTGCATACCATGAAAATTTGTTTTTTAAATAGTCAAATTGTTTTAATAAAGCAAGGCAATATCATTTGTCTCGGGAATTTGAAAAAATCATGTCCTAATTCATTGGGTGTGGTTTTTTTCTTTGAATCGGGATAATTGAATATCCATTTAAAATTTAAATACGATATTTTTTGAAAAGCTCGTTATTTTCGAATATTCGAATTGTTATGTCCTAACTTACTGGATGTGACTTTTTCTCGATTAATTCGAATAATGAGCTTTCTTCAGAAGTAAAATTTGTTTTCAAAATAGAATAAATTTTACATTCATGCATTTAAGGATCAGGACTTAAATTTTTCTTGAATTTTTAATTTTTCAGCAAATAAGATTTTGAATAATCAATTAGGTACCAATTTTGAGCGTGTAAGAGTGCTAACCTTTCCTTATGCGTAATCGACTCTTGAACTCGTTTTATGATTTCAAAGACCAAAATTATTTTAATGGTTTTTTTAAAAAATCTCGAGAGGTGACCCAATTACACCTGTTTTTTTAAAAAAATTATTGGTGGCGACTCCATTTTCATGTTCCAAAATATAAATCGAGACTTGTTTTTGTTTTTTTTCAAAAAATGGTTTTCACCTCCGTGTAGGATAGTGAATCGCTTTCGGGATACATCCGTACCTATGTTTTCGTGAAGTTTTCACTTCCGTGCAAACATGCGAAAAATGTGTCCCCCTGAACCTAACTCGTCCGTATGAGCCAATAATGGGTGAGGACTAAGGAACTGCTGGTTTGGTTACCATTACTTTAGAACCCAAAATCACCTATAATGAGCCCTAAGTGCCCACCCTAGGTAAAACTATATCAAACCTTTAGAAACCTCCTAATAGATGTGTAGGTTTTCTGTTATATTTTTGTTGAAACATTTTATGACTGTGGGTACTAACTTGTTTTATTTTCTTATTTTGCATTGCATCCTCATTGTCGAAACCATTTTTTTGAAAAAAACACAAAAACAAGTCTCGATTTATATTTTGGAAAATGAAAATGGAGTCGCCACCAATAATTTTTTAAAACAGGTGTAATTGGGCCACCTTTCGAGATTTAAAAAAAATCATTAAAACAATTTTGGTATTTGAAACCATAAAACGAGTTCGGGAGTCGGTTACGCATAAGGAAGGGTTAGCACCCTTACACGGCCAAAATTGGTACCTAATCGATTATTCAAAATCTCTTTTGGTAAAAATTAAAAATTCGAGAAAAATTTAAATTGCGATCCTTAAATGCATGAATGTCATATTTATTCTATTTTGAAAATAAATTTTGTTTCCGAAGAAAGCTCGTTATTTCTAATTAATCGAAAAAAAAGTCACATCTAGTAAGTTAGGACATAACAATTCGAATATTCAAGAATAATGACCTTTTCAAAAAAATATCGTATTTAAATTTTTAAAAGGATATTCAATTATCCCGATTCAAAGAAAAAATCACACCTAGTGAGTTAGGACATGATCTTTCCAAATTCTTGAAATAACAACATTGCCTTAATTTTAAAAAATTATCTTGTCAAAACACAAATATTTTTACAAAAAGAGAAAAAATCGTATGAGTGTAATTTAGTAAGATTTAATGATGGAACAAATAGTAATTAAATAAAAATAATTTCACAAAAAAAAAGTTAATATAATTTAATAATGTGTACATTGGCTTGCTTTTGATTTCTTCCCCGCTTATTCGTGCTCTTCTCTTCTCTTATTTTTCTATAACTCTTCCTTTCTCTGTTTCATATTTGGCTTGAATCTTAAGCCAAACTAATCACGTTTCTCTGCAATATTGGCGTTGTAATCCTTCCATGGAGATACCTCCCCAATCTTCTTCCAAGTGAAGCTCCTTTTCCAACCATCATTTTTAGCCTTATAGGTCACCAAAATCTTTGGTATGAGGATCTTATCTCCTTCAGCCACAAAGGTAGCATTCACAAACTCTAACGATCTAAAGTAGCACTCCATGGCCTCCTCATCTGTACCTATGTAGGGTGCATCGCTAGTCACTGATGCAATAATGTGTCCCTCAGCATTAATGGTGATTAATCGACCTTCTGTCACCAATTTTAACTTCTGATGCAGGGATGACGGTACTGCCCCTGTCGAATGGATCCATGGTCTTCCCAACAGGCAATTGTAAGTCGGCCTAATATCCATTACCAAAAAGTCCATCTCATACGTGTTTGGACCAATTAGGAGTGAAATCTCAATTCTGCCAATCACTCGTCTCTCCGTTCCATCAAAGGCTCTACTATGCTGTGGCATGCCTTCATGTGAGAGCTGTCTATCGACAACCTATTCAGTTTTGTCAATGGTAGCACATTCAACGTTGAGCCATTATCTATCAATACTCCCTGTAAAGTGTACCCTTTGCATCGAGTCGTAATGTGAAGAGCTTTTGTTGATCCCATGCCCCTTGGAGGTATTTCATCATCATTGAAGAAAATGAAATTATTTGCACTCAAGTTATTAACTAACCGATCTAACTTGTTTACCGAGATTTCCTCTGCCACGTATGTTTCGTTCAATACTTTCAGTAGCGCGTTACAGTGGGCTTTTAAACTTGATAACAGGGCTAAAATTGATATTCGATCCGGTTGCTTATGCAACTGTTCCACCATGTTGTACTCGTTATGTTTTAGGAATTTCAAAAGTTCATTTGCCTTCTCCTCAGTTATTGGCTCATTTACTCGCACCCCGAGTTTGTTGTTTTCTCTCTTCTCAAGCCCATCCATTAAGGCTTTCATATTAATCTCCTTCTTTTCATCTATAAGACTTGCATTTTCATTCGATCCTTCCTTATTTGGTACCATTACGCTGCAGTCATAGCTCTACGATACCCTTTTATTACCCATATAAGGAAACGCTACGGGCTTCTAAATGATGACCCGTGGTGTTAGTCGACCTCTAACCTCACCCATTGTCCTAGATATGATTACCACTAGTAGGTTGGCCTTAATAAGCCTTTCCAGGTGCCCCTTCCTCAGAAGCAAAAATATCACTTGTCTCTTTATCTCTTCTCTCCTCAAAGAACTCAAGTTCTTTATTATCCATCAACTTCTGTACTAAGGATCGAAATTCAACATACCCTTGGATTTTATGCCCTTTCACAGTGTGAAACTTGCAGTAATTTTCAGTAATTGTCTCCATGTCCTTTCTCTCTTGCACGATCAAACCCTTGTTGACCATTTGTTGCTAAACCCATTTCAATGGAGGCTTAACCTCTCCTACATCATTCTTAATCCTCTTGCTCCTCTATTCTGTTATTACATTCACCCTCTGATCGAGATGATTTGATAAGGGATTTTAAGATATGTTAGGTCCTATGGAGTTATCGAACCTTATGGTCCCCATCTTAATAAATCTTTCAACCAGCTTCTTGAAAGTAGTGCAATTATCGATGGAGTGACCTGTTATTCCTGCATGGTAGTCACATTGAGCATTTGTGTCCTACCACTTCGGGAACGGGGTTGCATTGGCTACAAAATAATAGGGGGATACTATTTGGGCATCGTATAAACTCTTTTAAAGCTCCTTGTAAGTCATCAAGATGGGAGTGAATTGGATCCTTTCGGTGTTCGACCTCGAGCCCGATTCTTGTCTTGATCTACTTTGATAATTGGTTGTCAGGGCTTTATACTACGTCACCATGACTGATTTCGTAACATTCGCCCAATATAAGCTTATATTAGTCACCTCACTGTCCTTTCTTCTAGGAGCAAACATTTTGTTACTTTCTCCGGCATCAATTTTTCCAGTTCGAATTGCATTTTCAATCATTTCTCCTGACATGACCATATCGGAGAAACTTTTAGAAGCGTTTCCCAATAAATGATTGATATACAGTGCCTTCAAAGTACTGATGAAGAGCATGGTTGTCTCCTTCTAAAAAAGTGGTGACTGTACTTGGGTAGCCATATCTCTCCACCTTTGAGCATATTGCTTGAAGCTTTCACTCGACCTTTTCTCAGCATTTTGTAATGTGATCCTATCAGGTGCTATGTCGGTGACATGATCGTATTGCCTCATGAAAGCTTGTGCCAAATCCTTCCAAGAATTGATCTTGGCACGACTTAATTGATTATACCACCTTGCGGCTGATCCCGTTAAACTGTCTTGGAAACAATGGATTAGCAGTTGATCATTATAGACATACCCCGTTATCTTTCTGTAGAACATGGTAATATGTGCCTCCGGACAGCTTGTCCCGTTATATTTCTCGAACTCTGAAACTTTAAATTTGGGGGGAAGTACAAGGTTAGGAACCAAACTCAACTCCTTAGCATTAATCCCACAACGCCCCTCAGCACCTTCTAAAGCTCTGAACCTTTCCTCTAACCATTTACAGTGCTTCTCCAACTGGTTAGGAAATTTGACTTTTACTTTTTCTGATTCCATCATCTCATTTAAGTTTGGTATGACAAAGTCGACCGAATTATTTCCTGGGTTAGAACTAGAACCCGTTTGGTAGTTTGTTGGTTTTGGTGTGCCAAACAGGCACAATTGCGAGTTAATAGTGACAGATGCTCCTCGAACACTCGTTTCTTATAGAACTTGGGCCGGCGTGGGGGTAACATTTGAAGGACAATTAGGACCATCACTCCCTTCCTTTGGGTCAATTACAATACCCTTCCCCCTATCAGTTTTCTCAACTATTAATTGAACGAACTTATTGATAAGTTCATTCCAGGACTTAAGAATTTGGTCCTTCATATATTGCTGCACCTTCACTAACTGTTCATGTAGCTGATCCTGCATTTCTTTTTGCATTTGCTCCAACCTTTCCAATCGTTGATCATCGCTCTTGTCTTCGCAAAAGTATAGTAACGGTGTGGTTTTTCTAGAGCAACTTAGAAAATTTTTTTAATTAATTAGAAAATTTTTTAATGTATGAAAATGCAATGTGAAATTTTATGAATGCATGAATGCAAAATGTAAGAAAGGTATTAACACTCAATCGAATTATGATAGAATAACCTTACTAGAAAACGAATGTCTTTACAAAAGATAATTACAAATAAGACCTTGCCCTAATGCTCAAAATCTTAATCTTTTGAAGGAGACATGCTAACTTTTGGCCTTTATCAGACACTGACTCGTACTCTATGCTTAAAGCATCTGCCTGGATAGTTAACTTCTACAAGTATTCTACCACTTCTCTCACTTGTGTTAATGCTTCCCTCATGACATGGTCTCGGTCTCTAACATGCCTCTGAGAGTGTTGAAGTTGCCTATTACTTGTCTCCAGAGTTTTTTTGAGGAACTTGATCCGAATCTCACAGTTCTCCAGTGAAGCTTCAAGTTCTCCAACCCTTCTCTTTTATCCTTCATTCTCAGCCTGGCTTGCCATCAATTCTGTTGCAGAGTTACGATTATGATGCATACACTAAAAATCCTCTAACTCGAACATTCTAGCCTTAATCTCAGCTTTCTCGACCTGACTCTCTAACAGCTCACTTTTTATAGCATCTCTTTGGACTTGAGCATCCTGAAATTTTCTTTTCCATTGACTCTCTAACCATACTATTCGATCGGCTCAACAAGGGGGTTACACTTATTCCAACAATTTTGGTCGAAACTTTTATGTCATTAAATGCATGTCGAAGAGAGGGGGAAGGGAGATTAATTGGTTGCGCACCACTACTGATGGTATGGTTGCATAGCCACTTTTAGAAAGTGGAAAAGGTTCCTTGCCGAGTCTTTTCTGTGAATTATTCTCCTTTGAGGGAATTTGTTACTACACAAAGGCGAGAGGATATTTCTGAGGAAAAGTGGATGGCAATACTCCATAGTCTCCAAGACGAAGACATTGAATAGCGAGCACCGTGGTTCATTCCCGATGAAATTATTTATCAATGCGGTGATTTCTACTGTGTTCTGTTACTGGGGATATGGGGAGCTGTAGGGTCAAGATAGTTCATCCCAGTAACTCAAGATTTGACTTAGTGTGAGTTTGTATACAAAGGCGAGAACAATAAGAAAAGAGTTCGAGAGATGTCAAATGCCTGGAATCAAGTCTGTAAAATGAAGCTATTTGCTGCAAATCCCATGAAAACCCAACAGTATGATGAATGGAAGAGTAGGAGAGTCAATGATAACATCCCCGTGCAAAATCCCGACAATGTCCGCCCAGTTGAGGAGCATTTGCGAGTAGTCCCAACAGAATTAGTGTAACACCAAAATCCCGAACACCGTAGCTGGTTAGGATCCCGGTGTTTCTATTCATTTAACTCTATTCATCTTTTAGAAATATCAAAATATTTAATCTTTATTCAATACAAAAATCACCCATTATAATTTGGATCAATATTTATACATAACACAATTTCATCAAGGGTAAAACTGACAAATTTCAACATGTTAGGGGACTACTACTGATACCTGATGGTCAAGTATTGGTAGTAGTCAATTCAATGAACAATTTAAAACTATACAGACTTCTATCAGAACCTGTGCTAGTTTTACCAATACAAGTCATGTAACTACCGATACTAAAAACTCTAGAGAGCAAAAGTCCTCACCCTGCAACTTCTACCGATATAAGCATACATACTACCGATACATCAGTACTATAAACTACCGATACAACCCTAGTCAGAGAACAACCTCTCTCCTACCCTGTACTTCTACAGATACAAGCATAAATTCTACCGAAACAAGTATACAAAATCTTAATATTAATCCCAAGACACAAGTTTAATGTCTCAAACACAACCAATACAAGTTATGCATTAAAACATCATTCAACATACATAACTTCTAAGTCTTTACAAGCATCATAAGCTTAAGCATCTAAGTTTTACTTCATGCATTTACACAATCAAAATAGTAAGATTTGAACATCTTTAGTTCAATATCAAAGGTTAAAATCATCCTAGTACATGCCATAAGACCAAGTGATGCAAAATCTACCGATAAACTCTGCGATAGTGTAACTTCAAGTGAGGACGATGATCCAATCTTCAATCAGCAAAACGATTTACAAAACAACAACAATAACTGTGGTAAGCTTTATAGCTTAGTAAGTTCGATAGTTAAGAAATACCAACATGGTAATGAGCAATAATAACTTCATCAAGCCAATGAAATTTCATTGCTCTTTGAGTATTTACAAATTCTCTTCCTATTCATAATGTTCTGTTATCGGTACTCGATGCTGCTCACACGAGCTGTCGAGGACTCACAACTTATGCGGTACCCCTGCCATCGGTACAGTGTCTATTTGTATTGTAAACTGTTTCCTAACGATGTTGCTCAAACGAGCTATTAAGAGTATGCATAAAACATAAGTCCTAGCCATCGTAGGACATGTAATACATATAGGATCCATATCTTTTTTTTTCTGAGTCACAATACTGCTCACACGGGCTATCGAGGACTCGCAACACATGCGGTACCTAACCATCGTGTCGGTACTTTTTCAATGGCATAAAGCCTACTATCTCTTACGTTTCGTTTCTTCGATCATCTTCAATACCGAATGCTTTCAATTTGCTGTACATTGATAACATATATACATATACAAGGAATATTAAGTAAGATTTACACTATGAACTTACCAGACTGGTTTGCAGTTTTGGAAAGACTTTAAGGACTAATCCGCTAATTTTCCTTTTCCACGGTCGGTAGCATGATTGTAGTCTACATTCACAAATCATTCAATTCTCACATTAAGCTACATAATTTAGTCATTAAACTCAATTTAGTCCTTTTGGGAAAATTATAGTTTTACCCCTAATAGTTTCCTTTTATTCAATCTAGTCATTTCAACACAAAACATTTTCACATTTTAATTCTTAAACCCTAATTTCATCAAAAATCACTTTACAAAAAGATTTAACCCAAGTATCAAACATTCAAATACATCAAAAGCTTTCAAGAACAAGCAATTTCAATAATGGAAAGTTTTCTAACATTTGATAGATTCACAAATTAGTCATTGCATAAGCTAGATAAGCTAATAAGGACTCAAAAACATAAAAACTACTAAAAATGATCAAGATTTGTTTACCCAAATTAAAGCTCAAAGATTTGAGTTGAAAACACTAACTTTTCTCTCTTGTTGCCGTGTGAAGAAGAAAGGAGAAGAAAATGGATTGAAAATCAGTTTCTTTTCTTTTAATTTCATATATATAGTAATGGAATTTTTGTAATTATTTAGAATTTCATCATTAAGCTTTAATTAATCATTTTTAATCTTAATTAAATCTATTTATACTTAATATAAACCATACCAATCCACTAACTAATATTCCTTTGGTTAATTTATTCATTTGGTCCTTCTAATTAAACATCTATACTTTTACCCTTTTTATAAATTACTCATTTCTATTCAATTAACGACTCGACTCGTTAGAGCTGTGGTCCCGAAACCACTGTTTTTGACACCATTGAAAATAAGATTGTTACAACTCTCCCCCCTTAGGGAAATTTCGTCTCGAAATTTCTTGCCAGTAAACAAGTTAGGGTGCTGTGATCTCATCAAAGCCTCTGTCTCCCAAGTGGCTTCCTCTATTCCATGACGATTCTATAATATTTTCACCAACGGTACTTTCTTGTTTCTTAGTTCTTTTACTTCGCTAGTCAATATTATAATGGGTTCCTCTAAATACGACAAATCCGGCTGAATCTGAACTTCCATGGGTGTAATCACATGTGAGGGATCTGATCTGTACTATCTCAGCGTCGATACATGAAATACATTATGAATCTTCTCTAGTTCTGGGGGTAAAGCCAACTTTTATGCCACAAGACCAACCCGTTTGATAACTTTATATGGCCCGATGAATCGTGGCCTCAATTTTCCCTTTCTACCAAACCATAACACCATTTTCCAAGGTAAAACTTTTAGGAACACTCAGTATTCAACAGCAAATTCTATATCTTTCCTCTTAAATTTGCATACGACTTTTTTCGATCAAACGCTACTTTCAAACAATCACGGATTACCCATACTTTGTCCTCAGTCTCATGAACTAAATCGATTCCAATTAACTTAGACTCGTTCAATTTTGACCAGTACAAAGGTGTCCTTGCACTTTCGACCATATAATGCTTCGAATGGTGTCATTTTAATGCTAGATTAATAGTTGTTATTATATGTAAACTCCACTAACGGCAGATACTTTTCCCAACTTCCTTCAAACTCAAGTGTATAACATCGTAGCATATCCTCAAGAATCTATATCACTCGCTCTGACTGACTATCCATTTGCAAATGATATGCAGTACTAAAATTCAACCTGGTCTCTAAAGTTTCATGCAACTTACCCCAAAATCTCAAGGTAAAGCATAGATCCCTATTGGAGATGATAGAGGCTGGTACCCCGGGTAATCGAACTATCTCGGACACGTAAAGCTCGACCAGTCTCTCTAGTTGATAATCTACCCGAATGGGGATGAAATGAGCGGACTTCGTCAATATGTCTACAATTACCGAAATTGAATCTTTCTGTTTCAATGTTATTGGAAGTCTTGTGACAAAATCCATTGTGATTCGTTCTCATTTCCACTTCGAGATGAAAATCGACTGTAATAACCCATATGGCACCTGGTATTTGGCTTTCACTTGTTGACATATAAGACATCTGGACAGAAAATCTGAAATCTCTCGTTTCATACTTGGCCACCAATATAATTTCTTTGGGTCATTATACATTTTCACACTTCCAGGTGTATGGAATAAGTGCTACTATGAGTCTCCATAAGAATGTCTCGTCTCAGATCTGAATCATTCGCAATACATACCCTGCCTCTGTAATACAACATTCCCTCTGTATTAACTGTAAACCCCATAGTAGCATCGCTCTGTATCTGCTCCCTTTTAGCAAGAAGCTTTGGATAATTTCTCTGTAATTCTTGAATCCATTGTAGAAATAATGACTTCGTTCTAAGCTTCGCAGTGATAGAACCATCACCTTCTAAGGACAGATGGGCATTCATTTCTCTCAAAGCAAACATCAATTTTCAACTCAAGGCATCAACTACAGCATTAGCCTTACTCGGATGATAATTGATCACAAGATCATAGTCTTTTAATAGCTCTAACCATCAACGCTGTCGCAGATTCAACTCCTTCTGTGTCATCAGATATCTCAAACTCTTGTGATCTATAAATATATGACATCTCTCCTCATAAAGGTAGTGTCACCAAATCTTCAAGGCAAAAACTACGTCAACTAACTCCAGATCATGAGTCGGATAATTCTTTTCATGCGGTTTCAATTGTCGAGAAGCATAGGCTACCACTTTACCATCTTGCATCATAACACACCTCAGTCCACTTAAAGATGCATCACTATAAACAATGAACTCTTTTCCTGTCTCTGGTTGCGTCAAAATCGAAGCTTCAGAAAACAACTTTTTCAACTGGTCGAATCTTTGCTGACACTTTTCAAACCATACGAACTGAATGTTTTTCTGTAGCAATCTCGTCATCGGTAAGGCTATAATAGAGAAGTCTTTCACGAATCGACGGTAATATCCTGCTAATCCTTAGAAGCTACGTACCTCGGAGACATTCTTCGATATCTTCTAATCGAGAATAGCTGAAACTTTACTTGAATCAACACGTATTCCTTCCAAAGATACTACGTGACCCAAGAGTCTAACTTCTCGTAGCCAAAATTCACATTTACTGAATTTTGCATACAACTATTTTTCTCGCAAAATCCATATCACCTTTCTCAAATATTGAGTATGCTCTGATTTTGTCTTGGAGTAAATTAATATGTCATCAATAAACATAACCATAAACCTATCCAACTAGGGCTGAAATATTCTGTTCATTAGGTTCATAAATGCTATGTGGGCATTAGTAAACCCAAATGGCATAACTAAAAACTCATAATGTCTGTACCAAGTTCTGAATGTCATTTTCATTATATCACCATCTTTCACCTAATTGAAGATCTATTTTGGAGAACATGGTTGCCCCTTTTAACTGGTCGAATAACTCTTCGATCCGAGGCAGCGAATACTTGTTCTTGATCGTCACTTTATTTAGCTACCTGTAATCTATACACGTCTGCATCGAATCATATTTCTTTTTCACGAATAATACGGGCGCACCCTATGGTGATACACTAGGTCGTATGAATCCTTTGTCTAATAATTCTTACAGCTGAGCTTTCAACTCTTTCAGTTCAGTCGGCGCCATTCTGTTTGGTGGAATAAAGATCAGAGTGGTACTTGGTAATAAATCAATACCGAACTCTACCTCTCTAACTGGCAGTAAACCCGATAATTCTTTCGGAAACACATCTATATACTCTTGAACAACTGCTACCTGATCCAATTTTATTTTCAAGCCCTGAGTATCAAGTATATATGCCAGGAATGCTTTACAGCCTCTATGAATCATCTTCTATGTTGAAATAGATGAATCACTCTGGTTTCACTATTTAATCTATCGGATTCCACTGTAATTACTTCACCTGTCTGACATTTCAAACTAATCTGTCTTTACTTGCAATTTACTATCGCATCATGCTCAGATAACCAATCTATACCCAAGATCACATCAAACTCGATGCATGGAAATAGCATTAAATTGGTAGGAAAATTACAATCCCAAACTTTCAGTAGACATTTACGATATACCAAGTTAACTATGACACTATGCCCTAAAGGGTTTGTGACTTACACATCAAATTCAGTTGACTTAATAACCAATTTCTTATCAGTGGCTAAAGTAGTGCAAATATATGAATGAGTTAACCCTGGGTCAATTAAAGCATATACAATATCATTAAAAAGATAGAATATACCGGTCACCACATCAAGAGCGGTAGCCTCTTCTCTAGCTCAGATGGCATAAGTCTGTGCAGGTGCTCGAGCTTCTGACTTGTTCCCACTATCTCTTTGTTCACTTCGATTTCCACTTACACTGCTAATTTTCCGGGCATCTACCTTTTTGCGGTGTAACCGGAAGGTTAACACTCTGATCTTCCTTTGCTTTTGAGTTCATCGGATAATTCCGCATGAAATGACCGGTATTTCCACATCTAAAACAGGCTCTTTTAACTAACCGACATTCACCCGAATGAATTCTTTTACAAGGTTCGCATACTGGTGTTGGCATGTTACAAACACCTGCCACACTGTCAGGAAGCCGATTTTGAAATCTGGACATTAGGGGTCCTGATCGGCTCCTACTCAGAAAACCAGAAGAGATTGCTCTGCGGGATTCACTATCTATAAATTTCTTTAATGGTGGCATTGAGAAAGTTTAGGTGGGATTTTTCTTTTCGAAATCTAGAAATCTTTTCTCTCTCTATCTTTTTTGGTTGTATACTTCCTCCATTTTCTATGCTCGGTTTGCTAGTATGACAAATGGTCGAATTTCTGAACCACTGACCATCATCTTTATTTCATCACTCAAACCATCTTTAAAATAAACACACATAGCCTCATCAGTAGGTACGATCTCTCGAGCATACTTATTGAGAAATACAAACTCTCGTTCATATTCTACCACTGTCTTGTTTCTGTCTCAATTCAAAAAATTCTTTCTTTTTGTCCATAAATCTCTTACTGATATATTTCTTCTTAAACTTTGTCTGGAAGAATTCCCAAGTAACTTTGTTTTCTGGTATCAATGCTATAATCATTGCCCACCAGTTGTAAACTTCATCTTTTAGTAACGAAAGAGCACACCTCACAAAATCTTCGGGTGGATAAGCCATTTCATTTAGCACTTTTAATGTGTTTTCCAGCCAATACTTGGCCATAGACGAATCATCCTCATCATTTCCACGAAATTCCTCTACCCCGTACTTCCTTACCCTATCTGTTGGAATGCGATACCTCTGTTCAATTACCGAGAAAGGTAGAGGCATTATAGAAGGTGCTGTGGACCGGGCAGTAGGATGTGTAACTGGGGGTAGAGAAGGTGGAGCCATTCGATTATTCTACATAAATTCCGAGAACCACTGTCCTATTAGGCCGAAGAACATGTTTTTAGCTTCGCTTTCTGTCATTGGTATAATAGAGACCCCATGACTAGCCCAGGAATCATTTGTCGGGTAATTAGTATTTACTTCGTTAGTCTCCTCTCTTTCAGATTCAGGCATATTTACTTTTATTTGTAAAAACTATGATTAGATCAGATTCATCTGTATCACACTATCACAGGTTCATATGACATGTACTATGAAATCATCTAGTACGATAATAACTGTCTACGAAACAACTAAATCGAAAGCTCTGATACCACTAAATGTAACATCCAAATCTCAAACTCCGTCGTCGATTAGGATCCCGGTGTTTCTATTCATCTTTTAGAAATATCAAAATATTTAATCTTTATTCAATACAAAATTCACCCATTATAATTTGGATCAATATTTATACATAACACAATTTCATTAAGGGTAAAAATGACAAATTCCAACATTTTAGGGGACTTCTATCGATATTTGATGGTCAAGTATAGGTAGTAGTCAAGTATAGGTAGTAGTTAATTCAATGAACAATTTAAAACTATGCAGACTTCTACCGGTACCTGTGCTAGTTCTACCAATACAAGTATGATTTCTACCGATACAAGTCATGTAACTACCGATACCCAAAACTCCAGAGAGCAAAATCCTCACCCTGCCACTTCTACTGATTTAAGCATACATACTATCGATACATCAGTACAATAAACTATCGATACCTGTGATTCAACTACCGATACAACCCAAGTCAGAGAACAACCTCTCTCCTACCCTGTAGTTCTACAGATACAAGCATAATTGTACCAAAACAGGTATGCAGAATCTCAATATTAATGCCAAGACACAAGTTTAATGTCTCAAACACAACCAATACAAGTTATGCATTAAAACATCATTCAACATACATAACTTCTAAGTCTTTACAAGCATCATAAGCTTAAGCATCTAAGTTTTACTTCATGCATTTACACAAATCAAAATAGTAAGATTTGAACATCTTTAGTTCAATATCAAAGGTTAAAATCATCCTAGTACATGCCACAAGACCAAGTGATGCAAAATCTACCGACAAACTTCGCGATAGTGTGACTTCAAGTGAGGACGATGATCCGATCTTTAGTTAGCAAAACAATCTATAAAACAACAACAATAACTGTGGTAAGCTTTATAGCTTAGTAAGTTCGGTAGTTAAGAAATACCAACATGGTAATGAGCAACAATGACTTTATCAAGCCAATGAAATTCCATTGCTCTTTGAGTATTTACAACTTCTCTTCCTGTTCATAACTTTCTATTACCGATACTCGATGCTGCTCACACGAGCTGTTGAGGAGTCATAACTTATGTGGTACCCTAACCATCGGTATGGTGTCTATTTGTACTGTAATTTGTTTCCTAATGATGCTGCTCACACGAGTTGTCAAGAGTATGCATAAAGCATAAGTCCCAGCCATCGTAGGACCTGTAATCCATATAGGACCCATATATTTTGTTTTTTGAGTCACGATGCTGCCCACACGAGCTGGCGAGGACTCGTAACACATGCGGTACCCAGCCATCGTGTCGGTACTTTTTCAACGACATAAAGCATACTATCTCTTGTGTTTCATTTCTTCGATAATCTTCAATATCAAATGCTTTCAATTTGCTATACATTGACAACATATATACATATACAAGGAATATTAAGTAAGATTTACACTACGAACTTACCGGACTGGTTTGCAGTTTTGGAAAGACTTTAGGGAATAATTTACTAATTTCCCCTTTTTACGGTCGATAGCACGATCGCAGTCTACATTCACAAATCATTCAATTCTCACATTAAGCTACATAATTTAGTCATTGAACTCAATTTAGTCCTTTTGGGAAAGATTACGGTTTTACCCCTAATAGTTTCCTTTTATTCAATCTAGTCCTTTCAACACAAAACATGCAAAATAACCATTCTCTCACACAACTAACCACAGCCAAATTCTCTTGAGTATCTATCCAACCCATTCACACATTTATTTTCATAATAATACATGTAATTTCACCATTTTCACATTTTAATTCTTAAACCCTAATTTCATCGAAAATCACTTTACAAAAAGATTTAACCCAAGTATCAAACATTAAAATACATCGAAAGCCTTCAAGAACAGGAAATTTTAACAATGGAAAGTTTTCTAACATTTGACAGATTCAAAAATTAGTCCTTGTATAAGCTAAATTAAGCTAATACGAACTCAAAAACATAAAAACTACTAAAAACGATCAAAATTTGCTTACCCAAATTAGAGCTCAAAGATTTGAGTTGAAAACCCTTACTTTTCTCTCTTGTTGCCGTGTGAAGAAGAAAGGAGAAGAAAATGGATTGAAGATCAATTTATTTTCTTTTAATTTCATATATATAGTAATGGTTTTTTTGTAATTATTGAGACTTTCATCATTAAGCTTTAATTAATCATTTTTTAATCTTAATTAAATCTATTTATACTTAATATAAATCATACCAATCCACTAACTAATATTCCTTTGGTTAATTTATTCATTTGGTCCTTCTAATTAAACATCTATACTTTTACCCTTTTTATAAATTAGTAATTTCTATTCAATTAATTATTTAATCTATGAAGTATTCAAATCATAATTTCATACGATGCATATATAACCAAAATTACTTAAAAAAATAAATTTACGACTCGACTCATCGGAGTTGTGATCTCGAAACCACTATTTCCGACACCATTGAAAATTAGGCTATTACAATTAGAGCTCACCAAGCAAGACTTTGAAAAGAAAAGTTTCGAATTAGGGAAAAAGATAGAAGCATTAGAAGAGGAAAAGATACAGTTGGGTTTAGTTGTTAATGTCAAAAAGTTACAAGCCGATAAGCTAAGGAAAGGGAAGTGAAAGGTTGAGGAAGATTTGGATGATTTGAAGAAGGATTACAATAAGCTTCGTCAGTCAATGAGAACTGCTGGGTTAGGTAAAACATAAGAACAGTGGCAGCAAGAAATCCAAGAGGAAAGGGTTCGAGCAGATTTGTGAAAGAGAAAATTTCAAGATGCTCAAGTCTAAGGAGATGGTATAAAAAGCGAGCTGTTAGAGAGTCAAATCAAGAAAGTTGAGATGAAGGCCCGAATAATCGAGTTAGAGGAGTCTTTGCATTGGCACCGCAGTCGCAACTCTACGACGGAATTGAGGGCAAGCCAGACTGAGAATGAAGGATTAAAGAGAAAGTTTGGAGAACTTGAAGCTTCATTGTAGAACTGTGAGATTCGGATCGAGTTCCTCGAATGATTTTTGGAGACAAGTAATAGGCAACTTCAACACTCTCAGAGGCAGGTCAAAAATCGAGACTATGTCATGGGTGAAGCATTAACACAAGTGAGAGAAGTGACAGAATACTTGCAGAAGTTAGCTGTCCAAGCAGATGTTTTGAGCATAGAGTATGAGCCAGTGTCTGATAAAGGCCAAAAGTTAGCATGTCTCCTTCAAAAGATTAATACTTTGAACATTAGGGCAAGACCTTATTTGTAATTATCTTATGTAAAGACATTCGTTTTCTAGTAAGATTATTTTATCAGAATTCAATTGAGAGTCAATACCTTTCTTGCATTTTGCATTCATGCATTCATAAAGTTTCTCATTGCATTTTCATACATTAAAATTTGAAGAAAGACGTTTCTAATTAAGTAAAATTTTCCTTTAAAAGCAACTCTAGAAAAACCACACCGTTACTACACTCGTGCTAAGACAAGAGCAATGGATCAACGATTGGAAAAGTTGGAGCAGACGCAAAAAGAAATGTAGGAGCAGCTACAGGAACAGTTAGCAAAAGTGCAGCAAGAAATGAAGGACCAGATTATTGAGTCCTAGAAAGACATTATCAATAAGTTAACTTAATTACTGGATGCAAAAACTGATAAGGGAAAAGGGATTGTATTTGACCCAAAGAAGGGGGAGATGGTGTAACAACCCGTTTTTTAGTGGTGTCGAAAACAATGATTATGGGATCACAAACCCGATGAGAAATTTTTATAAATGAGTGATTAAATTAAATTATTTAGTAATAATTTTATGTGGAATTTTGAATTGAAGGATTTTAATTATTGAATTAAAATTTAGTATAAGTGGTTTGGTTCAAAAGTCAAGTGGCTCTAGAAAATGAGGTAGCGAGACCTCGTTTCTAAAATTTAGTGCCGTAAATATTTTATTAAATATTTACAGAATCCTATTATATGTGAATTGAAGTTCGGTTGGGTAATTTTGTTAATTAATTGTTTAATTAAGGAAAAAAGAGTAAATTGTAAAAGAAGTAAGTTAATTGTTATGGATTAAAAATAGAAAGGACCAAAGTGGTAATTAAACCATAGTCAAAAAGTCCAAGCAGTGGTGACATGATTATCTTCCACTTACTTTTGGATTATTTATTCATTTAGTCCTTTTTAGTTTAAGGCTAAATTGTAAATAATTGGGTTTAATTGGAATTTAATATAATTGAAGGATCAAATAGGTAAATTAACCTATGGCATTTTAGTGGGTGGATTATTATGAATTAAATTGATTATAATTAGGATTAATTAAGGTTTAAAAAGGGATTAATTAAGTCTAATTATGAAAACCATAAAAATTACAATTTTGCCATTAAGTATAAAAGTGAATTTAAGAAGAAATAACCTATTTTTTTCTTCTTCTAATTTCTTCATCTTATTCGTCAAGCACAAGGAGAAAGCTAGGTTTTCATTATTAAGCTTTGAGTTTTGATTTGAGTAAGCTATTATTACCCGTTTTTAGTAATTTTCATGTTTTTGAGTCCGTGTTAGCTTGATCTAGCTAATCTAGGGACTAATTTGTGAATCTGTCAAATGCTGTGGATCTTTCCATTTTTTAATTTGCTTATCTTTGAAAGTTCTTGATGGTTTTGGATGCTTGATGATTAGGTTGAATCTTTTTGTAAAGTGATTTTGATGAAATTAAGGTTTAAGGACTAAAATGCTAAAAGATGAAATTAAGTGTACTTTTGGTGAAATAAATGGATTGTGGGGACTTTTATGGGAATCATGGAAAATTTGGCTGCTATGAGTTGAGGAGGAAATGAGTATTTTGCATGTTTGTATTGAAAGGACTAGATTGAATAAAAGGAAAGTATTAGGGGTAAAATAGTATTTTTCCAAAAAGACCAAATTATGTTAATTCATTTAATTATATGTTTTAATGTGAAATTTGGATGAATTTTTGATTTAGATTACAATAGTACCACAGATCGCAAAAAAGGGAAATTATCAGAATGGTCCCTAAAGTTGAACCAAACTGTAATTTTATCTGGTAAGTTCGTAGTGATAGTTTATATACATTGGTTATTTCTTGTGTTTCACTATTGTCACAGCAAATGGAGAAAGGTTAAACATTCGTGATAATATATAGGCAAAGAAAGAAACGAAATGTTAGGCTTCAGACCGGTTATCTGATTTGAAGTGATGGCTAGGATCCTACATATGTTGCAGTATCCTAACAGCTTGTGTGAGCAGCATCGTAAGTTAACAGATTCTAAATGAATAATGAATTATGGATTCCTCCGATGGCTGAGTCTTCGCATATGTTGTGGATTCTTATCAGCTTTTGTGAGCAACATCGAGAATGAGAAATTCTGTACCGTATCGATGGCTGAGTCTTCGCATATGTTACGGATTCTCATCAGCTTGTGTGAGCAGCATCGTACACTGGTTAAACTCTGTTTGAGCTTGTAAGAGCTAACCTTTTTGGGCTCGTAAGAGCTAACCATTTTGGGCTCGTAAGAGCTAACCATTCTGGGCTCGTAAGAGATAACCATTCTAGGCTCATAAGAGATAACCATTTCGGGCTCGTAAGAGCTAATCATTTTGGGCTCATAAAAGCTAACCATTCTGGGCTCGTAAGATCTAACCATTCTGGGCTCGTAAGAGCTAATCATTCTGGGCTCGTGTGGGCTAAATGTTGTTTGTGCTTGTAATGAGTTAAAGTCTGGAGAACTGAAGAGACTTAGTTCGTTATTATACACATGATTACGAATACATACTCGTTATAATCTTTTAACTGATCTGTTTATTCTATGAGAAAATGATAATCACGAACTTACTAAGTTTAATAAGATTACTCGTGAATTTGTTGTTGTTTTGTAGATACATTTTGCTGTTTGAAGATCGGATCATCTCGAGGAAATCACATTATTGCGGAGCTTGTATGGTAGATTTTACATAACTTGGTCTTATGGCATGTTCTAGGATGATATTAACTTGAGATTGAACTAAAAGATGTTGAAATCCTTTTATTTTGATTTTGTAAATTGTATGAAGTATGACTTAGATGCTCAAGCTTAAAATGCTTGTAAGACTTAGAAGTTATGTACGTTATGTGAAGTTTTAATGCATAACTTATACTGGTTGTATATGAGATATTAAACTTGTATCTTGGCGTTACTCTTGAGATCTTGTGTACTTGTTTCAGTAGAACTTATGCATGTATCGGTGGGCGGGGGAGAGAGGTGGTTCTCTGACTTGAGTTGTATCGTTAGTTAAGATACAAGTATTGATAGTTTATGGTATTGATGTATCGGTAGTAAGAATAATTGTATCGGTAGAAGTTGCAGGATAAAGATTTTTGCTCTCTGGAGTTTTTGGTATCGGTAGTTGCATGAATTGTTTCGGTAGTTGTGTCACATGTATCGGTAAAATCATCTCAAGCATCGGTAGAACCCTGCAATATTTTTGAACTATTTTTTGACTTGACAACTACCGGTACATGTTCACCAGGTACCGGTAGAAGTGTTCAAAAATCATGGAAATGACCTTTTTGCCCTTGTTGAGTTGTGGTTTTTAATCGATTGATGATTTCTGATATGTTAAGTGCACATATTTATTAAAATAAGATTGACTGAAATGAAAATAAAAGACGAACAATGATAGATGAATAGTAGGACACCAAGACCCTAATTGATGACGGTTTTGGGTTTTGGGTGTTACAGATGGTCTTCAGTATTCTTCAAATATTACCCCAACATCGACCTAGGTTCCACAAGAAACGTGTGTTCGAGGAGCATCTATCACTATTAACCCGCAATCGTGCTTGTTTGGCACACCAAAGCCGACAAAGTACCAAACGGGTTCTAGTTCTAACCCAAGAAATAACCTTGTTGACCTTGGCATACTAGATATAAATAAGGTGATGGAGCCAAAAATAAGAGCCGAACTTCCTAACCAGTTGGAGGAGCAATGTAAATGGTTAGAGGAGAGGTTCAGAGCTTTAGAAGGAGCTGAGTGGTGCTGTGGGATTGATGCTAAGGAGATGAGTTTAGTTCCCAACCTGGTACTTCCCCCCAAATTTAAAGTTTTGGAGTTCGAGAAATATAACAGAACAAGCTGTCCGGAGGCACATATCACCATGTTTTGCAGAAAGATGACGGAGTATGTCCATAATGATCAACTGTTAATTCACTGTTTCCAAGACAGTCTTACGAGATCAACTGCAAGGTGGTATAATCAATTAAGTCGTGCCAAGATCAGTTCTTAGAAGAATTTGGCACAGACTTTCATGAGGTAATACGGTCATGTCACCGACATAGCTCCTGACAGGATCACATTACAAAATGCTAAGAAAAGGCCGGGTGAAAGCTTCAAGCAATATGCTCAAAGGTGGAGAGATATGGCCACCCAAGTACAGCCACCACTGTTTGAGAAGGAGACAACCATGCTATTCGTCAGTACTTTGAAGGTACCGTATATCAATCATCTATTGGGAAACGTTACTAAAATTTTCTCCAATATGGTCATTTCAGTACAAATGATTGAGAATGCAATCCGAAGTGAAAAAATCGATGCTAGAGAAAGTGCCAAAAGGTCCGCTCCTAGAAGGAAGGATAATGAGGTGACTATACCGGGCGAATGTTACAAAATCGATCATGGTGACACAGTCTAAAGCCCCGACAACCAATTACCAAAATAGACCGAGACAAGAATCGGGCTCGAAGATGAAAACTGAAAGAATCCAATTCACTCTCATCCCGATGACCTACAAGGAGCTTTACAAGAGTTTATACGATGCCCGAGTAGTGTCCCTTATTATTTGAAGCAAATGCAACCCCTGTTCCTGGAATGGTATGGCACAAATGCTCAATGTGACTGTCATGCAGTAATAACGGGTCACTCTATCGAGAATTGCACTACTATCAAGAACCTGGTTGAAAGATTTATTAAGATGGAGATCATAAGGTTTGATAACTCTGTAGGACCTAACGTGGCTGTAAGTCCTTTTCCAAATCATCTCGATCAGGGGATGAATGCAATAATGGAAGAGAGGAGTAAGAGGATTAATAAATGTTGTGGGAGAGGTCAAGTCTCAATTGAAATAGGTTTGGCAACAAATGGTCAACAGAGGTTTGATCGTGCAAGAGAGAAAGGAAATGGCGACAACAACTGAAAATTATTGCGATTTTCATGTCATGAAAGGGCATAAAATCTAAGGGTGTGTCGAATTTCAAACCTTGGTACAGAAATTGATTGATAATAAAATCCTTGAGTTCTTTGAGAGAAGGAAAGATGAAGGGACAAATGATGTTTGTGCTTCTAAGGAAAGGTCACCAAAAAAAGGCTTATAAGGCTAACCTACTAGTGGTAATTATTTCTAAGCTAAAGGGTGAGGTTGGAGGTCGAATGATACCACGGGTCATCATTCAAAAAACCCATGGCATTTTTTTATAAAGATAAAGAAGGGTATCGTAGAGCTATGATTGCAGCGTAACAATTCTGAATGAGAAAGGACCGAATGAAAATGTAAGTCTTATAGAAGCAAAGAAAGAGGTTAATAAGAAAGCCTTGATGGTTGGGCTTGAGAAGAGAGAGAATAAAAAATTCAGGATGCAAGTGAATGAGCCAGTAACTGAGGAGACGGCCAAGTAATTTTTGAAATTCCTAAAGCATAACGAGTACAACGTGGTGGAGCAGTTACATAGGTAACCAGATCGAGTATCAATTTTAGCCCTGCTATCAAGTTCAGAAGCCCACCATAATACGCTATTGAAAGTGTTGAATGAAACGTACGTGGTGGGGGATATCTCGATAAACAAGTTGGATCGGCTGGTTAATAACTTGAGTGCAGATAATTTCATTTTCTTCAATGATGATGAAATACCTTCAGGGGGCATGGGCTCAACGAAAGCTCTTCACATTACGACTCGATGCAAAGGGTACACTTTACCGAGCATATTAGTAGATAATGGCTCAACCTTGAATGTGCTACCACTGACAACACTTAATAGGTTACCGATAGACAGCTCTTACATGAAGGTATGCCACAGCGTAGTAAGGGCCTTTGATGGAACGGAGACACGAGTGATGGGAAGAATTGAGATTTCATTCCTAATTGGTCCAAACATGTATGAGATGGACTTTTTGGTAATGGACATTAGGCCCACTTACAATTACCTGTTGGGAAGACCTTGGATCCATTCGGTAGGGATAGTACCATCATCCCTGCATCAAAAGTTAAAATTGGTGACAGAAGGTTGATTAATCACTATTAATGTTGAGGAAGACATCATTGCATCAGTTACTAGTGATGCACCCTACATAGGTACAAATAAGGAGGCCATGAAGTACTCTTTTAGGTCGTTGGAGTTTGTGAATGCTACCTTTGTTGCTGAAGGAGATAAGATCCTCACACCGAAGATTTCAGCGACCACTAAGATGGGGCTGAAAATGATGGTTGGAAAAGGAGCTTCACCTGGAAGAGGATTGGGGAGATATTTCCAAGGAAGGATTACAGTGCCAGTATTGGCAGAGAAACGTGATCAGTTTGGTTTTGGATCCAAGCCAAATATGAAGCAGAGAAGGGAAAAGCTACAAAAAAAACAAGAGAAAAGAAGAGCACGAATAAGTGGGGAAGAGATCAAAAGCAAGCCAATGACCCTTCCTCATATTTCAAAGTCATTCGTATCGGGAGGTATTATTAACCCCGAGCGAAAGCTGATAGAAGATAGGTTGGCAAGAATAATGGAGAATTTGAATATCAACGCTATTTTCGAAGAGATGAGTGAACAAAGGAATTTGTCAGGAATTCGCCCTTACGCCCTCGAAAACGTTTTAGACAACTGGACTACAGGAGAGCTCCCTGTAAATTTTAAGTCTTTTCCAGAGTAATGTTCAGAACACCTTTGTTACTCTAAGCCCGAGAGCAATTGGGATCTTTTTGTAAAGGACATATGTTCATTTGCTTTTTATTTTTAATAAAAAAAGATGCACTTTCTTTCACCCAAATTGACAAAAATTCTCATTATTCTTTTCATTCATCTCATATCGTAATAAACATTCTTAAATTCATTTATCTTTCAGATCTTTTGGTCCATATGGTAGGTCCCTAGATATCAACGATATGAGTAACGTCGTTGCTGACTTAGAGCATCATTTTGAGCAGGATATCTGTTCAGAGGAATCACAAGATTTTGAAGAAGCCCAAGATTATAGTTTATCTCCTGATTTGTTATTGATGATTGAGCAAGACGAGAAACAGATCCTACCTCACAAAGAATCAGTAGAAGTTGTGAGTTTAAGGGATGAAGTTGACGAAAGGGAGGTGAAGATTGAAACTTGTATCTCTACAGAAACGAGGCGAGAGCTCATTGATCTACTTCAAGAGTTCAAGGATGTGTTTGCATGGTCGTATCAGGATATGCCCGGTCTAAGCACTGATATCATGGTGCACAAGCTTTAATAAGAGAAGAATGTAAATCAGTCCAACAAAAACTTCGAAGAATGAGATCAGATGTACTCTTAAAGATGAAAGAAGAGGTCCGAAAACAATATGATGCCAGCTTCTTACGAGTGGTAGAATACTCAGAATGGGTGGCCAACATAGTGTCAGTTCCTAAAAAGGACGGGAAAGTATGAATGTGCATGGTCTATCAAGACTTAAACTAGGCTAATCCAAAAGATAATTTCCCGCTACCTCATATCAACACCTTGGTGGATACTACAGTAGGTCATTCCTTATTCTCTTTCATGAATGTTTTTTCTAGGTACAACTAAATAAAGATGCATCCTGAGGATATGAATAAAACTACATTCGTCACCGTGTGGGGAACCTTTTGCTACAAGGTTATGCCATTTGGATTGAAGAATGCATGGCAACATATCAAAGGGATATGGTAACTCTATTCCATGACATAATGCACAAGGAGATTGAGGTCTATGTCGACGATATGATCGCAAAGTCTCGAACAGAAGAGGAGCATGTGGAAGTTTTAAGAAAGTTGTTCTTAAGATTGAGAAAGTTTCAGTTGAAGTTGAACCAAAACAAATGTACTTTTGGGGCTACTTCAGGCAAGCTATTAGGCTTTGTGGTATTAGAAAGGGAATTAAAATCGATCCTGATAAAGTCAAAGCTACACAAGAGTTTCCACCTCCACGTACTCAAAAGGAAGTTAGAGGGTTCCTAGGGAGATTGAATTACATCGCTCAGTTCATCTCACAACTAACCAAGTGTGATTCTATCTTCCGTCTTCTCAAGAAGCACAACCCGGGAGTTTAGGATGATGAATGCCAAAAGACTTTTGATAAAGTGAAACATTATTCGTCCAATGCTCTAGTTTTGATGCCACCAAATCTAGGCAAACCTTTGATCCTATACTTGGCCATATTCAAAAACTCAATGGGATGCGTGTTAGGCTAGCATGATGAGTCAGGAAAGAAAGAGAGAGCAATTTATTATCTCAACAAGAAATTCACTGAATGCGAGATAAGATATTCACCGATCGAGAAACTATGTTGTGCTCTGGTTTGGACTACGCGAAGGTTGAGGTAATACATGTTATATCATATGACTTGGTTGATTTCAAAATTGGATGATGGGGTCAGCTGTATTAAATGAAAGGATGGCCAAATGGTAAATGCTACTTTCTGAATTTAACATAGTCTATGTGAATCAGAAGGTGATAAAAGGGAGCGCAATAGCAGATTTCCTGGCTAATAGAGCTCTCAAGGATTATGAGCTATTAGATTTTGATTTCCCAAAAAAAGATCTAATGTATGTTGCAACCACAACAGAAGAAGCTTCGAAAGAGCAACCATGAAAAATGCATTTTGACGATGCTTCAAATGCTACTAGCAAAGGGATTGGGTTAGTTCTGGTATCCCTAGAAGGAGATCATTATCCCCTCACAAGCAAGCTTGACTTCGATTGTACAAACAACATGGCAGAATATGAAGCATGTGTCATGGGTATTCGGGTAGCTATAGAATGCAAGATTAAGATTCTGGAAGTGTACGAGGATTCTGCATTGGATTATCAAAAGTTAGTTCTTGAGCTAATTAAAGAATTCGAGGACATCACCTTCTATTACCTCCCGCAAGAAAAAAATCAGATGGCCGATGCTTTGGCTACTCTTGCCTCCATGATCATGGTCAATAAGCAAGAAGATATGAAACCTATTCAGATGAGTATCTACGAGGTTCCATCTCATTGTTACAGCATTGAAGGGGAAGAAAAGGACAATCACCCTTGGTACTAAGAGATTTTACAATATGTAAAAGACCGTAAGTACCCTGAGCAAGCCACCGAGAATGACAAAAGAACATTCAGAAGGCTCGCGATTAATTATGTCCTTGACGAGGATATTCTATATAAAAAGAGAAAAGATCAAGTCCTGTTGAGGTGTGTTGATTCTGTTGAGGCTAAGGAAATCTTAGAAGAAGTTCATGAGGGTGTTTGTGGAACACATGCCAATGGTTTCACGATGACCAGACATATTATGAGATTCGGGTATTACTAGTCAACCATGGAAGGAGATTGCATTAAATACGCTAAGAAATGTCACAAGTGTCAAGTTTATGGAGACAAAATTCATGTACCTCCTTCACCTATCCATGTTATGACTTCCCTATGGCCTTTTTCTATGTGGGGTAGGGATGTCATTGGACCAATCTTGCCAAAAGCTTCTAATGGGCTTACAATCATTTTTGTGGTCATCGATTACTTTACTAAGTGGGTGGAAGCTGCTTCTTACGCTAGTGTTACGAGATCAACGGTCAGTAAATTCTTGAAGAAAGAAATTATATGTCGGTATGGAATGCCAAAGAATATCATATCTGAGAATGCTTTAAACTTGAATAATAGCACAATAGCAGAAGTCTGCAGTCAGTTCAAGATCAAGCACCACAATTCAGCACCGTATTGCCTGAAAATGAACGGAGTTGTGGAAGCAGCTAATAAAAACATCAAGAAAATTGTGGGGAAAATGATAGAGACCTACAAAGATTGGAACAATAAGTTACCATTTGCTCTCTACGCTTATTGAACGTTGTCAGAACTTCTATCGGGGCAACACACCTTTCTTAGTAGTATATGAAATGGAGACAGTCTTACCCATTGAAGTCGAGATTTCTTCCCTCCGAGTCTTATCAAAAGTAAAGTTAGATGAAGTTGAGTGGATCCAATCAAGATATGACCAACTAAACCTAATCGACGAGAAGAGGCTGAAAGCTATCTAACAAGGCCAGATGTACCAAAAACGGATGATACGAGCTTATGATTAAAAGGTTCGCCCTAGAGAATTCCATGAGGGAGATCTAGTTTTGAAAAATATTCTACCTATACAAAAGGACTTTCGAGGCAAATGGACACCAAATTGGGAAGGCCCATATGTGGTAAAGAAAGCTTTCTTTAGAGGAGCTTTGATTCTAGCTGAGATGGGTGGCAAGGATTTGTCAGCCCCATGAACTCAGATTTAATGAAGAGATACTTCACCTAAAAAAAAAAAAGAGAAAAAGGTTAAGTTGAAAACCCACAAAGGGCGGCTCAAACCTAAAAAAAAGTGGGGGTCGAGATGAAAATTCGCAAAGAGCGTCTCGAAGGCTAAGGAGATTTGAGTCGAAAACCCGAAAGGGTGGCTCAAATTTGGATAAAAAAGGGGCACAAAGTGGGCTTCCTTCTCAGAAGTAACAGAATGGAGAGACATTACATTTTGGGCATCGAACAAGTGTAATAGTTTTCATGGGTACACATCAAGCTCAAAGTGGTCCTCATCAAGTTTGCTCGAAGAAATTCGTACGTTGATATCTGGGGCATCTGGTTTTATTTCTTTTTGCTCACTTTAGCAATTCTTAATCAATGTTTGCTAATTTTTTACCAACATTTGTTATCTTGGCTAATGTTTTGACTAATATTTTGATATCTTCCCATTTATTTACATTCAAGCGTTGTCTCCAATAAATTTAATCTTATCCATTTTTGTAACCCTGCTCAGAGTATTCTTTACATTGAAATAATGATTAATGGACTTGATGATAAGGCATAAAAAGATTTCTGCATATTACTTTGGGAAATTCTAAATAGTACAGGAACCTGAAATAGGACCATTAGTCGAAAATAACTAAATCTGAGGAATAAATACTTTGGGATCTTGTAACGAATAAGTTCATCTTATGATTATCTCTTCGGATTTCGTATCAGGAACACCAGGCTTGAAAGAAAGGCATGGTGATACATCAATGTTAGAACTTAGGCAAAAGACGATCAGTGACAACCTAAGGACTAAAACAATAAAAAAAAATTGAAAATGACATATTTGCATGCATATCAGTATCATTCATGCGTATTTAGATAGGAGCATTTGATTCATTCAAATCATGGCATCATAGTTACATGGTCTAGATAGAGGCCCATAAAATAGGTTCTACAGGTCATATCCTCATAGAATGGCAATAGAATGACAAATCCTATACCCCTAAAGTTGTAGAGGAACGAATTGAAGCCGCAATGGCAAATCTCATACACCTAAAGCTGTAGAGGGGCAAATTGAAGCCGCAATGGCGAATCTCATTCACCTAAAGCTATAGAGGGGTAGACTGAAGTCGTAAGGATGAATCTTATACTTCTGAAGTTGAAATGGAGCGAAGTTACAACCCCGAGTATTTTACCCCGACCATGGGGAAAATTGAAGCAATCCAATATTCTACCCTAACTAGAGGGCAGATTGAAGATCATCTTATCTCTTTCCCTAATCAGAGGGCAGATTGAAGACCATCAGATCTTTTACCCTAACTAGAGGGCAGACTGAAGACCATCAGATCTCTTACCCCGATAATGGGGCAAATTGAAACAATCCAATATTTTACCCTTAAAGCTATAGAGAGGCAAATTGAAGCTTCAGAAGCAAATCCTATACCTCTAAAGTTGTAGAGGGACGGATTAAAACTCACAATAGTAGACCTTGATCTTCACTAAAGTTGTAGAGAAATGGAGTGAAGTTTATCCTTATCTCTCTGAAGTTGCAGTAGAGTAGGATGAAGCTACAAGAACAAATCCTATACCCCTAAGGTTGCAGTGGGTCGGATTAAAGTAATGAAAGCAAATCTTTATCTCCCTGAAGTAGTAGTGGAGCAAGAGGAAATTATGACATCAAGTCCTATATCCCTGAAGTTGTAGTGGATGGGATTGAGGCTACATTAGCAAATCCTATCTCCTTAAAGATGGAGTAGAGCAGGATAAGACTACAACATCAAATTCTATCTTCTTGAAGTTGCAGTGAAGCGGATAAGTGGAATAGAATAGTTAATAAAGTGAAAAGGGTGGGTTGCTAAAAATAAGAGACATTAAAAAACAAAATTCAGTAATACCGGATAAAACTGGTCTTCTTTTGTTATTTGCTACATTCTCGTTACACGATAATTAGCAAAGAGGGGCAGTTGTACTAACCCTATTTCATCCGAGCCCAGTACACTATTTTTCATTATTATTATAATTATTATTTATTTTATAAATACAATAAATAATAAAATAATTAAATTGAAAAAATAAAGCCCAAATATTTTTTTTACCAACCCTAAATAACCCATTTTTTTAAACCCAAATACCAAATACTAGCCCAATCTTATAAAACCCTAAAAACTAAACACAAACCATAGCCCCCTTTTGGTTTCCAATCGTCGTCGCCATCAGCAACCATGCCCACGCCCGTGCCGTCGCCGACTCCTTCGGATTCGATCTTCACCTCACGCACGTCACCGAAAAATTTGGAAAAATTTGTTGTAAAAAGGGTTATAAAAACCCAACACAAAAATGTATTAAAAACACAAAACGAATACACGAAAGTTTTACCGGAAAAATACTATGAGCAAAGCAATTGAAAAGCAAAAAAAACATATCTCAAGGTATTAAGTTTCATTTTTTTTTATATTTTCGAAAATCAGTAGATCTAACCTTTTTTTTACATATATTTGAAAGCAAGTATATTGGGGTATATATATATATATATATACCTTTAAAACGCTTCATATTCCGTTGTTTTGCGGGTTTCGACCACCGTCCACGAAGGTTATCGACGTCGGTGCCACGACGGGTTCTCAGTGGTGGCCTGCCCTCACCTATTTTTGGCTGATCGGCCATGAAGAAAAGGGAGGATTTTTGTTGGTTTGTTTTAAGAAGAAAAGGAATATGAAAATGTTAAATGGAAATTAAGTTTTGTATTCTCAGTGAAACGGTGCATCTAGAGGGAGGAATTAGTTTTTTTAAAAAATTGGGCAAATTGCCTACTGGGTCCTTTTTTAAACAATTGTTTCAATCAAGTCCTTTTGACCCAATTTTTGTCATTTTCAATTCGACCCAACAATTTTATTTGGTTTTCAATTTGGTCCTTGACCCAAAATTGTCCAAGAGGGTGCCACGTGTCAAATTTTTGGGCTTACTACTCACAATGCCCTTACTTTATTTTAAAATTGTTTTTTGACCCTTAAACTTTTTAAAAATTCAAATTTGACCCTCGAATTTTCCAAAAAATCAAAATTTACCCTCAAATTTTCCAAAAATTCAAATTTGACCCTCAAATTTTTTCAAAAATTATAATTTAACCCTCAAACTTTCCAAAAATTCTGATTTAACCCCTAAAGTTTAAAAAAATCAAATTTGACCCGGTTTTAATGTAATTTTTTATTTAATCCCTTTTTTATATGCACATGTATATTATTTTATTGTATTGTATTCTGTGTATGTATTATTTTTTATTATGTATACTTGTAAATCATGTGCATATTTTTTGCATAACATGAAAATTTGATTTTTAGAATACTCAAATTGTTTTAATAAAGCAGGGCAATATCCTTTGTCTCAGGAATTTGAAAAAATCATGTCCTAACTCACTGAGTGTGGTTTTTTTTCTTTGAATCGGAATGATTGAATATCCTTTTAAAATTTCAATACGAGATTTTTTGAAAAGCTCGTCATTTTCAAATATTCAAATTGTTATGTCCTAACTTACTGGATGTGACTTTTTCTCGATTAATTCAAAATAACGAGCTTTCTTCAGAAGTAAAATTTGTTTTCAAAATAGAATAAATTTGACATTCATGCATTTAAGGATCGCGACTTAAATTTTTCTCAAATTTTTTATTTTTCAACAAATAAGACTTTGAATAATCAATTAGGTATTAATTTTTGGCGTGTAAAGGTGCTAACCCTTCTTATGCGTAACCGACTCCCGAACTCATTTTATGGTTTCAAAGACCAAAATTCTTTTAATGATTTTTTAAAAAAAATCTCGAGAGGTGACCCAATTACACTTGTTTTTTTTTTTAAATTATTGGTGGCGACTCCATTTTCATTTTCCAAAATATAAATCGAAACTTGTTTTTGTGTTTTTCAAAAAATGGTTTCAACAATTACAATCATCCCATGATTGGTCTTTGGGAATACTCTAACATATCTATTTTCTGAAAGCAAAAGTAAGCATAAAACAAAGAGTAATCTATTTGTTTAAATCTTAGACAATGTAATCACGAGAGTTGCAAGTCAATACCTAATCTACCAATATCAAATGCCATGTCAGTATTCTACTAGTTTTTGAGATTGTAGTGCATAAAAACTATAATGACCCGAAAGTTAATGGAGTCAAAAACGATGGTTTCAAATGTTTTTTATGACAAAATTAGTGAATATTATTTATTAATATTTATAAGGATATTACAGTATTATATTGAAGTTTGGTCTAATAATTTTGGTTATTTGGAAAGTTAGATAAGGTACAAGTGTATCACCTCTAAAGATAGTGGTTTTGAAAAAAAAAGATGTATCGAGACCTTATTTTCATATATCAAACTCGTAAATATTTAATAAAAATATTTATGAAGTTGTTTTATAAGTGAATTGAATTTCAGTTGGTTAATTTTATCGAATCTTAATTATAGTATAAGGACTAAATTGTAAAAGTGTCAAAAGTTAAATTATTAGTGAATCATTAAGTAGAAACTAATTAAGAGACTCATAAGGCAATTAAACCATGTTTCTAATTATAGTGGACGGTAACATGGGTTTAATGGTTGAAAATTTTATAAAATAAAAAATAAATAAAACATATGTAATAAATATAGATAGTGGAAACAAAAGAACAAAAACATCTTCATTTCATTTATTCTTCATGCAAAACCGAAGCAAAGGGGAAGAGAAGAGAAACACTTTCAGCTAAGGGTTTCTAAGCTCCTAAGCTTCAATTGGTTTGTCAATTTAATCACTTTTATGTATTTTTTTTATGTTTTAGAATTCCAATACTACAAGCTAGCTGACTCATGTTGCAATTTTTGTTATTTTTAAAATTTTAGTATGTTACCTTAGTTGAATGGTTGAAGTTTAAGGTGTTATTTTGATAGATTTTAAGGTTAAATGTGAAATAGGACTAATTTGGAAAGTCAATTGATGAGTTTGTATAATAAGGACTAAATCGTGCAAAATTCGAAATTGAGGGTGTAATTGAGAAATAGGAAGTCTTATAGGGACTCTAAAAAATTTAGTATTAGGTTTTGGGGATTAAATCTAAAAAAAATAAATTATAGTCCCGATTTTAGGGACTAAATTGAATAATATGAAAAGTTGTATAATTTAACAATTGAATTTGAATTGGGATGTGTAGTGTTAATTTATTATATTTTGTTAATACATAGCTAATGTAGACCCGAAATCCTCGAGAAATAAAGGAAAGATAAGGTCATCGACAAATTGCTTGGAGTTTACGATTTGTATTTCTATAACTCGAACAACTTCAGTTGCAGCATTTATGAATTGTATTGCGTGGGAAGATCATAAGGTAAGCTATAAATGATAAAAAGAGCTGAATTGATCCAATTCAAATTTATTATTTGCAATGAGGATTAAAGTGAATAGTTTTGTAAATATCGTATAATAATATAAATATGAAATTGAATCTGTTTTGAGATGTGATATATATAAATATAATTGCTTATATGTTTATAAGTATGATGGATGAAGTAACGATATGGACTTTGGAAATTAAATAGAGGATATCGAAGTTAAGTCCGAAAATCTGTATATAATATTGACCTGATAAAATTATTTTGATTGTTATATGGAGAAATGTATATGTGTTACAATTATATTAGATTAAATTGTTATAAGTAAATCGAATTGTAATATTAAATGATGCATTATGACATGTAGCTTTCCAATTATAATTTGTATTAGATATTGTTGTTAAGTCATGCATTACATAATTTATAATATAATTTAATATTGGATATAGAAACACCACTAAGTTATACTCAGCGTACATTATCGTTGTTCATGCGCAGGTTAGGTATTATTCAGTTCGTATGTCGACTCAGTATCCAACGAAAATCCTGAACTCAAGTGTTGGTGATGTTCTTATTTTGGTTTTGGCATGTACCTAGGAAGTCTTTTGAGTAATAAAGTTCGTTTTATATTTTAATGGTCATTTTGTATCTTGTTGGTATTTGGGTTCCTATGTTATAAGTATTACATATATGTATCTGTGTGGTTGTTAGGATTGGTCATATTGAAAATGTTTTGTTAAAGTAGTTTGATTATATGCATATTGATCAAATGGTTGGAAAGTTCATATGCTCAGTGAGCTTTTGGTTAATGCATAGTTATGAGAATGATGAATGATAGATGATTTGAACTTGCAATGGATGATAATACCTTGGTGCATGTTTAGAAATGAAATTGGATGCTTAGTTATTCATGTTGAGGTACCTTAATGGTTGATTGTTTAGGTGGGTTGAACTTAAGTATATGTATTTGGCTTAGATGTTGATGTATTGAATTGAGTTGTACATGGATGGAATGTTTTGAGGTTAATTTGCATGCCTTTATTATGCTTAGGTATGTATTTGAGTTTAGGTAATTTTTGAGCATAAGTGGAACTTTTAAATATAGGTTTTTACCATTTTTGAAGTTGAGTATCGATACTTTTGCATTTGGTACCGATACTTAACCAATTGAATGATTTTAAAACAAATATAATTCAGAAATGGTATCGATTATTATTTAAGTATCAATATTTTTTCATAAAATATCGATACCATGAAATAACTACTGATACATTTATTTTGCAAAGAAAACATAACTGAATTTTGGTATTGATTTTTCAGTAAGGTATCAATTCGGTATCGATACCAATTGTGAATTTTCAATATTGACCTTTAAACTTTAAAATTTTACAATTTAATCCTACTATATGAATGAATTTCACAATTAGGTCCATGTAGATTAAAAATTTTCAATATGCATTTAGGAAATATTTGAACGACTTAGAGTAAGCTAGACTTACAATGCATGGAACACTTTGGCTATTGAGAAGTTGTAATCATGTCAGAACTAGACCATCTCTTACAGAAGCTCTAAGAGGCCAAGCATGACCAAACATCCTTTCCCATACAACAAGAGTCATGTCAGTATCTCACCTAACTTTCAAAAGCTGGAAGGTAGTCTAATCTTAACATCTGTAGTCTCAACTGCATCTGAGTCATGATAACACGATTCTAGAATATCGTTGATAGCATTAGAAATGACACCTAATTTCTCCTTAAATTAATGTATTATTTGTTCCTTTTGTATCATATTTAACATGCATTTTTAGTATTTCATACTTAGTGTTTGCATTTTCTAACTCAATGTTGTTTGATCTTATTTTCTTTCATTTTATCTCTTTTTTGTTTCTAATGTCACTGTATTTAGCACTTGTTTTGCGTCTAAAGTTGTCAGTGCAGAAATCCACATGAGAGAATCAGAGTAGGAAAGCATACAGAATTGCGGTCACAAGTTGATCCAGAATTACTACCAAACATGTCATCACATGAATGCTTCTACAGATTATTAAGGATTTAAACTGCTAACATATCTAGAAGCACCAGTGCAAGAGAATGATAAATTGTCGCAATAAATTAAAGTTATAATTTGCGTCTAGAGACATCGCAACAATCTACAACTGCTCAACGAACATATCAAATCTACGTGAGTGCATAGCTGGCAATAACAACTTTTACAACTGCAAAAAGTTGTTAGATCTGAGAGAGAGAAAGATATAAAAGGAACCTGTGATTATAAATAGAAGAATGAAAAGAAAATATGATATCAAGTTGTGAAGATTTCAATTCTAAATTTCTCTCATCCAAAGCTGGCATGGAAGCTTGATCCGGAGTGTGGTTGATCCAGCAAGGGCGCAATATCTTCTGACGAGAAGAGCTTGGTGCGATGCAAGAGGAGTGATTAAGGGAGAGTTCTAGTAGACTATGAATAGGATGCTTCGATTCATTTGTTAATCCCTCATTTGATGCTGATTATTTCTATAGACAATTGATTGTACATGAAAGTGTCTTTTAATGTTAGATTACTTTGATTCTTATTAAATTCTTGTCATCTGTTTATCTTTGGATTTAACTGTTTTGACCATGGAAGTGCAATTACAGTCACAGACACTAGAAGATGTGGTGACAAATTAGATTAACAAGCAAGATACCAGAAGTTGCTTGAGACTAGAAGGAATCCTGGTCACTTGTTCTTGAGTGCAAAGCATTACCAGCACTGCAAGGTGTGGTAATTGTGAGTGCTTGAGTCTTTGTTAAACAGAGAGTTGTTATTAGTAAGATTTCATTAGAGGGTAATTGTGGCGACAATTCATCTATAAGATACCTTGTAGTCACATTTAACGTTGCCACTTGTGAAGTTAGTGATCCTCTCCACTTTTTTTACACTTGATCCATTTATTTTAAGTTTCTGAATTTACTTTACAATATCTCAACAATTCGTTCATTTTCTATAATTTGCTCTGACATTTGACATTCTAATTGCATTGACAAATTTATTTCTTAACTTGTATAAATTTAACCTAGTTGTGTTGACATAACTCTTAACAGATCTTCTCATTTTAACTAAGAATGCTTCGATAGAATAAATAATAAACAATCATCTCTATGGGATCGATATCCGATAGTTTCATTTCTATCTACTATTCTTGCATCGACAGTGTACTCTTGCACATTATTGTTGTGATGTTCATAGCGCGATCAAGTTTTGGTGTCGTTGCCGGGGATGGCGTTTGTTTGATGTTTATTTTTGTAGTCTCATTTATTTGTTTCTTTTCTAACTTTTATTAATTACTAATCTTTTGTTAATTCTCTTCAATTTTCTTTGTTAGGTGTTTTATGTCCACAAGGAGAAATCCTAACAACATTGTTAGTTTTGATCTGGAACTTGAAAGGACAATTTAGAGGAGAAAGGAAGAGCAAAGAAAAATGGCTGGAAATAATAATGATTTACCACCATTGCTGCCACAAAATGTTGTTCCTCCAGTGCAGCCATAAGGAGTTAACAATATACCACCACCACTGCCACAAGTATAGCAAATATCGGACAGGACAATTAGAGATTTTGTTGTCCCTGTGCTCGATGATTTACAGCCAGGGGTTGTTAGGCCAGCAATATAAGCTGGTAATTTTGAGTTAAAATCGGTTATGTTTCAAATGCTTAATTTGAATGGACAATATGCAGGTTTACCTCACGAAGATGTGAGAGAGCATCTGAAATCTTTTCTGCTCATATGTGCTTCTTTTAGTCAACATGGTGTTCTTGATGACGCCTTGAAGATGCAACTATTCCCTTATTCTTTACAAGAAAGGGCAAGAACATGGTTCCTTGGTTTACCGGCTGGATCTATTACTTCTTCGAATGCGCTAGCAACACAATTCGTTTTGTGATTCAATCCACCGACAATGAATACAAGATTGCGGAATGATATCACAGCATATCATCAACTGGATGATGAGAATTTACACACTACGTGGGAACGTTACAAGACTTTGCTGAGATGTTGTCTCATGCATGGAATCCAACAGGAAACTCAAATCGAGATCTTCTACAATGGATTAAATTCGAAGATAAGAAATCTTGTCGATACATCTGCCAATGGTCCATTGTTGGATTGCACGTACATTGAAGTCGTGCGAATATTAGAGAGGATTGCACAAAAAGACTATCAATACCCGATTTCTCATGCTGCTTAGGTAAAAACAAATCCTGGTGTTACGGAATTAGATGTTATATCAACTTTGAGTGCACAGGTATCCTCATTGGTGAACATGATCTAAAATATGAAGGGGCAAGTGATGTTGCCATTTTTCAAGTGGCCCAACAGATGGATGTCCCGACATTTTCCTATGAAATTTGCAGCGACAACCATAGTTATGAGGATTGTCCATAACATGCTGAAAATGAATTCTATGTTAATAAATCCGTGAAAATTCCTATGGTAACTCATACAATAGTTCTAGTAGAGTTCAGTAACCTTGGGAGAGTCAAAATACATCCACATACAGATATGGGAATTCCTCAAATCAAGGTAACTTTAGACTGGAGAATTACGGACAACAGTAATAGAATTATAATCATAATCTGTAAATAAATGCGCAACCAGACCAGATGTGATCACATGATTAGATGCGATCACAAAATCAGACGCAGTCATATAACTAGATGCAACCACAACAGAATTCGATGCCAAATATGCAAGGACAATATCAACAGTAACAGCAATATTCACAACCAAGAGCAGATCCATTAGCTACTCTTGAAGCATTAATGCGAGAGCATATCACAAGGATAAAAGCTATTGTGCAAGGAAATTCATCTTCCAGCATTGGAAGCACAATTAGGACAATTGGCTTCTAATATGAGCGCAAGATAACCAGGTGTTTTGCCTAGTGTTACTGAAAATCCAAATCAGAAAGGTAAAGAGCATTGCAAGGCCATTACGTTATGAAGTGGAAAGCAAATTGCCGACCACAGTAGCAGCTCTAGCCAGTCACCTGTCAACGCAAATGAACAAAAGCAACAAGGAGAAGTTGCATCTGAAGAAGATATAGTAGAAGAAATTAAAGGAGGTATCACCAGTAGTTGCACCGATGCCAACCATTCATCCTAAGAAGTTGTTGACACAATTGCCCATGTCGACACAACTGATTATGTTAAAACAACCCTCTAACAACATACCTTTTCCATTTCCATAACGATTCAAAGAGAAAGAGCATGACAAAGATTATCAACAGTTTGTATCTACCCTAAAGCAATTACATATTAATATACCTCTAGTTAATGCTCTTGTGCAGATCCCTAGCTATGGGAAATTTATGAAGGAGTTATTATCGAAGAAGAAAAAGCTTTCCGATATTGAGACAATTACGCTCACAGAAGGATGTAACGTTGTACTGACAAATAAATTACCACCAAAGATAAAAGATCCTGGCAGTTTCACAATTTCATGTTCTATTGGAAAACATTATTTAGGTAAAGCTCTCTGTGACCTAGGAGCTAGCATTAACCTTATGTCATTATCAATTTTCAAGAAATTAAGGATTGGTTATTTGAAGCCCACTATGGTGACATTACAACTTATGGACAGATCTTTGGCACAAGCTAAAGGGCAAATTAAATATGTTCTTGTCTGTGTTGATAAGCTTGTATTCCCAGCTGATTTCATCATTCTCGATTGCGAGGCTGATAAGGAGGTGCCCATTATTTTGGGATGCCCATTCTTAGTAACGGAACGCACTCTTATCGATGTCTTCAAGGGTGAGCTGATTATGCGTCATAATAATGAGCATGTAATCTTCAGTGTGTTCTAAGTATCTCCATCCCGTAGTAAGGAACAATGTCACCATATTGATATTCTAGATGAGCTAATTACAGAGGAATTCAATGAACGAAGCTCAGCAATGCTAGAATAATACATGGCGACATCTGATGAAAATATCCCACTTGAATGTGACAACACAGTTGAGGCTAATGTTTGTGAGCTGAAACATGGATGGCAATTGGAATCTTTGGATCTGACTAATCGAACGATCCCTGTTTTAAAACCATCAATTAAAGAAGCTTCGACACTGGAGTTAAACCTATTACCAGCACACCTGAAGTATGTTTACTTAGCTGACAATGAGACATTGCCTGTAATTGTCAGCGTGAGTCTCGATGCATGTCAAGAAGAGAAATTAATCGGAATATTGAAGCACCATAAAAGAGTCATTGCTTGGAGCATAGCGGACATCAGAGGTATTAGTCCCTCTTTCTGCATGCATAAAATTAGGCTGAAAGATGAAGGAAAGCAGTCAATTGAGCAACAACGAAGACTGAATAAGAAAATGAAGGAAGTCGTGAAGAAGAAGATTATCAAGTGGTTGGGCGTAGGCATCATCTACCCTATTTCGGATAGCACATTGGTGAGCCTAGTCCAATGTGTGCCTAAGAAAAGCGGCATCATAGTGGTAAGTAACGATAAAAACAAGCTAATCCCTACTCGCATTACTACAAGTTGGCGAGTGTGTATGGATTATCGTCTTTTAAATGCGGCCAAAAAGAAAGATCACTTCCCACTTCCATTAATTAATCAAATGTTAGATAGGCTAGCTGGTAAGGCCTATTACTGTTTCCTTGATGGATATTCAGGATACAATCAAATCGCAATTACACTGAAGGATCAAGCAAAGATGACTTTCACTTGCCCATTTGGAATCTTTGCTTTCTGAAGAATGCCATTTGGTTTCTGTAATGCCCTAGCCACATTCCAGAGATGTATGATAGTCATCTTCTCCAACATGATCGAGGATTCAATAGAGGTATTTATGGATGATTTTTCTGTGTATGGACAGAGTTTTGATATATGCATTGCTAACCTAGCCAAAGTTCTGAAAAGATGCGAGGACACTTAGTTCTGAACTGGGAAAAATGTCACTTCATGGCAATAGAAGGAATTGTCCTCAGGCATCGAATATCTTGTCAGGGCATTGAAGTGGATAAAGCGAAGGTGGAAATCATTGAAAAATTACCTCCACCAAATAATGTGAAGGGAATAAGGAGTTTTCTCAACCATGTCGGATTTTATAGAAGATTCATCTGAGACTTCTCCAAGATAGAAAAACCATTACGCTCCTTATTGGAGCAAAATAAAAAGTTTTTGTTTGAAAGCTTGTTTGGTAGCTTTTCTGAAGATTAAACAGCAGTTGGTACAAGCATCCATTGTCATCGCACCCGATTGGATGCAACCGTTCGAGGTAATGTGCTGTAAGTGCTGTGCATTTTTAGTATTTCATACTTAGTGTATTATTTGTTCCTTTTGTATCATATTTAACATGCATTTTTAGTATTTCATACTTAGTGTTTGCATTTTCTAACTCAACGCTATTTGATCTTAACTTCTTTCATTCTATCTCTTTTGTGTTTCTAATGTCACTGTATTTAGCACTTATTTTGCATCTAAAGTTGTCAGCGCAAAAATCCACATGAGAGAATCAGAGTAGGAAAGCATATAGAATTAAGGTCACAAGTCGATCCAGAATTGCGGCCAAACATGTTATCAAATGAATGCTTCTACAGATTATTAACGATTTAACGCTGCTAACATATCCAAAAGCGATTATTAACGATTTAACACTGCTAACATATCCAGAAGCACTAGCGCAGGAGAATGATAAATTGTTGCAGCAAATTGAAGTTATAATTTGCATCTAGAGATGTCGCGACAATCTGCAACTGCTCAATGAACAAATCAGATTTGCGTGAGTGCATAGCTGGCAATAACAACTTCTACAACTGTAAAAAGGTGTTAGATCTGAGAAGAGAGAAAGATTTAGAAGGAACCTGTGATTATAAATAGAAGAACGAAAAGAAAAGATGATATCAAGTTGTGAAGATTTCAATTCTAAATTTCTCTCATCCAAAGTTTCCATGGAAGCTTGATCCGGAGAATGGTGCTCTAATCTAGCAAGGGCGCAACATCTTCTGACAAGAAGAGCTTGGTGCGACGCAAGAGGAGGGGTTAAGGGAGAATTCTCATAGACCAAGAATAAAATGCTTCGATTCATTTGTTAATCCCTTTTTTGGATTTAACTGTTGATTACTTTGATTATACACGGAAGTCTCTTTTAATGTTAGATTACTTTGATTCTTATTCAATCCTTCTCATCTATTTATCTTTGGATTTAACTGTTTTGACCACGGAAGTGCAATTGTAGTCACAGACATTGGAAGGTGCGATGACAAGTTAGATTAACAAGCATGCAGCGGAAGTTGCTTGAGACTAGAAGGAATTCTGGTCACTTGTTCTTGAGTGCAAAGCATTACCAGCACTGGAAGGTGTGGTAATTGTGAGCACTTGAGTCCTTGTTAAACAGAGAGTTATTATTAGTAAGATTTCATTGGAGCGTAATTGCGGCGACAATTCATTTATAAGATATCTTGTAGTCACATTTAGCGTTGCCACTTGTGAAGTCAGTGATCCTCTCCACTTTTTTTACACTTAATCTATTTATTTTAAGTTTCTAAATTTACTTTACACCATCTCAACAATCCGTTCATTTTCTATAATTTGCTCTAACATTTTACGTTCTAATTGCACTGATAGATTTACTTCTTAACTTGTATAAATTTAACCTAGTTGCGTTGACATAACTCTTAACAAATCTTTTCATTTAACTCAGAATGCT
Organism: Kokia cookei; assembly: GCA_039519145.1. Taxonomy (NCBI): domain Eukaryota; kingdom Viridiplantae; phylum Streptophyta; class Magnoliopsida; order Malvales; family Malvaceae; genus Kokia; species Kokia cookei. The sequence continues at coordinate 20,340,054 of CM076904.1, forward strand.
TTGACAAATTAAACAATAACCATCTCTGTGGGATCGATATCCGATAGATTCATTTCTATCTACTATTCTTGCATCGACAGTGTATGCTTGCACATTATAGATGTGATGTTCATAGCGCGATCAATCGTATATGTTTAGATATCGTAAGTTTGCAATTAGTTAAAAGTTCAGAAGAAAATCAAAGAGAATGCAAGTTAAAATTATCTGAACTTTCCCTAAAGGTCATTATAAAATAAGCAAATAACCAATCACTTGCCTCATCAACTTCTTCCAATTTCGTTTCACAAGTACCAGTTTGTGGATTATAGAAATTTCCCATACACTCATTTGTAACCTCTTGTATGATGTAATTCCAACTATCAAAACTATGCTTTCGAAGGAAAAAGAATTAAAATCATGGCATGTTTTCACTCTAATGCTTACATCGAGTTTAAATCTAATTGTTTCCAATATCAAACAGAGATCCAAGAAAAATCTAAGATTTCCTTTACCAACAACAAACTAGTAAGATAATCGGGCATTTAAAATTATTGATTCGAGTAAAATGTAAAACAGAAAGTTCAAATACTTCTACTGCAGCAAATTTCAAACCTAGTAATTACATTTAATACTTGCACCTTCCATAGGAGTCATTAATGGAAATATAATGCTATGAACACAAAAGTTGTAAAACATGATATATCATTTTCAAGAGCTACTACCTTATATAGGTCATTTGGTATCAGGCCCATTCCATGGGCAAAGGGAACAAAAGAATTGACGTCAAATTCAACATTAATAACCTCGTTTCTGACCAAATATCCCTGCATTTCACAACATAAGACTGTTGCTAGAAGGCACGCATGCATTTAAAATTTAACCAAAATAGTTTCCAAAAGTGCTTGTACATTGAAATTAATAACAAGCTAAGTACCATCATCGATTCCTATGAAAGATTCATTTTTACATGTTTAGATTTATCCTAAAACTTATAAAAGTCTAAATTATGAGGATATCCCTTTCACTACTTCATAAGAAAGAGTAGGCACATATATTCCATCATATGACTCTCCAACAATAAAAAGCGAGTTTGAGAGGAACTTGGGGTACAGCTCAAACCATTGTTACACAACAAATACTTAAAGACTAAGTATCTCAGCAAGTAAAGAGCTAAAGCAACGATGAGTACGTATGTTACAATCTTTATTGCTTCTCACCTTGAGAAGAAATACATGTGTTTCGGTGGCATTCTACGGGTCACCGGTCACATAATCACTTTGATTCTTAGAATAAGAAAGTCCAACCCCAACAGGAGAATCTAAATATATAATGTTGGAGACCTGAAATATGGGGGAAATTAATATAAACAAATCAATCATCTCTTTCTCTTATCAAGTCGAAGTAACTAAGAAATAACAAACTTGGACCAACTAACGGACTAAGATGCAGGTGGGGCATACTTCCCTTTGTCTTTGCTTCTTCAATATTGAAAGGCCCTGGCATGAAGTATAAGAAACAATTGTTATAAGTTTGATAAATTATCTCAGCACCCTCCAACTAAGAAGAATAAGGTACCACCAACACTGATGAACTCATTTCATCATTCATCATTGTCATATAAAAAAGAACATGAAATATTAAAACTAGTAAAAGTACCTAGGAGGTCATTGTACTAAGAGTTAGATATCATTTTCCCCCTCTACTAAAAAATGAGCAATTTAGTCCTTATACGTTATATAAAAGAGCAAATTGGTTCTTCTATTAAAAATTTCACCCATATCTACAGTTAAAAACTGGTTACTAGTTTTTAACAGTAAAAACGAATGGAATTTTTAATAGAAAGAACCAATTTACTTTTTAATGGGAACCCTAAACCCCTAATGCATCTAAGTGAAGACTAAGTTAATCAATTGCACAACTTCAGTTTACCTTCTTCCACTTCTCATTAATCTCACAATTTAATTAATCATTTCCAGTAGCTTAAAAAACCCAGATAAATAGATTAATTTTAATAAAAATAACATAATATCAAATAGAAATGAAAGGTTTTTTGGGTGAAGATGGTATATAGCATAATACCATGCTCGTAAGTTAAACCATCAAAGCTTGAGCATCCAGGTTCACCATTGACCCAAAGAACCACTAGATCCTCTTATGGTTTCCTTTCAAATTCCACAAAATAGTAAAACAGATTATTGCCATGACTTTTATCAATATTCGCATACCTTCTAGCAAAAAAATAGTTTGACCACCATCTATTACAAGTCCTACACTAATGGAAACGAGAAGAAAACCAATGAAGTAAAGAAAACATGAAACTGTTGCAACAAAATGTTGGATAAGGGAATACCCAAAATAGTGGTTTGAAGGGAAAATGCTAGAATAGTAGTTGAATTATAAAGTACTGAGTTAAAAGTTCAAGAAGTACTTATAATTGGACCTGATATGGGAGAGGCCCAAAAGCCTCTCATGCTAATACTAGAGACGACAAACCGTAGTATATTTAATTAGGGTTGGCCCTAATCCCAATTAAACTAAGATTTAATTTTTCTATTAAAATAGTTTTCTACTAATTCAATAAGGGTTTCAATTCTTCTCCCTATAAATAGATGGCATTTATAGGGCTAAACTATCATACTCCAAATTTTGATGACCCGAATTTCTGGCGCATAGACAAGAATATGTCTATTCTAGCTCACTCTAGTAGCTAGTTCGCCAAATTGTAGCTTTTGATGAACTATTGTTTTGGCAAATTGAGTATCTGCCCATGGAAGTATATCAGGATTTAGTCTTTAACATGTTCATCAATAAAAGAAAGAATTCGATAAGAAGAAAAACTAAGTTATTGGTGAGTTATTGCCAAAGGTATATTACGCCTAGTTTTGTTCAAGTACTGTGAAAGGGCAAGTCTCTGTTACTAGATTTGATTATAAACCAATTAAACTGATTGGGTAAATGACATATGGAAAATACTCTCATTTATGTTTCCTTCGGATTCAATAGACCATTATGTAGGGCATATTTTGAAATTTCAAGACACCTGTTAATTTCCACTAAAAGGAAGTGTATTATATATATATATATATGGGTGTGTGTGTGTGTGTGTGTGTGTGTGAAGGGTTTGTGAGAAGGTTTCTTTTTCCTTCATAGTAATTATTTAATTATTTCTTTTTCTTGAGTATTAAATGTTATTATTGGTCGCTCTTTTGGAAGTTAAGGATTCTTGGAAAATACAGAGGTATTCTATCTCCTAATAAGTTTGGTAACTTTGCATGTTAAGTGTAACAACCCGATTTTAGCGATGATGAAAATAATGGTTTCGTGACCATAATTCCGACGAGTGAATTAATATTCACTTATATTATTAATGTTTGGAGTAATTAGTAAAGTAGATATAAAATATTTAATAGAATATTTAAAGTTTAGATGGTAAAATAGATAAAAATGGTCTAAATTGAAAAATGTGCAAAAGATTGTGCTTATTGTCTAATGAACTAAATAGAATAAATGAGTGAAATAATGGATTTGCATGTCAATATTACCATATTACAAGTTAGTGGAGTTTGGTGGAATTAAAGTGTTAAAAAATTTAATACTTTAATGGTTAAAATAGTAAATAACTAATTAAAATTAAAGAAAATAAATAACAAAAGAATTTTTTCTTCATTCTCTTCTTTCCAACGAAAATGAGCAAGGAAAATCACCATCGTTGAAGCTCAAATATTCGGCTAGGGAGAAGCTTGCATGTAAGTGTGTTTGATCATTATTTTTCATGAATTTTATGTTTTTAAGCTTGTTTTAGTCAAATCTATTTAGCTCGGGGTTATTTTACAAAATGATTAAGTGTGATGGGAGATGCCATGAATGAAATTCTTATATTTTTAAGAGTTTATGAGTTAGATAATGAACTCAAGTGATTGTTGAGCATGAATTGTTAATTAAATTTTAGTAAACTTAGGATAAGTATTAAATGGTTTAAATAGTAGGATCTATGTAGATTTTTGTAAAATAGGCAAATATGTGAGTTGTTGTTAACAAGGGGAGAATTCGGTCAAGCTATGTTGATGAAAAAAATGATTAAATTCAAGTTAAGGTGTTAAAGACTATCTTGTTAAAAGTTTAAAATAATAGGGGCAAATTCATAATTTTACCTAAATGATGAAATAAGAATTAAATAGAATAATTGATTTATATTTTGAATGTTAATTAAGTTAAGTTATATTTTAGATCAGGAAAAGAACCAATCGAACCTAGACCGGGGAAAAGCCAAGGTCGTGGAATAGTCATCAACTCCTTTTTTACAGCCTTAGCAATCGAGGTAAGTTCGTATGAGTTATGTGTTGTTGAATATGTATTTATATATTATTTAGATGTTGTTAATTGGAAATTTATGCATACAAATACAAATTGAAATATGATGTAAAGATGCTTGTACACTTGATGGAAGGAATTTTCGTTTGAACCTAGAGAATACTTAGGATACGAATGACATGTCATAAGGAAGTATATGTATCGGGTGTTGGTCCTAGAGGTCCTACTGATGGTCGAGATCTAGCATGTGTTACGGATTCTCCACAGCTCATGTGAGCATCATCGAGTAGCTATCATCTCGACCCACAACTCGTGTGTGCAGGCCTATTTCATAGCTCGTGTGAGCACTATTGAAAGGGAAAAGGAAACGGAAAGGTTATACTTACATGGAAAGGTATTCTGAGTATCCAATGTTATTCAAAAAGGTTCAACGGGTATGAAATGTATCATGGAAAGGGCTTATGTTAATGCTATAACTAGTTAACTCAATTTAAAGGAAAGTGTAGTTGAATTACTTATCTTATGATGAAGAGCATTTTCTTGATGAATTATGACATCTTTTATTACTAATGAAAGTGAATTGTTATGATTAGGAATGTCAATTGATTATAAAAATTTACAAGCATGAATGGTTATTTTAATTATGAAGTTTGGTAAGTAAATTCCTTACATGCGAACTTACTAAGCATTTTATGCGTATGTAGTTGTTTTCTTCGATTTTGTAGATCATCGAAAGCTCAATCAATTTTTGGACATCGTCGAAGATCTATTACACTGTCCAACAACTATTTTGGTAGTTTTGTAATTCCTTTGATCTTAATTATAAATGGCATGTATAGGTGGTTGTTTAAAGAAGAATGGTTTTAAACTTGTGAATGTTATGGTTTATTCATGCTTTTGTGTATATATTTGGTTAGACTTGTAGTACTCTAGTATGGTATGCACTTTGCTTCACTTTTGTGAGTATATACATAAGTAGTTATTCAAAATAAGAACATGTGTGTTTGAAAGCTTAATTGATACAAAATGCGGTGCCTATGAATGACATATTGGTTGAATGATTAGATGAGCTATTAGTATGTGAGAAGGTATTCTAAATTGTGTTTTTATTCATTGAATTACATGTATAATTGTGGTGTCTTGTTGGGTAAGGTTTAACTTTGATGTGGCTTGTGTTAGAGGTCATTTGGTGGGCAAACAAGTTGACACACGATCGTGTGCCACACATTATCACCCCAAATGAACATGTACATTTTACAGTTTAGGTGTAATAGGCACACGAGCTAGCACAAGGGCTGGGACACAACCGTGTGACCCTATATCGAAACCACACACGGGCAGGCACATAGGCTAGCATTTCACAAATTTTCTAACTTTTTCTTAAACTTTCTGATTTGCTTCAAATTAGTCCTGAATTGATTCTAAGGTATTTTTAAGGCTTCGAAGACATGCTTTAAGTTCAAATGTATAGGTTTGTTATGAAATATGTGAATGTATAATTTAAGTTGATTTATTACCGTAATATAAGTTTAAATGTTTCGTTTGACTAGTAATGCCCCTTAACCTTAACCTGGCGATGGAGATAAGTTAGAGGTGTTACATTAAAAGTAAGGATGGTATGAAGTATATAGGTAGTAAGTTATGAATAAGAAGCTCTGCGTGAGGATTTTTTGTAATTGAAATGTTGGCAATAGATCTGAAAATAAGCTTACTGGTGAGTTCATGTTCTGAAACAGTTGTTGCTAGGTTGAACTTGACGTTTGAATATGGAGCTGGTAGCTGCAGTAAGTGAGTTTCAAGTGAGTCCCAAATAATGACTTTTATGAGGTTTTAATAAAAAGTCTAATGTGATCGAAGTTCTAGAAATTGATGAATGAGTTCATGATTAACTATTGAAGATGTACATATTCTTGGTATCAATTTTTATGAGTCTAGAATGTAATGAATTCTGTGTATTGATATATGTGATTATGTTAAGTAACTAAGTGTATGTGCTTGGAATGCATATTGTGAGATGTGACTGTGTTGAAATGTGTGAAGTATGAATTAATGTGTGCTTTGGTTAAGGATATGATTTAGATTACTTGAATGTATATTTATATTTGAATGTGTGACGAATGATTGGAAATGTTTGGAAATGGGGGTTTATTTGAGTGAAGAAAGGTTGAGATGAGAGTTTGGTCATCGTAGTGGTATTTGATGAAGTCCATTGAGACAGTAAAAACGAGTTATGATATGGAAATTTTAATGAAAATTCCATCGCCATGGCATATTCTGGAAAGGATTGATGATCTGCATTTATCGATTGGGGTTCTTTGTGTGTCTCAAGGTGATGATGAGTAAACCTCACGCAATGTGAGTTTAGGAAAATCCATATAGTAAACATGACAGTTTATGGCGTACCTGGGTGGCATCTTGCTAGCCTTTATGGCGTATTCAAATATGGCCTTTGTGGTATTCTGATATGGCCTTTGAGGCATTTTGCTAGCTTTGTGGTGTGCTTTGTATATTGCCTTTGTGGCGTAATATGTATGTCGTCCTTATGATGTATTCTATCGGGTCTTAATGGCGTACTCTGATAATTCTATAATGAGGATATGATTTGTCTAAGGTTTAGTGCGAAAAGCTCTGTAGTAAAAGTGAATAAGTCTTAAAGGAAGTCTATTAAAGAGAAGTATTATTTAGTACATTCAAATAGAGTATCCGTCGAGGTTTATCTGTCAGCATGGTATATGGGCGTATTCGATATAAGGGTCCGTTAATTTGATTTATTGTGCTAATAAGGTGGGATTTGAGATTATCACATATTCATTGTAATTGCATAGTATTATGTATTGTTTTGAACTCTAATGGGATCTGATTTATTCATTATATTGGACGTCTTGTGCCTGTAGCAAAGATGTGCATGATTTTTCTGAACGGGTTGTAGAGTTCTTCATCAGTATGAGTATATATATTAAGTTGAATTAGGGTAAGGTTTTAAATTATGAACTGATTAAGTAAGATCAGTATGGGTATCCACTAGAAGTATGAACAGTAAGTGGTATTTGCCAAGAATGAACAGTAAGTGGTATTTGCCAAGAATAAAGTTTACAATTATCTGTTTGAGAATAATCATTGTTCCATGTTTGAAGAGAAATGAAAAGGGTATTATCAACTTTCAAGGTCCGAAGTCAGCCAAATAGTTGTATGTATAGGAATATGATATGAATGTTAAGTGGCGTATAAGTATGAATGTGTTCAGCTGTTATTGTGAAGGTATCCGTCGAAGGTAGATATGGGAAAATAATTAAATCAAGATAAAGAATTTATCAAGGAAAGTAAAGGTAATTGCATTTTTAAAACTCACTAAGTTCCTATGAACTTATTATTGTAATGTTTATGTTTCAAGTAATGTTGTGTATGTGTGAGTGCTTGAAGAGATGATACCAGGAATGCACTTCAGATGTTGCAATTGAGGATACTATGCATACAGTAGAGGTTTTTGGATAAATTGACACTTAGTAGTATTATGCCATAAGAGTTTATCTTTGTATGAAAATGTTGAAATAACATAGTAGTGAATTTAATGTAAAATGTATATCGTTTTCAAATACTTGTCTTTGATCTTTAACTATGGTGTTGGAAATAAATTAATAAGAAAAATATTTTCAGTAAAAAGTCTTGTTAACTGTTTCGGGAATTTCATTAAGTTTTCAGTGTAGTAATACCCAAAACTCGGACTCGAAGAATTGGGTCGGGATTTGGGAGTTACTTAAACACACAAGTTTGAGATATTATTATTATTCTACGCGAAAATAGCGAGAATTTAATTTTTAAGTATAAATTATATTTTTTGAAATAACAATTTAACTTGTTTCTATTAAAGAGAGATTTGCTTTTCCATTGAAAGTAAAGTAAATAATTTTTGGTTCTGTGTTTGATTCGAATTCGTTTTAGCCCACATTCGAAGCAATTCATGGTACCAGAATAGCGAAGAAGGTCGTTCGGTTAAAAGCTTGGAACGAAAAAGATTCGTCTAGCTGAGAACATAGGTGCGATTTCGATAAAGGGTTTATTGCTATAAATATCGCAAACCGAATCAATTTTCAAAATTTTAATTTTTCGCTGAGCAAGAACATCGTTTTCGAATTGGATTTTTCCAACATACCTAAGGTTTTTTTTCTTAAAAATACATGTAGATCCCTAAATTACAGAACACACAAAGCTAGATCATTTTGAATATCACACTATAATCAAGATGGTAAAAATATGCTCATTTTGGTATCTAATGTTGTGGCATGTATATAGAGTCTTTGATTTGCAAATAGTTATCCCTAATTTTGAATGCTCATATTGAATTTGTGGCTATGATTGTTGTAACACCCAAAAACCCAAAATTATCTCCGGTCTAAAGTCTCAAGATTTACTGAACTTTTCGAGTCTTTTTTTTTACATACAATTCAATCACAACTTTTACAATAATAATTTGTAGCTCAGAATCCTAACTACATTTAATTTTTACACATTCATTTACAACCTTTCAATTAATAAATAATCAAATTCAATCACGTAAGAACTTAGAAATCACGTACAAATATTTTCCATTAGAGATCACATGGTCCTGTATCTTAAACACACAGTTCTCACTATTAGTTAATCAAACTATAACCAAACATACTTATCATTACATCGCAAAAGGAATCAATATTCATTTCACAAATCATCACTTTCATTTTTCGTGTCTGTAATACCCAAAACCCGAAAACCATCGCCTATTAGGGTCCTAGTGTTTTTTTATCCATTTACCACTGTTCTTCTTTTAATATCATGTCATAAATAATCATTTAAATATAATCATAATTCAACAAGGGTAAAAAGTTCATTTCCATGATTTTTGGATACTTCTACCGGTACTTGTTAGACAAGTATCGGTAGTTATCAAGTCAATAAAAAGTTCAAGAATAGTGTAAACTTCTACCGCTACTTGAGACAATACTACTGATACAAGTATGACTTCTACCAAAACATGTAATGCTTCTACAGATACTAAAAACTCTAGAGAGCTAGGAAGTTTTACCCTACAACTTCTACCGATACAAGTATGTAGACTATTGATACTACTATGAACAGAACTTCCGACACTTCGTATGTTACCTATTGATACAATGTAAGTTAGTAACCAACCTCTCCCCTACTCTGTACTTCTACCGATACATGCAAGAATTCTACCGAAACAAGTATACAGAATTCGATTATTCACACATGTCCTCAAGTTTATCAACCATCATTCCACACAAGATTCTTATTCAAATCCTCATCCTGCAAAATCTATACATGACAATACTTGTTTCATCATATGATACAAAATACAACAAATCATCACAAGTATTCTTAAATTCACATGCCAATTCATTAAAAAACATATTTTCTTAATTACAACATCAAACAAGCAAGCAAGTTTAGTTCGACAAAGAACCAACAATCCAAAATCAAACATTTCAAGGGTAACATCATCCTAGTACATGTCATATAACCAAGTGATGAAAATACTACCAAATGAGCTCCCAAGATAGTGTGATTTCATCGAGATGATTCGATCTTCAAAAAGCAAACAATCTACAAAACAACAATAACATCTTTGGTAAGCTTTAAAGCATAGTAAGTTTGAAGAGCTTAAAGAGTTACCAATCATATGCATAAAGCAATTGTATCTCAACCGAGCTAGAATGAACTGTTGGTTCCTCAAGCCATATTTGATGTTCCAACTTTCTTGTCTATAAGTTTCTGTTACCAGTACTCGATGCTACTCACACGAGCTATTGAGGACTCACAACATATGCGGTACCCTAGCCATCGATACGGTACCTATATTTACTATAAACTGTTCCCTAACGATGCTGCTCACAGAAGCTGTCAAGAGTATGCAATAAGCATAGTCCCAGCCATCGTAGGGCCTGTAATTCATTTAGGGTCCATATCTCTTTCCCAAGTCACGATGCTACTAACACGAGCTATCGAGGACTCGCAACATATGCGGTACCTCGACCATCGATACGGTATCTGTGCATATAACTATTCCCTAACGATGCTGCTCACACGAGTTGTCAAGAATATGCACTGATGCATAAATCTCAGTCATTGTAGGGCTTGTAATCCATTTAGGATCCATATTTCTTTTATCATTTCCCGAATCATGATGCTACTCACACGAGATGACGAGGACTTGCAATATATGCGGTACCTCAGCCATCGCGTCTATTTCAAATCGTTGACTCAAAGCCTGATATCTCTTTCATTCATTTCTTTTTCATCTTTCTCAATTTCATGTACCATAATCTGTTCTATAACAATTACAAATAATACAAATAATATACTATTTAAATGTAAATTTAACGTTACGAACTTACCAAACGAAATTGCAGTTAAAGTTAACTTCAGGGGCAAATCCATAATTTTTGTTTTTCCACGATCGAGACAGATCTTGATCTATTACAATAATTTCACCCAATTATTTAAATAAACAATAAATTTCTAATCATTTTATGCAAAAAACCCTTTTTGGTATTTTTTAAAAATTACCCTTAACTTTTTATTTTGATTCAATTTAGTCCTTTAAATCAAAACTTGCAAATTAACCATTTTATTTTAATTTTTTAGTTTTTCAAATATTCATATGTCTTTCAACAGCCTACTTTATCATTATTTCACCTTAAGTCCTTGCAAATTTATCACTTTAATAATTTAGTCCTTAAGCATTAAATTCATCAAAAATCACTTTACAAAATAATCAAATCCAACAACCAAGTTTAATAAAGTTCAATAAATTTTCAAGAAACAACACATTCATCAATGGAAAATTTTATAACATTTAATAGATTCACAAATTAGTCCCTAGGTCAGCTAGATTAAGCTAATACAAACTCAAAAACATAAAAATTACTAAAAACAGGTGAGAAATCACCTACCAATCAAAGGACCTATCTAACTGAATGTTCTTCAAGCTCCTTTGGGGTTCGGCTATGGTGGAAAGAAGAAAAATGAGGAATATAACTCATTTCTTTTCACTTTAAGTTTTGTTTTTACTTTAATTTATTTATTTACTCTTTTGCCCTTTAGTATTTAATTAGATTTTCATGTTTATAATGACCAAAAACGTCCATTACCCTTACTTAGGGTTTATTTACTTCTAAGGATCTTGCTAAACCTTTCTTCTACTAACAAACACATTTAACTAATGAATTTCACATTTTTCATCTTTTACGATTTAGTCCTTTCTACTTAATTGACTATCTAAACAATAAAATTTCGTCACCAAATTTTACTACGATACTAATGACCTCTTAAATATTAAAATAATTCATATTTACTATCTAACACATTTAATTTGTAACCACGAAACCACCATTCTCTATCATACTAAATTAACCTAGTTAGTAAATCCTCATTTTTATTAGGATTTAATTGCAATTTATAAAAATCTAAAGAGTTTCACACATTTCTATTTTTAAGCTATTTAAAAAGGATCTAATTTCATAATTGGTCCCACAATTATATTAAATTTCAATTAAACAAACTTGTTTACAATTTAACCTTAAACTAAAAAGGACTAAATAAATAAATAACCTAAAAGTTAGTGGAAGTTAATCATACCCTCCATCGCTTGGACTTTTTGACCATGGTGTAATTACCACTTTGGTCCCTTTTATTTTTAATCAATAGTAATTAACTTTTACCCCTTTTACAATTTACTCATTTTTCCTTAATTAAGTAATTAATCATCAAAATTATCCAACTGAATTTCAATTCACATATAATAAGACTCTGTAAATATTTAATAAAATTATTTTGACCCTTAATTTTAGAAACGAGGTCCCAATACCTCATTTTCTAAAACCACTTGACTTTTGAACCAAATCACTTATACTAACTTTTATTTCAATTATTAAAATTCAAAATTCAAAATTCCCTATAAAATTATTATTGACTTGTTTAATTTAAACACTCATTATAAAAAAAATTTTGTCGGGTTTGTGGTTCCGAAATTACTGTTTCCGACACCACTGAAAAATGGACTGTTACAACTCTCCCCCCTTTAGGAAATTTCATCCTCGAAATTTTAATTTAGCAGTTCTTGATTATTCTGAAATTTTCATATAAGAATAGAGAAATCTTTTACCCAAGCTTACTCAAACCCATCTGTCAACTTTACCTAACCAATAAAATCAACCTCACTAAACCAAAACTCACCAATGATAATTTTCACTTAAATTATTTCTCACATATAGTTTATAATACATTTCTCACATATTCCACATATACAGATTCTATTTGAGATCTATCAGAATATCATCAATAATCATAGTACGACTGTATCCAAATTTCTAGATAAGATTGAACAATCTGATTCATTATATTCATAAATCAACAGAGAGATATTGGTTGATCTAGGCAATATTACCAGAATTCTTAATAATTATCTCAAGTTTAAAGAAATTTTCAGCATCTCATATCCATAACTAGAACTGAATAATTGAATCTTTATTAGCTTTCAAATATACTATTATGCCTTTTTAACTTATTGAACAAGTCCCCTGTATGAGATATATATATATATATATATATATTAATCATTTTAGGTCATTTCTTGTACAAAGTCATTTAAACGACTCTGATTTATACTATCTAATTTACCCGACTCAACCATAATAAGCACACCAGTCCACTATTTAAGTCATTTCATATCAGACTATAGGTCATTATAGTATCATATAACTTCAATCAATCTATTCTCGAAATAATATCAAATTCATGATTTAATAATAACATCACATCATCAAGAAAAATCACAGTCACAAATTTTCAACAGATAGTTTTGACATACCAACTCCAACCTATCAGATTATAATCCAAACATTAATCTCATTAGTTAAGAAATTAAACCCTTTTCATTATTAATACAAAGCAATGTGAGAATAAGCAACCCCATCGCAATCAGTGCTTTTACAATAAATAATATCGAGAGAATAGAACATACCAGAAATAATATCAAGCATTACAACCTCAGATTCATCATTATGTCCTCGTTCTCATTTTGTTTACCTATGCTTAGGGATAAAAATCACAAAGCTACTAAATTGGCTTGCACAATTTCTATAAATCACTGTCTCATCAAATCCAAAAGACATTTGACTTTACCATCAGACATTTGTAAAACTGATAAACTTTGACTCACCTATTCGTTTTCAAATATTTATGAAACCAGTGTATTATGACTAGTACCAAAATCAGTAAACAAAATATTACTATTAACTTCATTAATTTCATCACGATCAGATTCATATAATATATTTAAAATCTGCAATAAAATAGGTGTTAGATCAAATCAATCAATATCACACTATCACAGGTTTATGTGGCATGTACTTTCTAGATTTTATTCACACTATACTTAGTCCAAGAATCAACTAAATCGTAAGCTCTGATACCACTAAATGTAACACCCAAAAATCCAAAACCATCTTCGATCTAAAGTCTTAAGGTTTACTGAACTTTTCGAGTCTTTTTTTTACATACAATTCAATCACAACTTTTACAATTATAATTTGTAGCTCAGAATACAAACTACATTTAATTTTTACACATTCATTTACAATCTTTCAGTCAATAAATAATCAAATTCAATCATGCAAGAACTTAGAAATCACGTACAAATATTTTCCATCAAGGATCACATGGTCCTGTATCTCAAACACACAGTCTCACCATTAATTAACCAAACTATAGCCAAACATACTTATCATTACATCGTAGAAGGAATCAATATTCATTTCACAAATCATGACATTCATTTTTCATGTATTTAATACCCAAAACCCGAAAATCATCTCTAGTTAGGGTCTTGGTGTTTTTCTATTCATTTACAATTGTTCATCTTTTAATATTATGTCATACCTAATCATTTAAATATAATCATAATTCAACAACAGCAAAAAGGTCATTTCCATGATATTTGGATACTTCTATTGGTACTTGTTAGACAAGTATCGGTAGTTGTCAAGTCAATAAACAATTCAAGAATAGTTTAAACTTCTACCGGTACTTGAGACAATACTACCGATATACGTATGACTTCTATCGAAACATGTAATGCTTCTACTGTTACTAAAAACTCCAGAGAGCTAAGAAGTTTTACCCTACAACTTCTACCGATACAAGTATGCAGACTACCGATACTACTATGAACAGAACTTCCGACACTTCATATGTTACCTACCGATACAATGTAAGTCAGTAACCAACCTATCCCCTACTCTGTACTTCTACCAATACATGCAAGAATTCTACCGAAACAAGTATACAGAATTCGATTATTCACACATGTCCTCAAGTTTATCAACCATCATTCAACACAAGATTCTTATTCAAATCCTCATCCTGCAAAATCTATACATGATAATACTTGTTTCATCATGTGATACAAAATACAACCAATCATCACAAGAATTCTTAAATTCACATGTCAATTAATTACCAAACATATTTGCTTAATTACAACATCAAGCAAGCAAGAAAGTTTAGTTCAATAAAGAACCAATAATCCAAAATCAAACATTTCAAGGGTAACATCATCCTAGTACATACCATATAACCAAGTGATGAAAATACTACCGAATGAGCTCCCGAGATAGTGTGATTTCTTCGAGATGATCCAATCTTCAAACAGCAAACAATCTACAAAACAACAATAACATCTTTGGTAAGCTTCAAAGCTTAGTAAGTTCGAAGAGTTTAAAGAGTTACCAATCATATGCATAAAGCAATTACATCTCAACAGAGCTAGAATGAACTGTTGCTTCCTCAAGCCATATTTGGTGTTCCAACTTTCCTGTCTATAACTTTTCTGTTACCAGTACTCGATGCTGATCACACGAGCTGTCGAGGACTCATAACGTATGCGGTACCCTAACCATCAATACTGTGCCTATTTGTACTATAAATTGTTCCCTAACGATGCTGCTCACACGAGCTGTCGAGAGTATTCAATAAGCATAGTCCCAGCCATCGTTGGATCTGTAATCCATTTAGGATTCATATCTCTTTTCGAGTCATGATGTTGCTCACACGAGCTGTCGAGGACTCGCAACATATGCGATACCTCAACCATCGATACGGTATTTGTGCATATAACTGATCCTTAATGATGCTGCTCACACGAGCTGTCGAGAATATGCACTGATGCATAAATCTCAGCCAACGTAGGGCTTGTAATCTATTTAGGATCCATATTTCTTTTCTCATTTCTCGACTCACGATGCTGCTCGCACGAGCTGTCGAGGACTCGAAACATATGCGGTACCTCAGTCATCGCGTCGGTTTCAAATCGTCAGCTCAAAGCCTGATATCTCTTTCATTCATTTCTTTTTCATCTTTTTCAATTTCACGTACCATAACCTGTTCTGTAACAATTATAATACAAATAATATATTATTTAAATGTAAATTTACTTATCGGACGAAATTGCAGTTAAAGTGAACTTTAGGGGGCAAATTCATAATTTTCGTTTTTCCACGATCGGGACACGATCTTGATCTATTACAATAATTTCATTCAATTATTTAAATAAACATTAAATTTCTAATCATTTTATGCAAATAAGCCTTTTTGGTATTTTTACAAAATTGCCCTTAACTTTTCATATTTATTCAATTTATTCATTTAGCTCAAAACTGGCAAATTAACTATTTTATTTTAAATTTTTAGCTTGTCGAATATTCATGTGTCTTTTAACAGCCCACTTTTTCATTATTTCACCTTAAGTCCTTGCAAATTTAGCACTTCAATAATTTAGTCCTTAAGCATTAAATTCATCAAAAATCACTTTACAAAATAATCAAATCCAACAACCAAGCTTAATAAACTTCAATAAATTTTCAAGAAACAACACATTCATCAATGAAAAATTTTATAACATTTAACAGATTCACAAATTAGTCCCCGGGTTAGCTAGATTAAGCTAATAGGAACTCAAAAACATAAAAATTACTAAAAACGGGTGAGAAATCACCTACCAATCAAAGGATCTATCTAAACGATTGTTCTTCAAGCTTCTTTAGGGTTCGGCTATGGTGGAAAGAAGAAAAATGAGGAAGATAACTCATTTCTTTCACTTTAATTTTTGTTTTTACTTTAATTTATTTATTTACTCTTTTTCCCTTTAGTAATTAATTAGATTTTCATTTTTATAATGATAAAAAATGTCTACTACCCTTCCTTAGGGTTTATTTACTTCTTAAGGACCTTGTTAAACCTTCCTTCTACTAATAAACACATTTAACTAATGAATTTCACCTTTTTCAGCTTTTATGATTTAGTCCATTTTACTTAAATTGACTATCTAAACGATAAAATTTCGTCACCAAATTTTAATACAATACTAATGACCTCTTAAATATTAAAATAATTAATATTTAATGTCTAACACATCAAATTTGTGACATCAAAACCACCATTCTCGATCATACTAAATTAAACTAGTTAGTAAATTCTCATTCTTATTAGGATTTAATTGCAATTTATAAAAATCTAAAGTGTTTCACATCATTTCTATTTTTAGGCTATAATTGGTCCCTCAATTATATTAAATTCCAATAAAACAAACTTGTTTACAATTTAGACTTAAACTAAAATAAACTAAATGAATAAATAACCCAAAATTTAGTGGAAGGTAATCATATCCTCCACCACTTGGACTTTTTGACCATGGTGTAATTACCACTTTGGTCCCTTTTATTTTTAATCAATAGTAATTAACTTTTACCCCTTTTACAATTTACTCCTTTTTCCTTAATTAAGCAATTAACCATCAAAATTATCCAACCGAACTTCAATTCACATATAATAAGACTCTGTAACTATTTAATAAAAATATTTCCAACCCTTCATTTCAAAAACAAGGTCCCAATACCTCATTTTCTAAAACCACTTAACTTTTGAACCAAATCACTTATATTAACTTTTAATTCAATTATTAAAATTCTTCAATTCAAAATTCCATATAAAATTATTATTGACTTATTTAATTTAAACACTCGTAATAAAATTCTCTCGTCGGGTTTGTGGTCCCGAAATTACTATTTCCTACACCACTAAAAAACGGGTTGTTACAGTTGTGTTGTATGTTAAGCTTGATATATGACCTAGTTGTGCCTAGTTTTTAGTTTATGAGTTGTGTGCCATTTGAGCACTAGGTTTTAAAGATTTCATAAGCTTTGATTGCATAAGTTGGCATGATTTGGTGATTTAATGAAATTGGGATGAACTCTTGCTTTGTGATGTTGCCATTATAGGTCCAAAATTTTGTCTTATTATGCGAATGATAGGTTGAAACCAAAAAAGGATTGAACTAGTGTTATGCCTACAAAGTTGCAACACCACCCCATGGATGTCACAGCACCACCTTTCAATGTCACGATGCCTCTTGTTTGAGGTCGCAACATCAACTAATTGTCTTTGATGTCACGACATTGTGCTTTTGATGTTGCGATGCCAACTCGATAAAGTTTGAAAACTTTACATTTTAGTCCTCTAAAGGTCTCGGGTTATCAAAAGAGCTTTCGTAAGCTTGTATAAACCCTAGATTAGATTATATATGATAATGTAATGATATAATGATCATGTTATCGAATATAAGGTGTGAAATCGATATAAAATATGTTTTAATTTATTGTAGTTGCTCCGACAACAAATGTGATATCTTGTAGCTTGGACCCAACGATCTGGTTGCGTAAGGGGTGTTACAATATGAATGAGAAAAAAATGAAAAATTGTGCTCATTACTGCCTCTTCTCCAAAAGTTAGTATACACATTGGGTGGTATTTCAATAACAGTTGCTCAAGGCATGTGATTTGAGAAATAGGGTTTCTAAAAAATATATATATATATTTGTGGTGAAGGCAAAGTATTTAGGTTAGGAATTCTATTAGGATTTTTATAATTTTTTAAAAAAGAAATGGTTTCTAAAGCTTTTAACAACCATAACACGGTTAACCCTTTAAATAGAGTCTTGCAAGTGGTTAAGGCTAATTTATTTTAAATAATTACTTTTCTAAAGTTATTGAAAATAAGGATTACAATTGGTTGATCTCATTTAGTCTTACTTTAAAGTGGTTAAGATCAATTTTTCTATTAAAATGAATAAGAGTTTTCAAAAATTTTGTTCAAATCGAAAGTGGTTGGTTCATCAAATTGTACTTCGCAAGTGGTTAAGGTTTATATTTTTATCAAATAAAAATCATTTTAAAAAAGTTTTGAGTTGCAAGTGATGTATTCTATAAACTAAGTCTTGCAAGCAAGTTATTAAAGTTTATTTTCTTTAAAAGATAAATTCTATTAAGAATTGTTCGTTAAATAAATATTTGATTCTTTTAAATTTGAAAGTAATTCTTTAGAAATAAAATTAGTTTTTTTTCATAAATTATTAAATAGAATAATTAAGACAAATAAATCAAAACTTAGACTTCAACTAAGTATAACATGATAATGTGGTATTATCTTAGAATAGGCGTTGTAGGAATGCTAATCATTCTCTACATGTAATTGAACTATTGAACTCATATTTGGTTAAGTAAGATTGGAATTTGTTCGTTTTACGATTAGTTAGTCAAGTTTAAGATAATCTTAAGGTAAAATAACAAATTTAACTTTTAACATTTACCTCTTTTGTCACGTTGGCTATTTTTTAAAATACTTTGCTTCTTAACCTTTAAATTTTAGTCAAATCATTATTTTTTAGATAAAAAAAAAAGCTGACTAGACTACTGACTGCCTATAAATGTGTTACCGTTTATAGTATAAATATCACACCAAAAATATATAAAAATGAAATCGACGATGTCCGTAAGTATACAAGTAAAATTGTAATATAATATTTGTGTTTACAACGGAACACGGGGAAATGTTTCAAGGATCATACCCAAGGGACAATGAATTAAATCTATTGAAAATATCTTTACAATAACAAATCTAAATAGTAGTAATTAAATCCTATATTGAAATAACGAATATCGTCGCTTGCAAAAAAATATACTAAAATACTTCTATTAAATAAAAGAACTCTTGGATTGAAACCAATTCCAAGAGAAAAGAACAAAGAGTTTATGAAAAGTAAAAGAAAATCTAATCCTACTCCTAAACTACTAGGGTTTTTGGATGCGTCTAAGACAACTTAGTTACATCAAACCCCTAAGATTTTATTTATAGGATTGTTGGAAGCTCGAATTAGGTCTTTGGCCCGTTCTAGGTCTTTGTATAAAGTTGATTGTGCAGACGAAAATAGCCGTGGAATACTTAGGCTGCACGTTGACCTTATGTCGCATCATGCAAGGCCTATGGCACGACACAACAAGCCTTTTGTGCCTTTTTTGGTTCGTTTCATGCTTTAACGACTCAAGAAGCATTTGCATCACTCATCCTTTGCTCTTACGTCCATTGGGCCTATAATTCACGATCTTACACACTCAAATACACAAATCAGAACTACCTAAGGTTTGTATCAGTCTAATAGGTCACAACATTATCAAAATGTGTTAAAAACACTTACTTTTATTAACTTTTAATACTAACTACTAAAAATGCAATAATTAATATTATAAATTCTAGAAAACAAGTCTTTAAATGCGAAAATTGATTGAAATACCTATTATATTTGACGTCAAGTCAACTACTAAAAGTTTAACAATATTGATATGATAACTTAAAAACAACATTGATGTGACAAGGTCACATGTACTTTATTGCCGCATGCATAATTTTTTAGAATTTTTATAAATTTTCTTAACATTTTTCGAAATTATTTATGTAATGTTTTAAATTTTTATGAAGTACACTTAGACTATTACATAGTTTTCATATTAGCATCATTAAAATTTTAACGATCCAACTAGGTTTTTTATAAAAAAAAAATAATTTGTTTAAATTTTCAAAAAGTGAATAAAAGAATCAAGACAAAAATGAAAAATATATAAATATTAAAGACTAAATTTATCATTAAACTTTTTTTGAAAGTGTTACAAGCTTAATTTTAAATAAATAAATTTACAAATAACCAATTACACCTAAATAAAAAAAATACTAATTGTTTCATAAGATTTTATGTCTTATAATCTTTTTGCAATATATTATAATTAGAGGTGTTCATGGGTCGGGTCGGTTCGTGTTGGATCAGGTCTAAGTATGATATTAACATACTTTAGACTTGTCCAAGCTCAACCCGAAATATAGGCCTAGAATTTTACCCAAAGTCATCCATATTTTCAAAAGATTAATCCAAGCTCATTTAGGTCCACCCATATTAATTTTAAATTTTTAAAAAAATATTTATATTATATTATTTTAATAATTTTTTATTGTTTTATTTATTGTAATTTTTTATATAGTCATCTTAAATTATTTTAATGTTTATATTAGAGTAATATTATATATTTAGTATAGATTTATTTTTTTGAAAGGTAAATTCATTAATCCATTTAATGAATAGAACTATACAATTCAAGAGAAAAAATAATAAACACTCGTGATGGGGAAGGACATGTTCTACCAACACAACAAAAGCTTTAGCCTAGGTATCAATAGAACATCATTACACGTTGACAATTGGCTTTATCACAATTCAAGTACGACATATCTAGAGTGGTTGCAAGTACTTAATATGATAAGGAAATCAATCTCGGATGGTCCAAAACGGCGAGCAAAAAATATATAAAACTTAAGACAATACAGGTCCAAATCGACTCAAGAAATTATTTATTATTCTAAAACACTCGCAAAATAGAAACATATTAAGAAGCTGACGAAGAGCCACCACTTTCTAAGAAAAATTACTAGTGCCTGGTGGAGTTTTACCGAACGATTGACGCTATCAACTATCCATCACAACTTGTGAAGACAACAAAGATACCAATAAAATAGATCTGCAAACTGAAAAGAAAGAAGACATGTGGAGTGAATGAGAAGAAGAAAGAAAGTAAAGGGTGGGTAGGTGAGAGGGAGAAAAAGATGGGCGATAACCAGTCCAGAGGCTGGCATCGCCTCTAGGCAAAAGAAAATATTAGTAGTATAGATTTTTTTTATAAATTACATAATATATAAAAATTATAAAATATAAAGTATTATAAACTTAAAATCGATTACGGTCAAGCCATGAATGTTCAAGTCTGAGCCCACCCAAAATTTTAAGCGGGCTTAATATTTTTTTCAAACCTTTCTAAATTTCGGGCAAATTTTCGAATTTGAACGAATAACTGAACTCATGAATAGATCTAATTATAATATACAAATGATGTATTAAATATTAATTCATATATTTACTACAAATTACTCTCAAATAAACATTATTTCACGAAAGAAAAAGTTGTTTTTCTTTCATTATTAAAAAGTTGGTATGTAACCAACAAGTGATTTGGTGCAATAATAAAGCACATTGCATTCTCAAAAAAAAGATTTAGGTTCGAATCTTGGAGACAATATTATCGGGAGGGACAGCCACACACTCCGAACATAGACCGTAAGATAGACATGAAAAATAAAAAATAAAAAAAATTAGTATGTAATGGTAAATTAAAAATTGAAAATATTGTATAACTTAGATCGGGGAAGTATTGATAAAGAAAAGGTGTTGGGTTGTAGCATTAGTTAATAATTAAAACTTGGTAGGCTAAGGAACATGATGGATAATGAGTTAGTAACGTATGAAGAAAGACACCGAGGGAGTTAATGGAAAATGGTTACACTTGCCCACTAATTATTCACAAAAGACGTGCTTTGGAGATTTCTTTTCCATCTAATTATTTTATGTAAAGAGAAAATCATCAGCAGCAGCAGCATCATAATCACTCCAAATCTCACATGCACTGTCCCCCTTCAATCTTCCTTCTTTTATAACACTTGTTTTATTTTATTTTATTTCCTAATTCGAACAGTATTATCCATCTCCAATCTTTATATTGTATAAATAATTAATTTTATGAAAATATTATTATGTAATTTTTTTATTATATTCATTAAAGAAAATAATCGAGTATTTATATATATTATCATTATTTATGGTTTGATATCACTATTCATAAAATTGATATTTTGAGTGGGTTTCGGACATATTAGAATCATATATCGTTCTGAGTCGTCTGTAAGACCTCACGACCCTCACATGTGAATTCCTAAGGTGTATGCGAGTTGAAATCACGAAATTCTCTCGGTACGTGGGAGCTTCTCTTACTAATCTCTTGTTGTATATTTCACACACATTCATTTGACAGAATCTATTCGAATCACAAATAAATGATTCAAATTTTATCTGAATTTTGAGTTGATGATCGTTAATGTATAATAAAATTGATGTTGAATTAATTCTAAACAATAAACCAATAAAAAATCAATAAAAAGGGTTTAGTGGAAGTAGAGATAACAAATTGGGGGAGGGGTTGTTTGTCCCTTAATCCAGCGCTCTAACCATAATCACGACAGGCGGCGCAGTTACTGTGGGTTGCCCCACCACGTTCCTTAGAAGCGCGTCTACCACACAAAACCTTCCCGTGCGTGAACAGCAAATGAAGGGCAAAAAGTAAAACCGAAGCCCCGGGAGAGTCGCGCATTAAACTTTTATAATCACAACACTAGCCATCAACGTGGCAGTAAAATATTGGTGGAATCGTACAACAGAAACAAACCCCGACCGTAGAAGATAACGGCGACTGCCCCCCCCCCCCTCAAAAAAAAAAAACACAATGGAGAAAATAGAGGGAGCAGGCTTTTACTTCCAATAATTCATCATTCTCCTAATCCTCTCTGTATTCAAGCTGGCAACACCCTCTCCTTCCTCTTCTTCTTCCCATCTCAGATTTCCCATAAACCCTAACCCTAAATTCCCGTTTCTATGAACAACAATCTTCCAATCCCCATGCTCTAACACAAAATTCCTTGTGAGAACCCCTCCCCAAAATGATGATTCCTTTCATTGTTTCCATATTGATTCACCTTGTTTTCATCTTCGCGGCCGTCAGCTGCGACAAAGATTCTATTTACGATATCCTAAAGGCCCATGGGCTGCCCATGGGGTTGCTTCCGAAGGGTATATCCCGATTTGACATCGACGATACGGGCCGCTTCGAGGTTCATTTGGATCAGGCCTGTAATGCTAAGTTTGAAAGCCAGTTGCATTTTGATACCAATGTGTCGGGGACCTTGAGTTATGGGCAGATCGGGGCGTTGTCGGGGATTTCGGCTCAAGAGTTGTTTCTTTGGTTCCCGGTTAAAGGGATTGGGGTCGATGTTCCCAGCTCCGGTCTCATTTATTTTGACGTCGGTGTAGTTGTTAAGCAGCTTCCTTTATCGATGTTCGAAACGCCTAAGGACTGTATGGCGGTAGGGAATTTTGAATCCGGTGATTCAATTCCAGATGACGATTTGTTAGCTGAATCAATTTCCAAGGTTCAATTTCTTTTTTTTTTTACTTGCTTCACTCTTAATTGATTAATGCTTTATGAAAATCATGGTAATGAATAGCGGAATGGATCGTTTCTTTATAAACTTTGTAGAGTCAATCCGCGAAACATGGACATGAACTTGATCAAGAAAGCTCGGGAGGAACCATATGTAGAAAGGTGGGCAAAAGCAGTTGTGCATTAGTGCAATCAGTTTAGCTATCGAAGGGGATTTTGGGGTCCCGGTCACCCCATGCTGTAAATTTTGTTGGAGAGTCTGCTCTAGGTTCCTGTGTGCTTTGCTTGCGTTTTTGTCTTTATTCTATATAGTGCGGAATCGCCGACATACCAAGTCCAGGCCGGCTCCTAGCTATGCCAGGATGGCCGATGAGAGGGAAATTGGAAGTTTTCAAACACACATTTTCGATGATCATCATTTTTGGCATATCATATGGATTATGGAATATAAAAATGGAGATGGGAGCATTCGGACGGTGATTTCAGGTGATAAAATCTATGAAATTTTATTCATATGTTAAATTTTTATTGTATTCTGAATGTAAGCATGGTTGTTGAATCGAGTCACTTTTTGTTGTAGTAAAAAAATATATAGATTTATGAGAGTTCATGAATGAATCATGATACTAAGTTCAATAATAAAACTGTCTTGCTTCATTTCCATTATTTATTGCTTGGTTAACATTCTATAAGGCCTTTGTAATTATGCTTCAATATTGTGTTAGGTTGATTATTTTCTAATCTTGAGTTTCCCCTGTTCTGCATCAGAAATGCATGTACTATGAGTCCATAATCCATATTATTTCAGTGATAAATGGACGGTAAACATGGGTGGGCGTACTGAGGACAGTGTTATTTGATCCCTCTTTTTTTCTTTTATTTCTCTTGTTCAAGGGACTTACATTGTTATGCTCAGGTGTAAACCTTGATGGAATCTGTTTTCACTTTTCTTTCTCGGAGAGTTTTTTACATAACTTTGTAGCTCTGTAATGATGGTCATTGGAGTATATCCGACCTGTGGATTTTTTATCTAGCATTCTTGTCTCCCAAAAATATTTTAAGTTTTACATTTTTCCTTTTATTTTCACTGGGCTTTGGGAAAGAAGGTTAAAACTTTTGTAAAACCAGTGAACTTTTGTGGTATCTACCAGATTGGTTCTATGCCATTTGCTTATTTTCTTGGCATTTGGTGGAAGTCGTGACTCGTGAAAAGCATTCAAAAATAGCTCATTTTAGTATTTATAACCTCAGTTGTCGGATTTTGGATCAGTTTGTATCCAGAATCAGAGAATCACTGCAGACATGGTATACTCCAATACAGTGGTCTGCATCATAGTGAGATTTTTTTATTCTATGAAGTGTATAATCCATCTCTTCTTCATCCTTTACTATTCATACGAGATGCTGGATGCTTTAGCAATCTTGTAAACAAATAATTTCTTTGCCTTGAGCTATTTGGTAGTGAAATGTTGAATAAGGCTATTAAATAAGGAATGTTTCATGTGAGAATGTCTGAATTGGGGTGTAAAGATCTTGGTTTCCTCTCATGTAAGATTTACTGTTTGCCTATACTGGGTCCATAGCATAGTCTAGGCTGATGAAATACAGATGGTACCGACATTAAATTTATTTAGCAAGTTGATGTTTGTTGCCCCACTTGTATCAAAGGACACGGTTTCTTCTGCATTAGACATAGACATTCCAAGGAGCTGAGCGTTGTTTTTATTCCCTAATGGGGGTAACTTAAAATGATTAAAACGACAGTATCTGGGGTAAACATGCTGTTCTTTTGTGTTCATTACTTGGCCCTTCTAGTTAAAGGTAGATAGATAAAGAAGCTGTTGTTCTCAATTGTTGATGAATAAGGGAATTGGAAGAACTTGACTGCCTTGTGGTTTAAAACATTTGTGGTTTCTTCCTTGCAGAACCATTCTGTGTTTACTCAAAAAAAAAAAAACAATTTCTTGTGTATTGTCATGGATTTACACATCTACAACTTGTTAGAAACATAAAAATATTTGTATTTGTTTTAATTAAATGATATCGTTAATGCATGCAATGAAAACATTTGTTGAGGATGATAATGTAGTCCATGACATGTATTGCCCTACTGCCACCATAATGCAATCTTCCCATTCTAAAGCACACCAGATTTGCTCATTTTTCTTTCTTCTTTTTTCCACAAACATGCATGACAAGTTTGATTTTCATTGTATATATGAAATTTTTATTTCGAAACAAATAAATTTAGTCACATATTCGGTAAAATGTAAATGTTATTGTACGGATTAAATTACACCAAATCATTCTCGTGTAATTTTGCAATTTACTCATCTATAACATAAATATAAATGCAATACTATAAATTATTAGGAATGTCAAATTTTAAAGGTTAGCTGCCCCGGATGTCCCCAAATTATAGTTCAGATTTTGAATTGGTCACTGAACTTTAAATTGTACTAATTTAGTATTCAAATTATATAATATTGTATAAAAAAAAGTCAGTGGGTTATGAACTAATTTAGAATGTGAGTGATTGTTTGAGGATGTTTAGAGCTATTAACCATTAAATATATATTTTTTTCGTTGAAATAAATATATTAATTGTCTAAGTATATTTTGTATTATATTTAATGATGGTATTGTGTTGAAAAGTAGTAGGGTTGGTCAATGTTATATAAACACTGTTTTTTTTTTTTTATCTCTTGCCCATTTATTTTATAAAATTTTTATTAGTTAAGTAAAATTAAATAGATTTAATAGAAAAATTAGATACAATCAAAATTGTTTGAAAATTAGAAATATAAACAATATCGTTTATGATTTAGATTTTGAACGTATCTATGTTGCTTAGAACCCTTTATTAGAAAAATTATAAACAATAGTACTTCAAATTTCTGAAACTTTTAAAATGCATAAAACTTTTGATAAATTGTTTAATTACAGTGTATTTATTTTTTTAACTTTTGAGGGTTAAATATGAAATAGTTTAAAAAATTAAAATCAATTTTAGATTTTCTTTTTAAATTTTTAAAAATGTATGCAAAATTTTTATTTTAAAACATTTTTGGGAACGATTTAGTTTTAATGTTATTGATTAAGTAATATTTTAATTTTAGTCTTTTAAAAATATTTTTTTCAACGTTTTAGATTTACAAAATATTATAGGTTTGCAAACATATTTGGGAAATAGAAGATCTCTTTGTGGTCGAAGTGTTGTGGCGAAACCATAAGACCAACGAAATTATTTGAAAAACAGAAGAAGTAATGAAGCAACAATATCCTCAACTGTTTGAAAGAGTACAATTCGGGGATGAAATGCCTTAAGCGAGGGAGAGTTGTAACATCTCACGATAGGACTTGAAAGTTTGGACTCCGCGAACCAAGGGTTCGCCATCACGTTTGCGAAGTAGGAGTTCGCTAGTGGTTCAGCGAGTTGGTGTTTGCCAAGAGAATATCAAAAAGGAGTTCACCAATGTTTTGATGAATTGGTACATGCCAAAAGATGCGGCAAGGGGGTTCGCCAATTGAGTTGCAAACTGGGGGTTTGCTAGTCAAAGTCAAGTTAGACTGAAATTAATAAATAAAGATATGGTGTATCTAAGATATTTTCATTCATGTAACTCATTTCTTAAGTCGAGTAAGGTATCCTAAGATTATTAGGACACTTAGTGCCTAAAAATAAGCCTTTAATCCATGAAAATTTTCTCATTGATCATTTTGTTGTCAAGTCTTTGTTCAGAATCAAGTTTGTAGCAACCATGGTAAGTCTCTATCCTGTTAGGTTGATTGTTCAGGAAGCTAGGTTCGTTTGCACGTATGAATTCTGTAAGTTTTGCATGTTTAAGTAATTTGTGTGTATTTATGTACGTTGCGAACCAGCAAGACAATCTACCAGCAACGATAAGGGCAAAACAAAACTCATTTAAAAAAATTCAATTTTTTCGGTGAGTGTTCAAAAATTGTTATAAGTATGGTAAACAATCATGTTTTCAGTGTAAGTATTCAAGGTTCGTTACTTGCGTGCAAACTATTATGTTTTCTAAGAACTTTATTTTAAATTAAGTTCAAGAGTAAGCTTTTCTATAAAACTCTATTTTTAAGTCCATACTTGATATCAAAGTTTCTAATATTTTTTGAAGATATGTTTTTAGCGTGCTCCTACGCCGAGTTCCATGTTTTAACTATTTTAAGATATTGTAAAAGCATGATTTTGTAAATTGTGTTTTGCGAGTGTTCTGTACGAGCTCTATATGATAAGTATTCTATGCGAGCACCTTTCCAAGCCTATACGTTGGATATATTGGTATACCAAAGGATTGTGAGTACTCACCTATAAGTTTTGTGATTTAGGCTTGAGGACCTAAGACATGTGGAGAGATAAGGGTGTGTCGAGCTGTGCTCCATTCACTGGGACATGCTAGTGTACAAGAGAGTGTTAGCTTTACGCTACACTTATGGGACATGTTAAGGACTCTTTGACTCATTATGAGGCAATATAAAGAGATCCGCTTATCCAATAGTAAGTTAAGACAAGTGTTAAGAGCATGTTTTATGTTCTTCAACTATTTTGATAAAACAAGTATAAGGACATGTTACATGCATGTCCAAGTGTAAGTACAAGAACAAGATTAAGCATACATTATGTTTTATGTTTCCCTCGAAATCAAGCCAAGTTTTAAGATTGATTTTCAAACAAGAACAATCTAAACTATTTTTTTTTTTTCAAACTTATGTATTTTGACAAGCAGTTACTACGAACTGGGTCTCGCACCTTTATCACGAACCCAGCACATGATACGATTTTCAAACTAAGCTTTTCCATCTGTTTTAAACTCTATATTTTAAGCATACTCTAATGCTTTTTGTATGTTCACTCTTTTACTTTGCAGGTAAGTAAGTTGAGAATGGCAGCGGCGAGGAAGATGACTTGAAGGAGGATAAATCTATGTGGATATGGACGAACTCGAGAAAAGGTGATGGGGTTTTAATTATGTGGTTTCTGCTTGGGACTAGACTTGTTTTAATTTCATTATGTTTATTCTGTTTTTGCAAAACCATTCATTAAAATATTTATTTATCTTTTTTTAAAATAAAGTTGGATGTTTTTCGATGCACGAGTGTTACGATTGTATTCTTTTAACTTCTATCAGAATATGTCTAAATTTCATTTGCGAGTTAATTTTATTGCGAAGTACTAATTTCTACAACTTGTGTATGTTTGCGACCCCTTATTTGCATGTGAACCCTTAGTAGTAATAGTTATACTACTTAGCGAACCGTACAAAGTATGTGAACTCTTATGTGAATGACCCTTCTCTTGTGAAGCCCATTTTGCATGGGAACCCTACAAAGTATGTGAACTCTTATGTGAATGACCCTTCTGTTGTGAAGCCCATTTTGCATGCAAACCCTATTAAGTATGCTTATGTGCGAACTTAGGAAACCTGCAAACTATTGTTATTTTTCGAACCCGTATTCTTGTGCGAACTCATATTCTATGTGTTATGTGAACTCGTGTTGTACTCTGTTATGTGAACTTATGCTATATGATGTATGCGAACCCTAATAATAATAAATTTTAAGAACTCATATATTTATGTTGCATGTGCGAACTCTAAAAACGCATTGATTATTCCCTTTATGCGAACCCTTAAGTTTTATTGTTTACGAGACATGCAAATCCTACCTTTGTTTGTTTTATAAGCTCACATGTTTTATACTCTATGTATGACTTATTTTCGTTGTTGTGTTGTAACTTAGCATATTCTATGCTGAAAATACATGGTGTGTTAAAGGATAGGTTGGGAGTTAATGAAGAGTCACTTCAGTGGCTAATGTAGCTCGCTAAATTCGGGTCGAACCAACTCGGTCGGGCTTGGGATATTACATATATATATGTACGAAAGGTATTAATATTAAAAATTGAACTCATTGGGGATGTATGTGTAACAACCCATTTTTCAGTAATGTCGTAAAACAGTGGTTTCGAGACCACAAATCCAACAAGTGAGTCCATAAATATTATTATTTAATATTTACAAGTCAAAAATAATATAATAAATACTAATATGATAATTTATATTATTAGAATTAATGGTTAAGTTCAAGTGGTTTTGAAAAACAAAATTTCGAGATCTCATTTTTATAAATTGAGACCATAAATATATTTATTAAATATTTACGGGATTACTATTTATGTATATTGAAATTCGGTTCGTAAATTTTAGTGATTTGATTTTTAATTAAATAAAGAAAGCTAAATTGCATAAGTGATAAAAGTATAATTTATAAAAGATTTATAATTTGAAATAAATAGGAGAGATCAAAGTGACAAGTATTCCCTTAAAATGTGTAGTATCATTAGGTGTGTGAATGTGTGGTTGATTTGATGGCTATAATTATTTAATCAATTAAAAAGAAAAATTAAATGAATTTAGTTAAATGGGGGTTGTTGGTGTGAAAAAAAAAAGAAAAAGAAAGGTTTCTTTCTTTCTTCATTTTCAAGTAGAGGGTGAAGAAAAAATGGGGGAGAAAATCTAGGGTTTTCAATGTTTAAGCTTCAATTGATCAATAAATGAAGTAATCGGATTTAATTCGAGAAAAAGTTAAAATTTGATATAGTCGTCGATTTTGTTTGATAATTGTTTTAGTCGAGATAAATTTGTAAATTTATTAAATTAATTATATGTTAGTTCTTGACTCAAGATATATCTATTTATGTTGAAATTGAGTTTAATGGTTTGAGATAATTATGTTGTGAGTTGGAATAATTGGTGATAATGTTTCAGTTGGGTAATTAGAAAATATGAAATATATGGATATGATTGAATTCATGTGACAAGGAAAGATTTAATTAAATTGTATGATATGTTAGCTATTATTTATCTTATGTTTTATAAATAAGAACTATTTGGATATGAGATTGTAATGGTATAATATGAGGTAAGTTGCTAACTATAGACTTATTTTATTTCGATAATAATGTTTATAAAGTTATATACGTTTATAAATATGTGAAGTAAATTTCGATGGATCAAATAAAAGTTTTGAACGCAATGTTTTCTATCTGATAAGTTGACGAGCGTAAACGTATTCATGCTGACGAGCGTAAATGAATATATATGTTGATGAGCGTAAACGTGTTTATGCTAACAAGCATAAATGTATTCATGCTGACGAGCGTAAACATATATATATGCTGATGAGTGTAAATGTATTCATGCTGACGAGCGAAAACATATATATATATATATATATACTGACGAGCGTAAATGAATACATGCTGACAAGCGTAAACGTAATGAACTTGCGTATTGAATACTTTTATAAGAATCCATCGAAATAATAAAAGTTAATTGTTATGGTAACATTCAAAGGAAATGTTAAAGGTTTCTAAGTATAAATACTTGGAAGTTAAATGAGATAGACTCTGAATTATTGATTTATATTGAACATTGATGGTTCAAATGGATTAAGTATTCTCTGACCTGGAAGATATTTAATCTAGTTCAACGGATGTTAAAGTCTTAAACGAATATGTATATATATATAAAATGAATATGGTCAAGACATGCCAATTTGAAAATGTGGATACAAATGGTTGAATGAGAAAGTATGTTATTGAACATATGATGGACTATATATATATATATACTTAGTGAGTTGTTATCACAAGATACATTAATTGTTGAAATTATATGTTTCTTGGTGATACTCACCAACCTTGTAAGGTTGTGTTGAATAGGAAGGAAATGTATGTATAAGATTTAATAAATCTTTATGTGTTAAATGTATAATATGAAATTGTTTTAAGAAAAAGGCTATAGGGAATGATTTCATGAAATGATATATGAATTGGTTATGTGAATATATATATATATATATTGATATATTAGATTTAGATAAACGAAATGAAAGGTGATTATTAAGTGTAAATAGGATGTTTGGTTTATATGCCAAAATGTTTTTCATGTATAAGTTTGATATTATGATACGGTATATGTTTACATACGAACTCACTAACCTTAAGAGATTTGTGATGTGTATAGATAATTAACGAACTTATGATCATGATATTGAATTATCTTGTAAAAGGTTTAAAATTTCATCCCTTATGATAAGTTGAATTTATTTTCGTTATGAATTTACTAAGCTTTAAGCAAGCTTACCTCGTTTGATTTTTTTCTTCCTTACAGTCCGTCGGATATGAACTGTCGATTGGATTACTCTTGGAGTCACACTATTTGGTAATTAATCGTTTATGTTGGTTTGATTATAAGTGGATGTAATTAGGATGTTATCTACTTGTGTTATAAGTCTCATGAATATATTCCATGTTAATTGAAGCATGAGATTTACATATTGATGTATTTCTTAAGTAGGTTTGGCTACTGCCTAAGGTTGTTTCAGTAGTTTGGATTTGGGTATTGGTAGAAGTTCAGGCTAAAATTTACTTACCATTTTGGATTTTGAAATATCAGTAGAATTCTGTGTACTTCCAATAGAACCTAGAGTTGTATTGGTAGAACCTCAGTTTTACTGGTACAATTCTGTAGCCCTTTCAGATTCTTTTTAAACTCAAGTTTTACTGATACTTGCTCAACTAAGTATTGGTAAAAGTCATCTAGATTTAAAAAAAAAAATTTGTTTTAAATTTTAAGAATTTCAATATTGTTTTAAAAATTTGGTTTTGCCAACATAATAAAAAAAAAGGTTTAAAGGAACTGAAATTGTTTTATAAATGTGTATTATCTATGATAACATCCTTTTGCTCAGGTCCGATGATCGGGTAGGGTAAGGGGTGTTACATTATGTTTGGTTGAAAAATGTGTTTTGGTATGTATATTGGTTGTTTGGATATTGTAGCTTGACGTTTGTCATTGAGACGAGACCAAGTTGTTGTGCCACAATGTGACACCAAGTACTAAATGCTACGACAAGGTCTACTCAATCTGTTGTGTCGCAATGAGGAATACTCTGACGTCGCAACGACAACCCAATGTTTTGGAATCTTTACAATTTGGTCCTAATTCGACCTCATATTAGCTTTAGAGCTTTCCTAAACTCGTATAAGATCAGAAATAGTTGCGTATCATTTTATATACTTGTTTTATTTATAATTAAATGTTTAATATTGTGAATCGGATTGTAATTTGATCGTAGTTGCTCTAGTAACGAATGTGACCTTCTATAGCTCGAATCTGAAGATCAGGTCGGGTATGGGGTGTTACATGTCGTGTACCCAACGCACTAGCCTTTAGTTTCTTATCTATTTGAACTCATACTTTTACTTACATCAAAGTATATGAGTCATGCATACATAGTCCATCATCCACTCAGGATTAAGGTATACCACACTATGAACGTCATAAGTGAATAAATCCAAAAACAAATCTGAGATCTATTCTACTTGGGCCCTATCCAATATATTGTCAATCCAGTAAGTCATATCTATGTCTTTATCTTCTATGAGTCCTCCGCTCTGATGCTTAAGACAAAACATCTCCCCAATTGGACTTATAGACGATATATTAGTTTTTCAATCAGTTTGCTTAATTTCGATTAAACTAAGGACATGTTTAGGTTTATCTACTAAAACAAGTTGTCTTTTTGTATTATAATCCGACCATGTAATACCGCTTAGTATTAGTTAAATATTAGATAACGAGTGAGCCAATATTTACTTCCATTTTGATTTGTGTGCAAAAACATTGAGGACAATATAAAAAGCATATTAATATAATTAATGAATGTTATTATTAAACCAATTTGTTCAAAAAATACAATTATACAAAACGAATATACTACACGTAGGGCATCAAATCCAACATCGAACATCAATTTTAGGTATCTCAATCTCTGTGGGATTGACCCTACTCCCTATAATGTTATTCATTTACTACTTAGACATTGAAATATTAATTTTGGTGAATTCGACACCCATCACGAGCTCACACATTAATTGTTTAAAACACATAAGTTTTAAACTTGTTAAGAAATCATAACCTTGGCTTGAGAGTATCACATCACCATTTGAGACTTGAGATTGTGATGTATTTATCTTATTTTTCAATAGTTTAAGAATCTTTGCATAAATATAAAGACTTAGATGTAATTTGTACATGTAATTGTTTTATAATTCAAATCGTCTTGTGTTCTTGATTGTGTTTTACTCTATTATTTAGTTTGAACGAGTTTATGACTTGTATTTTGAGCCTAAATGAGTTTAGAATTTGTGTTATAATTATTTGAAACTAGTTAACGTGTTTAGAGTGTTTTTGAACTGAATTTTTGGTTCCTCAAGTTCAAGTATAGGTACCTAGCTCAATTGTTTTGAAATTTTTGAGGCAGTGAGCAAAATACTATAGTTCCAGGGAGAAGCATTAATACTTCTCCTAGAGCTACTGATACCTCTACTTCAGTCTAGGCCAACTGCATTGTTTTGAGCCGTTTCAACTCTCATAGGCTCATTTTCAGTCTCAGATTTCCCTAATCACTTACAAACTTTTTCTAAATGATTTTAAATTGTTTATAAAGCCACAAAATCATCTTAAACCTAATTTAATGATTTATAAAAATATTTTAAGATTTGAAATTTTAAATAACTCTAAGATTCTGATAAGTATGTGTTCCAGTGACACCTCCCATTCATATTATACACTGGGATGGGTGAGAGATATTACATTACCTTAAGCATTTACCATTGCAAACCCTTTTTTTGTGATGAATCAAAACATTACACTTAGCATATAAGATATGTCAATTTCACAAGTCTAAAGATTATTTTCACTATCGACATATAAGAATATTTTCATAAACACTTGAATAAAATATCAAATACGACTCTTATAGCAGGTCATGTTGAATGTACTAATTCTTTTAACAAGCACTCAAGAATTGCATGCATCTCATGTATAGAGGCTTAACATAAGCCAACATTTGAGTATCATCAATGTCATGTCTCAATAATATGATGGAAACTAAGCAACTCCATTACTTATCAACTCCATGTTCAAGATATCTTATATATGATTATTATTTGACAATAGCGATGGAAACTAACTTTATAAGTGGAGATAAAAAGTCACCATTAATCCCATTTATTCAATGAATATCAATTAAAGACATATCAACACTTTATTGAACCTTGTGTCCTGATTTGATGATTAAAAGTGTTTATTATTTCAAATATGATTTGATTTATGTCACGTCAATTGTGTTGTTGTTAATACTTTATCTTTCTTTATAATTCATTAAAAAAAAAAAACTCCACTGTCTATATATATATATTATCTATGTGTATAATTGCCAAATTAGTGAAAGAATTATAACATTATTCTATCTATCTTATAAAAACCAATTCATTTTTATCTTCATTGAACAATATATTTAAGAGAGAGATAAAGGAAAGTCGAAAATGATAATTGATCAACCACATCTTTAGAAACCCCAAAACAATAGAAATTACCAACAACTATACAAACAGTTTATGATGAAACGTGTGGAAACATCCCAATATCTCATAGAGTATGTGCATGGTGTCTGCTATATGAAAAAGAAGATTTCAGCTATCTGCTTTCTACAGAAAATATGTAAAATACTTACCTGTATAAACATTTTTTTTCCCTTTTTAGCAATATATATATATATGTGTGTGTGTGTGTGTGTTTCTGAGATTTATTTACATATATGTATATCTTTAATTCTTTATTCCATATCTGTTATATTACTTAGAGAGATGATAGAAATCAACAATTTTTCTCATCACCTGTACCTGGGTGGTAAGACACTTGATGTAATGTGCAGTCTCATCCAACAAGTTGCAGACATCCATGGCTTCACCACCTGGAACAAGCTCTCTTAACTCATCAGTTTGCATATCAAGCCCACCTTTAGCAGTCTTATTTTTCATTAATAGTAACTTTGATCAAGGCAGGTGGAGGAGAAGTAGTACAATTTGATGATCTTCTGCCTGAAAAAGCCGATCGACGGCTTCTAAACCTCCAAAGCATTGCCCTACTCCAAATTCTCCTGGACCTAACCGAGTAAGCCATAGACTTGTTAGATGCCACCTTAATTCTCCGATAACGTTGGAAGATCCTTGTGGGAGAAGATGATGAGATGGGGCTTTCAGCATTTATCTTAGTCAAAGCCTCAAGGAATCTGGTGATGAACCTGGATTTTAGAGAGCTACTAGGGTTCTTCATCATGGTGGATCGATGGATGGGATGAAAAAGTTGCTCAAGTACTGATAACAGAAACCTAGTAAGCAAAGCTAGGGTATGTTTTATTATGGATTTTTCGTTTAGGGTTTACTTTCTGACACAATATTGATTTTTTTTTAAACAACAAAAACATGAGAGAAGATGGGAATGAAAGAAAAGAACTGGAAAAAAGGAGATTGGAATGTACGGGAGGTGTAAAGAGGAAGGAGACTTGGGAAATGGGCAAACCCCTAACATCATCTATTATTGGTATATATCTTTAATATCATTATCATTGTTAACTATTATTGATCTAACAATAGCTTCTTAATAAATAAAATTGTATAATAAATATATTTATAAAGTATTGATAAAATAACAAATAAAATTTTGATTGAATTTAATCTTGATTTAGTGATAAAAGTATTACGTTGTAGATATTAGAATTTGGGTTCGATCTGAAGTAACTCCATTCTTTTCCCTTAATTATAAAAAATATATATATAAATGTTAAAAAATTTAGAGATTTAGAGTTCAAATCCTATTATGTGCATGAATTTTTCTATATGAAAAATACAAAATGATAATAATATTTTTAAAATAATTTAATATACTTTGTAAAATACTCAACTGAATTGATTTGTAATATCAACTCAATCAAATTGCTTAATATATAATACGATAAAAGAGAATTACACAAATTAAATTGAATTGAGGGTTTACTTTCAGTAAATGTCAATGGAGATGGGAAAAGTGAGTTAATGTGGGGGCAGAAATACTCAACCACCATATGCTCGCACATGGTTGAAATTTCCCACTTGGATTATAATTTGTAGGGGCCTCCCCTCAAATTTTATTCTAACAGGCGAATTCAAAAATTTTTTTTAAGGGTTCGAAATTAATTTGTAATTTTTATAATAATAAAAATATAAATTTTAAAAGATTAAATTAAAATTTTATTATTTTTAAGGTGTTAAAATATAATTTTATTTTTATTAAATTAAAATTTTTAAAAATTTTCAAAATCTTAAATAAAAAAATATTCATTTTAAGATATATCAAAACCCTACTAACCTCTTAGATTCCCCCCTATTTATTCCCTTATTCATTTTACTCTTCCCCCGCCCCCCTAGAGCTTACATTTTGATGCTTTATGTTGATATGAAGTTTTCTCCTTTTGTTGTCCAATAGGGAGAAGTGATGGATGCATGGTGCTACAAAATGGTAGCAGCCGACATTGAGCGATGGGATTAAGGGTGGCGATGTCGGCACCAGCATCCAAATATCAACACTGTTTCTTCTCTATATATACTTTATTTCAACATCACATCAAAACTCATATTTCTCCTTTATCATTTTTTATATATATTTCTCACTCCATTTATTTATAATTCTTTTTGAATTAAGGACTTAATAGGAATAGTTTTGATATTCTGAGAATAAATTAATTACTTTTAGTATTTAAAAAATAAGTAAATTTTAATTATATCCCAATTTTGACTTTTTTTTCTTAAAAATATTTTGAGTTACAATATTGTGAAAAATATCTTTAATTTATATAACATTTATTATAGTTTTTTCTTTGAATCCGTTTCACCACTTTAATTTACATCTTAAAACATTCTTTTTTCGTTGCTCATCACTCTTCGTTTTAAAAAATTTCTTTATATATATATAATTCCTTCATTTTTAGGATGTTAAAGTACAATTTTATTTTTACTAAGTTAAAATTTTTAAAAATTTTCAAGAACTTAAATAAAAAATTTTCCATTTTAAAAGAGACTAGGATCCTGCCAACCTTTTGGATTTGCCCCTACTTAGTCCCTTATTCATTTTGCTCTTCCCCCACCCCCTTAGAGCTTACATTTTTATGCTTTATGTTGATATGAAGTTTTTTCCTTTCACTACAGGAAAACAATTTTTTAGCGACGTTTTTTTGGGTCTATAGCAGCGCTTTCGCAAGCGCCGTAAAAAATACCGCCAAAGATAACGCCACTAAAAATAGCGGCATTTATAAGGAAAAACGCCACTATAGAACATGATCTTTAACGTCACTTTTCATTAAACGCCACTAGCGGTGCTTTCTCCACAAACGCCGCTGAAGAACATGGTCTTTCGCAGTGCTTTTATTACAAACGCCGCTAAATAACATGGTCTTTAGCGGCGCTTTTTTCACAAATGCCGCTAAAATTAACAAATTTTAACGGCTCATTTTTATTTATATAGAATCCGAATTTTCAACATTTTTTCCTATAAATTCAAATCCAACAAATAACCTCAAATCTAAATGTAAATGATACTATCACGAAATAAATATATATATGATTTAAATTAATAAATAAATAAATAAAATTATACAAAAATAATATTGTGTATATTATTCTCACAATTGCTTAAAACATTCTAAAGGAATAATGACTAACAAAAATAAAACCCTATTAAACTAAGTTTCCTAATAATCAAACTAAGCTTTCTTAGGAGACTTGGTAGCCTTTGATGGAGATTTGGGTTCTTTGTTGGCGGCTTTTTTAGTCTTCTTCGACAAAAGAACTGGGTTGATGTTCGGCAACACACCACCGTGAGCAATGGTTACACCAGTGAGAAGCTTCCCTAATTTTTCCCTAAAAAATTATATAGATACTTAGAAAAAATTTATTTTACTATATAAAAAAAAAATTCTATGCAATCAATTTAATAAAGTATATTGTAGTAATCTTACATTTGATCAACTCTTTATCAAGGTGGTAGCTAAATAAATCATGGTTAAATAGCATGCAACTAAACCATGGTTAAATAGAAATCAAACAAATAAATTAAAATAATAATTACAAAGTTTCATTGTATTTCTCTTTATTTTTTCATCAAACATGTTAATAATGAAAAACCATATAATGTGCAACCCACCAATGGCAATGTGTTTGTCTTTCAATACTTTCCCTAGATCTTGCCTATTTTTTTATGATCTTAAATTTGTAACCGAAAAACATAAAAATAATAATAATAATTTCCAATGACATAAATTTTACTGTTATGAACGAGTCAACTCAGGAAACCTTATGCATTTTCACCCCCACCATCTTTATTGCCTTCCAAGTGACGTTTCATAAACATTTCATAACCCCATCATATATATATGTATGTATGTATCACCTGATTACTCCAAGCAAGTTGGTACCATCAAGCTTAGCACCTTCCAAACACTGATGAAAAGAAAAAAAAATGCAAACAAAACTTACATAATGAATTCCAGTATGATATCTGGAAGTGTATAGCATATGTGAAGATACTTTCGTTGGTGCAAAATTTTGTGTGCTGTAAAACTGATTTACTTACCGTATCATGAAGATTAACATGACGTAAATAAACCCTTTGGAGGTTCGCACCCTTCAAGTTGGCGTTACTTAATTTTGCACCCTAAGATGTACTCACAATAGATTGTCAATGGAACTGGAGTTGGAGAAGAAATAAAAGAATGTAAGGTCACAACCATCATTTGAGTTCTCTTATCAATTATCAAGCTTGATCAAGTTAGCAGGATAAGTTAACGAATAATGAATGAACCGGCATATCGAATTAAGCTATTATAAGTACATGCATTGACTAAGTCCCAGTAATTTCCGTTCTTTTACCTTCAAATTGGCTCCTTCAAGATTAGCTCCCTCTAAGTTGGCATCAGTAAGATCAGAATTCTAAATATCTAGAGATTAAGCATATCCCAGGAGAAAACCACAATCAGTCGAGAAATAAATGACGACAAGCATAATAAAAGAAAAAAAACCCAAAAAATTACAAAAATTCTTTTATTCTTTGACATTACATGAATTAATAGTTTCACTCAAACCAAGCTCATTTGTATGATCAAATTCACAATAACAAAATACGCTATGTAATCCTTAATAAAAATTAACAAAATGATACAATTATAACTCAACCCTATGTTCCATGCTACTTAGACTTGGGATAGATGAAGAGTCATATCTCCATACATGAAAAGACATAATGAATTCCAATATGAAGCTTACAACCTTCCATGTCTTTCATGTATTGGGAGTGCACATGAAGAGTCATATCTCCATACAGCTAATTTTGTCTTTGTAGATGGCATCCAGCTGGTATAGCATTTATCATTTCACAAGGTGATAACATCACATTTAAAGTGAGTCATGTTAGATCCATACAATTTTCTCACATCAAGTGCATTTAAAAAGACAACACTAATAGTTGAATTTTAAAATGTGCATATGAACAAACTTCTAAGTTTTAACTTCTTAGTAGGGAATCACTTACTGTGCAGAGAACTTAATTAAAAGGCAACAAAAGTTCAAACAAAATGAAGTCCATGGGATTTAAACAAGAAAAGAAGTATGTCTATGGAACCTGTGAACATTAAGAGACCATAAAATTCCAATACCAGAGCTAAAAGTGTCAATAAGAGTGAGTGAATGTGTGTCTGTGTGTGTGTGTGAAAGGTTACATCAGATGAGTTGTCTTGAGGTTCATGCCTCTCAACATAAGCTCTAGACACTTACAGGTTCAACCATACAATCATAACACAGCTCGTAAATATTCGAATGGAATGCAGTGATAAACATAAATCCTATTCAATGTCAAACAAAACCAAGTAATACTCACAGATGTAAGTTCAGCAGCATTAAAGCTACAATTGTCCGAGACTGAAGCCCTAGGTGAAGAGCCTTCCTCATATCCTTCTCGAACAGAGGAAGGAGGCCGAGGAGGTGCAACATAAACAACCATCAACTTGCACTCTTCAACATTATGCCCAAGTTCCTTATTAAACTAACACATTCAAAAGCAAACATTAGGGGGTAAAAAAGATTCAAATCAGATTCAATAGAGTTTCTATAGGTACCATCTCGCTGTTATCTTTTGTGGTAGCTCTAGGACTAGCAACCACACTTTGAAGTAAAAACTTATCTTTGCATTGCATATCAGTAGATGCTTCCTTTTGAGCTTGCATTGTAACTGATTCCATAAATAGACCAATAAGTTACAACGATATAAAATAACCATAATGTGGAAATAGAGCAAATAATTTGCGATGAAATTAACAGGTCAAGGAAAAAAAGGAAATAAAGTACTAGGAATGAACATCAACCACGATAAATTAAATAGTGATATCTAAGTTCAAATTTGGTGCAAGAGAGGGTGAAAGAGAGAGACCAACAACGTTGCACGTAGACTTAGGCAGCACAACTCCAGTATTTGGCCTTACATAGTACTTCTTTGGATTTGTCGTTTTGACCTGCAAAAAAATGAAATACACACACACACAATTTGGAATCAAAGTCTCCTTAAATTAGAATAACATCCAAAATTAATTTGAGAATCAGCATGGTTAACTTAAAAGCCACATAATTGTTGGTCATGTTGGACAAGTTTAGGGAACATGAGATCTACTTTCTCAATTCAACTGATTAGGAACAAGAACGTTAAGAATTAGAAAACCAGTTGAACGAACTTGAAAAGTTAACTTACAACGACAAGGATACGGATCTGAAGAGCAACGCGAAACTTTTTTTTTAAGTTGAAAGGGTTTTGGAAGATGCTTAAATGGGAACTGAAGCTCTTGAGGCTCGATATTAAGAAGTTGGTCGATGCTCATCGTGAACAGATACGTCAGACAGTCTTCGGAGATATAAGCGATTGATAGGTTACGACGAAGATTCAAAGAGGCATTCGAGTTTCAGGTTGCGCCATGTCCGATTCCCTCATGTTCAGCCCATATGACCCGAACTATTCAAGATCCGATTGATCTTCAGCTTCAAAGTATCGCCTTGCTCGAAGTTCTTGAGAGCCGAGAAGAGCCCGACGGCTACGCAGGATGATGTGCCATTGTTCAAGGTGAGTTGGGTGGCTCGGCACTTGGAGTTGGTTAGGGCTTAGTTTACTGGAAGAGAAGGGGTTTGAGGGGAAAGGAAGGGATTTGAGGGGAAAACATAAAAGGAAAATAATTAAATTTTTTAATTAATTTAATTTAATATAAAATGTAAATAAATTAGCAGCGTTTTATTACTTAACCATTAGCGGCGTATTTCTCATAAACGTTGATAATGTTGTGACCTTTAACGGCGTTTTTCATAAACGCCGCTAATGCTCTAACCTTTAGTAGCACTTTCTAATGAATGACGCTAATGTTGTGATCTTTAGCGATGCTTTCTTATAAACGCCGCTAATGCTATGACCTTTAGCGGCGCTTTCTCATAAACGTCACTAATGCTTTGACCTTTAGCGGCGCTTTCTCATAAACGACGCTAATGCTCTTTTCCATATTTTAAATTTTTTTAATTTATTTTCAAATTTTATATAAATATAACAAATTTTTTATATATCCAAATTTGATATAATTCTTTTTATATATTTTTTCATTTTTAATAATGTTTGAATTTTATTTTGCTTCCAAAAATTTTAGAAATGTTAAAGGGGATGTGAAATTGTGCGTTCAGATTTGGTAATTTAAATTAAAGCTTGTTTTTGTTTCTAAAACTTTGAAAGGCCATAACTTTACGCTCGGTTGTCCGATTGAGATGGTTTTTTTTTATTTCGAATAATTTTTCGAGATCTACGCACTGACAGACAGTCGAAATGGAGTGAGGGGGTTGAGGGTGGCGATGTCTGCATCAACCTCTAAATATCAACACTATTTAGGGGTGAACAAAACTCGATTCGAATCGAAAAATTCGAACAAAATCTCAAATTTTGAATTATTCGAATCGAATTATTGGAGTTAAACGAATCGAGTTGAATTTTTTTTCGAATTTCAAGTTCGAATCAAGTTGAATTTTCGAATTCAAATAACTTGAATAAACCGAATAAAACTATACTATTTTTAATTTTAAATTTATATTACTCAATTTACTTTACCCCATTTTCCCAAAAAACCAAAACCTTTTATCTTACCCAATTTTTTCCTCTAAAGGTTAAAACACATCCATAAACTAAACTCAAATATTTTAAATTTTTTACCTTTTACCTTACCCAAATATAATTTCGTTCTTAAAAAAAATTCATAAACTAAACCCAAAATTAATTTTCTCTTCTTAAAAAAAAACTTTAAATTAAATAAAAATATTTTTAAAAAATTAAATAAAATTAAACAACACCAAATTAAATTTTTTTAAATTTAACTCGAACAAATATATTCGATTCAAATTCTATCTCACTCGACTCGATTCGTAAAAATTTCAAATCGAGTTAGGATGATGAAATAAGATTCGAAAACTCGATTAACTCGAAAATTTTTCATTCGATTCGATTCGATCAAATGCTCACCCCTAACATTGTTTCTTCTCTATATATATGATGGGTGTTGAATGCACCAAATATAAATATTGCTACGACAAATAATACAAAACAATAGTATAAGGCAGTAGGGTCGATTCCATAGGGATTGGTTGTTGTAATCTACTCTCATGTCTTCCTCTTGAACATCATGTCGAAGGGCATGCCCACGACTTGTGACTGTCTCCCTAAAAAAATAATAGGGGGATTAGAGATAAAAATATCAAACTAAAATAAAACGAAAATAAAATAAATAAAGTGAAATAAATCTTGATGCAAAGTGAATTAATTGAGATAAAAAAGGGGAAAACTATATT
Organism: Kokia cookei; assembly: GCA_039519145.1. Lineage (NCBI taxonomy): Eukaryota > Viridiplantae > Streptophyta > Magnoliopsida > Malvales > Malvaceae > Kokia > Kokia cookei. The sequence continues at coordinate 20,383,642 of CM076904.1, forward strand.
TAATAAGCTTAGCCTCAGCCTCGGTTCTCTCCAAATTCGAACCGATCCTCGAAATTTAATCTTCCCTTTTTAGTCAATAAGATGGTTATAGCGCTCGAGAACGTTCCAACCGTCAACTTTTCCTCTTATAGACGGTTCCGGTACGACCTGTAAATCGACCCTTGCCGAATGTCTAACCACGTCGCACGTGCTCGCGATTTAATATTTCGACAGCCTTGCGCTCTGAAAAGTCCAAATCGAATTAATGGTCTCAACCGCGTGGGTCGTTTAAATTCGGTCTCTATCACCCTTGACGAAATCCAACTAGTCGTTTCCCATCTGGATACGCCAATCTATTTGCGGGAACTCGAATGCAGGAAGATCGACTCGACTTCCCAACTGTACACCAACTTACTTCAACCCAACGTGCGCTTTTTAGATTCGAGTCGAATTAACTTTGAGGGACGAATTTGTACTATCCCATAAACCAGAGTGATAGCGAGTACCAATAAAAATATTTTTAGCACGATTTCGTAACTCATGATTATTTCGTAACTCACGATTATTTCTTAACGGAGTGATAACCAGTCTAAGGCTAAAAAGAATTTAGTGGCACATGATTTTAATCATGCTTGGTGGATGATGATTGATTATTTGTAATTTAATGAAGGATGGAAATGGGAAAGGATTAATAAAGTAATTGGACAAATTTTGTAAATGAATGAAAATGGAAATGGAATTGACAGAAAGAACTGAAGAAATTGAAACGAAAAGAAATAAAATGCACAATTGCTTCAATTACTCACAAATCAAAAGTACATTTTCAATTGAACCCAAAAGACCTTTGTCGAAACCATCCATTTTTTTTAAAACGACGTGTCCTGAAAAAAATCATTTTTAAAATTAATAAATAATGGGAGTCGCCACCAATCCTTTATTCGGTGTGATTGGACCACCACAAAACGTTTTAAAAGCTGTTTTGAAAACATGTAGGTCTTCGAAATCCAAAAAAATAGGTTCGGGAGTCGGTTACGCATGAGGAAGGATTAGCACCCTCATGCGCCCAAATTGGTACCGTATTAATTGTTTTCGGGTCTTAATTTGTGACATTTAAAAGTTCAAATAAAGCTTAAAATACGATCCTTCAATGCACGAGTTAAGTTTAAAAGAAATCGTGTTTGTTTGAAAATCCCACTACTTCAGAGTGATCGAGGAAGAAAAGCTACGTCCAGTGAGTTAGGACGCGACATTTCAAGATCAAGAAATAATGAGCTTTCCTTTGTGAAAACTTTTGCGAGAAGGATATTTGATTATCTCGATTTGAAGAAAGGTCGCACCTAGTAAGTTAAGGCGCAATATTTCGGAATCGAAGATAAGAAAACATTGTCTCGATTAAGGGTATTCGATTACTTCAATTTGAAGAAAAATTGCACCTAGTGAGTTAAGGCACAAATTTTCGGAACCCGAAATAAAAAAATATTGCCTCGATATTAAAGTTTTTATGAAAAAAAGACAATTTTGAAAACAAGCATGCGAGTTTAATAAGAACAAGCAGTTAATCATGGATATTAAATAACGCGAAGCAAGGTAAATAAGAAGATAAGTTATTCACGAAAGAAATCAAGGATACAGAACACGAGTGCATAATAAAAATGTGAATGTAGATGAGAAAGAAGAAAAGGTGCAATCGGAGTTTGAAATAAGACCTTTCGAATGCACGGAGTGGCAAAATGGTAGTTTTGGAATGTTCGGAATCAAAAATAGGATTTTGGAAGTTCGAGGGTAAAATGGTAATTTTTAGAAGATCCGAGGTCAAAATTGGGATTTTTGGAAGTTCGGGGGTAAAATGGTAATTTTTAGAAGATTCGAGGTCAAAAATGGGATTTTTGGAAGTTCGGGGGTAAAATGGTAATTTTTAGAAAGTTCGGGGTCAAAAATGGGATTTTTGGAAGTTCAGGCGTAAAATGGTAATTTTTAGAAGATTCGGGGTTAAAATGGGATTTTTGGGAGTGCGGGGATAAAATGGTAATTTTAGAAGGTTTGGGTTAAAAATGGGGTTTTTAGAAGTTCGGGGGTAAAATGGTAATTTTTAGAAGGTTCGAGGTCAAAAATGAGATTTTTAGAAGTTTGGGGGTAAAATGGTAATTTTTGGAAAGTTCAGGGCTAAAAATGGGATTTTTTGGAGTGCGGGGGTAAAATGGTAATTTTTAGAAGGTTCGAGGCTAAAAATGGGATTTTTGGAAGTTCAGGGTAAAATGGTAATTTTTGGAAGATTCGGGGTCAAAAATGGGATTTTTGGAAGTTCGGGGGTAAAATGGTAATTTTTGTAAGGTTTAGGGACCTTCGGGGTAATAAAACCAAAGACGGGTGACACGTGGCAGCCCCTCAGGCATCCTGAAGTCAGAGGACTATTTTGAAAACCGTGGAAAATTTATGGGGTAATTTTGAAATTAAAGCGAACCTGATTTAAGGATCAAATTAGAACAAATTAGAAATAAAGGGGACCATTTGCGAAAATAAACCAAAATCATGACACGTGGCAGCTCCTCGTGCTTTTGAAAGGTCAAGGGACTAAATTAAAAAAAATGAAAATCGTTGGGCCAATTTAAAAGTAATTAAAAGCACGAGAAGGATCTGATTGAAAATTTGGAAAAAAGCGGAATGACCAAATGCATAAATATACCATTAATAAAAAACACGTGGATCCTGAGTCGGGTCGAATCGGATCCGAGCAGGTTTTAGGGAAACTACGCCGTTTTCATGCCGAATACCCTCACTAAAACGTTGTCGTTTCAATGAGGGAATTTAAAGCCTGAACCTTTTGAAAAAAAAGGCCCTTCTTTCATTTTCGCAGTTTTCAGAAAAAACGAAACCAGAGCCTCTCCCCTTTCCTCTTAAGTTCCCTCCGTGGCCGACCATGCTCCGGCTGGTCGAGCTGGTCGGCGTCCGACGCGCATAGGCCGCACGCGCACCACCGACCCCCCCCGCGTGGTCATTCATGTCACCGCCGGGGATTTTCCGGTGCACGCGCCGTCTTTCCACGCGCCACGCGCCTCCTTTGAAGGTAGACCGTCATTTTTCCTACCTTTCTTTTTTTTTACACCCTTTTAAAACGGAGATCGAGTTCAGATCTGGTGAGATTGAACCCCTATCTTTATTTTTAAGAGTTTTTTTAGAAAACCCTTTTTCCTTTTCTGTTACTGTTTTTATTATTAACCACCTTGATTCTAACTTTGTTTTTTTTTTATAGATCCAAGCGTGATGCGGTGTCGACGCGATTCTAGGTTTCAGCGGAGGTTCCATCGACGGCGACACGGATCAGGGAAGTACCCTCTGACCGTTCGAATGCCCTTTTTTATTATTAATTATTATTATTATTATTATATTTTAAAAAAAGAAATTTATTATTAATAAATATTTTGAAAAAAACTGCCCACTCGTCATTAATGTCATTATTATTCTCGTTATTAACCAATTATTATTAATAATCCTTAAGAAACGTTTTGAAAACAACGCAAATAAATAACAATGGGGTATTGAATGCATGCATCGAAACTGAATGAGATTTGAATGGTGATAAATATTTATTGAGTATACCTGGATACTTTAATGCCTAACCGCTGTGAATTCGGTCTGCCTTTTGTTGCCTTCGAGATTATTAACTTGCTGTATTTTCCCTTTCGGATATTCCGAATCCAACCCCTATAACTAAGAATCAATTTGGCTTTTATAGCCTGCTTACAATCATTTCTTTTTGTCCTACCCAACTAAATATACATCTAATCTGCTTTTTTTTTCTTCAAAGGTTTGGCGGTGGCAGTGGCGGTAGAAGCAGTCGGTGGCAGGGCAAGTTGGAACTGAAGCAGAAACTGCTTAGGCTGACGTGGCGCACTCAAAGTGGCTGGAGAAGAGGTGGCTGGTGCAAGTTGCCCAGCAGATTTGGAATAGGCTAAAGTTTGGGCCTATTTGGGCCATTTTAGTTTAAGTAAATTTTTGGTCCGGAATTTGGGCCGTTTGTAATTGGGCCGTTTGGGTCTGTACTTGCTTTGGACTATTGTAATTGGACTTTTCTAAATTTAATTTTATAATAAATTTAAATTTCAAATAAACTTAAATTTAAAATAAATTCAATTTCCAACGGGCCCAGACCAATTTGGGCTTCAACAGCTGCCCCTCTTTGCTTGTTGTTGTGTAACAGGAACGTAGCAAAGACTCAAAAGGATGCCCAATTTGTTCGGTCTCATCTCTTTGACGTTTTTTTTCAACTGGTCCATCCTTTGCTTTACGTCTGTCGCTTAATTCCACTGCATCAGCTTCTCTTCATTTTCGATGTTCATCCTGTTCTTAGATAATTTCAAAAAGACAAAATTTGCTACTGTGATTTCACTCCATTCTCTTGAAATTTCAAGGAGATTGAAGTTCATCACTGTGGTTTCTGAGTCTGGTTTCATTTACTTGGCCTTCTTCTCAGTATCTCCTCAAGGGGCTAACCGCTTTATTGCTTCGACCTGCTTCTCAGTATCTCATCAGGAAGCTAGGGTTCGAAGATTTGCTCACATCGAGCGTGGGTTTGGTTTTGTCTTCTTCTTAGTATCTTATCAGGAAGATGACGACGTCGTCTGTCTCAATTCGCTTATCTCATCAGGAAGACGAATTTGGTTCACTTCTCAGTACCTCATCTGGAAGATCGGCTCGTTTCGAGCCTCGTTTAGGTCTTCTTCTCAGTGTCTTATCAGGAAGATGATCCTATCACTGTTTCCATCCGCTTCTCTATATCTCATCAGGAAGACGAATTTGGTTCACTTCTCAGTATCCCATATGGAAGATTTGCTCGTTTCGAGCCTCGTTTGGGTCTTCTTCTCAGTGTCTCATCAGGAAGATGATCCCATCACTGTTTCAATCTGCTTCTCTGTATTTCATCAGGAAGACGAATTTGGTTCACTTCTTAATACCTCATCTGGAAGATCTGCTCATTTCGAGCCTCGTTTGGGTCTTCTCTCAGTGTTTCATCAAGAAGATGACCCCATCACCGTTTCAATCCGCTTCTCTATATCTCATCAGGAAGACGAATTTTGGTTCACTTCTCAGTATCTCATCAGGAAGCTAACCATTTATTGCTCCGATCTGCTTCTCGGTGTGTCGTCAGGGAATTGGGATTCGAAGACTTGCTCTCATCGTGCGTGGGTTTGGCTTGGTCTTCTTCTCTATATCTCATCAGAAAGATGACCGTGTCGTTTTGTAGATAATCGTAATTTGCCCTGTGATTGGGGTAAAGTTTTGGATTCCCGTATCTCCCTTGATTGTCTTTAATGGTTCATCTCATCATGTGGCGGGGATGTGACCTGAGAAATGCGCTTCTGGAGGCCTCTATGAGAATGTCATGATTTAAAATGAATTAAATGCTCCTAACTTGCATGAATGTGTATGATGAATGTCAGATTTGTTTATTATTAATGGTTTGTTGCCTGTCCCAAATTCTACTTTTGATGTGTTGCTCCGTCCTTTCTAGGTTGTTCCGAAAGTGCTTGCTTTCAAGCTTGTCTTCCAGTTGATGGTCTTGTTTCGGGCTTCTAGTAATTTTTTTAAAACTCCAGAATAATGCTCGTAACTTTTGTATGATTTATTAGTTCATTACTCATTATTTAGATGCAAAAATGCTTGGACAAACTTGCGCAAGAGACAAAGTCGTATTTCAAAAATTTAAAAGAGACGAAATTAAGAAGAAGAATCCAAGGAAACGATCATTAGTTTGAAAGTTGTCGAGTATACAAGGAAGAATAATTGGTTGCCCCAGCTATCACAAAATGAGCTATTCTGCGCTAACTTGTTTGAGAATCACTCCTAATTTCTAACGTGTGCCTAGAAGATCTAGAGTGCTTTGTTGATATTTCAAGTTGTCACCTTCATTTCTCTCGTCGACTCGTTCTTTGGTCTTGAGCCGCCCTTTGCGGGTTTTTAACTCGAAGTCCCCTTGGTTCCAGAACACCCTTTGCGAGTTTTCATCCTGGTTTTTTTTTTTTTTTTAGAACACCCTTTGTGGGTTTTTATCTCAATTCTTATTTGGTTTCTAGGCAAAGTATTTTTTTATCGAGTCTGAATTGACGGGGTTGTACAGCTCTTTGTCGTCCATCTCTGTTAAGATGAGAGCTCCTCCTAAGAAAGCCTTTTTTACCACGTAGGGCCCTTCCCAATTGGGCGTCCATTTCCCACGGAAATCTTTATGTATGGGAAGTTTCTTTTTCAAAACTAGATCTCCCTCATAGAATTCCCTGGGACGAACTTTTTTGTTGTAAGCTCGCATCATTCTTTTCTGGTACATTTGGCCGTGGCGAATGGCTTTTAATCTCTTTTCCTCGATTAAATTCAACTGGTCATATTGAGCCTGGACCCATTCAGCCTCCTCAAGTTGAAGCCCCGTTAAGACTCGAAGGGAAGGTATTTCAACCTCAATAGGCAAGACTGCTTCCATACCGTATGCCAACGAGAATGGCATTGCCCCAGTAGAAATTCTGACTGAAGTTTTGTAGGCAAAGAGGGCAAATGGTAATTTCTCGTGCCAATCCTTGTAAGTCTCAGTCATTTTGGCCACAATCTTCTTGATATTCTTATTAGCTGCCTCCACAGCCCTATTCATTTTTGGGCAATAGGGAGAAGAATTATGATGCTTAATCTTGAACTATTCACAAACTTCTACTATCGTACTGTTGTTCAGGTTGAGTGCATTGTCGAATATGATCCTTTCAAGCATCCCATATCGGCAAATGATTTCCTTTTTCAAGAACCTGCTAACCGCAGACTTGGTAACATTCACATATGAGGTTGCCTCTACCCATTTAGTGAAATAGTCAATCACCACAAAGATGAATCTATGACCATTGGAAGCCTTTGGAGAAATTGGCCCGATGACAACTATGCCCCACATAGAAAAAGGCCAGGGAGAAGTCATGACATGCAGATGTGATGGAGGTACATGGATCTTGTCTCCATAGATCTGGCATTTATGGCACTTCTTGGCATAATTGATGCAATCTCCCTCCATACTAAACCAGTAATACCCGAATCTCATTATTTGTCGGGCCATCGTGAAACCGTTGGCGTGTGTCCCACAAATGCCTTCATGAACCTCTTCTAAAATCTTTTTTGCTTCAATTGCATCGACACACCTCAGCAACACTTGATCTTTTCTTCTTTTGTACAAGATTTCCTCGTCCAGGACATATTCACTGGCCAGTCTTCGTAGTGTCCTTTTTTTATTTTCCGAGGCTTGTTCGGGATACTTTTGATCTCTCACAAACTGAAGAACATCTTGGTACCACGGGTGATGATCTTTCTCCTCTCTATCCTCTGTCTCAATGTCGTAACAATGAGCAGGAGCTTCATAGATACTCATCTGAATGGGCTTTACATTTTCTGTCCTACTTACTTTAATCATTGAGGCTAGAGTGGCAAGAGCATCTGCCATCTGATTCTCTTCCCGTGGGAGGTAATGAAATGTGACGTCATCGAATTTGATGATCAACTCGAGAACCAATTTGCTATAATCCATTAACTTGAAATCCCTGGTTTCCCATTCTCCTTTTAGTTGATAGATTACCAATACAGAGTCTCCATAAATCTCCAAGATTTTGATTCCTCGTTCTATGGCCGCACGGATTCCCAATATACATGCTTCATATTCAGCCATATTATTCGTGCAATCAAAATCAAGCTTGCTGATGAAAGGGTGATGATCTCCCTCTGGTGATACCAAGACTGCTCCGACCCCATTGCCTGTGGCGTTTGAAGCTCCATCGAAATTCATCCTCCAAGGTCGTTCTTTCGTGTCTTCCTCTTCAGTAGTCGCAACATACATTAAATCCTCATTCGGGAAATCGAAGTTTATAGGCTCATAGTCTTCTAAAGCCCTACTTGCTAGGAAATCTGCTATCGTACTTCCTTTTATTGCTTTCTGATTGACATAGACTATGTCGAATTCAGAGAGCAAGATTTCCCCCCTACTGCTGACTCCATCAAATACTTCAGAGGATCCAATTTTGAAATCAACCAAGCGGTGTGATATAGCACGTATTGTCTTAATCTACATGTAGTCCAGACGAGTGCACAACATAATTTCTCAATAGGTGAATATCGTGTCTCGCAATCAGTGAATTTCTTGCTGAGATAATATATCGCTCTTTCTTTCTTTCCAGATTCATCATGTTGGCCTAGTACACATCCCATGGAATTTTCAAAGACCATTAAGTACATGATTAATGGTTTATTAGGAATCGGAGGTACCAAGATGGGAGCCTTGGATAAATAGTTTTTGACTTTATTAAAGGTTTCCTGACATTCATCATCCCATACACCCGGGTTGCGCTTTCTAAGCAAACGAAAGATAGGATCGCATTTCTCAGTTAACTGCGAGATGAACCGAGCAATGTAGTTTAGTCTTCCTAAGAAACCTCGAACTTCTTTTTGAGTGCTGGGCGCTGGTAATCCCTGTATAGCTTTGACTTTATCCAGGTCAATTTCAATTCTTTTTTTGCTAACCACAAAACCTAACAATTTTCCTGAAGTGGCCCCGAAAGTGCATTTGGCTGGATTCAACTTCAGTTGATATTTTCTTAGCCTTCCAAACAAATTTCTCGGTATTCTTACATGTTCCTCCTCCGTCTGAGATTTCGCAATCATGTCATCAACGTAAACCTCAATCTCTTTGTGCATCATGTCATGAAAAGGGTCATCATAGCCCTCTGATAAGTTGCCCCTGCATTCTTGAGTTCGAAGGGCATCACCTTGTAAAAAAATGTTCCCCATAGCGTGATAAAAGTGGTTTTGGTCATATCCTCAGGGTCCATCCTTATTTGGTTATACCCAGAGAAGCCATCCATGAAGGAAAACAAGGAATGTCCTGCCGTATTGTCAACTAGAGTGTCGATGTGGGGTAAAGGAAAATTATCCTTTGGGCTAGCTTTATTTAAATCTCGATAGACCACACACAAACGTACCTTTCCATCCTTTTTGGGAACGGGGACTATATTAGCTACCCATTCAGAGTATTTAACCACTTGGAGGAAACCAGCGTCAAATTGTTTCTTGACTTCTTCTTTTATGTTTAACAACACATCCGGTCTCATCCTCCGAAGTTTTTGCTGCAGAGGCTTGTTTTCTTCCTTTATAGGGAGTTTATGCACCACAATGTCGGTACTTAAGTCGGGCATATCTTGGTAAGACCATGCAAAATATCTTGGAATTCTTGAAGCAGCTCGATCAGATTCCTTCTAGTTTCTGCGGAGATACTTGTCCCGATTTTCACCTCTTTCTCTTCGTCTTTGTGCCCCAGATTAATAACTTCCGCCGGGTCAGAATGAGGCAGGATTTGTTTTTCTTCCCGTTCCATAATTCTTAACAGATCGGAAGGTAAATCACAATCTTGCTTATCTTCAAAGTCCTGAAGTTCTTCTAAACACATATCTTGCTCGAAGTGGGGTTCCAAGTTAGCGTCAGGATTGCTCATATTATTGATATCCGAGAATTCTGAGGAAATCTTAAAAATTACAGGGAGTTCCTCCACGGTCCAATTATTCAAGGTGCTTCCTGGCGCACACGGGCCAATACTTGACGGATCTCTTTCCTTTCCTTTATCAGTTATAGCATTAATGCCTAGGTCTTTCACGATGACTTCCTTGGTTCCAATTGTCACTTGTTTCTTTTTCTGCTGGTTGATCACTTCTCCTGAGACGAAAGTCTCATGGATGTGCGTGAAAGTCATGGGTTCCCACGAGATGTCCTTTCCATCAAGCCTGGCCCTCCTTCTTTCTTGCCTCTTTTCCAACTCCTTTCTCTTTTGTTTTGCGTCTGGCTTGTACCCCAGGCCATAACGATCCCGTTTTTCTATTAGCATTGGCATATCAACCCTTCCTTGGAGGTATTTTCCTAGCCCTTTCCCAGGTCTCGCTCCTTTTCCGATTGTCAATTTCAAACCCATCCTGGTGGTTGACGATATTGTAGGCATAGGTATTTTCTTCCCTTTTGAAATGAAGGTTGCGTTGACAAACTCTAGTGAGCGGAACGAGCATTCTACAGCCTCCTCGTCTATTCCCACGTACGGCGAATCGCTTGTTATGGATGCGATTATTTCCTCCTCAGCATTAATCGTGATCAGCAACCCTTCATTTATTAGCTTTACTTTCTGATGCAAAGAGCAAGGTACTGCCCCAGCTGAATGGATTCACGGCCTTCCCAGCAGACAATTATAAGTGGGCCTGATGTCCATTACTAGAAAATCTACTTCATAGGTATTTGGCCCAATATGAAGGGGTATTTCAATCTTCCCCGTTACCTTCCTTTCTGTCACATCAAATGCTCTTACTATGTTATTGGACCCTTTCATGTGAGAGCTATAGATTGGCAATCTTTGCAGTGTAGCTAGTGGTAGCACATTCAGGGCTGAACCATTATCGATGAGTACTCCAGGCAGCGTATACCCTTTACAACCGGTAGTGATGTGTAGAGCCTTGGTGGACCCTATTCCTCCTGTTGGTATTTCATCATCGCTGAAGAAAATGAAATTATCAGCACTCACATTATTAACCAATCGATCCAGTTTGCTGACGGAGATGTCATTTTCTACGTAGGTTTCGTTTAACACCTTCATTAGTGCGCTTCGATGAGCTTCCGAGCTTAAGATCAATGACAAGATTGATATACGAGCAGGCTGCTTGTGTAGTTGCTCTACTACACTATATTCACTATGTCTTAAAAACTTTAAAAACTCTTTCGCCTAATTCTTAGTTACAAGCTCTGTGATGGGTGTTTTCGGCTTGTTAGTCATTTCCTCCTCAAGCTCAGACATTCTAGCCTTCCCTTTATTGACCTCTTTTTCTTTATTCACAGGGTCATAATTCTTACCGCTCCGGGTAACAAGGTTAACGTCCTTCCTGGGTTCCCCCTCCTTTAGTACGGTCACATTACAATTGTAACTCCATGGGACTCTCTTGCTGTCTTTGTAAGGAAATGTCGTGGGCTTTTGTATAATAATGCGGGGAGTTGTTTGTTCTCTTGTTGTGCCACGAATAATCACCTTGGGACGATGTTTTCGTAAGTCTTAGCAGTCCCGTCCTTAGAGGCGTAAACGTCATTAGCTTCCAATCCCTCTTCAAAGAATTCCAGCTCTCGATTGTCCATCATCATCTGGACCACAACTTTGAACTCGACGCAACTTTGGATTTTATGCCCTTTGACGGCATGAAACTCGCAGTGGTCATCATCCCCGATTACCATACTCCCTTTATCGCTAAAGATTATTTCTTCTTTAACCAATTCCTGCCATACCCACCGAAGTGGAGACTTGATTTCTTCAATATTTCTCTTGATTTTCCGGGCTCCTTCTAGCAAGGCGTTCACCCCTCGCTCTGGGTGATTAGGTAGAGGATTTTCGGCTATATTGGGTTTAGCTGGCTCTTCTAACTTCACGATCCCGTGCTCTATGAGTCTTTCGACTCGTCTTTTAAAGGCGGGGCAATTTTCAATCGAGTGCCCTTCCGCCCCTGCATGGTACTCGTAGTGAGCTTTTACATCGTACCAAGCCGGGAATGGGGGTTTGTATGGTCTTACATGCTGAGGAGCTACCTCACGCGCATCGTATAATATCTTGTAGAGTTCCCCATATGACATTGGAAGGGGGTATATTGAATTTTTCCCTTGTTCGGCCTAGTGCCTGTCTCCTATCGCGGGGCATTTTGATAATTGCCCATTGGAGCTTTGGGTTGACTCGTTACGAAGGGTCTGGTGTAACCAGGTTCGTATATGCTTGCATTGTTGACCTCGTTATCCTTTCTTCTGGGGGTAGGCCTTTTAGAGCTTTCCCCGGTCTCAATTTTACCGGCCTTAATCGTATTTTCAATCATTTCCCCTGACATGACCATATCCGAGAAACTTTTGGTAGCGTTTCCTAACAGGTGATTTAAGTAAGGAGCCCTGAGCGTATTGACAAACAACATTGTTGTCTCCTTTTCTGTTAGTGGTGGCTGTACTTGTGTTGCTACCTCTGCGCATATGTTCTAAAGCTCTCATTTGACCTCTTTTCCATATTCTGCAGTGTAAGCCGGTCAGGGGCTATTTCTATTACATGGCCATATTGTTTTAAGAAAGCTTGTGCCAAGTCTTTCCACAAATGGATTTTTAATCGGCTCAGCTGATTATACCATCTGATCGCCGACCCGGCCAGGCTGTCTTGAAAACAATGAATTAACAGTTGGTCATTATGTACATGCCCTGCCATCTTTCTGCAGAACATGGTTAGGTGAGCTTCAGGGCAGCTCGTCCCGCTATATTTTTCAAATTCCGGAGCTTTGAATTTGGGAGGGAGCACTAATTCTGGGACCAAACCTAGCTCTTTGGCATCCACCCCATAGGCAATTTCAATCCCTTGCATCGTGTCAATTTTCTCTTCTAAACGCCTGTATTTTTCTTCTATTTGCCTGGGAAGATCTTCTTTTATCATTTCGTCAAAGTTCGGAACACCCAAATTTACGGCATTATCCTCTGGGTTTGACCCTGATCCAGTTGGATAATTAGCCGGTCGTGACGTACCTGTGGCTGGTTGCTGTGCCCTTATGGTAACAGTGGGTTCCCGTACCGGTATTTCTTGCGACACTGAGTTATGAAGGGGAGCAAAGCCTAGGGGGACTATTGGGTCCTCTTCTTCCTCAATGGCTAGGCTTTTCCCTTTGTTAGCCATGCTTTGTTTGGCTTGTGATAATTCGTTCATCAGGCTCTTTTGTATTTCCATGAATTGATTCTTCATTTCTCTACACATCATGCTCATTTGCTCTTGGATGTGTTCTTGCATCTGGTCTTGTAATTCTTTTTGAATTTGTTCAAGTCTCTGTTCCATGGCTTTAGTCTTCTTTCAAGTATTATAACGGTGTGAGTTTTTAATGGTTACTGATGTTGCTGGATTGTGAATTTTAATGAGTTAGGATTGTTATGCAGAAGTATGCAAAATTGTGACGTAAATATGATGCATGTATGCAAGAGAAAGGTATTGACTTATAATTCACTTTCCATTTAGAAAACTTCATTTGGATAACAAGTTCCTTAATATAAAGTAAATTACATAAACGGTTTCCCCTTGATGCTCAGAGCTTTGACTTTCTTAAGGAGTTTTGACAGCTTCTGTCCTCGTTCAGTCTTCGTCTCGTACTGTATGCTTAACTCTTCTGCTTCAACTGCCAGGATCTGCACGTGGTCAGCTACTCCGCGATTTGATTTAAAGCTTCACCCATGACATAATCCCTTTCTCTGACTTCCTTTTGAGTTTGCTAAAGATGTCAATCATTTGTATCCAACGTTCTTTCCAGAATCTCAATTCGTATTTCACTATTCTATAAAGAGGCCTCTAACTCTTCCACCCTCTCATTTAGTCTCTTAATCTCGGCTCGGCCTGCCTTTAACTCCATTACTGAATTCCGGCTACGATGCCTATACAAGGACTCCTCCAACTCTCCTACTCGAGCTTTTAATTCAGCTACTTCGGCTTGGCTTTCCAGAAGGCTGCCCTTCATAGATTTTCCTGGACTTGGGTGTCTTGGAATTTGTTTTTCCAGTGACTTGTTTTATTTTTCTCTTCGTGGATTTCCTACTGCCATTGCTCTGATGTCTTACCCAAACCGGCAGTTTTCATTGATAATCGAAGTTTTTTATAGTCCTTCTTTAGGCTGCTCAGATCTTCTTCAGCCTTATTCTTCCCTTTCCTTAATTTTTCCGCCTCCAGCTTCTGAACATCAACGTCTAGTCCTAAGAGCACCTTCTCTTCCTCTAGTTTTTCTATCACTTTCCCCATCTCAGCATTTTCTTTTCAAAATCCTGTTTAATTATCTCTAATTCAGTCGGAACTACTGCAAGTGTTCTTCAATTGGGCGGACAATCTCCCGGTTTGGCACAAGAATATTATCATTAATCCTTTTGTTTCTCCACCAATCATATTCTTCAGTCATCATGGGATTGGCGCCAAATGCTTTCATTTTTTGGACCTAGTTTCACGCATTTGAGATTTCCCGAATCCTTTTCTTATTGTTTTCTCCCCGGTACATGAATTCACAATGAGCTATCCCTTGCGTCGCGGGTATGAACTGTCTTGATCTATATTGTCTTGAAACTAGCAACGGTGCATATCCAGTTGCTCCCCATATCCCGGCTAATGGGACCCAGTCGAGATCTCCGCATCGATATAATATTTCATCAGGAATAAACCATGGTGCTCGCCACTTTATGTCTTCGTCTTTGAGGCTTTGAAGTATGGCCATCCATTTTTCTTCTGAGAAGCTTTCTCGTCTCTGTGTGGTTACGAACTCTTTCAAAAGAGAGTAATCTTTAGACAAGTACTGATAGGAGACTTTTTCTGTTTTCCAAAAGTGACTATGAAACCATACCATCAGTAGCGGTACGTAGATGATAAATCGACCTTCGCCCTCCTTTCTGCATGCATTCAGGGATCTGAAAGTTTCAGCTAGTATAGCCGGGACAAGTGTTACTCTTTTACTTAATCTATCAAACAAATCTATGATCGTGTCCTCTATATGTCCCAAGGCTTTTGGAAAAATGACCAACCCATAGATACTTAGGGCTAAAATGTCGATCTTCTTCTTTGCATCTGAATGGGCCCATATTAAATCTCGCAGGCTCTTTCATGTGATGCACTTGTTATCGCCCTTGACCTTAACTCGAGCTGCAACCCACTGTTCGCTCATGCCTGTGATGTTTATTAATCTTTTAACCATGGTCGGAAGATTCGGAGCTCTAGAGTAGGCCTTATCTCTTGACACCTTCGGACAACGGAGCAGACTAGTGTATTCTTCTATCGTCGGTGTCATGTCTATATTTTCGAAGGTGAAGCAATTGTAGGCCGAATTCCAATACTGTGTTAAGGCTCTAAAGAGGAATTTGTCCACCTTAACTTCGCACAAGTACGGTAAATCTCTGTATTCCTGGTAAAAGGTTTGATTCACGTTATTGTCCCAACTGTCCCAGATCTCCTTCAATTCGAGCATATTGTTTTGAGCCGTGCTGATCCTGGTGTAATCCCAAAGCTCGAACTCATATCCTTCCGCTAAGCTGTCTCCTTTTTGGCGTTGAGTCTCTTCCGACCACATGCGCACGACCATATTGTCCTCTACTTTATCAAAGTACTTGTTTTCCATTATTGATTCTCTTATCGGTAACTGAACTTTTGAGTCTATACCTTCTCTATGTATGATGATGAGATGCGATGCAGAAAGAGACAAAAATAACTCAGTTAGCGAAACGCAACAATATCAAAATACAAATGAAGCATAGAACCTAAGAGTCTAATTTGGAAGGTTGCTAAATGGTTTAACATAACTCCTTTTAAGGCAAGTTTCTATGTCTTACTACATGTGGTTTTAGGCTCTAAGGTAGAGGTACCCAAACCAACAGATTCCTCATTCCTTACCCATTACAGGATCATACAGATGAGTTCGGTTTAGGGGGACGCATTTCCCACATGTTTGCACGGATGTGAAAACTTCACGAAAACAAGGGCACTTTGTAATCCCGAAAGCAATCCACTATCCTGCACGGAGGTGAAGACCTCACGAAGGAGTAGTTTCAGGCTTCCATTTATTAGGGTAACATCATATGCAGATGTATGCAAATATACACTAGCAATACTACATAATATAATGTCACAAAAGGTGTCAAGGATCGCATATTAAACAAAATCGAAGCTTTTAAAAGTTTCTAAAGAATACCCGAAAATAATCAATCTTGGCTTGACTCTCGTTTATTTTGAAGTCCCCAGCGGAGTCGCCAGCTGTCGAAACCATCCATTTTTTTTAAAACGACGTGTCCCGAAAAAAAATCATTTTTAAAATTAATAAATAATGGGAGTCGCCACCAATCCTTTATTCGGTGTGATTGGACCACCACAAAACGTTTTAAAAGCCGTTTTGAAAACATGAAGGTCTTCGAAATCCAGAAAAATAGGTTTGGGATTCGGTTACGCATGAGGAAGGATTAGCACCCTCATGCACCCAAATTGGTACCGTATTGATTATTTTCGGGTCTTAATTTGTGACATTTAAAAGTTCAAATAAAGGTTAACATACGATCCTTGAATGCACGAGTTAAGTTTAAAAGAAATCGTGTTTGTTTGAAAATCCCACTACTTCAGAGTGATCGAGGAAGAAAAGCTACGTCCAGTGAGTTCGGACGCGACATTTCAAGATCAAGAAATAATGAGCTTTCCTTTGTGAAAACTTTTGCGAAAAGGATATTTGATTATCTCGATTTGAAGAAAGGTCGCACCTAGTAAGTTAAGGCGCAATATTTCGGAATCGAAGATAAGAAAACATTGCCTCGATTAAGGGTATTCGATTACTTCGATTTGAAGAAAAATTGCACCTAGTGAGTTAAGGCGTAAATTTTCGGAACCCGAAATAAAAGAATATTGCCTCGATATTAAAGTTTGTATGAAAAAAAGATAATTTCGAAAACAAGCATGCGAGTTTAATAAGAACAAGCAGTTAATGATGGATATTAAATAACGCGAAGCAAGGTAAATAAGAAGATAAGTTATTCACGAAAGAAATCAAGGATACAGAACACGAGTGCATAATAAAAATGTGAATGTAGATGAGAAAGAAGAAAAGGTGCAATCGGAGTTTGAAATGAGACCTTTCGGATGCACGGAGTGGCAAAATGGTAGTTTTGGAATGTTCGGAATCAAAAATAGGATTTTGGAAGTTCGAGGGTAAAATGGTAATTTTTAGAAGATCCGAGGTCAAAAATGGGATTTTTGGAAGTTCGGGGGTAAAATGGTAATTTTTAGAAGATTTGAGGTCAAAAATGGGATTTTTGGAAGTTCGGGGGTAAAATGGTAATTTTTAGAAAGTTCGGGGTCAAAAATGGGATTTTTTGAAGTTCAGGCGTAAAATGGTAATTTTTAGAAGATTCGGGGTTAAAATGGGATTTTTGGGAGTGTGGGGATAAAACGGTAATCTTAGAAGGTTTGGGTCAAAAATGGGGTTTTTGGAAGTTTAGGGGTAAAATGGTAATTTTTAGAAGGTTTGGGGTCAAAAATGAGATTTTTGGATGTTTGGGGGTAAAATGGTAATTTTTGGAAAGTTCGGGGCTAAAAATGGGATTTTTTGGAGTGCGGGGGTAAAATGGTAATTTTTAGAAGGTTCGAGGCTAAAAATGGGATTTTTGGAAGTTCAGGGTAAAATGGTAATTTTTGGAAGATTCGGGGTCAAAATGGGATTTTTGGAAGTTCGGGGTAAAATGGTAATTTTTGGAAGGTTTAGGGACCTCCGGGGTAATAAAACCAAAGATGGGTGACACGTGGCAGCCCCTCAGGCATCCTGAAGTCAGAGGACTATTTTGAAAATCGTGGAAAATTTATGGGGTAATTTTGAAATTAAAGCGAACCTGATTTAAGGATCAAATTAGAACAAATTAGAAATAAAGGGGACCATTTGCGAAAATAAACCAAAATCATGACACGTGGCAGCTCCTCGTGCTTTTGAAAGGTCAATGGACTAAATTAAAAAAAATGAAAATCGTTGGGCCAATTTAAAAGTAATTAAAAGCACGAGAAGGATCTGATTGAAAATTTGGAAAAAAGCGGAATGACCAAATGCATAAATATACCATTAATAAAAAACACGCGGATCCTGAGTCGGGTCGAATCGGATCCGGGTCGGTTTTAGGGAAACTATGCCGTTTTCATGCCGAATACCCTCACGAAAACGTTGTCGTTTCCATGAGGGAATTTAAAGCCTGAACCTTTTGAAAAAAAAAGGCCCTTCTTTCGTTTTCTCAGTTTTCAGAAAAAACGAAACCAGAGCCTCTCCCCTTTCCTCTTAAGTTCCCTCTGTGGCCGACCATGCTCCGGCTGGTCGAGCTGGTCGGCGTTCGACGCGTGTAGGCCGCACGCGCACCACCGACCCCCCCCCCCCGCGTGGTCATTCATGTCACCGTCGGGGATTTTCCGGTGCACGCGCCGTCTTTCCACGCGCCACGCGCCTCCTTTGAAGGTAAACCGTCATTTTTCTTGCCTTTCTTTTTTTTTTACACCCTTTTAAAACGGAGATCGAGTTCAGATCTGGTGGGATCGAACCCCTATCTTTATTTTTAAGAGTTTTTTTAGAAAACCCTTTTTCCTTTTCTGTTACTGTTTTTATTATTAACCGCCTTGATTCTAACTTTGTTTTTTTTTTATAGATCCAAGCGTGATGCGGTGTCGACGCGATTCTAGGTTTCAGCGGAGGTTCCATCGACGGGGACACGGATCAGGGAAGTACCCTCTGACCGTTCGAATGCCCTTTTTTATTATTAATTATTATTATTATTTAAAAAAAAAGAAATTTATTATTAATAAATATTTTGAAAAAAACTGCCCACTCGTCATTAATGTCATTATTATTCTCGTTATTAACCAATTATTATTAATAATCCTTAAGAAACGTTTTGAAAACAACGCAAATAAATAACAATGGGGTATTGAATGCATGCATCGAAACTGAATGAGATTTGAATGGTGATAAATATTTATTGAGTATACCTGGATACTTTAATGCCTAACCGCTGTGAATTCGGTTTGCCTCTTGTTGCCTTTGAGATTATTAACTTGCTGTATTTTCCCTTTCGGATATTCCGAATCCAACCCCTATAACTAAGAATCAATTTGGCTTTTATAGCCTGCTTACAATCATTTCTTTTTGTCCTACCCAACTAAATATACATCTAATCTGCTTTTTTTTTCTTCAAAGGTTCGGCGGTGGCAGTGGCGGTTGAAGCAGTCGGTGGCAGGGCAAGTTGGAACTGAAGCAGAAACTGCTTAGGCTGACGTGGCGCACTCAAAGTGGCTGGAGAAGAGGTGGCTGGTGCAAGTTGCCCAGCAGATTAGGAATAGGCTAAAGTTTGGGCCTATTTGGGCCATTTTAGTTTAAGTAAATTTTTGGTTTGGAATTTGGGCCGTTTGTAATTGGGCCGTTTGGGTTTGTACTTGCTTTGGACTATTGTAATTTGACTTTTCTAAATTTAATTTTATAATAAATTTAAATTTCAAATAAACTTAAATTTAAAATAAATTCAATTTCCAACGGGCCCAGACCAATTTGGGCTTCAACAACCTTATTTATACACAATTGGGTTATTAAAAATAGCTTGACTCATTCTAAACTAAATAACACATTTACTTAAAATAAATAAATTTTAGTCAAAATAAAATTAAGAAAATAACAAATTTCAAATATAGGCTATTGAGCAATTCAACTAAAAAACATCTTTGCACTTAAGCCCTCATATTTTCTCAAATCTCAATGTAGCCCATCTTTTCACATATTTCTTCAATTAAGTCCACTTTTTGCTTTCCTTTGGGTTGAAACATCAATTTGTGTACCTGATAAGAGAATATAGGAAATTAGAAGTACTTTCGTCAAAATTAATCTAAAATACACAAATAAAATTGCACAAATTATTTCCTATCAAAGTCCCCTACTTAGCTTATGCTTGTCCTCAAGCATAATGTTTAGTCTATATTAATGTTATTCGATAATTTTTTTTCAAAATCGAATTTCATTCTTAAACCAAGTTTCATGCAAACAATTAGAAGATCAAAAATAGATAATCACTCATGTTTAATCAATACATATTTTATAGACTTTCAGCCATTATGAACAAAATCAACCACTTCGCAAAAATTTAAGCTTAATCAAACTTGCTAATTGTACCCAAATTTACATATATATATATATATTAAGACAGGAGGCAGCTCGATTAGCAGAGTGTTACAAGCTTCGGTTCGTCACTCGAATCTTTTTACGCGAATTGAGATGACAAGCCAAGTACCCCAACTCGATTGCTCAATTCAATCATATTTCCGAATCTTCACTCATAACCAAGGCACAATATATTTATTCACATCCACACTTTATTTATTTACATAATTGAGTACTTATTAAGCAAGTCTAAAAAAATTCTAATTTAATGAAGTATTCGACTTTTCTCATAATAATTTCAACTCTACAAAATGTGTATTGATAAAAAAATAAGCAATTATTATTCATGAGCTCCTAATTCTCCAAATGAACCAAGCATAAGAAAGATTTCAATCGTGAAAATAATTATCAAATAATATTAATATCATAAGCAATATGCAAAGAGAAAAATCATGGCATGCATAATGAATTCCCCCTACTTAATCCCACATTTCCCTCAATGTGTAAATGTAAATAATGGAAAAAGATTGGGCAAAGTGTACTCCTCGTGTTTTTTATGAGGCGGAGGATGGTTTAGGCAGTTCAGGTTGGTTCTGACTGGTTCAATCTTGGGTGTATGTTTCAACACATGGCAACACTAAAATTTGACAAGGCGTGCCCATGCCACGACTGATACTGGATTTTCGTAAAATGTCACGATGCACCCTAAAAATGGCACATGAAATGGATTAAACGACATTCTTTATTCAACTGAAATTAAACTTGAAAATTGAAAATTAAAAATAAAAATGAATTTAGGTTGCCTCCCAAATAGCGCTTTTGTTTAACGTTGTTAGTCAACGAACTTAAATGTTATCTGTTTGGCGTATTGCGGGTCAATCCTTCCATTACGTGCACTTGGAAGTTCTCGTAGAAAGGTTTCAACTTTTGCCCATTGTTCTCAAAGCCCTTCCTGAGTTCTTTTAGTTTTTTCATAGTTTCGAGGTCTAGACTCCTGCATAAGACAGTTTGTAACCCATCTACTTCATAATATTCAAAATGCAAATTCGTTAGTAGTTCAATAACATCAACACTAAAAACATTTGACATTGTACTGGGTCAGTCCATCGCTTCATAAACATTAAATTTGACAACCTTACCGTTGAATTCCATAGTGAGAGCCCCACTACGAACATCAATCTTCGTATGAGTAGTGCTTAGGAACGGTCTTCCAAGTAGAATATCAGAAGAGTTCTTCAAGTTATCGTCCTCCATGTCAATGATATAGAAATTTGCAGGAAAGATTAACTCATTTACCTTAACGAGGACATCTTCCAATACCCCTTCTGGATACACGCACAATCTGTTTACCTATTGAACTATTACCCCTATTTCTTTCAAAGGACCAGCATTTAGAGATTTAAAAATAGATAAAGGCATGACATTAATAGATGCTCCTAAATCGCACATGGTTTTCTTAATGCCAATATTACCTATTTTACAAGAAAGTAAGAACATACCTTAGTCCTTACACTTAGGTGGAATTTTCTTCTGTAACATAGCGGAGACGTTTTCTCCCATATTCACCCATTTGTTTCCTTGAAGCTTCTTTTTCTCGATGGACAATTCTTTCAAGAATTTTGCATAGCATGGAACCTGTTTGATTGCATCGAGTAAGGGAATATTGATTTCTTCCTTTCAAAACATCTCTAAAATTTCTTTCTCTTCTCGCTCCTTTTTGCATTGGGAGAGCCTTCCTAGAAATGAGGGTTGTACAACAGGTGGTTTTGGTGGTGCCAACTCCATTGGCGTTTCTGAATATAGTTTCTATTTTTTGCATTAGCGTCGTTGGCACAACTCATGCTAGTCACGGGTTTTAAGATTGCACCACTCCTTAATGTAAGCGCTTGAATTATGTCGAGGGTTGGGTTCCGTTTGGGACGGTAGCCTTCCTTGAGACTCCAAACGACTAACTCTGAGTGCTAGCTTGCTGATCTGTTTGTCTATCTCCTATAAATGCATGTTAGTCTTTTCTTGAAATTTTTCAATACTAGTGACTAACCTTTTGACAATAGCTTCCAAAGATGTCTTTGGAGGTGGTAGTTGTTGATTCAGAGGTTGTCTCTGCTAATACAACTGATTGAATCAAGGATTCGATCCATAACTTAGATTCGGATGGTCCCTCCACCCTGCATTATATGTGTTTGAATATGGATCTTACCATATTTAGGGTGGACCTAGAAAGTTTTTGAAAGTATTTGCTTGTTCTGTCGAATCCTCGTGTAAGATAGGACATGAGTCTGTCAGGTGATCTGACATGGTACAAATTTCGCACAGCTTTGTTGTGTTTGACTTATCTGCAAGCAAACTCTGCATAATATTAGTGAGTTTATCTATTTTATTTTCTAAAGTCAGAGTACTTAACCCATGAACCCGTCTAGTAGGTTCTATAGCCGGTCGGAATTGTTGAGAGTTTGTAGCCATCGTTGAAATCAACTCCCTTGCTCTTTGAGGAGTCATATTAACAAGTGCTCCTTCACTAGCAGCGTCAATCATCTTCATCTCCATAGGGATTAGTCCTTCGTAGAAATACTGTAACAGTAATTGTTCAAAAAGTCCGTGTTGTGGGTAACTTGCTCACAACTTTTTATATCGCTCCTAGTAATCGTAGAGCTTTTCAGTCTCCTTTTGTCGAATTCCCACTATGTCTCGTCTCAGCTCGGCTGCTCATGCTGCTGGGGAAAACCTGTCAAGGTATAAACGAGACATATCAGTCCATGTGTTAATAGATCCCGATGGCAAATAAAACAACCACTCTCTAACAGAGTTGGCTAATGAAAAAGGAAATGCACGAAGTTTAATTTGGTCTTCGATTACTCCTTGAGGTTTCATGCTCGTGCAAACCATGTGGAATTCCTTTAAGTGCATGTGTGGATTCTCATTTTGAATCCCGCGAAAAGCAAGTAAGAGATGGATTAAACCCGACTTTAACTCGAACTGTGTTCCTCCCGCTGGATAAGTTATACACAGCGATTGTTGTTCGTCTGATGATGCTGCAAGTTGACAAATAGTCTGATATTTCATTTTCTTCATTTCCTCGTCACCGAAAATTTCTTTAGTGAAAGCTTCTTCTTCAAACTCTGTCTGTAAACATTTTCCGTGAGCTTCTTTTCTCAACCTTCGGACTAATTTCTCTATCTCCTGTTCAAAGTCGTTAAGAGGTGTCTATTCAGACCTAGTCATAAAGAAAACAAATGAAAGTTAGAAAAATGTTTCCTGTCCTCGGCAACGGCGCCAAAATTTGATAGGTGTCGAATCCACCAAATATAAATATTCCTACGACAAATAATACAAAAATAGTAGTATAAGGCAGTAGGATTGATTCCATAGGGACTGGTTTTTGTAATCTACTCTCATGTCTTCCTCTTGAACGTCATGTCGAAGGGCATGCCCACAACTTGTGACTGTCTCCCTAAAAAATAATAGGGGGATTAGAGATTAAAATGTCAAACTAAAATAAAACGAAAATAAAATAAATAAAGTGAAATAAATCTTGATGCAAAGTGAATTAATCGAGATAAAAAAATGAGAAAAACTATATTTAATAAGCTTAGCCTCAGCTTCGGTTCTCTCCGAATTCGATCCGATCCTCGAAATTTAATCTTCCCTTTTTAGTCGATAAGCTGGTTATAACGCTCGAGAACGTCCCAACCGTCAACTTTTCCTCTTATAGCTGGTTCCGGTATGACCTGCAAACTAACCCTTGTTTAATGTCCAACCACGTCGCACGTGCTCGCGATTTAAGATTTCGATAGCCTTACGCTCTGAAAATCCCAACTCAAATTAACGGCCTCAATCGCGTGGGTTGTTTAAATCTGGTCTCTATCACCCTTGACGAAATCCAACTAGTTGTTTCCTACCTGGACACGCCAATTTGTTCGCAGGAACTCGAATGCAGCATGGCCGACTCGACTTCCCAACTGTACACCAACTTACTTCAACCCAATGCGTGCTTTTTGGATTGGAGTCGAATTAACTTTGAGGGACAAATTTGTATTATCCCATAAACCAGAGTGATAGTGAGTACCGATAAAAAGGTTTTTAGCACAGTTTCGTAACTCACGATTATTTCTTGATGGAGTGATAACCGGGCTAAGGTTAAAAAGAATTTAGTGACACATGATTTTAATCATGCTTGGTGGATGATCATGGATTATTTGTAATTTAATGAAGGATGGAAATGGGAAAGGATTAATAAAGCAATTGGACAAATTTTCTAAAGGAATAAAATGGAATTGGAATTGGCAGAGAAAATTGACGAAATTGAAGGGAAAAGAAATAAAATGCACAGTTGCTTCAATTACTCACAAATCAAAACTACATTTTTAATTGAACCCAGAAGACCTTATTTATACATAATTGGGTTACTAAAAATAGATTGACTCCTTCTAAACTAAATTTCCTATTTACTTAAAATAAATAAATTTTAGTCAAAATAAAATTAAGAAAATAACAAAATTCAGATATAGGCTATTGATCAATTCAACTAAAAAACATCTTTGCACTTAAGCCCTCATATTTTCTCAAATCTCAATGTAGCTCATTAAGTCTACTTTTTGCTTTCTTTTGGGTTGAAACATCAATTTGTGTACCTGATAAGAAAATGTAGAAAATTAGAAATACTTTCCTCAAAATTAATCCAAAATATACAAATAAAATTACACAAATTATTTACTATAAATATACTTCACTTCAACATCACATCAAAACTCATATTTCTTCTTTATCTCTTTTTATATATATTTCTCACTCCATTTCTTTATAATTCTTTTTTAATTAAGGACTTAATAGGGATAGTTTTGATATTTTGAGAATAAATTAATTACTTTTAGTATTTAAAAAATAACTAAATTTTAATTATATCCCAATTTTGACTTTTTTTCTTAAAAATATTTTGAGCTACAATATTGTGAAAAATATCTTTAATTTATATAACATCTGTTGTAGTTTTCTCTCTCAATCTATTTCACCACCGTAATTTACATCTTAAAACATTCTTCTTTCATTACATCTCAAAATTATAATAATTACATTTTTTGCAATTTTCTATTTTTTTTCATTTATAACATTTTTATATTTCTTTATAATTATTATATTTTTAAAATAAATTTAATATTATATTTTCATAATTTTTCATAATTTGTAAACGAAAAATGACAATTTTCACCACACGATACAATTTTAGTATGACACGTGATAAAAATAAATTACAAAATAAAAAATTAAAATTGTTACATTTGATAATCAACTATTAAAGTTAACGGTAAAAAAAGTTAAATATACTTAATTAGTTTGAGATAATTATGCATATTGGCTGATATAGAATTATCATTCTATTATTCAAACTCTTTACCAATTTCCTTTGTTTATCTTGATTACTCCATGGGTGTTACTGTTAAGGATCAAAGTTCCAGAAGGAGGCCTCCTCCATTGAACCCACTTACAATTTGTTGGAGTAAAGTCTTGGGTTGGCGAACTGAGATGCATGAGTCATCTGTCAAAATCGAAACAACTTCCAAATGGGTATCGACATCTGGAATGGCATAGCGTTGTCTGAGAGGAAACCTTCCGACCACCAATCATGCCAAAATTGAACATGTCCAGTGCTGCCAATTTTCCATGTACACCCATGAAGCACCACCTCTTTTGCCTGACGAAGCCTATTGACTATTTCTGAGAGATATTTCATTCTCATGGTCCTGTTCAGATGGAAGTCTCCAACTAGCCGAGCTCCCCCTTTGTCTTCGATTGCCAAACTTGGTTCCAGCCCACCAAGTGTTCTGTAGAACCACCCCAAAGAAAAATATCCTCGTTGAAGCACCCTTCTCAAACACATTTGATTTCAGGAGGACCTTGTTTTTTTATTGCAATTTTGATCTTTTTATTATCCTTACATTTGAGATTTAATCTTTATATTTTAATTTAACATAATTTAGTTTTGAATTTTTTCAAATAGTTATTTTTACATTTTTTAAATAAATAAAAACTCAAGTGATACAATGACGGCACGTTTGGTTTACTAGAATTGAATAGGATTATAATGAAATAAAACTATAATGAAATAACACTGTAATCACTAATTTAATTGTTTGGTTGAATGTAATGAAATAAAATTGTAATAATATTCTTATGTTTGATTGAATGTAATAGATGTTGTAATAGTATAAAAAAAAATTAAAGATATCAAAGTATCCTTAACAGAATTTTGTTAGGTAGATGATTATTTGTTATTATTATTAAATATAATAGGATTATTATTAAATATAATTTAATAAAATTAATAATAAATAATTTAATCATATTTTAATATAATTATTATTAAATATAATTTAATAAAAATAAAAATATATAATTTAATAACATTCTTAATATAATTTTTTATATATTTTATGAGTCCAAATTTTAAAGGATTAATCTGAAAATTAATTTTGTTTTGTTATTAAAAGTTGTATGAAATAACTATTTTTTGACTATTATGAAAAGGTAAGTAATAAGAAAAGTAATATTAATTCCATTAAATGAATATTACGTTCAACCAAACAAATATTCAGTAGTACGTTTAACTAAACCAATGAATATTTATCATTCAATGAATAAGAAAGAATGATATTTCATTCCTCTGAACCAAACATTGTATCAATTTTAAACATTTAGTTTTACTATTTAAATAAAATATTTTGATTTTCTTATGAATTTATATACTTCTTACATAATTATTTTTTTACTAGTAAATATACCATAATCTAATTGAGTTGCTATTTATAAAGTCAAGTTCGATTCTTGAAATTGTTTAAGAGTACAATCGCTCAGGATCCAAAATTAGAAGAGTCCAAGTCAATCCCCATTGTGCCTAAGGTTACATACATTTTTTTTTTTTTAAAAAGGACAAAGATGGCATTGCCTTACAATTACTTTGAAGCACAACAAATACATACACAATATATAACGGGAAATACTATTCACATATGTAATATTATTTGTTTGAAACACCCCTATTTCTGTAAATGCAAGACCAACAATCTTTGCAAAACAAATTTAATCCAAAACTGGGTGTCAATGAAGAAAGGGAGGAGAAACAAGTTTAAGGCACCTGATTATGCATTCCGGTTTCGGTCTCTACTCAAAAGATGATTCAGATGCTGAGTCATCAGTAGTAGAATTAGAAAGAGTCTCTAGTTGGCTTCCATTTTCACTATCTGAAGTTGCTGCTGGTTTCTCTTCAACAGGTTGTTTCAAGAACCAATACATGATACTCGCAGTCAATGTGAGGACCATCTTTTGATTTACCTGAAATGTTGTTCCCATCATGTTAAACATAGAAAGCTAATGAATAAAAGATTCCATCTTTGCATTATAAGACGTCGTAGGGACGCCTTAACGGAAAATGATACCTCGATTATGTCTTCAGGAAGCAAAAATATTGAGCACCCAAGCTTCCTGGCAATACTGATGATGTAGGTGGCATTCATCTTTTTCTGCTCATCTGAGAATGAGATGCTCCCAAGTTGGGGGCAACATTACTAAAATTACAAGGTGGTGTAAAAGAATAACTATCAATCATGCAGGAAGTACATAGTTCAAGAACAACGGGCCACCATAGGTTAGCTGGAAAATATCAAAACTGAGTAGACTTGAAACTAAGGTAGCCGAAATTTGAAGAAACCACTGCGTAGGGCGATTCAAAACTTCCACAAGTCAAGAAGAAAAGGTGGGGGAAGCTTAAACACATGAACTTTATCAAAGAATCGTAAGAACATACCGGTTACTCCATTTGTAACAAGACTCCAATTTACTGATCTAGGTTGAACAGCACTAAGAAGCTCGAGGAAAAATATGCCATCTGACAAGCTCTTGTCCTGGAAAACGCAAATTGCAATGAGATATAAACTAAACACTGGTTTACATGAATATTGCTAAAACCTGGAACTGTTCCACAAATACTTGTTTATGTCATTCATGCGCCACTTGATCGTAAGCCATGCTACAACTAGAAGGGAAAACTTTTGCTAAATCATTTTGATTAGTTGACAACAGAAAAAATCCTTCTGATTTTGTTTTTCTGGAGAACAATAAAACCATTAGGGAATCCAAAAATAGCTATTTAACATAAGTTGTGACACCGGCATCGATGTGCAACAGTTCTAAATATCATGTGCAGCAAAGGCCTAAAAAAGGCATCAAGTCTGGTCTAAATTCATTTCAGCTTTAGTCATGAACAAAAACCTGGAAGCTAAATCAGATATTTGTAAATCAAACTACCATTTAAAGCTATCTATAGGAAGAATACCTTGAAACTATCCATGCGACTCTGGCTTCCTGAATTGCTTACTTTGGTATTAGCCCACCTTAGAATATCAACATCAGTAATTTCTTTTCCATGGGAATGGGATCTTAGGTTCTTCAGAAGTTGAAGAATGTTGAATCTCATCAATTGCCACAAATAAGCTGAATAGAAAAACCAACATTCTGTCAAGAGAGGGCTAAACTAGTTCCAATACAAGTTCAAGAATACTGCAATAAGTATTTGGACTGCTTTCATGACAACAATTGAATTCTCATGGCAGATAACGTACCCAATGTTAGTTTTTTATTGGCTTGAACAATGTCATTTCCAGCAATATTAACCAGGGAAAATTTTAATTGTTTCCCTATTTTAACAACTTGGTTACAGTTTTCTACTTTCCTGAATGGCAACTTAATGGGAGGCTTGTTAGCAACCTTCCAATTAACAATCCCAGGTGACATCTTATCAAGGGTCTCGAGAAGTATCCACCTGCACAGGAAAAATAAAATTAGACACTTCATCATTTTAGCTTCAAGATAGAAATGAAAACTTAAAAACTGGCAACATTTACTGATTTCAAATGTAGGAAACATAATTGTAAGCCATTATAAGGTTTTTATACAGAATATTTATAGAAGATTTCAATCTTGCAGAATTACTATATTTCAGATAGTTTATTAATGTACTAGAATTTCAAACAGGAACAACAGCACAGATTTTTCAATGTGAAATAGAATGCAATTTGGGCTCCATTGGTTGATACTTCTGCTTCTTCTTTTTCTTTTTGAAATCAAAAAAAATAGAAAGCTAGAGGAAAACGATTAAAATGAACAGAAAACAAAGCAAAAGCAAGGTAAAAGGAGCCTTAATTTTTCAACAGCTCAGGAAAAACACCATATCACAATTATGTTTGTGCAGTTAAGATCGTAGGAACATATTAGACTTGCCCATTTCTAAGATCTTCAAAGACATTGTCAATATATGTTGAATTTCCAAGACTATTGATCCAGAAGCGAAATACTCTTTCCTCTCTAGAAACTTGGGCATCATCTGGTAGAGTTTCAAGAAAAGATATCTGTTTTGTTTGAGTTGAAAGGCCATTCCTGCAAGTAAGATACAGTATTAGCGTTTACATCTTGAACTCATTATCAGTTATACAAAACGAAGAAAAACATCATAATCCATCAATTTGTAATATTCTGCATATGTGAAATATCCAAATGGTTTATGGGCAGTTTGTATTCTCAGCAGTTGATGTGACACAGTTGACATATTCTACTGGAAACATATGGAGGAAGAGAAATGAATAGACACAGAGAATAAAACTAGCTTTGTAAACTTAGAGAAAGAGAAAGACATGTTAAGTACAAATTTAAACATCACTTATGTTGTTGTGGACCATGTATGGCAATGCCATAAACACATCTATAATTGCTGTTAAAAGTTTTAAGGGTTCGAAACTTTATGATACAAATTATTTTTAAAGGTTCAAAATTATCAAACTTGTATTAGGAAGTAGAACCAACCTTGGAAGACTTTAATAAATCTTTCCAATGCTGCCAAATTTCCCATATCATATGCATAAAGGGTGATAAAAGTTGACATGGAATTGTAAACATAAGAAGTACAAAAAGGGTATTCACTTTATATTCAAGTTAGATATGATCTCTGGAAAAAGGGGTGCTCTTAAGTCTCACCTGTGCTGGAAAATATGCGCAACGAAAGCAAGATTAAGATTTGGGGAACCATCCACAATATCTTTTGCAGTCAAGTATCGTTTGCATCCCATCCTTTCTGCATGATCAAGAACCAACTTTGCCCTCTGTAATGGATCTTTGACAACCAATGTAAAGGGATTACTATGCTCAGGTGCAAGAACATTTAAAAGGTGTGCATAAGCCTCTGAATCCTGCAAGTTGAATATCATATGATCAAAGATGGACAAAAAAGCGTCTCCATATATTATTCCAGCTTGCAACTAGACCCAAGTCCTGGTTTCATTTACTATTAGCATAGACAAATTAAGGAAGCAAAAACATTATATATGGTTAGGTCCCATTTAGTTTGACTAGATCTTTTATGGTGGTTTTAAGAAGTTTGAATGTAAATTAGATTCTAGCTAATGATGTAAATAGGAAAAGACAGAAGAGGTTGAACAAGCATCTATCTATATAAGGATGGATTGCAATATATGAGGATATTGCATAAGCATAAGAGAAAAATAATTGTTGGGAAATATGAAAAGCTAAAACAAATTTCTATCTTACCTTTACATCAGTAGAGAAATTTGTAACTATTTTCTTGTATGAAGATTTCTTCAGTTGAAAATTCATCCACCTCAGCAAGATCTTCTCTGGTGGTAAACTCATCAATTCTTCCACATCCTGTTGGTTTAAGAACAAGCAAATATATTCAAAAGAAGTCTATCAAAACCTAGAAAAACCATCAAAGTTCTGGCTTATTTGTTTGAAGTTTGAAAAAGGAAGGTGTAAAAATGAAATACAAATTCAAGACACAGTGGGCACATTTAAAGAGAGACCATGGTTATCACATATACTATTTAACAAGTTAGAGATTTCATTTTCCTCCAAGTAGTACTTTTCCTTAAAATGTTCCACAAAACAAGTATAGTCAAATGAACTGATATTCTTGTGAAACAATATATTACCTTACTATCATCAACAAGCTCCACCAACTGAGGTGTTTTCTTCAAGTTGAGGTCTGCCAACAGTTGTATCTAAAACAGCATAGTTTTTTAGCAAGACTGACCTATGCCATCGTAAGTATCAAGGTTGCAAAATTTTAATTGCTTTGGATTAGACAATAATTTGAGAGATCAAGTTACCTTTATAATTTGAGAAATCAATCCAAGCACAAGATGTCTCTGCAAAAGGAACCAGAGATGATATCATTCTCGCTAATCATTTTCGAAGTATATACTTTAAATAATTTCAGTAAGAGGTGATTAAACAAAACATATTCTGGAAAGTAAAGTTTCAGAGTGGAAAAGGAGTGAAGCAAGAATAAGAAAGGGTTTAGATTTTGGTTTAGTATTAATAAACAGATAAATGCTCTACCTAGTCCAGGCCAAATATGAGAAGCAATGAGCTTCCCAGCACCAATCATTGTATTGAAAAACAGTTAAGAAGTGAAGAGAATAGCATTAAAGATTGCCACATTGGCCACAGCTCTGGGAATAACAAAAACAACAAAAGCAATGAAGCATGCTTTAAAAATAATGCTGTTATCCAACATGTCTTTCTTAAACTCAAGTGAAAATCCAACCATCAAATAAACTAGTTCAGCAATGCAACAGACCAACAGTATAAGTATACGCATACCCTTCCTTCAATGAAATCTTGTGTTCCTATATTGACTACAGTGCAGCCAATAGCCTTGGCAGAGTTGAGACATAGTGTATGGTTTTCATTTCTTTCCCATGGATTGAGCAGTCTCTTAGTATTAATAGCCCTTTCATCAATGGTACCCGGAACTGCTACATTTATCAGTTTGCTGCATTTATATTGTATAAAAGCTTCAAAAAAAACTTTTCTCCCGCTAGCATAAAAACAACAAATCTAATAGGTTTAAAAAGGTAGAAAGAAGGATTTACCAAAGAAGAACTCCATCTTTAACAATCTCAAAGAGATCATTTGAGGACGGATCGATGGGTAAGTATTTGTTTAAGAACCCATCTTGAGCGAGATAATTATTGATATGGGCAACGTAGGATGCCTTTTCGGATTCGCTTATGGTGTGAAGCAGAGTAGTTGTAGCTGCCTTGAGGAATGCTGATGAGTTCTTTGCTGGATTTCCTGCTCTAGAGCTTGCATGTGCATGAAGTTTCAGATAAACCTATCCACACAAAACACAGTGATTGATAATCCACTTTCCAGGAAATTTTGAAAAAAAAAAAAAGCTTTTCTGAAAAGTTACTTCTGAAATAACAACCCAAATTCAAATTGTCATAAACTTGATCTTTAAGAAAAAATATATATATTAACGATCAAAAAAAGGATTGGAACACCAAAAAAAAACAACAAACCTTCAAAAAGGACTCGAAATCGACCTCATCGTTGAAGTTAGGATACAAAGCAGCGATAAAATCTGTAGTTTCTTGGTCACTCAGATTCTCTCCCACAACTTTCAGTCTGGACATTCTGGATGCTAAGTCTCCCAGCGTTAGTTTCCCGCTCTCTCTTCGCATACTCGTAAACTACCAAAAACCAAAGTGTTAGTAACTGCGATGAAAAAGGAAAGAGAAAAATGAAAGAATTGTTGAGTTACATGAGATTTTAGGCTACGAAGTTCGACTTGAGTGAACTGGTTTTGCAGGCATGGATCCGAGACCAAAATGCCTACGTAACCAGACATCTTTGTTTTTATTTAGTTCAGAATCTAATGACAAATATTTATGTTTGGCCTGAGTTTGTGAAGAAGAAGGAAGGGGAAGGGAACAATGGGAGAGAAGAGAAGCGGGAGTTGTAGCTGGTATTGGCAAGAGCAACACTACTTCTGACAATTCATATTATGACCATTTTGTCCTCCTTTTTATTTTCTTTTAGGTTAAAATATGTCTATAGTCCCTCTACGTTTTAAAAATTAGGAATTTAGTCCTTGCACTTGTATTTCTAGAAATTTAATATCTCTACTTTTTAGATTTCAAAATTCAAGTCTAACTATTATTAATATTTTTTAAGTTTTAAGAGTTAATAGTATTAACCGTTAGACTTGAATTTTGAAAATCTAAAAAATAGAGATTAAATTTGTGGGAATACAAGAACATGGACTAAATCCTAATTTCTAAAAGGTACAGGGACTATATGAAAATTTTAACCTTTCTTTTATTTATTCAAATGAATAATAATTGTGGGCCTTTGTCCTTGGAACCACTCAGAGTTGGAGGGATGGATGTTGGGTCCATTATGCCTACCCTTTTCTGTTTTTAGAGTTCAAATTGAATGTCTATTTTGCCCACCTTTTGTAACAATAGGTAATTAGTGTCTCCATTGTTAGGGGATTTAAGAAAAATGTCTAAGCGAGTTTAAATTTTAAAACCTTGTCGACTGTTAGGGGTCATTCACAATATGGATAGTGAGGAATGCCATTAAGATTAGTAATTTGAGAAGGTTAAGGTGGCACCTGGATAAAGTTCTAGTATCATTCATCTCAGAGTGGACCTTTTTTATCTCATGATGATTTTTTTGTAGAGTTCAATCTCATGCGTTATATAAGGTATGAGTCGAATGTGACTTTCTTGGGATTGGTGAGCTTAGAAGTTGAGATCATTAAATGAGATTGAACATGATGTAATGGTTATCCTAGAGGATATGATGGCTATACCTCTCGAGTATTTGTAATTGTGTGACTCCATTCCTAAGGTGTTAAGAGATATTCTAATATAAGGATATAATAATTATCCCCTTAGTTAAAAGAGAAATTTATAAAGTGAGTTTCTCTAAGAGTATCAGTAGAACAATAAGGTGGCATCTCTTTAGCAAAGATAGAGGCTATTGTTTTTCAAGATATTTATGTTGGGGGTACTTTGATTACTTTGCAATACTTTCAAATTTTCAAAATTACACTTTTAATAAGCATAGTTGCTTGCTTTTGATGTGGTGTCATTTAACTAACCAATAATTACACAACTTATAAAGGTTTCCTATTGTTATATCTCTACCTTAATTTGGACCTGGTTGAACGCTTCATTGGTATTGTTACCTTGGCTTGACATTCGATATGGGCCAAATGAATGTTTTTTTTTAGAACCTTAGTTGTGTGGGTTGAAATGCACATTTGTGCAATGATTATATCCATACTTGGTTGTGTGGGATGAAATTCTCGAGTTTTTGAGTCCCATTTTACTAAGATTATGAAGGGCCTAATAAGACAAATGAATTTACGAATGTCT
Organism: Kokia cookei; assembly: GCA_039519145.1. NCBI lineage: Eukaryota > Viridiplantae > Streptophyta > Magnoliopsida > Malvales > Malvaceae > Kokia > Kokia cookei. The sequence continues at coordinate 20,417,582 of CM076904.1, forward strand.
AGTAAGATACAAAAATTGCGCATTTGTAAGTACGAAGGATAAAAATGAATTAAATGAGATTTATGAAATGAAGTGAATTAAAATGTGCTTGTTACTCTAGTTTATAAGATGAATGAACTTGGTCGTCTCTTTATAAAATGTGCTTATATGATATTACTTGTCATTTTTTTAGAAACTACCTCAATGATCCTTGTTTTAATTGTGTTTACCTTTGTCCAATGAGTAATGATCTGTCGTAATTTGATACTTCAAATTAGGCTCTACAATACACTTAAGGAGTTTATTCTTAAGCAATTTAAGTGTTTTTTTACATGTTTTTTTCGTTTTATTTGTTCTAAGCATTAATTTATGTTTTTGTTTAGTTTTGCACTCTTTTGGGACCCAAATTGGCCAAACGTGCCATGGAGAACCTAACAATGTAATTGAGTTGGTGAAGAGAGGCAATAAGGGCTCAAAATCAAGGAGAACGCCATTTAGAGTAAGTATCGTGACACCAATGCCATGAAAATCGTGATATCCTTGAAGGTGTTGAAGTGAAGAAATTGAGTCCTTTCCAGTGCTCTAAGACCTCAATTTAGCTATTATTTTGGGTATCGTGATACCCAAGCTTAGGTATCACGATATCGCTACCTAACGAATGAAAAAACTACAATGACAATTTTGTGTCCAAACAAGCTTAAGTATTTGTTTTCATTTAAGGGCATAATGGTCAATGTTAGGTTAAATTTTAGTAGACTATAAATACTATTTTATAAGCTTTGGAATATAGAGATTTTGGTGGCTGGACATTTCTCCTTAGCTTTTCATAGTTTTTTAGGTTATGTTTTCTTTTTTTTTCTTTTCTTTTCTTCTCATTTTTAGATTAGGTTTAGAATTGATTTTACTTTTGTTGTTTTCTATTTCTTCTTTTATTGTTGAAGATTATGCAAAAGAAAGATGATCCAACTCTTAGGCTTCTTTTATTCACTTACATGTGTTTGATAAAATGGTTGTTTGAAATTTAAGTTTGATTATATGCTAAATTGGTTGATGGTTGGTTAATTAGTTATTTGTTAGTTTAAGTTAATATTTATTCTTGATTAATTGGTTGTTTGATTATATCAAAATACTTAATACGTTAGAATTGACGTCACTAGGGAAAAATCTAGATAAATGAGATCGAGAAGAGAATTTATCATTAGATAGTTCGATATAATTGTGTCGAATAGTGAAACCACGAGTAGGTCATATACCTAGGTAAGACTAAGAGGGGAACCTATATGGTATCTTTTAGTCTATGATGAGACCGAGAGGAGATTCTTAGCTAAAGGTGACAAACAATATAATCAGTATAGGTTTATTAGTGTAGTTAGCGAGTAACGAATCAATCGACCATCGTTTTATCATTTCAATTGTCTAAAGTAATAGGGAAGAAAATTAGATTAGTTTGTTTCATTGATAATTTAAATTTAGTTTATAAAAAAATTATTTTGGAATTTACACTAATAAATTTTTGACTCGATTAGATTAATAATTGTTTTACTTGTAATTAACTTGATAAACACATTTACCATTTTGACAATCCATTGGGTTTGATTCTTGGAATACTAGAATTGTTCCATTGTAACACTTATAAATATTACAATTGACCTGTTACACTATTACTAATTGTTTTTGTGTTGATTCTCAGCCTCGATGCATGCATGCCGAGGCGTGATCAAGTAACTATTAACTTAGCTAACTCTTACAATGAGACAAGATAAGTATGGTAATTTCCATTTGGATTTACTAATAATTTATGCTTATGCACTGTTGTTTTGGCGTGTAGATTTGTTGATTCATAGATTTGTGAAATCAAGCTAAATTCAGGACATCAAACTATCATTGAGATCTTCAAGAGTATGAAAATGACATTTTTTTAATTATTACATGTACTAGGTTGTCTACATTTAAATATGTTATTTTCATATTACTTGGTTTTTATGTTGAATGTTATTTCAATTTGAGCTTGGAAGCTCTACTTGGTATTTCACTATTCCATTTTTTTTCGGTTAGTCGATGATATGCATGAATACTTTATTTTCTAGATAATTGGTTGTAATTTTAAACTGTTTTGTAGTAGTTTTTATATATAATTGAGAGCTTTTTAAATAGGATTTATGCATACCGTGAATAAAGAGGTTTTGCAAAACATTTGAAGTGATTTTGGGTGAACTTAGTGAGTCATGTCGCGATCACAAAGTTGCTACCTCACGACAACAGTGCCCAACGTCGTCACTTTGCATTTCACCTCGTAACGATGTCATTAACTCTGACAATCATGTTGTGACATCAAATGTTCCTTGTCGTGATGTTGCACCTATTTCAACACTGCACTATTTTAAGTCATTTTGACCTTTTGATAGGGGTGAGCAAAATCCGATTCGATTCAAAAAACTCGAAAAATAATTCAAATTTTGAATTAAATAGTTGAAGTTATTTGAGTTAATCAAGTTATTCGAATCAACTCGAATAAAAAAAATTAAGTTTTTCGGTTTAATTCAAATATGAATTACACAATTCGAGTTATCCAAAAATTCGAATAAGAAAAAGCAAAACTACATTGTTTTGATAAATGTTTACCATTTCTAAAGTTAAAAGTCAAAACCATTAAGTTAAAATGCAAAACTACGTCGCTTTGATAAATGTTTATCCATTAAGTTAAAAAGGCTAAACAATTATATTGTTTATGTAATTAAATAATATTGTATTTTGCCTACTAGTTAAATAAGCGATCTATGTAAACGCAAAATTGAGTATAAATAATAGGATTCATTAACTCGACTCGATTTGACTCGAATTTTTTTTACTCGATTCAATTCGAAAAAATTCAAATTGAGTTTTGTTACAAAAATAAGATTTGTTAACTCAACTAACTCGAATTTTTTTGACTCAATTCGACTCGACTCGATCAAATACTCACCCCTACCTTTCAGAGCCCATTTTAGGTTTCAATCAACTTTGAATAAATTATAAATGATTTAAATTGTTTTTAAAACTTTCAATTTGTCTAGAAAATATTTTAATTATTTTATAAAAATGTTTTAAACTTTTAATTCTTAAACAAATCCAAGATTCTTTACTTATATATGTTCTGGTAGCATCTCCCACCCATATCGGTCGTTTATAATGAGTGAGGGCTGTTACAGAACTTGTAGAAATAGAGAACATGAAAGAAAGAAAACAAAGAACTTGAATAAACAAGATGAATTGAAAAAATTGCAAAGCAAAAGCGCAAAAAATTTGGATACTTGAAAACTTGGTTAAGTGAAAGAGAAGAAAAAAAACTCCTTATTTGCAAAAAAAATTGAGCTTTCTTATGTCACGAGCCAAAGTTCAAAGCCCGTGATCATTGCACACAATGACTCTCGTGGAAGTTTGTCATTGACATTGGAATCATTTAGCCCACATAAGCTGGCCCGATATGGAAAGCTGTTAGTCAAGCTTATCAAATTGAAGCATAGTTGGCCCAATGATGAAAATATGACAACTTAGTCTACCTTGGTAATTATGAGAACTAATCTTAGAAGATTGAGGGGAATCATATCTTTAAGATTAGATAGGATTTAATTTAATTTGTAATCTTGTAAATCCCATGAATTAAGAGATAAGTTAATCTCGTCAGTCGATGTAACTCGATTTTGACTGTTGGTTGTGGAGGAGATCAACTATAAATAGAGAGCATCCCCTCATTTGTAACTCACTCATTCATTATTTCATTCTTTGTATTCTTGAGAGAAAGTAATACAAGTTGAGAGAATTTACTCAAACACCTCTCGTGCATAATTTTCTATGGCTTTTTGTTCTACTTTGAGCATTATTTTAGTTAAGTCGCTTTCGCTATACAAATTGGTGGAGAAATTCTAATTGAATCCTCAATTATGGTGGTTAAGCTTACTTAGGCGTGTTTGTAAAAAAAGATTGCCTAAAGTCACACGAAATGCAAGACTAAAATTTTAGCCTCGAAACAAATGGTATCAGAGCTAAAGATTACGAAAGCACCATTGGGATGTCGAAAGAAGTTACCGAGTAGAAGTTGGCCAAAAAATCATTGAGGGACATGTTATTAGCTATAGAGGATCAAGTAGACAGACTTTAAAAGTCCATGAAGGATGTAAAGGAGTCCATCAATGAAGCTCATGAACGCATGGAAGACTTGAAGTAACAATTGAGGGACTTTATGATCATGAGTCTCAATGACATTAGGGATGAGGTAAAAGAGTTTCTAAAATCTCATAAGTCTAAGCTAACGAAGAGGAACGATGCTCTCAAGGCCATGGTGATGGCTTTGAAGGAGGAAACAATAATCACGACGAAGGCTTTGAGCATAAGAGTGGAGGAGCTCAAGGGAGAGCTTGCCTTGTGTCGAGTAACTTTGGGGAATGGAAGAGTGTCAAGTGCAACACTCAATTGCGAGGATGTCCCGAAGTTGAAAGAGTTTGCGGGGATAAGGTTTACATGCAATGTGGACAATTTCTTGTAAAGGATGGAAAACTACTTCCGTGTTAAAAGCATCACGGAGGATGCGAGTAAGGTAAATATTATTTCAATGTTTCTTATTGATAGTGCACTATTATGGTTGCGAGGTAGGTCCATAGATAAAAGGCATAGTGAAATTGGAACGTGAAAAGATTTCCAAGATGAGTTAAAGAGACAATATTACCCAAATGATGTCGAGGAAGAAGCTCGATCAAAGTTGCGATGGCTAACGCAGCGTGGCATAGTTAGAGAGTATGTTCAAGAGTTCAAGGAACTTATGCTTCAAGTTAAAGATGTGGTCGAGAAATAAGCGTTGCTTGTCTTCAAGAATGGATTGAAGCCATGGGTCAGACAGGAAGTGCAATAAGGAGGTGTGTAAGAGCTGTCGAAAGTCATTACGGTAGTGAAGTTCGTGGTCAAGCTTGGTCTAGGGAAAATAAGTTTGAATCTTCCAAGTCCAAGGAAAGAGGATCATGTGAAAGGAATCATGAGGAAGATGATAATGGCGGTGGCAACGGCGATAATAGTGGTAATGGGAAACCACGAGTTGAGAAGAAGAAACCCAATAAAAAATGAGGCAAGTTGAAATGTTTTCTATGCGATAATGCACATTTGTTAAAGAAATGTCTAAGGAAATTCGAGTTATCTAAGAAGGGCAAGCCGAAAGGTAAGCCCGCAAGACTTGGTTCGAGCGTAAGGAGTGTCAAAGCTAAGGAGGCTGAAAGCGAGAAGAAGCTAGTGGAGTGCTTCTTGTGTCATGTTCCGTATAAGTTGCAGAAATGTCCAAAAAAGTCTGTCATCGTAGGGGATGATGGGGTCGACAATGTGCCAAAGAAGCTTGGTTCAAGCAAGGAAAAAGTCAAAGTCAAGGGGGTAAAGAGGAGCAAGAAGAAGTGAGTCAAGTGCTTCTTGATCGTGGTCCACATGAGTTACGGAACTGTCCAAAAAAACAATTTGTTAGGGTCAAAGAAAAGGAAACATCGGAGCTTGTTATGTCACCAGAGGGGCTTTCACCTAAGGAAGAGGTGAGTTTTTCATCGAACTTAACGAAGAAAGCCATGAAGAAAACATGGGAGTTGGGACCAATGAGGCTCAATTCAAAGAAAGCGATAGAGTTGACCGAGTCGTCGGTGAGGCTTCAGCCCATGAAAGAGGAGAGTTTGGCATCGAACTTAGAGGAAGAAGTTATGATGCAAACTTGAAAGCTAGAATCAATGAAGATCATTTCTTTTGACACATCAAAAGAGCTTCCACTTATGTGAAAAGTAGCTGGCGCATCAAACTTTGCGAAAGTGGCGATGTAAGCTAGACAGTTGACCCGAATAAATGCGACAAGTAAAGTACATTCAGAACACTTTGATAGTGTTTTGCATTCTAACTTGATTGCTTGACAAGAATGTAAAGGGCTTTTCAGAGTTCTTAAGTAAGGAAGCTGAGGGATTGTGGGCAATTCGAAGCCAAGTGGTGTGAATCAAGAGGAATCCGATCGAAGCAAGTTAGAATGTGGGCAAGTGAGTGCGAGTACTTCTTGCCAAAAAGATGTACCAATGAATGAGATAGTTCGAGTTAAGAGGCGACGAAAGCCAAGGAAAAGTTTCGAAACAAAGGACGGCTCGATAGTGAGACTAGTTAGGAAAATGCTAAGGCAACGAGACGAGATTAAGGCGAAACCATTCCGAAGCCACAACGAGGGCATTACAAGAATGGGTAGGGGAGAATGTCATGGGCCAAACTTCAAAGCCCGTGACCATCACACACAATGAGTTTCATGGAGGTCTATCATTGACTTTGGGATCATTTAGCCCACATGAGCAGGTCCAATTTGGAGAGCTTTTGGTCAAGCTTGTCAAATTGAAGCCTAGTTAGCCCAATGATGAATATATGACAACTTAGGCTACCTTGGTAATTATGGGAACTAATCTTAGAAGATTAAGGGGAATCATATTTTTAAGATTCGATAGGATTTGATTTGATTTGTGTAATCTTGTAAATCCCATGAATTAAGGGATAGGCTAATCTCATCCGTCGATATAACTCGATCTTGACCGTCGGTTGTGGGGGAGATCAACTATAAATAGGGAGCCTCCCCTCATTTTTGTAACTTACTCATTCATTATTTCATTCTTTGTATTCTTGAGAGATAGTAATACAAGTTGAGAGAATTTACTCAAACACCTCTCGTGCATAGTTTTATGTGGCTTTTTGTTCTACTTTATGCCTTCTTTTGGCTAAGTCGCTTCCGCTATACAAATTGGTGCTTTGGAGGAATTCTAATTGAATCCTCAATCGTGGTGGTTAGGCTTCCTTAGGTGTGTTTGCAAGAAAGGATCACCTAAGGCCGCACAGAATACGAGACTAAAGTTCTAGCCCCATGACACTTACACCATCTATGCACGGGAGTTTTGCACCTTTAATGCATGTTTTTCAAAAGAACTGATAAAATGTTATCCCGTACCCCATGACTCATCATGGCCCTAATAATGTGTGTGGCTTAAGTGACGGCTAACACACGTCTATAACCATGCTTCATCATTAAGTTAGCAATTAAGTAATTGGTTACAAAAATTCAAATTTTAAAATTTATTTCTTACATTGCATAAAATACTCTGCCACACAGTTGACCTTTAAGAAAATTTGACTTGAACTTTTGTTTCAAAAAAGGCCACTTTATAACCCCCCCTTCAGTTTGGGGGAAGCTAAAGGGTAATTGTTATATACATTTCACTAGAGGTACCTATACCACCATACCTCGCCAAGAGTCTATCTTGCCAACGAAGTTAACTTGTCGTATGCATTACTCACAAAGGACCACAAATACATCACTCAACCACTCCAACAACTCAAACATAGTAGCAAGATAGTTGTCACTTATCATCAACATACTCTACAACCCAGTCACATCTTATCACATTGTCAACCTAACAAGGGAACTACTAAATGAAAAGACTACCAATAAAAAAAGGCACATAGTATGGGAAAGTCAACCTTAGATATCTTTCCTAGCCCCATAGTAAAGGATCTTGTTTTTCTCTCATCCTCTAGCCACATATTCTCTCGACTCGATACCTATGTCGTCTCATCTTCCTTTCATGGTTCTTAGTCCTATGAGTGAATCGATATCTAAACCTCTATCTACATTTTACCATAAAAATTATTCAATATTTATATTTGAATTCGAAATAATATGAATGACTTTTTTTAAAATAAAAATATCTTAAAATTTATAAAGATAAAAATAACATTGGTGTAAATTTAGGTTAAAAATTGAAGTGTGAAGAAAGTGAAGTGTTCCATAAAATTGGTTTGCTTTTTCGTAAGATTATAGTTTTACAAAGAAACTTGATAGCATAGGGGGACACGTGAATTAATAATTATCATGATTAAAAGGGACATCAACCATATTTTAAGGAATTAATAATGTCTTTTTATTCTCATCTTTAGTAGAGAAAAAAAGTAAAGAATATTAATTAATAAAAAAGTAATAAAATGGATTTTGATCTAAATGCAAACGATAGATTGATGAGTGTCTTATTTACCACATTAATTAAAACATTTAAATTACGAAAATCTCTTTTAGAACCACTTCAAAGTTTTCAAACTTTTAAGATAAAGATTAAATTAAATTGTTTTATTCTCAATAGTTAACATCAAAGAATATCACGTGAAAGTTTGATAATGAAGGTATTCACGTTTCAGGTGTGACTTAAATTTGAGTTGCATTAATTATTTTTGTTATTTAGGCTTTGTCATGTTATTGTAATTCACCAAAAAAATAGATGACATCAAAGATTTATATATTTTAATTATGCTTAAGTATTGTTTTTTCATTTCCTGTAGCTATTTGTTGAAAGATAATTTGGTTAATGGTGACTAATTTACTTGTTAATGTATTTTTTTTTTCGAAAGACTTCCTCTTTGAACGGCGTAAATTATTTTTCGAAAATTTTTTTACTTGTAAATTTTAAATTAAGTAAAATATTATTATATTAAAAATAAAATTTTAAATTAATCTCAAATGTTATAGTTTTTAATAATATTAAACCTACACATTTATATTTAATAATATAATTAGTTATTTTAATGAAATTATTTAATATTACAATTTTATTTTAATAATAAATTTTAACATTAAAAATAATTTTAAATTTTAAAAGATATTTTTAATATTTTATTGAAAAATATGTTATATTAACATTTCAATAATAGATATATATTATGGTTTATAAATATTCAATAATAAATGTTTTTATAGTATAAAATATGAATAATTTATCAATATAATAATAAGTATTTGTTTAATTCTACTTAGCTTCATTTATCCTTTCTAGCTTTAATGTATCACTATTCGCTCTCGTATATGTAATACGTGTATGTTCAAATTAAGTTTGATTTAAGCATTGGTTAGTATTAAATCTAAATAAGACATTAGTTATTAAAAAATATTATTTTTTAATAAAATAAATTTCAATTATCAAAAGAAAATACTTCTATAACATTTTGTAACAAATATAATTTATGATGTTTGTGTTTCACAAAAAACTCTCAAAAAATGATTTTAGAAAAAAAATTATCAAACAACGGTATATTTTACGCAAAAGCATCAAATAATAGAAAATATTAACATTTTCAAAAAAATCAATCTATTTTTTAAAAATTATTTTTTAGAAATTGTTTTCAATGAAACAAACACAACCTTATAAAAATACTTGTTTTCAAATGTTATATTTATTTTCTTTCTTTTAAATTCCATTCAAAATGAAAAATTTAATCCTCGTTTTCATCTTTTGTCAATTTGACCTATATTCTTTTTTTTTAAGCTAAATTTGACCATTACATTAGTAAAACATTAATTTTTGTAATGGTGCTGATATGGCAACCTATGCGGTATTCCACATGTACATCATGCCAACATGACACTAATAGTCTTATATGCCACGTTGATAAATAATTTAAAAATTAAAAAATATTCAAAAAAAACACGAACTACATGTGAATTGCCATATAAGCTCTTTTCAAAGAGTTGATTATTAAATTTGATTCTTTTTTAAAAGTTAAGGGCCAAATTTAGTTAAAAAAAATAGAAGTCAAATTGATAAAAAGTGTAAATATTAAAATTCAAATTTGCTATTATGCTTAAATTTTAATCCATGAATGTTTTTTTTTTTACATAATATTAAAAATGAAGATAAAGGTAACACGATTCAAACTCGTGTCAAATGGGCATCTAAGAAGAGCTTTTAACCACCGCTCCATACACTTCAAGACTAATCATGAATGTTTTAAAAATTGGTCCAAAAGTTTAATAAAATATGTAAATGATATGTTTATTTAAGAGGGGGAAAATATTGTTGGAGTTTGAACACAAGACTTGATTTCAATAGAAATCTTTTTGAGTTGTAAATGATAGATTTAATGATTATTAGAGATAAGTTGGAACAGCCTTTGCCTTGATGATTTAATAAAAAAGGTAAGGCAGGGGAGAGTGAAGAGTCATTTTCAACAAGAAGGTGGTTTGGTCTCTTTCCAAATTCTGAATCCCCACGAGAAGAAAAGCTAAGCTTCATATATATAATCAACTTTTGATTCATGTCATTAGTTAAAGAAGGAAATAATATTCAATAAATCTGAATATAATTTAATTAAGTTGCATGATATGGTGCTGCTTCTTCTTCACCAACTTTAACTTCTGCTCAAAAAGTGATGTGATATATGAGCTAAAGAAATATGAGGATTGAGCAAAGTGAAAATCTGGTGACATGAAGACCTTTACCATCCAACAAGATTGTGAGAAACATCATTTGCCCCATACCTGCATGTGACTCAATTGTTAATAACAAGGAAAACTCTTTTCGGTTGAACCAAGACCAATCCATTAAAGTTGAAAAGTTAAATTATGAGTTGTGTCATTCATCACTAAAAAGTAGTGTGATTCATTTCAAGCACGCCATACCACTTGACAACCAAGTTGGAAAGAGTGCTCACGTGGGGGTAATTTCAATCCCAAGCGTTCTTTCTAATTGGTTTGATTAAGGGGGGAACAAGAAGAAGATGAACATCCAAACAGCCATGGTGGAGCAAGCCTAAACAGGGTGGTCCATTTATACACTACTTGCTTTACAAAGAAAAAAGGCAAGAATGGGTGGTGGGGAAAAGGCTTTGTAAATTATTGAGGGAATATGTAGCTATGTTTGCTTTACTTCTGAAAACATTCAAATCATAACCCTAAGGCTGTTAAGTGGGACCTTTTCCCACATGGAAATCCACCATTGTTAACTGGATTATGAATCTTCATCATTGTTAGCTCTTTCAAGATGCATCAATACTATGATTTAAGTAAATATACATTAGGGGTTTGATCATTTAGGAATTGATTAACAACTTAAACAAGTACAATGAATTTCCCAGAAAATATAATGTGGCTTCCTATATCCCAGATTAGAGCAGAAAGTTCTTATGTATTGACAGCTATGATTTGCCTGCTTCATCAATATCAAACCCAAATTTCATGTGATCAACCCATCATTGTCCATTGAAATGAACTGAGGGAGCAATCGAAAGGGAATGCTTGGGATAATTCTCCCTAGATAGAGCTTCGAAAAAGTTTCCAATATACACCCAAATCTATGTAGGAGGTTGAAGTTGACAAGGTAAAGATTTGTTATTCCCTTCCTATTTTGCTTCTAGTTCAAGGCACAAAAATCGTAAATGATTCAAGAGGAACGAAAAATCTTAAAGGAAGCAACAAATGTATGTATATCAACAGACCTGTTTCAGTACTAACCTAATTTCATATATTCATTCATAAGGAAAACATGGACCCACCCCAACCTTCGGCCACAAAGACTACCCAAAATACAAAATAGTAAACTGCAGTTCATTCGAACAAATGTACATGTAACATTGCTCAATTTCTAAATGACCTAATTTCATAAATATTTCATAGTTGGGAGCAGGATTCTCTAACCTCTACTTATGGAATCATCTCTCTCCCTTTGATGTAAACTGGGGATTATGATGTAATCCAACTTCTGGTACAAGCAGCTCGAAGAATTAGAACGCAATTTCCTGAAGAACTTGAAGTGTTTTCTGATGAACCTGGATTAAAATATTGTAAAGATATTGAATCACATAGATGCTAGCCAATTAAACCGTCAACAGAAGTTTAAAAGAAGAATAAAATATAGTAAGAAAAGACAGAAGAAGTTAATGATTCGGGAAGTCGAATCAAACATAAGTCCGAGATCCATTTCTAGGAGTCACCAAGAAGGCAAGGTAAAAGATAATTTACCCATTCTAAATGCTGTGCTGTTATGCCAGAGACGTTTCCATTATATAAACCACCCAAGACCTAAGAATGCAAAGAAATCCATTACCATTGATCTTGAATGTAGCAAAAAGGTAACGTATGTAGTTCATGGGCATACACTAAATATCAATTAACTGTTTCCATGCCATGAGGTCCATTAGATTATGTGAAAATCTTGTTGCTTAAAAGTGTAATTGAAGGATACCTTTGTGACAGTCTCAAGAAACATGCCGGGGCGAACAGGAAGTGGTTTTCTCCCTGTAACACTGCCCTGGTTAACATGACAAGAAAAGAGTGAATACACTAGAGTCTCGATGATTTTGCATACATGTCACCCATTCCAGCCATACTTGTAATCAACAAATTATAAAGTATATAAATGAACGTAAAACTAACCCTTCCTGCAATTCCCTGGGGTCTCGTACTACTGGCATTAGCTTCTTCATCAGTGTCAGAGTAGTCTGCACCTTCATCTTTCCCTAGCATTACATTTTTTATCATTTCCTGGACAGGCTTCCCAGGTTTCAGCGCTACAAGCTTTGTTAAGAAGTTCACCTGCATAGGTAAGATCTTAATCATGCCAATGATAATTCAAATGTCGATAAAGTAAAAACTTGAGTATATTTATTTTATAGGATTAGAGGATCATCAATATCTTATTTCATTAAAAGTTGGATAATTTTTGAAATAAAGTATTAAAATGTATATTTCTGCGTGGGTATGTTTTGGTGTTTATCATCCCTTACATCCAGGTTAGGCCTCTCTTCCTATTGTGAATCAGTTTTCAGTTATATGCTCAACATGATGTCAAAACCAAATTTTAACATTGTATTAAAACTTAGGTTTTTCTTTTTGATGTTTATTGTTTCTCACTCTGTTCTAATTGTCCATCATGTAGGGCTGCACACCCAGTTGTTACAGCAAGCCTTCGCTTGAATGGGAATGTCAGATGGGGTTAAATCCCGCATAGCTCTGGCTTGACGTCTGTTGTGGCACTATCCAGGTTGGGCCCCTCTCCAACAATCGTCAATAGCTTCTAAATTTGAAGCTTAGCTTAGTTTAGTCAATTTTAGTTTTCATAAATGCAATCATGCACACCTCTGATTCAGGTAGAGTACTAAAACCACGGTCATTTCTTTCATCGAGTATCCCACCTCCCATCATATTTCGAGCTTCCTCTCTGATCAAAACAAGTCTTGCAAGTAGTTTTCGATCTGGAACAACTGGCCGAGTTTCCATTGTCTGAAAAACCATTTATAATGCAAAATAATGTTAAATGCTAAGAAACATAGAAAACCTCGCCAATGTAAACAAAAACTAACGGAAAGGAACACCACCCAGTTGTGGTCTCACAAAAGCAAATATCTAAAATGATAGTAACAGGAAACAAATGCTTTTCAACATAGTCAAAATGGTCACTTGCCCTCCTTTTTTTCATAACAATCAGGGAAATATATAATTCTGCAAGCTAAAGTTTTTGAAATATTCCCTCTACAGTTAACGTGTTCCTTTGCCTAGGCAATAGCCCAATGTCAAGGCAGGCACCTAGGAAAAGTTGGATTATCTACCAAAAAGAAACTGAAACTAAACTAAACTCGGAAATTTTCATATCAAAAGCAGCAATGACTGCAATGGAGGTTGAAACATTTAAATTCATAAATAGTGAAATCAAAGATATTTCAGGTTGCCATTGTTGAAATAATGTATAATCAAGGATATAATTCAAGAGGCAAGTCATGTATGAAGTTAAATACAACATAAATTTGTATGTAGATCCAATAAGTTGCACCGCAAATGGCTACTTTTGAACATAATACTATCTCAAAGTGAACATAATACTATCTCAAAGTATCTAACTGTATACTAAAAAAGCATAAACAATTGCAGTCCATTTGTAGAAGCTGGCCTATTTGGGTGCATCAGCATCTCATAGGCAAATAATCAACAGTAGCAGCATAATTTAAAAATTAAAATGCACTCCATAAAATATCCAGAAAATGCTTAACGAGGATGCAAAAAATCTCCTCGATGCTCTAGCATCTATCAACTTATAAGAATTCAAAAATATCAGACAACATATAAAAGCATGATTCATTATAAGATTCTTGAATAAATACCTCAAGTAGATCATCAGCCTGGTTTGCTATATCGTTTAGGTTTGCTCCAGGAAGATGAACTTTGGTTCCATTTTCACTTTTGAAAGCACCACCACCTGCAGCAACTCGGCGTAGTAGCTCATGTCTGCTTTCTTTCAGGGGTGTTCTACAGAGAAGTCCAATCACTTGAACCTTGGGAGCAAGGAAAAGCAAGAGAAAACAACTTAGTATTGAGATCATGCTATTATATAACTAACTTTATGCTGAAGTTGAATTAGATACGGTGGGGTTGGCCCTCAAGGAACTTCCTTACATGCGGGGGACATTTTTTTGTGAGATGTGCCAGCACGGTCTCCTTAATCACCTCAAGCAGTGACTTTCGCTGTATTAAAAAAGAAAGTCCATTTTGAATTTATTCACATGAGAGAAAAGCATCAACTAATAAAGAGATAAAACAATGACTGACATCTAGCAAAAGAGGGGTAGCAATCTCAAACCATGTCAGACGTCAAACTGACAACTAAAACCCGGATAACATTTAAAGAAATACTGTTGGTTACTAGAAGCAATCCTAAGCTGCTGTTACTTTCTAAGTCCTACATCAAGGAAAAGGACTAGAAAGAAGGGGGATGGCACCTTCAGCTAGTCTCAATTGATGCTATAAATCTCTGTAACAAGAGCCAAATAACCACAATGACGAGTATTATAAGTTGGCAACACCGCTAACACAATATTTTAATTGGTCTTGGATACAGACAAGATCATGATAGAAGTGCAGTACATGGAATACGCGATCATCAAGTTCAATTATTCTTCAAATCATGTTTTACAAACTCATGCTGAAATCCTTATTTTCAATAAACATTTTAGTCATCTTACATCTTAAAATACGCAAGGAAAAGACATGAAAAAGTATTTACAGTTCGAAAAAACCAATTTTGGCATGTGATATAGCTTGCTTTTGAAGCCTGGTTAATTTATAACAAAGTCAAAAGTAAATAAAGCTTCGTTTTTATAGAGCATCCATGTGAACAGAGAACAAATTTGAAACCTGAACAACTGCATCTAAAAGCTTACAACATCTATTTCCCAAAAGAAATATTCTGCACTCGAACCTTAAAAAATGTGACAAATGCACAATTAAAGTTGCACTACCTTATCATCTTGGTCCTTTTCAGCAACTTGGATCATGTAATCTAGAGCCATCATGAACCCTGATTCCATTTCGTCAACCCTTTTCCCAATTACTCCTTGTGCAGCTAACTCAACTGCTACCTCCTCAGATGCCTCATCCATGTTCATATCTTCCAACTGAACCAACGATGCATATCAGATAGTCAACACAAAGATGCAATTCGATAATCACTACGGTCTTTGCGAAGACTGAAGAAGAGGGATTCAACTTTCTAAAGAATGATTCACAGAAAAGCCTAAACTGAAAATAAAAATTGGTTTATAATAGGATGCAAACAAAACAAATATAAGTCACAGAGCTGCTACCTACTGCCTGGTACATACAAGAGGCAGCTAAAGTCCTAAGTCGCAATTCAACTACAGTTGCAGCTTAATTGTGGGGTCTATAGACATATCTTAGAAGGTTTTCATAAGCATATTAAAACTGCTAACTAGTGGTGGAAATTTGTGGGTATTAATGCCATTAAAACCAGTATCCACCACAAATAAATTCAAGCATCCTTCAAAAGAAAACCTCTTAAAAGGATAGTAGTAAGGAAAGAAGAATGGAGAGCTTACAAGGGTGATAACTTCTTCAAGAACAGAAATGACTTGGTCTCCTCCTTTGAGTAAAGCATCATACTGAGAAGAATCTAAGTTCTGACTGTCTCGAAGTTGTTGGAACTGGGTTTTATAAGTTAGTTCAAGTTCTTCATCAGGATAGCCTCCACCAACTTCATAGCTGGAGGACACGCGGCAGACGAATTGCTGCTTCGTTATCTTGGGTTGTTTTATTTGGCAATGGAAGTGGAGGGTAGAGAAGCTAAAGGGAACTGACGTGGGGAAGAAGAGCGAAGGAAGATTTGGAGCGGAACAACTAGGGAAGGAGAAGAAGACACTGCTCTGCAACATTTTCTATCGTGGGGGGGAGGGGTTTGGGTTTTGGAGAAATACCAGAGGACAAAAAATAAAATAATACATATCCGAATTCAGGTTCTTAGAAAAAGGTAAAGATGAAAACCAAACGCCGTTTGTGGGAATAGAACCCACGACCACATAGTTAAGAGCCCTGCGCTGTACCAGCTGAGCTAAGACGGCGTTGACGATATAAGTGAGTTTTTAATCTCTTTACTTTGTTTTAAAATTTTCATTCTTTTATTACATAACTAATAGAAAAGTAAATATGAATGTAAAAGGGCGTTTGGAAAGCAGAGAAAAGAAAAGGTTCCATTGTTTTATAAGAGATCTCTCTCTCTTCAAAAGTAAAGCACAAAACCAGTACAATTCGTGCCATGGGATATTAGAACAACTTGATCTTGTTTGAAGTGTCGTTCTCTAAATAAGAAAGTATATCAAGTGATAATTTGTCTATGTAAGTAATTGGATATGCGTTAAAAGGGTGCAAATGTCTTTCCATGCACGGTAGGCTGCCTACCGATACTTGAGACCAACTTTTTATCGGTTGTTATGACCATTCTGTGAGTAATTTGGAGGGATTTCAATTTGATCAGGAGTTGTTGTGAGAGGATAAGCTTATCGTGGAATTTGGAATCCGTACGTAAGCACATACCCATGATCGACGAGGTTGAAACTTCTGGCCCCCCCCAAAAATGTCTATAGTTTGATGACTAGAAAACATATGCCATGGTAGCATCTATTTCTATTTAAGGAAAGTTCATCCTGGATAATTAGATAGTGTTTTGAAAATTACCTAATAATTAGATTTGGGGTAACTAATTGTAATTATATTATAATTTGTGGGCTTTAATGAATTGATTGTAATTGAAACATTTCAATTACTCTCTTCAATTCTTAGAAGAAGGTTGAAATTTGGAGTAATTATGTGACTAATTATAAGCAATTATCAATTACTAGTTTTCCAAATACAAATACATGATTTAAATTTAAGAAATTATTTTTATATAATTTTTTCTAAAAAAAAAACATTTTATACAATAATAGTATATTTTAATTTTAGAACATATATTTTATTTTAAAAATATAATTATATATCTATTATTGGATTAAAAAAAATTGCTATTAGACACGTCAAGCCCAAATATTTCCATCAAATTTTGACCTGATAGCAAATTAAGTTTATAAAGACTATATTGTAACATCTATATTATTTTTGTATGAAAATTCTATCATAAAAGTTATAAAATCTATTAAACAATTTATAAAATCCTTCTTATAAAGGCTATATATGTTAATGGATTAGATGACACAATGTGCATGGATTTAAAAGTATGAACAGATATTACCATGTAATTACAAATGGCTCCAGTGGAAAAAAGGATGTTGTTCATCTTAGAGGTCTCGGGTTCGAGTATCTGTGTGTGCAAGGTGTGTGTGCCTTGTTAAAAAGTTAAGAAAATATGAACATATATTACCATGTAATTACATCAGTATATTCAAAAAATAAAAAGTAATGATGGCGCAAGATTTTGGTAGGTGATATGTTGAATATTGTTCAATTTTTATATGACATGACAGAGGTTTCGATAATAATATAAGCTATAATAAAAGTGAATTAACGCAATCAACTGAGTAAAGTAAGAGAAAGGGAAAGAAACGTTTAATGGAGTATCCAACTCTACTTTAAAATCTCATTCAAAAAGAATTAGGATTTCTATTGGAACCAAATTGACTAAATTCGTTGATAGATAGACAACAATTGTTGTGGAACAAAAGAGACTACGGTTTTGTTTAGTATTGTTTCTCAAAAGCTTTTTGGGATAAAAAAAAACTTTTGAGATAAAAGCATTGCTAAACAAACATAAAATGTTGAAATAATTAGATAAAATCGCATATGATATTTATTTATTTTTATTTTTATTACTAATCATTGATCATTTTCTTAAACTAGCATATTACATACAATGATTGATTTTAATTTTTGTTACTTGTTTAGAAAACAATTTCTCAAGT
Organism: Kokia cookei; assembly: GCA_039519145.1. Taxonomy (NCBI): domain Eukaryota; kingdom Viridiplantae; phylum Streptophyta; class Magnoliopsida; order Malvales; family Malvaceae; genus Kokia; species Kokia cookei. The sequence continues at coordinate 20,435,585 of CM076904.1, forward strand.
ATTATTGATAAATTTTTATCTTAATCAATATCTTTAACAAATAAAATTATGTAATTATATAATTACAAATTATACTATTAAATATAACATAGGGATTTATTATGTAATTACATTTTGTGGATTTTTTACCCAAATAATACAAAAAAAATAATTAATAACCAAAATGGTATCCCCAAATTATTATTTACCAAAATGATATGTTTAGTTAAGTGGAGGGACTCTAAGTGGCGGCACTATGGGGTATTTTTGACACGTGTTTTTTTTTAAATTTTTATTATTTTTATATATTTAAAAATAAAAAAATATTATTTTATTAGTGGAGGGACTTAAAGTAGCAGCACTCATGGGTTTTTTTCAAAAAAATACGAGAAAAATACGACAAAAAAATACCTGACACCCAGTGGAGGAATACGAAGTGGCGGCATCAATGGAGGAATATCAAGTGGCGGCACTAAGGGGTGTTTTGCCACTTGGCAGCACCCCATTGTGCCTTGTGTGTGTGTTTGTGTGAGTTTTTTAAGAGGTGGAAATTAATTTGAGTGGGTTAGAATTTTTTGGTAGGTGATAAAAATTAAATAAAATAAATTTTTTTGTTATAAAATAGGTGAGAGGGGGGGACCAACGAAAAATGAAGGAAAAAAGAAAGAAAAAAGAGAAAGAAAGAAAGAAAGAAGAAGGAAAAAGGAGAAGAAGGGGAAGAAGGAGAAGGAAAAAAAAAGTAACGTGTTTATTTTAAATTTAATTTTAAAATATTTTAATTTGTTAATTAGTAGTGATAATGTGTTTGATTTGTTATTATAATTTTATTTGTTTAATAGGTTGATTAAAAGAGTAAATTAAGAGGAGTGAAAGAAATATAAGTTTAGTTAATATTTTAAGTATGTTTAATTTTAAAATATTTTAATTTGTTAGTTAATTTGATTATTTTAAGTTTTTTGTTTTCTTTAATTTAATTTTTAATTGATTTGTTATTTAATGTTATTATAGTTGGTGAGTAAATTAAGAGGAGAAGAAGAAATGTAAGTTTGTTATTATGTTATTATTAATTTACTTTAATTTAATTTTACTAGTTAGTAATTTTATTTTGTTGTTAGTAGTAGTACGGAAAAAATATTGTTCATATTTATTGATTTAAAATTTAATAATGTTTAAATTTTGTTAGTTTGTAACTTTATTATACAAGTCATAAGATTGTTTAATAAAATGTGAAAGAAAACTATTACAAGTGTTTAATAAAATAAACAATAATCTATTTTTAAGTTATAATTAAAATTAGTTACAAGTATGAAATTAAAAAATTAACTATATTTTATAAAAATAAGAGAGTTTTAATAATTCACAAAAAATTAAACTTAGCTAATTAATTACCAAAATATAATATAAAAAATAATTAATTATCAAAATAATATCTCCATCATATTATTGACCAAAATATAATATAAAAAATAATTAATTATGAAAATAATATCCCCATCATATTATTTACCAAAATGGTACAAAATAAATTATTTTGTACCATTTTAGTAAATAATGGTGTGTGGATACTATTTTGGTTTATAAGTATATATTTTGTACAATTTTAGTAAATAACACATTTTGGTATTTAATTATTATTTTTGTATTATATTGGTAAACTTATGTATTGAACTAAATGATAATTTTTTTTCAAGTTACAGAATGACTTCATTAATTAACTCGGAACGTCCTCACATAGCCAAATCAGTGAATGCGGATACACACAAGGCAATATGAATGTAAAAAAATTATTATTTGTTCAGTATGTCATTCACGATATTATTATTTGTTTACAAAATTAATTTTGGTTATACTAACTATTTTTGTAAATTAACAGGAAGAGCTCGCGTATCGTTCATTGAGGGGTCGTGCACAGGGCCTTAAATTTCCCCCTCATGAACGTCTGCTTCTGTACTTGCGGGATGCCGGATTTGCATATGCGGCATTGATCCAAAAATTTGAGTTAATATATGATTTAATCAGTGTATTGGTGGAGCGTTGGCGCCCGGAGACCCACACATTTCATCTGCCTTGTGGGGAGTGCACTGTGACATTGGAGGATGTTGCAGTCCAACTAGGGCTACCAATCAATGGTGTACCAATCACCGGTGTTAGTTCGTTTCAAGAGCCGGCAACGATGTGCATCCAATTACTAGGTCGCTCACCTAGTAATAATAATGACTTCACATCGTTGTTATTTACATGGTTGAAGAGCAATTTTTAGCACTTACCCTAACACGCAACTGAAATGGAGGTTTCTTGGGCCGTTCGAGCCTATATTTTGCTAATGATAGGGGGCATACTCATGCCGGACGCAAATAGCAATAAAATCCACTTGATGTATTTGTCTTTACTAAGAGATTTGCGAAAGATTCATGAATATAGTTGGGGATTTACGGAGCTTGCCATGCTATACCGAGAACTTTGTCACGCCACAAACCCTTTTTCTCGGGATATAGGTGGATGCCTAGTGCTATTGCAATCTTGGGCACTATATCGGATGCCATTCTTGGCATCCGTTAGGCACCAAACATATGTTTTTCAACTCGTTAACAGGTGATTACCATATACCCTAAATTTTAATTATTTGACATATTTTATTAATTATATTAATCTAACAAGTTATTTTTTATTTTCTTAGATGGAAAACAAAACCGGGGATCGGGAGGCAGTACACAGTTCCCATGTATCGTTTGATGCTAGAGCAATATGCTGGGGAAGGGGTATGTTATTCATTAACATGTTAAATTATATTACTTGACTCGTGTTAATATGGTTGCATGTTACTAAATTATATTACTTTAATCTTATTAATATTTTGACATGTTATTAATTGTGCAGTTCATCTAGGTCCCATATATGCAGCCAAAAATTACCGCTGTTATTCCCACCTCAACATTCCTTCACTCAGACCAATGGTGCATTAACGCATCGATAATCAATTTTCAAACAGTGGAGTGGTATGCCGGGGATCGAGTACTCCGGCAGTTTGGTTGTAAATAGCTTATCCCGCAGTCGTCATTCTAATTAGGGTCTATCCATGGAATGGATAAGAAGGGGAAAGCAAATTGTGATTGGGGGAGTGTGCATGGACAATATGTTTATGTGTGGAACAACTGAATGAGTCGAGTACCTCTGATGGAGTACACTCTGGATTTACAACCATCGGTGCAGTACATGCAGTGGTTCATTGAGTTTGGGAAACCATATTTGATTGGTGCTTCATCGACAATAATTCTCCCATACATGTCTCGATAAGATCGCCCCTATCATGTAGCTCCTGCCCTAGAGCCACAGCCAGTGCCAGAGCAACAAGAAGAGGAGGATGAAGAGGAATTGAATGACGATGATTCTTATCGTCCTGATTTTGCGGGATCATCACATATGCATAGCTCATTAAGCCAAGGATATCAGCCTTAGTTTGACGAGCCATCGCAATACTCAAGCCAAGGATATCAGCCTCAGTTTGACCAGCCATCGCAATACTCAAGCCAAGGATATCAGCCTCAGTTTGACGAGCCACCACAATACTCAAGCCAAGGATATCAGCCTCAATTTGACGAGCCACCGCAATACTCAAGGGAAGGATATCAGGCTGAGTTTGACGAGCCATCGGGATACTCTATTCCTCCCGGGCAATACTCTACCCCTCCGGGGCAAATGGACCCTAATGATGATGATGAACTTGACGAGCAACCTCGACGTAGACGCCGACCACCACGAAGATATACCTCGAGAACCACACCATCTAATCATGGATACTAGGGTTGTATCTAATAGTGTTTAAATTTGACTGTTGATGAATTATAATGATGAATTTTTCCTCCATAATGTACATATATTTTAACCTATTTGATCATTTATTTAAATTTCATAACATTAAACCTTATACTTGAAACCCTAAACCGTAAAGTTGAAAGGCTTAGGGACTTAAAGCGTAATTTTACCATTTTTATTAAGTGAGATATTTTTGAAGAAAAGTGTAGATAATTTGAGAGATGAAAAATTGGAAGATAGATAATTTTTATGGTAAAAAGATATTTGAGTCTAATTTCAGAAACATCAAACGAATTATAATTTTGAATTCTTTACCTCAATATATAAATAATTTAGTGACTGTGGCGCAAGTGGACAACTTTGAAAATTAATGTAAAAATAAAATTAAGAGGTATATGATGATGAATCGGGTTTAGGCCCTACTCGATCCGGATGACTGACCAATATGATAGGCTCGTTGAGGGCAATTACGTCGAGTATGCCCAGCTAGCCTACACAGTTCACACAGCTTGCCGCCGTTTGTTTTCTCCATAATGTCCATTTCGTTGCGGATTCTAGTGATATGAGGACGACCTTTTAGATTCCTTCGTAAACCTTTATTCGGGATAAGCTCGAATGTCGTCGGAGGTACCTCCCATGTGGACAAGTCAGACAGGACGGGGAACTCATTTTCCCAAATACGTAATGTACGATGGAGAGTGTAAACGGGGTCGATGAACTGTTCAACATTGAGCGACACTTTAGTACAAGCTGTAACGACATGCGCACAGGGATAACGAAGTGTATCGAACCTCCTGCAATCGCAGTGTCTGTTTTGGAGATCAACCCCGTATGACCTAGGTGGGATACCAGATCGACGCCCAATAGTCTCAGTAACTTGAAATCGTTGAAACTATCGTGAATATATTTCAACGTTCATCGTCCTCGCACTCTGACGGTTTGCATCTATTGCATTCCTGACAGCTTCGACAAACACGTGACCAGCGTTCATCTGATCGATTTGTCGCGTTCCCATTACTGGCATTAAGGTAGCTAGCCTATAGAACGTAGCGGAGAACACGGATGAAATCGAAAGATGTCGTATTCTCTTGAACACGCCATTAATCGATTCTGCCAGGTTGGTCGTCATTTGACCATATCGATACCCCTCATCAAAACTTTGAGACCATTGCCACGGCTCCATAGTACCTAACCACTCGCATAAAGGCTTGTTTGTTTGACCTTCAATGTCACGCTCAAGTCTGGTCATTCTTTGCCGGAATCGGTATGGCTCTAGATCGTACGCTGTAGGAATATAAAGAAAATATAAGTTACAGTCTAAAATTAAAACCTTAAAAAAATAATTTGGAACTTAATTTTTTTACCCATTTTCATAAGTTGTCTCCGCCAGTCTGCATTCTTATATTCTCGTTGGAAGTTAGCCGCAATGTGTCGGCTGCAGTAAACCGATTTCCATGGTACACCAGTACGCCTAATGGCCGCAATAATACCCTTCGCTCTATCAGAGATGATGCAAATATTATCGTTATGAATCACATGCCTCCGTAGGTTTCTCAAGAAGAATTCCCAAGATTTCATGTCTTCTTTGTCCATAATAGTGAATGCTATTGGGAGCACGTTTTGATTCCCGTCTTGAGCCACTGCAATTAGTAGGATTTGCATATATTTCCCGTATAGCCACGTTCCATCTACCTGGACAAATGGCTTGCAGTGAGGAAATGCTCGAACGCAGGGATCAAATGTCCAAAATATATACTGAAAAATTCTTCTTCCCGACCGCATGTTGTTATCTGAGCCATAATAAGGTCGTGTCACCAACTCAATCGTTGTCTCCGGCACGTACTGTCGCATTGCGGCTATCCATCCTTGCAGCTCATTGTATGATGCATCCCAATCACCGAACAATTGTTTCATTGCCATCTGTTTCGCAATCCATGCTTTTCGATATGAAACCCGATAATGGAATCGTTATTACATGTCCACAATCAATGTAGAAACCTTGATGGTCGGGTCGTCCTTAACCATTGACATGATATGTGTGCAGATGATTCTGGAATCAAGTTTCCGGTGATCTTTTGACAAACGTGTTGAACTGCATGTGTGAGGCCCATCAATTTTTCTTATCTCCCACATCTGCGACTTCTGGATAAATGCAGCTCGCACCCGCCACTTGCAACCTTCCGTCGACTTCCAGCACTCGCCAATATACAATGTCGATTTAGACACTGCGACTTTGTAGTCTATTGACACATTCATGCTATATTGCTTAATAGCAAATATGCATTCTTCCTTAGATTCAATTTTTTGGCCTACAAACAACTCTTCACAATCTGCTGCTACGGCCAATCGGTGAGCAGGTACTATTTCAAGGTATTCCGTGAACTCGGCATGTGTCGTATCAGGGTTTATAAGCGACATGTGTGCCCAAGGAGGATTATTGTGCATCACAATATGTGTAACTGGATTTTCGACTGGATATTCATCGTTATTTGCCCCTTCATCGTCAATATCATCTGGGACCTCATCCACATCCGGATCACTATCAATATCGACTTCATTATCAGAAGGAATACTACTATCATATCCACCATCTTGATCTGCATCATTCTTGGGTGCAGCAGCATTAAGATCGATGTCTAGCCCACGTACGATTGATTGACTTTCAATGTACGATACTGGAACCACCATACACGGAGTTGAATCTTCATTTTCTATTGGAGTTGGATCTTCATTTTGTACAGGTTTCACATCAACTAACTCAGCAAACAATTGAACCGGTGCATTTGGGTCACTTTGATTCGAACAATAAAGAGCGATTATTGTCTCCACGTTTTCGTTGTCTACAAGTTCCATCTCGGTGAATTTGATGGGATCTATCAAAACTGGAAACTTGTAGAAAAGTTTCGAATCCTTCTTCCACAACGTCTAAAATTTTTTGCACTAATCCTTGCTTTCATATCATCAACCAAGATATTTCGACGAAATCTCATTCCTATTTGTTCCCGACAATCAAATATACATCCAACCGATGTTCTCGAAATTACTCCATCAAAATAAATGCATACAAAAAATTGATTATCCATCTTCAATAAATCTGTTAAAAATTAAATAAAATTTAATAAATAAAATATGATTTTACAAAGATATCATACTCAAATAAAATTAAAATTAAACACATTACCTTTCTTTCCTCTCCTTCTTCCTTTCTTTCTTTCTTTCCTTTCTTTCTTTCCCGTTTATTTGCTTCCCCCTTTCCTATTTTATAACAAAAATTTTATTTCATTTAATTTTTATCACAAACTCTAAAAATTACCCACCACCCAAATTTATTTTTACAAATAAAATAAAATAAACACACACACACACGACACAATGGGGTGCTGCCAAGTGGCAAAACACCCCTTAGTGCCGCCACTTGATATTCCTCCATTGGTGCCGCCACTTCGTGTTCCTCCACTGGGTGTCAGGTATTTTTTTGTCGTATTTTTCTCGTATTTTTTTGAAAAAAACCCTGACTGCCGCCACTTTAAGTCCCTCCACTAATAAAATTATATTTTTTTATTTTTAAATATATAAAAATAATAAAAAAAATTAAAAAAAAAATGTGTCAAAAATACCCCATAGTGCCACCACTTAGAGTTCCTCCACTTAACTAAACATACTATTTTGGTAAATAATAATTTGGGGATACCATTTTGGTTATTAATTATTTTTTTTGTATTATTTGGGTAAAAAATCCACAATTTGTCAGTCAAATAATTTTAAGGAATTACAATTCCTTGTAATTACAAGATAATGTAACCTTAGTAATTACACTTACATCCAATTACCTTGTGATGTCCAAATACACACTTAATAAAATGTGTGACGGACCAAGTCGAGCCGAGGTTCAGTTTCAAAAAAATTTCATTTCTAGGCCCACCCAAAAAGCCCATTTTACTGTTCAAATAATAATATATTTAAAAATGTATTTTTAATTGATATTTTATATATTTTATAATTAAATTTAAAATTAATTTTTTATTATTTAAATTAAATTCGGATCGGACCGAATCAACCCAAAATATACAAATCTTTATTCAAACTAACCTAAATCGAGTCAAGCCTATCGAGCCTAGTGGACTACCCGTACCTTGAACAAATCTACTCACGACTAGACCTGTAAGACCCCTATCTTGTCTCCGTTACCGGTTTAAGGTTAAGGAGCATTACTAATCAAATTAAACATTAAATCTCATATGACTGTAAAATAATTCAACTTAAATCACATATTCACATATCTCGTATCATACGTATATTTTGAACTTAAATCGTGCTTTGGAGACCTTTAAAATAACTTAGAAACATTTTCGGACTAAATTGAATCAAATCAAAAAGTTTGAGAAAAAAGTTGAAATTTTTGAGAAACAGGGGCACATGGTCTTGTGCCTGTCCGTGTGCTTGCTCTTGTGTGATTGCGAAAATGGGTCACAGGGTCGTGTGTCAGGTCGTGATGCCACTGCACCTAATTATAAAATCCACACGGTCGTGTGTCAGACCGTGTGTCAGTCTATTTGTCTATACTGACTTGGGTCACACGCTCGTGTGTCTGCCCGTATGTGAGCCCATGTGAGCCCTACAACTAACACACTCAAGACACATGCCCATGTGTAAACCGTGTGTGCCCAAAATGTCTAAATCAAAACTCAATCATCATATGAATGTCTAGGTGCCTAACTCAAATTATACCACAACATTACCATGACTTAAAGCACACCCAAAAACATCTAAAACATTATTCAATTATACAAGTAAGGCTACATAAAATCACTTGTCAGTAAGCATATGAACATAACTAATTAACCAAGATTTACCCATTTCAAAATAACATTTCTATAATTCCAAAAGATCATCTCAAGACATGAACATATACATTGACTAGAGTAAAGATTATATACAAATCAAGAGCATAACCTAATTCAAACTTTTACAACAAGACAGTTTAAATACATGCCATTTAAAAAAAATTAGACAAAATAATACAGAAAGCTATTGGGAGATTTCTAAATAGTGTGATGGATCTCCGCTAATATCCAAACCAAAAGAGCCTTCAATGATCTACAATCAATAGAAAACAACAATGTAAGCAATTAATGCTTAATAAGTTCGTTAACAAGAAATCATAACTTACCCATAATTTGCATGCTTAACATTCATGTTATTCAATTAACATTAATACAATTCTATAAAGAATCCTTTTCCTTGATGCTTGTTTTAGTTGCGACCTTTTCAAAGATATCTTTTCAGTATAACCTTTTCAAATATATCGTTTTACTGTTCAAATAATAATATATTTAAAAATGTATTTTCAATTGATATTTTATATATTTTATAATTAAATTTAAAATTATTTTTATTATCATTTAAATTAAATTCGGATCGGATCGAATCAACTCAAAATATAAAATTTTTTGTTCAAACCTAACCTAAATCAAGTCAAGCCTATTAAGTCGAGAAGACTACCCGTACCTTGAGCAAATCTACTCACGACTAGACTTGTTCATGGACCGGGTTACCTACCCAGGCCTAAAGGCCCACCTAAAATTCGGGAGGGTTTGGGCAAAAATGTTAAACTCAAAAAATGAGCTTGGACAAAAAATTAGACCCATTTAAAATATGAGTCGAGCTCGAGCTTGAATATTCAAGGCCCGAGTCCGACCTAGCTCGACCCATTTTAAATTTATAATACTTTATATTATGTTATTTTTACATATTATATAATTTAGAACACATTGAAAAAATAAATCTTTACTAAATATATAATATTACTCTAATATAAACATTAAAAAATATTAAGATAATTATATAAAATGTTTTTTCAATAAGTAAAATGTAATTAAAATTATTAAATATTAAAATAAAACAATATAAATATATTTATAAAAAATTAAAAAAATAATATGAGGGGCCTAAAATGAGCTTGAGTTAATATTGCAAATATAGAGAGGTTCGGGTAAAATTTAAGACCCAAATTTTGGACTAGACCAAACTTAGACAAACATAAAGTATGTTAATATCATGCTTAGACCCAACTCAAATCCGACATTTCTCATGAACACCTCTACTCACTACCATTTTTATCAACTTTGAAATCCGCAAGTTTAAAGAGATTTGCATGTGTTGGAACTTTGAAAAGCTAAAATATAATATATTTAAATTTAAATATTCAAATTTTGTACCAAAAATTTAAAAAACAAATATCATTTATTTAAATGAAATAACAATTTATAAAATATTAAAGTATAATGGTTGTATAAGTTTTAAGTTAAAAACGTTAAGCATTTGAATAAGGAAATAATTTTAATTTTTGAACATGGAAATAATTTAATTTTTTTAATTTCAAAAATATGAAATATGTATTAAATTTTAATATAAATATGTAATTAAAATATTAGAAAAAAAATTAATTAAAATATGCATTTCAATGGCTTTATTACCTAAAAAGGCTCATTTCCAAAATTATTTACGGAAATGGGCCGTTTTGGATTATAATTATTGGAATGATCCAGTTTTACTAAAACGTGTTGAGTTGGTGTCGTTTTCAAAAAAAATTTAGAAAAAAACATCCAACTCAACGTTTTTTTTCCCTAGTCACATGCAAAGTGCGTCCACGTCAAAGTGCTTTTGCCCATGTTTTTCCAACGATCATCCCAACGACTATATTAGCCGTTGGGCCCTCCAACAATTATTTAAAAAAAGGTATAAATATCCCTCCAACCTTATTTGTCACATCACACACTCTCTCAAATCTCTCAATTTGTCAATTAAATCTCAAATACTCTCAAATACTCTCTTAAATATTTTCCTAAATTTTATTTTTTATCTAAATTATACTTATTATTATTTTTTATTAGTATTTTCAAGTTTATTAAACATTTGTTCGTGTTAGTAATGGTTGGATCTTTAATCCGTCTTGATAACAAGCATATCTTCGTCGGCTAAATGCAAATTGTAAGAATTAATTTCAATTTTTTAATCTTTTTTAATTTTTTATTTCATTGTTATAATTTAATTTAATATTTTTTATAATTTTTATGTAAATAGGTAGAAGATCGAATTTTACAATGTTTTATTTGTAATCTACCCTGTCGTCCATCACAGCTAATCGATACATAACTGAGGGAAGCTAGTTTTTGATACGTGGCCATTGTAGGTCGGGGTGTTGGACCCGAAACTCATCAGCGCATTGGTGGAGGTGGAGACCCGAGATGTACACATTCCATCTTCCATACGGGGACTGTACTATCACTCTGGAGGATGTGCACTTATAGTTGGGGTTACTGTGGATGGGTCCGTAGTCATCGGGTCCGTTCAATCTGTTGATTTGGGAGTCGTATGTTACGATATTTTGGGTGCAATTTCGGAGACGATTTATGGAGCTCGAATCAAAATGGCCTAGTTACGAAATAATTTCGCGGAGCTAGTGGATGATTCGACTGAAGTAAAAAGAGAACGATATGCTCGAGTGTACATCCTTCAAATTATCGGGGGTTATATGATGCCGGACAGGTCACGAAAACTCATACATCTAAGATGGCTGTTGAAACTCGCCAATTTTAGAGTAGCTAGTGAACTCAATTGGGGGTCCATTGTGTTGGCAACATTGTACCAAGATATGTGTCAGCCGGCGCAACCAGATAAAATCTAAATCGGTGGTTGCCTCTTACTACTACAATCATGGGCTTGGTTTCCTTTCCATTTATACGTCTTCGAGTGGACCAGTCGTATACATTCCCACTTGTAACTAGGTAAATTTTATATTAGATATTACCATTATTAAATATATTTAAAATAAAATTATTATTCGTTCACTCATTTTCAACTAAATTATCTGTCGACAGAAATTCAAAATAAAAACATTATGCAAACATATAATGATTCGTATAAATATTAACACGAAAAATCAACTTACATCTTCTCAACTTCTTCGATTCTATTGTTGCAACTTATGCCACCAGAGGTTGAAATATGGGTTATTCATAGCTTATGGGATAGCATCCCACTCATTTTTGTAAAATTCTTCAGATAGTGGGGGTTGAAATTTGTAGGGAAAAAACGCTTTAAGCAAAACACACTGTTAGCAGTAGTACTAAAAAGGGCGTCCAGCTTGAAGCATTTTCAGTACTTTTGCTGACAGTGCATACTGCTTGGAGCGTTTTTCTTTTACAAACATCAATCCCCACTATTCGGGCATTTTTCACATTCAGATATCCTTAGAATCTCGAGATATTTTTCGGAATCATCTCCTCAAATTTATTTTTTCAAAAGCATCATTACTAAAAAAGCATCCAGTTGGAAGCTTTTTTGTACTTTTATTGACTATGCATCCTATTTAGAGCGTTTTTCCTCTACAAAACAAAACTTATCTCGTCAAAATTATTTCTTCAAAACCCATCTTGTCAAAATTATAATTTCTAGAACCATAATAAGCACTTAAAAAAAAATAGTCCCTAACCTTAAACCCTAATATACCCTAACCCTATTTTAAAATTCTCAAAACCTTGATCATAAACCCATAAACTCTAGGCCCTAATTAGCAGTTAACCCTCTGGGAAAACACAAGCAAAAGCGCGTTCACGTTAGCGCGTTTTTGTAAAAAGCTTCCACGTGGACTTACATGTGCTAGGGGAAAAAAATGTTGAGCTGGATGTGCTTTTCTGAATTTCCTCTAAAAATAACGCCAACTCAACGCATTTTACTAAAACCAAATCATTCCAATAATTATCATCCAAAACGATTTATTTTCGTAAATAATTTTGAAAATAAACTTTTTTAAGTAATAAAACTCATTTCAAATAAACGCGTATTTTCAGAAATTTATATTAAAGGAAATAACTTGCTTCCATTATGAATCCGCAAGAAAAAAAATGTATGTAATAGAGGCATACATATAAGAAGATGAGACACGTAAAATGGGAGTTAGTTTATAGAAGGTAGGAAGCCAAAACAATTTTTTAGGGTTTGAAATTAAAATGTAACTCTTATGATAATAAAAATATAATTTTTGAACTCAACAAGTGGTTCCAGTGGAAAGAAGGATGTTGTTCATCCTAGAGGTCTCGGGTTTGAGCACCTGTGTGTGCAAAGTATGTGTGCATTGTCAAATGATTAAGAAAGTATGAACAGATATTACCATGTAATCACGTCAGTATATTAAAAAAAAAATACAATTTCATCATTTTAATAGTTTATATCTTTATATTTTTTAAAAGATTAAATCAAATTTTTATCATTTTTAGGAGGCTAAAACACAATTTTACTTTTACTAATTTAAAATTTTAAAAATTTTAAAGACCTAAATAAAAAAAAAATCATTTTAAGTGATCAAATTTTTACCAATCCCTTTACTACACCCCTGATTTATAGCGATAAAGCAAAAAAAAAAAAAAAGTTGTATAACATATTGGAAAATGTTTTTTTAAACATGTTTCTGAAAAGAAGATGATATATATTATATAAAACAAATGTTATTTTATGATAAGAAAATAAGACCACTGTAACACTACATGTTGATAGAATTTCATATTGAATTTTTGAAACCCTCATTGTTCAACGTGTTTCAGAGTTGAATCCATATATAATAAATTTAAAAAGAACAAATTTATATAAATTTATTATGATTTAATAATTTAATAAATATATATATGGACTATCCATTTATTCACGTTGTGTAGATTTTGATTCTACTTTTTTCTTGTATTTGTATTACTGGGGAGTTTATTTGTATTATTTAAATTATTTATTTGTTGAATCAGTTAGAAATATTTGAAGGGGTTTGATAAATTATATAATTATATAAAATAAAAAAAATCAAATTAATTAATCCGAACGTTGATTCAATCCATCTAATCAATTAATTCATTTTAAGCAAGTGGTTTGATTCAAATCTTTACTCCGAAATGATACCCCAATGACAAAGAAAATAGGGCAGTTGTGAACATCAAAAACATAAAAGAGTAATCAGAATTAAAAAAAAGCAGAAGGCGGCCAATTCCACTCACTTGTCCGTACAAACTTCAGTAACCAAATTGTAATTTAACACAAAACAGATGCAAGATTTGCAAACATTTTCACATCAAAACAAAACAGAGAAACTTGTGAAAGTCCAACAAACGTGTGAAACCAGCTTCATGCTCTTCTGGAAACCTGAAACTATACATACATGTAGATTGGGGTCTCAAAGTTATACAAATAAATGACACAAAAGCATGGTTATAACTGGTGCCTAAAATTTGTTGTCCTGTAATCCTTCAGGTTTCAGTATATGTCACATTGAATGTGACAAATGGCACTTTCATGAAAATGACAGATTTTGTGGATTTAAGTCAAACCAAACTTGGCATGAAAGATAGGTCATGGTACTAGAAAAGAACAGCAGTAATCCTTGAAAATTTATTATGAACAATGAATGCATTGTACCTTAGCAAACACTAGGCATTTGGAGCTTGCACTTTGGAGGCAAAGCCATGGCAAGTTTTGGATCAATCCCCAAACTACCCAGCCACATTGAATTCTTATAAGAACACAAGCATGTCAAGTCAGCCCCTTTCAGAGCCTTGCAACACCCGGGCGATGGGTCGACTGGGTTTGGCTGTGTGACCGATGGCTTGCACGCCTCAAGTCCCTCGTCATTCATGCCACACAAGGTCATTGCCCTTGAGCCCTCAACATTACTGCGACCATTACCATCAGAACAACAAACTTCGCTGCTTCCATGGCTTCAGTACTTTACCACTAAACCAAAGTGATTGGATGAGCTTGTGTTTGTAAAAATTTGGGGGGTGCTTTTATACAGTGATCAAAAGGGTTTGTTGGTGGATGAATGTTACATTTTCAGACCCAAAAAATAGTAGTTTAATTAGGGTGGCACCACGAGGTTTAAGACCCGTGGTTGAGGATTGTCAGCACTCGGGATTCGAAGAGTCACGAGAGCTTCTTAGCAAATCCAACTGTTTGTTGAAATGTCTCAGAAGGCCATTGGCTTGGAATTTGGTTAATTAGATTTCTATTTTGGGTCGGCTAGATAAGGTTCTACAACTGCCAACCAGAGTTGGGAATATTATGTGATCTGTCATGACTTTTCTTTCCTTTTATTTACATTATATGCACATGCCTTTTGCATCCAAGTTTTATGTACCGAGTAAAAAAATTTCGAGTTAGTCGAGTTGACGAATTTTATTTTAACAATCGAACTCAATTTGAATTTTTTTAAATCGAATCGAGTAAAAAAATTTTGAGTCAAATCGAGTCGAGTTAACGAATCCTATTATTTATACTCACTGTTGCTTTTACATGGACCGATTGTTTACCTAGTAGACGAAGTACAAGATTGTTTAACTACATAAACAATATAATAGTTTTGCTTTTTAATTTAATGAATAAACATTTATTAAAACGATGTAGTTTTGCCTTTTAGCTTAATAGTTTTGATTTTTAACTTTAGAAAAGGTAAACATTTATCAAAACGACGTAGTTTTGCCTTTTTTATTCAGATTTTCAGATAACTCGAATTGTGTAATTCATATTCTAGTTAAACCGAAAAACTTAAATTTTTCATTCAAGTTGATCCGAATAACTTGATTAACTCAAATAACTTGAATATTTAATTCAAAATTTGAATTATTTTTCCAGTTTTTCAAATCAAATCGGATTTTACTCACCTTTAGGTAAGCTTTTTTAATTTTAAGATTTCAAACTTTAAGTTCAACTATTAATATCATTAAAATTATTTTGTTAAATTCAAATTCATTTTTTAGTTACATTGCTATCAAGTGAGTATTTAATTTATTTCAATTTGTTAAACCAAATTGTGTTAACAGTTGGATCTGAATTTTGAAATCTAAAAAACAAACTAAATTCTTGGAAATAAAAGAATAAGAACTAAATTCTAAATTTGTAAAGATTATAGGGACCTATGACATATTTTAACTTTTTTAATTAATGGTATGCATGTGTTGGGGCATTAGTTGCCTTTGTATTTGAAGGTTCTCCTCATGTTCGAACAACCCCTTGGACTGCATGTTTAGTCACCATACACTATTCAGATAAACTTTTGGACAATAGTCTAGATATGCCTTCACGATAGCTAAGTGCAATATAAAGTCGGCATTTTTTTACCTTGATCTTCCTATTGGATTACACTAATTATTAAAGATATTTCAAGAGATAATTCTCTTTGACAACGCACACACACCTTATATACATAGGAATCCAATATCCTTAAGATGAACAATATCCTCTTTTTCACTGGAACCATTTGTTGGGTTTTCTTCTACAAAAAATTCTAATATTATCAAAATGTTACTTTTCAAGCTTCTATTTGGACGGAGGTAAAGTAAATCAAATTTATTTAATTTTTTATTTTTTAAAAACACATTTATTTATGTTATGAGAAAAAATAACACTTTTTCGTGTTATAATTGATTGGGAACAATTAAATGTTCTTTAACGGTGTCGACGGAAATGATTAAATCAAGTAAAATCAAATCAAATTTTTTGTATCAATCTAAAAAAATATTATATACTTTAGGAGGTGAATAATGATAAACCTCTCTTACTTTTAAAGCTCAATTTAGAACTTATAATCCCCTTTTTAAGGGTTTTTTTCCCCTTAAGTCCCCTTTTAATATAAAGAGAAAACAAATGATAAGCCCCCAATAAGTGGGATTTTGCAAAATTAAGTAAAGAGACAGTTCTTAGAGATGATGGGTAAGGGCAAGGGGTGTTTATAATGGAAGCCAATGTCGATGTTAGAATAAAAAAAAAATTAGCCGTTGGCGCCAGACGACTTTTTTTCCAACCAAATTTCTCAGCTCTTTGGACCTTTCTTTCTCACTCTACTGATTTGAAATTTTGAATTGAGCGAGTAAAAAACCCAGCGCATCTGGATTGAGAATTTTGTCTCGTTGAATTTTATTGTGAAAGTCAGCAAAATATTAGGCCCATTTTATAGCTGATTAGGCGTTTATGGGCTTGTCTAGCCATATTTTTGGGCTTTCGAATTGGACTTAAAAGAGTTTTAAGCACCCATTAACTGCCATACGCCAATATTTCATCATCAGGTTAAGGTCATTCATCCAGACATCGAAAATTGATAGCAGATATCGCAGGCCGGTAAACGGCGGCGTCTACCCTACTATTATATTTTATTTGTCACGCATAACAATTTGCTCTTAGCACTGTATATCATAAACGAGTGAAAAATATAGCAAGTAATTTCAATGAATTTACTCGACTTACATTTTTTTTATTTAGAAATGAAATGAAATTATGAATTCCATAAATATTTCTACGAATTGCTCATCAACAACAACAAGCTTCCAGTTCAAGAGCAAAAGCGACAGATCCTGACCTAACGGAATTTGATCTGGCGCACTTTAAGGAACCAACACCGTCTGACAGTCCTATACAAGGTTGGCCGCCTCCTGATTCTGGTAATGGATCAGATGTTGCGAAATAAGCACCTCGACTCTTTCTTTTCCTTGCTTAAAGCGCCTTGGACAAGGAAATCCAAGGTGGTGCTCTTGCTGCCATTCGCCGTGTTCTCCTGGCTCGAAAATTGGTCCTATACACGCTGAAATCCAACGTTTCCATGGTTATGAGTTATGACTTGGAACCTTTAAGAATTTTTAATGAATGAAGTCATTTGTAAACAATGAAAAAGTTAATCAACATTTGGGCTTTTGACTGAACTTAGTTTTGGGCGTTAAGGGAAGTGGGCCTATTGGCCCATGTTAATCTTTAATTACTCTTTACCTTTACTTAAAAACATTACTTGTCTTAAAAATTTATTTGTTTGAATAAATACATTAAAATTTTTCAAAACTTCTGAGTAATTTTAAGAGATTACAATAACTCAATTTCCTTTTTCAAATTACATTTAAATTTGCGATTTTTCAAAATTTTATATGATTTAATACACATGATTTCACTATAAGATAAAAAAAATTTTAAACTTCAAAAATCACTTTTATTTAACTAGAATATATACTTTTAATTTTTTTATTAGAATTTTTTATAATTTTTTTACAAATATAATAATATCCCTATTAAATATTTTTATATTATATATTTTTTAAAACAAAATAAAATACCAACTTTTGTAACTATTATTATTAAATCATATTTTTTTTTATCATTTTTCCTTTTTAAAAAATTTTCAACCCATTTGTCTAAACACTCATCGTAAAAAAAATAAATTTATTACTTTATAATTTAAATAATACATTTAAAATTTAATTATCGAATGCACTTACATCTGTATTGTATTTGTTTCTAAAATTTAGCACATAATTAATTTTATAAAAATAAATTGTTAACAAAATATGATTTTGTTGAGTAATTTCTCTATGTTTCATGATACAGAATATTTGGGTATTTATATATATTTTTACTGTTCATTATTTGATCTCACTATTTCTAGGATTGACACTATGAGTGAGACTCGAGCATGTTGAACATGTGTTCCGCTTTGGGTTGCTTGCTAGACCTCGTGACCTCACATATCCGAACTCCTTGGATATATGCAAACCGCAACTACAAACTCCCTTTGGCTCGTGCGAACTGATATTGCGAGTTTCCCTTATTGTCCTCTTGTTGTACATCTTACACATATCCACCTAATAGGGCTAGGTCAGGTTGCGAGTAAACGACCCGGTTCTCATTTGAGTTTCGGGTTGGTGATTATCAGTGTATAACATATTTAATAGAACATGAATGCATGTTTATTGTATAAATTAATTTAAAGTATAACTTATTTAATTTTGATTTGTTAAAACAAAATATATCTTTTACAATAATTAAAATATATTCTTAAAATATTTTTTTTAATAACCACAAGTATCCTCATCTATTTTATTGTTTAAGAGTAATCATGAAGTGATATTCAAGTAAATCTCTCTCAATAATAATGACTCCAAATTAAATATTATAAGAAAATGCTACTAAGGTTATAATTATAAGCAATAAAATAATAATACCTAAATTTAAAATAATGTTAAAAATAATACCAAAAAACATAATTAATATTTTAAAAATATATGTTTCAAATACTTCTATTTTTATTACAACAATATTATATTTATTTAAAATAGTATTTTTACCAAATCTTAACATAGATATTTTTTTATTAAAATATATTTTAAAATTATAAAATTTTTATAACAAAATTCGATAAAAAAAACATGTTAAACTTGGAAACTTCTATCTAATTTTAGCTTCTTTCAATTTAAAAAATGTAAAAATATTAAAACATACATTTTTATTAATAATTAATTATTTTTTTGGTGAATTACAATAATAGGATAAAGTCCCAACAACAAATGCGATTAACGCAACTCGAACCTATGCCACACTTGGAGTGGTGAACACTTTTAACCATCATATTATCACATGAGGTTCATTAATAATAAATTATTACTGCAACTTCTAAAAAAACTTAATTTAGCATTAAATTGATAAATAAATAAATAAAATTTCTTAATTTATTAGTGAGTTACGTGACAACGACGAACTGTCGAACTCGCAACGTTAACATAATATCTTGCAAACTTTACAATTTGGTCCTAATTCGGCCTTGGGTTAGCAAAAGAGTTTTCGTAAGCTCGTATAAGACCCGAAAATGATAGAAAATCATATTGAGATTAATTAACATTGTTAATAGCATACATAAACGGGTAAATTGAATCGTAGTTGCTTCAACAATCGATGTGGCATCCCGTAGTTTGGATCTGGCAATCAAGTCAGGTATGGGGTGTTATAAGTTTTCTCTTTTGCTTTTATATTATATTATATTTTATCTCTCTTGGTATTTTCTCTTTATTTTGCACTTTTATTAGATTATTTTAGAATAGGTTAAAATTTGATATCAGTCTTTATACTTTGCAAAAGTTTTGGATTTAGTCTTTGTACTTTTATTTGATCAATTTTAGCCCATGTACATTTTGAATTGGTCACTTTTAGTGTTAACCCAAAGAGTAGCAATTAAATTTATTTCGTTAAATTCAATTACTAGCCTTGTACTATGTGTACAGCTGTAGCTTTAGTTCATTTTCTCCAATTGGATAACTCTAAGTTTCTACACTTTTCGAATTTTTTAATTTCAGCCTTGACACAAATGATAGTCATTAATCCATTAACTGGACTTTTAGTGAGTAATATGTAGAAATAATATGCTGATATGACATTACACATATGATAATATATTTGACACATCAAATTTCGAAAACAAACATAACTTTACTTAATAAATTTAACAATTATTATTTGGTGAGGAGTGAAATTTTAAATTTTGAAAGTATAGGGACTAAAAAAATCAAATAAAAATACAGGGATTAGATCCATAACTTTTACAAAGTATAAGGACTAGTAACAAAATTTAACCTTTAAAATAAAATTCTCATTGTTAGAAAAGCTTAATGAAAACACAATAAAAAATCAAGAGCGCTCTCTCGAGTGACTCAAAGAAAGCAATCAGGAACTGTAGTTAAGTTGAGGGTGAGTGGTGATTTTGGAGTGTTAGCCATGGTGGATGATAATATATCTCTTTTAGGGGAGGAACTAGTTTTGCTATCAATAAAAAGTTCTGTGATTGAACCAAAAGGACTGTTCTGTCTACTTTGCTCTCTTTGGACTAAGAAGAATTTCAATCCAGATAGCTTTAAAGCACAGATGAAAAGTATCTGGAAATCAAATAAGAAATATGTGATTGAAATGGTGAGACAGAATCTGTTTTTGATCTCTTTTGATAGTGAATGCGATATGGAAAGGATTATGGAGGGAAGACCTTGGTTTTTATAAAACAGTTGGTGCTGAAGGAACGGTTGCTGACGCCAATAAATCAGAATCAGGTTCAATTGATGCTATCTTCGTTATGGTTGAAGCTAGGACCCTGCTTGGAGTGAGATAAAAAAAACTTAATGCACGTGATGGGGTCTACCTTTAGTGGTTTGAAAAGGTCAGAGATTGTGGGGAATTATTGTTGCATTTTGATCGAGGTGAATGTTCGTAAGGCACTTTGAAGGGGAATTTTTGTTTATACGGACGAGAGTGAAAAAGTTTGGGGTATAGAGTACAAGACTATGATGCACTGTCCCAAGAAGAAAAGGCGAAAGGGGAGGATTCCTTTGCTTACAGTTCTACTTTGAGGGTTGAGTCCAAATTGCTTGGTTGTGAATGTTTTCAGTTTGGGACTTTTAAAATGCAGCGAAATTATACTAGGTCTTTTCATAATTCTAGGAAGGATCAAAAATTGAAAGGCAATGTGGTGTCTCTTGATTTTACACTGAGAGATGAGTTTTCGATAATGGAGGTGGAAACAGTGAACGGAGGGCTAAACTTGGAAATTGGTCAAATAGAAAGGAAGCTGAGTGATCTTGTTGTTGATTTGGCGCCTGAAATTGGGGAAATTAAAGTCAATAAGGATTTTCCAACGAATGTTACGAATATGGATGCCATCTTGAGTTCAAAGGAAATTGAGAGATAATTTTGGCAGGATATTCTTGAAGATGATTCAAAATTAAAATTGGCTAGCTGGAAGAGAATTCCTAGGAATCAGGAGGAATTGATTTTGCCAAGTTTAATTTTGCATGGAAAAAGGAAATTGAATTTAGTGGATGACGTGGAGGATGAGAATTTTAATCTGGATAATGAAGGGTTAAAAAAGATGAAACTGTCCGATGGGAATAATGTTGAGATTGGTTTTTTGAATTAGAATTTAATTTCATTAGACCAAACTGATGGCTCCCAAGCTTTTAAATCGACGACTGCCAAAGGGCATGCCGATCGAGCCCAATGAGGATCTTATGTTGGAATGTCTGTGGGCTAGGGAACTCGTGGGCAGTTCGAAGACTTCAACATGTGGTGAGGTCGAATAGTCCCAAAATTATCTTCTTTATGGAGACAAAGTTGGATGCTAATAGAATGGAACGGGTTCGAAGGAAATGTGGATTCAACTGTGGGATTAACATTATTGTTGAAAGGTCACGTAATGGCTTGTGTTTGGGTTGGATTCTCGATGTGGATGTACAGCTTAAAAGCTACTCAAAGAACCATATTGATGTTCTTATCCAAAAGGAGAATGGTATGAAAGTTTGATGCTATATTGGATTCTATGGTGAACCGAGTGTTAGTAAAGAAGTGAGACGTGGAACTTACTACGGAGGTTAGGGGTAGACAGGACTTATCCTTGGCTTGTTAGTGGGGACTTTAACAATATTCTTTACTCCTTTGAGAAAGTAAAGGGTTCTTAGAGATGATCATCGAATGAAAGCTTTTCGTGATGTTTTAGCTTACTGTGATCTATCAGATGTGGGTTATATTGGGCCTCCAGACACCTAGGAGAGAGGTAACATGCTAGAAACCAATATTCGTGAACGTTTAGATCGAGGAGTTGTAATGGATGGTTGGTTCAACCGTTTTCCAAATGGTAAAATTTGTCATTTGTCCAATTCTATTTCGGACCATTGTCCGCTTCTTATTGATATCGAGGGATGGAAGAAACTGTTAGTCAAGCCCACATTTAAGTTTGAAGCATGATGGTTGACGGAGGGTTCTTTGGAAGAAATTGTTATGAATTCTTAAGAGATGGCAACTGGATCCATTTTTAAGAAACTTGACAGATTAGGGGTGACTCTTACCAATTGGGCCAAAGGGATTAAAAGTCAGCGTGTTGGACTTAAATGTGAGCTTGATGAGAAATTGGAGGCCTTGTTAAATGGGGATAGAAATGATACAAATTTGGCAGAAATAATTGACACGAGAATTCAACTAAATCTTGAAATTGATAAGGATGAAACCTATTAAGAAAAGCGAGCGAGAGTGAATTGACTTCGTCTAGGGGATAAGAACACTTCATTTTTTTTATTGTTTTATGTCTGTGTAAAAAGAGAAACACAATAGAAGGCTTGAGGCGTGATGATGACACTGACACAAATTTTGATGAGGAAATTTGTAAGGAGGCTTTGAAATTTTTTCAAAAATTATTTACATCAATTAATTCTGATGATGGATCTAACGTCCTCTCAGGGATTGAATCTTCCATTTCTATGGAGGATAATGCGACACTTCTGGCACAATTTAAGGAAGAGGAAATTTTTTATGCTTTCCAATCGATGGGTCCCACAAAAGCACTAGGGTTTGATGGTTATCCAGTAGTTTTTTTCCAAAAATTTTGGAGGATCATTTGGCGTGGTGTTATTCAATTCTGTATGGCTACTCTAAATGCTGGTAACTTTCTTGGCCATGCTAATACTACTAAAATTGTTCTTATATCGAAAATTCAAAATCCCAATACATTAGCTAGTTTTAGACCCATCTGTTTGTGTTCTGTTCTTTATAAACTGGTGGCTAAGGTTTTAGCTAATAGATTGCAACATGTTATTGGTAAATGTATTGATGATCCGCAGAATGCGTTTGTTCCAGGGCGTTTAATTACTGATAATGTATTGCTTGCGTAGAAGATTCTGGATACTTTTAAGAAGAAGAGATATGGAAGAAAAGGCTTAATGGCTGTGAAGTTGGACATGAGTAAGGCCTATGACCGGGTTGAGTGGGCTTTTCTCCGTAATGTTATGTTAAAAATGAGCTTTATGGTAGACTGGGTGGGTAAAATTATGGAGTGCATATCTACCACTTCATATTCAGTGAGGATCAATAACCATTTGGGAAGGAAGTTTATTCCAACTAGGGGCTTGCGATAGGGTGACCCCCTTAGCCCCTTCCTCTTTCTTTTGTGCGTAGAAGGCTTATCCGCTTTAATGAGGAAAGCAATTTCTAAAGGCAAGTTAAAGGGTATGAAAGTCAACCGTAGTGAACTTAGAGTGTCCCATTTGCTATTCGCGGATGATAGTATTCTATTTGAGGTGACTACGACTGATGTGAATTTTTTGCAGGGTCTCTTTAAAGATTATGAAGGTTGTTTGGGGCAAATGGTAAACTTTGAAAAATTTTCCATTATGTTTAGTGCAAATGTTTCAAAAATGGAAAAAACCAAAACAGCTAAGCTGCTGGGAATCAAAATTTCAACAAAATCAAAGAGATACTTAGGGCTCCTAAATATGGTTGGCAGAAGGAAAAAGGAGTCCTTTCAGTATTTGAAGGATAAAGTTGTCCAATGAATTGGAAATTGGAGTACTAGGATTTTGTCTCAGAGCGGGAAGGAAATTGTCATTAAATCTATCTTTCAAGCAGTTCCGTCTTATGCAATGTCGTGTTTTCTTTTACCTAAAGTTTTTTGTAAAGAGCTTGAAAGTATTTTTGCTAAATACTGGTGGCAAAGGAAGGTGGGCAAAAAAGGACTCTATTGGTGTGAGTGGAAGTATATGTGCTGAGGGAAATTGGAATGTGGTTTTAGTTTCAGGGATATGAGCAAGTTTAACATTGTAATGGTGGCCAAATAGGGTTGGTAGATTATTGATCGTCTTTGATTACTCGGGTGTTAAAGGTGAGATACTTTCCCGATATTGATTTTTTGGGTGCCAGATTGGGTAATAACCCTTCCTATGTTTAGAAAAGATTATGGGCTATGAAGGAGATTCTACAACAAGGGACTTGTTGAAAGGTGGGGAGGGGTGATCGTATTAATATGATGGACTCGTTGATACCAGGAAATCCAAATTTTAAAATTACCTCTCATTTTGTTAATTCACAAATTATTAAAGTTATCGATTTGATTGCAATGCATGAACGTAAATGGAAGAAAGAGGTTATAAAAACTACCTTCTTGGCGAATAATCAACTCATATTCTTCAGATTTCGCTGGTCCAAGCTGCGCATGATGATTTCCTAATTTGTGGGAAAGAAGCTTCTGGTGATTACTTTGTCCGCAGCACATATAAAATTTTACAAGGAATTGATTGGGATCCTAGTGCTTACGCATTACAGAGCAATTTTACAAAATTCTACAAAGCCCTATGGGGTTTACAAATTCCTAGAAAATGAAAATTATAATGTGGAGATTCTGTTGGAACTATGTGCCCACATTTGCTAATTTGAGGTTGAAAAAATTGATTGTTACTGCTACTTGCCCTCGGTACGAAAGTGAGGATGAATCCAAAGAGCATGTTGTTCGCAGTTACCCAAAACAAAAGAGATATGGTCAGGTCTTAATTTTGCTCATATTCTAAATAATAATTATTTGGATTTATTTGAGTGGTTTATCTGGATCTTCCAGATTAGTTCTCCTCATCAACGTATGGTTATCTGCTATGCTATATGGACTATTTGGAAGGATAGAAATCTGTAAGTTTATGAGAAGAAGCTAGTTAGTAGTAAGGACACCATCAGTTTTATTACTAGCTATATTGCAAATTTACAAGGATTAGGAGTTTTGAAAAGTGACCGACAGTCAAAACCTGTTGTGTGGAAAACTCCTCCGCCTTTGCTAGTCAAAATTAATTTTGACTGTGCTTTTGATGTTTCCTCCTTTCGAGCTGTGGCTAGGGTTATGGCAAGAAACAATAGAGGCATGGGGATCGGGGAAAACTAAACTTTCCATGAGAATGTTTTGACTGTCTTCGTTGTCGAGGCTTTGGCGTGTCAAACGGTGGTAAGTTTGGGGTTAAAGGAAAGATGGGGGCAATTGATCGTTGAAGGAGATTCTTTATCAATAATTAGAAAATGTCAATAAGAGAAAACAGATAGATCTCAAATGAGCCCTTTGATTTCTAACATCAAACATCTGGGTAGTTTCTATCAAGATCATAACTTTTCCTATGTACCCAAAACGGGTAATGTTCTTGCACATACCCTTGCTTGTAGTAAGATGAAAGATTGGAAGAAAGCATACCTGGTTTGTTGCAATCCCTCGTCGGTGGCCATCAACAGTTACTGCTAGTCTTCTGGTGTGTTCTTCAGAGAAAGGATGCGAGGGGTTATGAGAAGGGGGAGAGATATCTTTCATTAAAGGTTTTTTAGACCGCTCCCTCGGTCTTGTGAAATGTTATCAGATAAAACTAAAGCATTGACTAAAGCTTTAGGAAGAGACACAAGCTATCATTTGATTGGGTGCTGTTTCGGTGCATCTACATGTGGCTTTTTCATCAGATTTTCTTTCTTCATTTTGGATTTTATCCAGATTTTGGTTCTGCATTTTGGGATTTTGTTCAGATTTTGGTTTGCTCTTTGGATTTTCTCAGATTTTATTTAGTTTTTTTAGTTTTGCTTTGGACCTAGTTGGTCATTTGGTGTGGTTTTTATGTGGTTTGTACTGTTCAAGTCTGATGAAAGTTACATAAAAGTCCAATAAAATTTTATTCAAAAAAAAATAATAATAAGTAAAAGTTCTAAAGTTTGACCCAAATAAGTGGATTGAGAGATAGATCTTGTTTGGGCCTAAAGGCATATTTGCCCACTAATTCTTTTTTGAGATTATCAGATTTGGCCACTAGCAAAACGATGAAGTATTGAGCCGTTTTAAAAGTAGAATTGAGAATTGTAAGATCAAATGGAACCGTGTTTAACTTTTTTTTAATCAATTTGATTTATGTGTTAATTCAGGTAGTAATATGTTTGGTTCGGTTAGATTTTCAATGGGTTAATATAATTTTTTGTCCTTAAATGTGGTAATTAGGTTCAGTTTGGTACTTACGTTTTCTTTTATCCATTTTGGTGCCTGAATTTGGCAACTAGTAGCGAGAAATTCAAAAGATTTCTTTTTTGCTCAATTTCAGAAATTTTTTTAGTGGAGACGAGAATTAAATTTTAAAATTTTGAGAGATCAAAATATGATTTTATCATGTATTAATTTATGATTTCATTATTTTTAGTAGACTAAACAATTTTTTTCTTTTATTTTTTTGGTGGCAAACTATAATTGCACGATATATTAAGTTTTAATTTAATCACTAAGAGGGAACTAAATTGTAATTCTTCTATTTTTTTAGGGGAGAGGACAAGGTCCCTCTCTTAGGTTGGCCTCTAGTACTTGAGTTTATTTTAATCTTTGAACTTAAATTTTGTCGATATTTGATGGCATGACATTTTTTTGACATTGTGTCACATTATTAATTAAAAAAAATTAAGTGATAATATAACACAATATCAAAATGTCACTTCATCAAAACTTTTACATTTTCTAAAGTTAAATTATCAAAATGGACCTAATTACTAAGTTAAAAATGCAAAATGAAATATATATATATATCCAAATATACCAAATTCAAATATCAAAACTTTTCACATTAACCTTCTTAGTTTATAAGTTAAACACAGTGGCGGAGCCAAGGAGGGTTGGTCGAGGCCCCAACCGCCCTAAAATAATTTTTTTTTCATTTAGACCCTTTATAATTTATAAAATTTTAAATTAGTAATAATAAAATTGCACTTTACTCTTAAAATAATAAAAATTTGATTTAATCTTTTAAAAATTATAAAGATATATAAACTTTTAAAAATAGTGAAATTACATTTTTACTATCGTAAAAGCATATAATTTAATTCCGAACTTCACCAATAAAATTTAAATTTAATAAGCATCCAAAGTTTCAAAATTTCAACTTTTGGCAACACGGGAGAAAATTTTGGAAGAGCATTTCAACCCAGGGATTGATTATTGTTAGGTTATAAAGTGGTTGACTAAAGATATCAGTAATAATTAAGGATTAAAGTCTTTCTTGGGATCCAAGCATTCATGATTAGCAAGCTGAAATGAAAGGTAAACAACAGTGATTAGCAGCAATTAGATTTGTAATACAACTGACAAATCTTTACCTATTCATTCACATGTAAATAATCCATTGTATGTGGGAAAATCTGGGGAATGGGACCAGCGGAAAAGGTAATGGCAGTATATACTAGCCCTGAGAAGATGAAAGGGAATGTTGTTTGAATTCTCCCCTTTCTGCAAATCAAAAGCAGGCGTCGCATCTCAATTCTATACAAGACAAAATACAGGGAATAAAGAAATAAAACCCACTGCCCATTGCTGTATTTATGGAACCTTTGACTCCTTTTTCTTTCTATTTTATTTTTCAAGATGAACACCTTGCTTTTCCAATTTAATCTTCACCCTTAATCACTAAATTATCGATGATTACTTAATGAGTTATTAAAACTAATGTTATATGGTTTTCTCTGTTCACGTTATCTGCATCAATAGAAAAAAAAATTTCTCTTTTTTTTTTTAAATTCAATTTTTTTAATTAAGTGATCAAAATAAAAATTTACCCATAAATTATTTGGGTTCATAAAATAATTTCTCTTCAATCTCTAATCAATAATACAAATATTGATCAAACTTGATGATAAAATTTTTCTTAATTTTTTTTAGTTTTATCCTTACGTCTCATGCTTCACTGTCCAAAAATGATATGATAAAACAGGAATTATTTTTACAAAATTGGTGGAGATAGTAAATAAAGGCTATAGAAAAATGCAAAAGTTAGTGATAGGTGCAACTCATGTAAAGGGATGGTATCATTAAAAGAAATAAATTGATGTAAACAAGTGCTACAGCAGAGAAAATGGGGCCCCTTGCCCTTCCTTTCTTTATAACCTTTTCTTCATTCCTTGGCTAACCGTTTGGTTTAGTATCTCTATGACAATTCACAAGAGACTAAAACCTTGTACATATATATTTTTAAGGTATTTTTTGAGATTCATATCTTTGTTATTATTTAAATATTTGTTTGAGTTGGTGTCACGAGTCAACCTGACACCAAATTAATTAAGAAACTTACGAAAATATTTGTCATCTCTCTTATAGACTTGGACACATGTTAGTATGACAAGCTATCAAAGAAACGCCCGTAACCAACTCATCGACTCTACATTGTCTGACCTTTTCCACTTTGATGCCTCGAAGGCTAGCCCTCCCGAATATTTGCTCTCCACATGGCCCTTGATTTTAGCAAGGGACCTATACGACCCGCTTCCATAGACAACTCATTTGCTTGGCAAGCATCCTTGACAGGCATCCACTCCTCAAGTGTGAATACATCCCTAAAGATTATTAAGCTCCACTTGAGCATAATAACATTGTTATACCAAAATATAATGGGCCCCATGATGCACATCTTTCATATACTCCTTGGGAGCAACCTCTTTGCAACTGTTGCCACATCACATTAACAGACAAGAAGACCTCTTTTATAAATACCCTTCCAAGCAGCAAGAAAAGTATCTTTTTTAGTCCTTAAGCAATTTTTGAGCACTTATCCTCCTCAACCTCCTCCCCAACTTTCTCCTTGTCGACAATGGCAATGGGTTGATTATTTGTTTATGTCAAATTATAGAGTAAAAAAATTGAAAGTTAAAATTTGCTCTAACTCACTATACACTTCACACATTTAGAATTCAATCCGTCTATTTTATTCTCAAGGATATAGTCCTTTACTTTTAAGGTATTCAAATTAAATATAACCACTTAATGTTTTAACCAAAAAATTAACTATATTTTTGGACTAATTAATAACATTATAAATATATATATAATTATATTAAAAATAAAATATAAAAATTAAATTTCAGAGGACTAAAATTGAAATTTAATTATTTTAGTAAAGTAGAAGGAAAAGTTCTTTATACCTTCTTCTTATATATAATTATTTTTTATATTTTAAATGTGTTATACTTTTTCATACAATGTCAAATATTTAAATTTTTTTAATATACTGGTGCGATTATATGGTAATATTTATTCATATTTTTTTAACTTTTTGACAATGCACACATATTTTGCATACACAGGAGCTCGAATCCAAATATTCTAATATGAACAACATCCTCTTTTTCACTAAAATTACTCGTTGAGTTCAATATTAAAAATTCTTAAATCTTAACTTTTCCAACATAAACTTTTTCTAGCCCAATAATTTTTTAATAATAATACTAAATATTTGACTTCCGCATAAAAGAAAGAATTGAGTTTGTTTATTGTAATAAAGAACCTTTATAATTTTAATATATCTTAAAATTTTTAATGTTTATTTTTTTTTTGAAAGTATTTTTTTACTAATTGTTGTAATTATTATTTTTTGTTAACCACTATTTTATTTAAAATATTAGTATAATCAATATCTTAAAAGTTTTTCATTTTTTTAAAAAATTAGTATAACCAATATTTTAATTGTTTTCATTGTTAACAAGTTTTCTATTTACAATATTTTAATTTATTATTGGATTTTTAGAAAAAAATTAAAAAATTAATTATTAGAAATGTATTTTTAGAATAGGTTTTAAAAATTGCTTTTAAAATATGTTTTAAAATTTTATTTCTTTTATTAATATATTACATTAAAAAATCGAATAACTACTAATTACAATTCTAAACTTATATAATGCATACATACGTATTAAATAAAATATAAATTTAATTTAATAAAACTATAATAAAATGTAAAAATGTGAATCAAAATTTAGAATGTATATGATACCTTGATGAAGATATTGATAATAAGTAAAACAAATACTATTACATTAAAATTACTTTTAAATAATGTTTATTTTAATGATTAACTTTTAAATTATAATGTTTTTTTGGGTTAGGTATTTTAGTTTTTTTCAGTCGAATCAAGTACCTAAATTATAGGGTAAACTATAAAAATAATAACTTTTGTTTGCCTCAGATTACATTTTTGTCACTTATGTTTGAAATGTTATATTTTAGTCACTTATATTTGAAATGTTATATTTTAGTCACTTATGTTTGAAATGTTACGTTTTAGTAACTTATGTTATTATTTTGTTACGAAGTGATCACTCTGCCGTTAAGTTCCTTTATCTCCCTAATGGTAATCCTACGTGGAGTCCAACTAGATTTTAAGTGCCAACTTGGATTTCCAAATGAGATGAGAATAAATTTTTAATTAATTAAAATTTTTAAACCTAAATCTTAGCTGAAAAAACCCTAAACTCATTTCCACACACCTTACAAATCTGTCTCAAAGTTTGAATATTTGAAACCCATTAACCCAAAGAAACTTAATGGGAAGAAGATATTGGAACCAAAGATATTGAATCTTTTGGTTAATGGGTTTTAAAGATTCAAGCTTTAGACAGATTTGTAACTAAAGATATTGGAATCAAAAGAAACTTAACGGGAAGAAGATATTGGAACTAAATATATTGAATCTTTTGGTTAATGAGTTTTAAATATTGAAGCTTTGAGACAGATTTGTAACTAAAAATATTGGAATCAAAAGGGAATAAGAAGAAGATGAAGAAGAGAGGAAGAAGATTTAGGGTTCACTAAGTTGGATTTGAGGTTTGGATATTATCAAGTTCGGATAATCGAAGGAGATGAACCAAAGACTGCATGTGTGACGCGCTATGGTTCGTATGAATTCTTAGTGATGCCCTTCGGTCTCACAAACGCTCCCGCCACTTTCTGCACTCTCATGAACAAGGTATTACAACCCTTTCTTGATCAATTTGTTGTTGTTTACCTTGAAGATATTGTGATTTATAGCAAGACACTTGAGGAACATTTGGGGCATTTGAGAAGGGTGTTCAAAGTCTTGTGAGAAACGAGCTCTACGTTAAAGAAGAGAAGTGCTCGTTTGCCCAACAGGAGGTCCCTTTCCTAGGCCACATTGTGGGAGGTGGCAAGATTCGAATGGATGGGGCCAAAGTTCGAGCCTGTTCGAGTGAGAGAAATGACACCACAAAACTCAAGCGAGGTTCCAGCAGTTGAACAAGAGACCCGTGCTGCTGCTGAGAAGAATAAGAGAGAGAGTTCCAAGGACATCATTTCAGCCTTGGAGAGAAGGGTCGGTAGACTTGAAGATTCCATGAAGGAAGTCAATGAGGCCCAAAAAGAGACAGAACTGTACTTTGAGAGAGTGGATTCTCTTAAAGAAGAAGTCATGATTGCGGTTCAAGGACTTCTCGATGACATGTATGAGAAGTTAGACCAACGGGACAATTCCCTTGAAGTAGTAGGGGAAGCTACCAAAGCCGAGTTGGTGGAGGAGATCAAGGATATTCGAAGTGAGCTTGCCATTTACAAGAAAGCTGTAAAGAATGGCATGATTTCATAAACAGTGGCACCCACACCTAGGATCGATGTCCCAAAGCCAAAGATGTATGCAGGGACACGATTAGCCCAAGATGTTGAGAATTTCATTTGGGCCATGGAGCAACACTTCCTAGCCATGGGGGACGCGAAGGAGTCCATCGATGGAGCTTATGAGCGCATAGATGACTTGAGGGAACAATCGAGGGACTATGTGATCATAAATCTCAACAACACTAGGAATGAGGTAAAAGAGTTACTCAATTCCCTTAGATCTAAGCTGACAGAAAGGAGCGCTCTTGAAGCCATGCTGGTGGCTTTGAAGGAGGAAACAATGGCCACGACAAAGACTTTGAGCACAAGATTGGAGAAGCTCGAAGGAGAGATTGCCTTATGTCGAGCAGCCGTGGGGAATGGAAGGGTGTCAAGTGCAGCACTCAATGATGTCCCAAAACCGAAGGAGTTTACGGGGACAAAGTCTGCATGCGATGTGGACAATTTCTTATGGAGGATGCAGAACTACTTCCATGCCAAAGGCATCGAGGATGATGCGAGTAAGGTAAATATTGTTTCAATGTTTCTTACTGATAGTGCGCTTTTATGGTGGCTAGACAAGACCACAGATAAAAAGCATAGTGAGATTGGAACGTGGCAAGAGTTCCAAGATGGATTGAAGGGACAATATTACCCAAATGATGTCGAGGAAGAAGCTCGAGCAAAAGGGACAATATTACCCAAATGATGTCGAGGAAGAAGCTCGAGCAAAGTTACGATGGCTAACGCAACGAGCTACAGTTGGGGAGTATGTTCGAGAGTTCAAGGAACTCATGCTTCGAGTTAAAGATGTGACCGACAAATAAGCATTGCTTGTCTTCAAGAACGGATTAAAGCCGTGGGTCAGACATGAATTGGAACAAGAAGGTGTCCAAGAACTATCCAAAGCCATGACGGTAGTAGAGTCCGTGGTCAAGCTTGGTCTAGGGAAAGACAAGCTTGGATCTTTCAAGTCCGATGAAAGGGGCGCATGTGAAGAGAATCACAAGGAAGATGATAATGGTGATGGCAATGGCGACAATGGCGATAATAGGAAACCACGAGTTGGGAAAAAGAAACCCAAGCGAGGCAAGTTAAAATTTTTTTTTTGCGATGGTCCACATTTGCTGAAGAAATGTCCAAGGAAATTCGAATTGTCTAAGAGGGACAAGACGGAATGTAAGGCCATGAGACTTGGTTTAAGCGCAAGAGGTGTCGAAGCCAATAAGGCCGAAAGCGAGAAGAAGCCAGTCGAATGCTTCTTGTGTCATGGTCCGCATAGGTTGCGGAAATGTCCAAAAAAGTCTGTCATTGATGAGATAGACAAGGTGCCCATGAAGCTTGGTTCGAGCGAAGCCAAGGGGGCAAAGAGGAGCAAAAAGAAGCGAGTCAAGTGCTTCTTGTGCCGTGGTCCGCATGAGTTACGGAACTGTCCAAAGCAGCAATCCGTGAGGGTCAATAAAAAGGCAATATCGGAGCTTGTTGAGTCATCAGAGGGGCTTCCACCTAAGGAAGAGGTGAGTTTGTCATCGGACTTAATGGAGAAAGCCGCGATGAAAACAATGAAGCTGGGACCAATGAGGCTCAATTCGAGAAAAGCGACGAAGTTGGCCGAGTCATCGGCGAGGCTTCAACCCATTGAAGGGGTGAGTTTCGCATCGAACTCAGAGGAAGAAGTTGCGATGCAAACTTGGAAGCTAGGTTCAATGAGGCTCATTTTTGTTGACATATCGGAGGAGCTTCCACTTATGGGAAAAGTGGGTGGTGTATCAAAGTTTGCAAGAATGACGATGCAAGCTGGACAGTTGACCAGAGTAAATGCGACGAGTAAGGTACATTCGAAACACTTTGATAGTGTTTTGCATTCTAACTTGGCTGCTTGGCAAGAATGTAAAGACCCTTTCAGAGTTCTTAAGCAAGGAGGCCGAGGGACTACGGGCAATTCGAGACCAAGTAATGTGAATCAAGAGGATTCCAATCAAAGCAAGTTAGAATGTGGGCAAGTGAGTATAGAGACTTCTTGCCAACCTGATGTACCAACAGGTGAGACGGTTCGAGTTAAGAGGCGACGAAAGTCGAGGCAAAAGTTCCGAAAGAGGGGACGACCTGATAGTGAGACTAATCGGGATAACGCTAAGGCAACGAGACGAGATCGAAGTGAATCAAGTCAGTGCCATTCTGGAGCCACAACGAGGGTGTTGCAAGAATGGGTGGGGGAGAATGTCACAGGCCAAAGTTCAAAGCCCGTGACCATCGCACACAATGAGTTTAAGGTTTAGGGTTTAAAAATTTTAATTAATTAAATTTATTTAATTAAATATTTATTTTCATTCCATTTGAAAATCCAAGTTGGCACTTAAAATCTAGTTAGATTGCCACGTAGGATTATCGTTAGGGAGATAACTGAACCTAACGGTAGAGTGATCACTTCGTAATAAAATAATAACATAATGACTAAAACATAACATTTCAAATATAAGTGACTAAAATGTAAACTGAGGCAAACAAAAGTGACTATTTTTATAGTTTACCCTAAATTATAATTCCGTGACCATTATGAGCCCCAACTATTATATTTGTTAAAAATAACCTTCCAGCCAATTAAGAGTTGACACATGTGATCTTTATTATATAAAAAATCTTAAATTCAGTATATATAAATAGATTAAATTAAATTATTATGTAATATTATAATTTTCTCTCTTCTCTCTCTCTACCCATTCATCTTTTTCCGGTTAAATTCCTCCTCTCTTTCATCTTCATCTTGTATATATAATTTATAATTTGATTTTCATTATTTTTATTTGCTTTATCAAGCTAAATGTAACCTCCTAAACCTGACCTAGATGTTATGGTCGAATCGTGAAGGTCACATTGAACACCTAAACAATGAGAGTACTCTATCGTTGGTTAAAAAATCTTACATACGCTCTCTTTTAATAAAACTGTGGTTATCTTTGTTAATTTTGGAAAACATTCATTATTAGTTCCAACCTTATTAAGTCAAGTTAATAGCACTGCGTGGTTTTAGAAAAACTCTTTGCACATCATTGTTTTCGAGAAATAACTTTAGTTATCTTGTTTGTAGTGGAAAAATTGATGGAAACTCTATTATTAATTAAGCCAAGTAATATGCTCAGTCTAGTTTCAGAATATACTTATAATTCAGTTTCAAGTATGAAAACTATGCATGTATGAAAAATCCCCAAAACAGAAATAATCCTAAACCACATTTCAAATAATTTTACAGTTCAAAAACCAAATAAATTTAGAAAAATTTAAATAAAAATAATAAATTAAAAACTAAGTCCGAAGTACGTCATACGTCTGCATGTCATGTCCAATCCTAGTTTCGTTCATTACCTGAGAAGTTTGAAGTAACGAGGTGAGATAACTAACTCAGTGTGAGTCTAAACAATAAGGCATCTAGCATATATTTAAGCATTCATACAAGCAGGGATTCAAATAGCGGTTGCAACCGCGTTTTCGATCGCGTTGCGTTTATCGAGGTTGCAGTCATAACAAATGCTATTGCAGTCATTACGGGTATTGCGGTCATGAATTTTTTTTAAATTCGCACAACTTATTATAAAACATAATAATTATAATTATAAAAAATCACTTTTAATGATTGTTAGAGTGTTTTTCAACACTTCTGAACTTTTATTAATATGAAAACACAATTTTTACAATAATTAATTATTCTTATATTTATTTACGAATTTTTTAAGAATATTTTATTAACTAATAACAAAGTAAAAAAAAAGGAAATATTAAACATTCATCATATTTAAAAGGTTTGAAAATTCTTATAGATAAAATAATTAAAAACTCATACATGAGAGAGGTCTTCAGTATTTCTTGACAACTTTGAAGATGGTGAAGATATCAAAACATTCTATGCTGCAACCTGCAAAAGGAAAAAAACAATAGATAAATGTATAGATTCTCATTAATTATTTCTATTTCATACCACTTATTCTCGCTCATATTCTACTTTCATATATAGTTTAACATGCTTCAATTCTTAATTATATTTTCATAAAATATACTCCATTCATTTATCTATAGATGTATTTTAAAAGTTTTAATATCATTAAAATTAAAAACATTAATACAAGTGTTCTTTCAAAAAAAATATACATTACAAATAATGGTAGTGGTACAATTTAGTTTTCACCAAGTAGTGGAATGACGAGGAAGATCAGATCCTTCACCTTCACTTTGAGAGCGTTTTTGACTTGGTTCTCGTGGCCTTTGTCCAAAAAATATATAAAAAAGTAACATTTTCACCTTGTTTTCCATATAATTGATATGAAGGATATATTTGAGGTGGAGGATACATCGGTGGTAGAGGTGGGTGATACATTAGGGGTGGAGGATGCATTTGAGGATGGTATGGCACACCATAATTAGGAAATGGTAAATAATAACCATATGGTTGTGGATAACCATGTAAAGGTTGAAAATATGAAGGTTGTTCCGGTGGATAAAAACCTTGAATGCTAGTAGATGAATCACTATACCCAAGGTTACTAGAACTCGATCTCCTACCACATGAAGAACCTACAGAAGTATGCTTCTTGCCTTTTTCTTTTGATGAAGCTTTAGGTTCACTTCTATCTCTCCTAGGATCAGGAAACATACTTCCATCAAATTCTGATCTATCACGGAAATGTCCACTAGTGGTACCAACCCCATATTCTCCTCCATACCGACTAGAAGACCTAATTTCACCTCTATCACCACTATGTCCATCATCGTCATCAATGGGACTTAAACCACCACCATCGAGTCCATCACCACTCTGACTTGGTGTTGCACTAGAACTTGAATGAGACAAATTGTGTTGTTAAGATTGATCAACATTCATTTCATCATCAGAGGTATCCACAGGCAACACACCGACATTTTCACCATCTAACAATGGATTCTCTTTCTCTTGAAGCCATTCTAATAGTGGGTCAACATCTTCAAAGATATGATCAAGGCTGATAGGATTAAAACTAGCGTTTATATCATCAATGCTCATTCTTTTTCGATGCCTTATCTGAAGCCTCATGTTATAGTAGGTAAACACTAGTTTCTCAAGTTTTTTGTACTTCAACCTATTTCTTGCCTTGGTGTGAATATAACTAAATGTGCTCCAATTTCGTTCACAATTTGATTCAAAAATTGTTTGACTAAGCACTTTAATTTCTAATCTTTGTAACTCAGGAACACATGTGTCATATATTATCCACCACTCAGCTACATAATATTATTTAAATTTCAAAATAACTTCAAAATGTACAATATAATTAAATAATATAAATTAAATTAAATAATTTAATTCACTATTTACCCGGATTCATTTGCTTCCAAGCTCTTTGTGCTTGTGAAGTACTGAATGTCTCATGTTTATCTATAAATAGTAACAACTGCATAAATAAAATATAATAAAAATGAAAAAAATAATAATTTCATTTCAAATTATGTAACTAATTAAGTTACAAATAATAGTACTTGAATTTAACCTAATTAACCATTCTGACTTGAGTATCAAGAGAAGGTTCTAATCTTTCAATTACTGATCTTGTACCTTCTAATGTTTCTATTAGTACATTCTCAGAATGCTCCACCCTAAATTGAAATTGAGGATTGAGAAAATAACCTAAACATAATTTATAAGAATATCATCAAATGATAATAATTTAAAGCTTAAAATAATAAAATATAAAATAGTTCTTAATTATATGAAACATTTTATCTTACCAGCTGAATGCAAGTCGGAATGCATAAAATTTCATCTATTGTCAATAATATTTTCGTACTCGATGAAATATCGACAATTTTGTTGAATTACTCGTTTAGCTCTATCAACATCCTCATAAATAAAGCTCATAGTTGGTTTTTCATCACCATCCACAAGTCTCAATACTTTTACTAGGGGCTCATAAACTTTTATAAGGTTATTGGCCTTTTTCCAAAAATCTTTTCCTTAAACAATTTTTTTGGTTTCATAAGCAGACCTTGACTTTTGTTGTCCTCATTTTGATTCTTTAAATTCTTATATATTCATAAATTTTTTTAAAATGATATAATTTAAATTATTTGGAACTAATAAAATCATTAAAGGTTACTATATTTAAGTAATTATATTAACTAATTATAAAATACTGACCTTTGAATTAAACATTTCTCTCAGACCTTGCTTTTGCTTTGTTATCTCTTCAAGTTGAATAAAATGAGTTGCAAATCGAGTAAGAGCAGGTCGAAGTATTTACTTCCCTTGTGTATACTTCTTCATCAAATCAACAATCCAAATGTGATTGTATATGAAGCAAGTCAATTTTTTAACCTCATCTAACACTTTTGCTACACTAGGCTTTTCCCCAATATCTTCAAGGCAATAAATTTAAACAATGAGCTGCACATGAGGTCCAATATAGATGCTTTCTTTTCAACATTAATTTTTTCTAGCAGTCTTCATTGATGCCTCATTATCAATCACTATTTCGACTATGTAACTTTCTGCAATTTCTTCTACAACTGAATCTAACAAACTGTAGTAGAATTCAGCATCTTTACTATGAACACTCGAGACATCCACAGATTTCCAAAAAACAGTTCATTTACTGCAATAAACAAGGAAATTAATGATGTGCATTTGATTCAAACTGTTGTTTCAACCATCACATATTAGAGTTGCACCCAGTTCTTTCCAATGAGTTTTTAGTCCATTTACCCAATCACAAACTCGTAGATACTCTGACTCCAAATACACATCTAAAACCTCATAAGGTGTTAGGAGCTTTACACCTTGTCCAAGTTCTATTGACACTTGAATTAGGTTATACAACCATAGAGAGCTTGCTAATTGAAAAGGAAGTCGTTCATATATTAAAAATTTATATACCACTTCACCTATCTTCATGTGTAAAGTCTTTAAAAAAGAGTCACTAACATTTGGTTGCTTTGAGTTTTTGCTTCTAACCAATTCAGGTATAGCTCCCTTAAGGTAAAATCAGACTCACTTGAGATGGATTTACCTATTCTTTCTCCATGATATCCTCCAGCTAATCCATGAGAGGATCGGCCTTCTTCATAAATGCTACTCCAACCACCAATACTTCGTCTGAATTCTTCTCTTCTATGTCACTCGTGTTGTGATTGGATACTTTCTCGAGTTGCTTGACTTATAGCAGAAACCTCATCAATGAATTCCTCGTGTTCATCCTCCTCTCCTCTTATTTGGGATAAGAACTTATAACACCCAAAACCCGACGCCGTCGCCAACTAAGGTTCCGGAGTCACTCAATCATCTATCACTGTTTATCTTTTTAAAAAAATCATGTCAACCATTTTTACATTATTATAGAGGTACATCCAACACATCATAAGTTATAATTTTCTTATAATTACAATTCAACAAGGGCAAATAGGTTATTTTCCATATTTTTGGTTGCTTCTACCGATACCTATTGAACAAGTATTGGTAGTAGTCAAGTCAATAAACAATTATGAAACAATGCAGACGTCTACTAATACTTGTGATAGTTCTACCGATACAAGTATAACAACTATCGAAACTAGTTGTGCTTCTACTGATACTAAAAACTCTAGAGAGCTAAGAAGTCCTACCTTGCAACTTCTACTGTTACAAATATTCTAACTACTGATACAAATATGCTCAGTACTACCGAAACTTGAATTCAATACCGATACAACTCAAGTCAGTAAACAAATATGCAGAATTCTCAAATTTATACAAGTTCATTTATAACACTTCATTCATAGACTTAAGGTGCAAGAAATAACACTTTTGTGTTTAAAATACAAGACTTAACATAACATTTAAGCTTTAGTTTCACATATATCATTGATTTAAACATTCAAACTTATCACTTAACCAAAATATTACAAGTATCATAATCTCAAGTAAACATATACAAAATATAACATCATCCTAGTACATGTCATATAACCAAGTGATGTAAGAACTACCGAACCAGCTCTGGGATAGTGTGATGTCTTCGAGATAATTCGATCTTCAACTAGCCAAAACGAAATCTACAATACAACCAAAATACACAAGTAAGCTTTCTAGCTTAGTAAGTTCATACATAGTGAATCATTACTCAACATTAAACATTTCAACAATAATAAACATCAGACGCAGAATTTCTCTCCAAACAAATCTTATGCTCTATCGAGTCATAAGTCTTCCTTTAACCATATTATCATTCTCATCTCGAGACATGAGTCTTCCTTAATCAAAATTTCATTCTCATTTCTAGATATGAGTCTTCCATATATACAATTTTTCATGCTTAATCCGAGACATTAGTCTTCCTTTTTATACACCAAGTATTCCAAGTACATCCTCGTTAAATAATAATCAGTAGTTCAAATAAGAAATCTAGCAACGAACTTATAGGATGAAATTATAGTTCAAGCAAAACCTAAGGGATTATTCTATGATTTTTCCCTTTCCTCGATCTGCGACCCGATCTTGATCTATCACAAAATAAATCAATTCCCCCATTAAATCATATAATTTAATCATTACACATATGAGTCATTTTTTCAAAAATTATGAGATTACCCCTAAACTTTGTATTTATATTCAATTTAGTCCTTAAAACCTAAACATGTAAAATAACCATTTTCATTCAATTTTATAATAGTCAAATATCCATAGGTATTCATCCAACATCCCCATTCAACTATTTCACAACAAAGATATGTATTTTCATCATTTTTACAACCTAGTCCTTAAACCTTAATTTTAACAAAAACCACTTTACAAAATCAATGAATCTATTCATCAAACACAGAAATCTATCCATAGCCTTCAAAAGCAAGTATTTTTATCAATGGAAAATTTGACAACATTTGACAGATTCACAAATTAGTCCTTGCATAAGCTAGATTAAGCTAATACGGACTCGAAAACATAAAAATTACTAAAAAACAATCAAGGTTTGCTTACCCAAATCAAAGCTCAAAGATTGAGAATGAAAAACCCTAAGCTTCCTCCTTTTAGCCATGTAGAGAAGAAGAAGAAGAAAGAAAATGTGAAATTATCATTTTTCTTTCTTTAATTTAATATATATACAATGATATTTTTGTAATTTCTTAGACTTCCATAATTAACTTAATTAATCCCCTTTTTAAACCTTAATTAATCCTATTATAAATCAATATTTTTCATGATAATCCACCCACCAACAATCCTTTAGGTTAATTTACTCACTTGGTCCCTCTAGTTAACTAATTCACCTTTGCACCTTTTACGATTTAATCCTTTTTACTCAATTCACTATCTAAATATTAAAATTCCTTAACCAAATTTGAATATGATGCTAACGACTCTATACTTATAATAATAAATAAATTTTGTGACTCAATTTTTTGGAGTTGTGATCCCAAAATCACTATTTTCAACACCATTGAAAATCAGTCTGTTATAGAACTCATCTGTTCTCCTCTTTTTGTCTATTTTCTTTGTGTTGCTTTCTTTTAGAATATTCATCATACTTTCTCTAATGACACCTGTTAATAAAATAAAAAGAATCCACACTTTTATATTATTATCAATTATGTATAATCTTTAATCTTTATTGATAAATTTACAATAATATTTAAAATTAATAATAAAGTATCACTATCACATACTAGTAACATTAAGGAATGGTGCAACATTGCCAGTTTTATGAGCAATGTTCTCTTTAAATTGTGTTATTCCTCCTTTTACAACTTTACCACAAAATTTACATACAACATTTCCTTTCATATTTGGCATTGGAGTTCCAAAGTGCCAACCTATATCATTACTTGGTGCACCCTCCAATCCTTTAGTCGAGAACTCTTCACGTGGCGACATGCTTTATTTTTATTTATATACAAGAAACATAAAATTATATTTAGAAATATAAGTAATTCATTACTTATATTATCAATAATATAATACAAAAAAAAGTAAACATCACTAACATTGAAAAATTAAATTTATTGCATAAGCTAATAAATAACAAAATAATATCTTATTTCACCTATATTTAATCATCTAATTTTAATCTTCATCTCATTTAACCTTCATTCATGTCCAATAAATTTTCTAATCAATTTCAATAAAAACTAAAATTAGTATATTATTATTCATAAAGTTAAAAAATCAAATATATTTTTAAATTTGAATTATTATTTAATTACACTAATTTATCATGATAATAAAAATAAATGTAATTAAAAATTAACAAATAAAAAATTTATAAAACACTAACCAATTGTTAATGATACATAGTATAAGTATAGATACCCAAGCAAGATGTTAGGTGATAAAATAATTATTTAAAATTAATATATCAAAATCATTTCATCAAGAAAAAATTAAATATTGCATAAATGTTAATCTAAAAAAAATTATCTTGTTGGGAAAGTTGCTGCTTTTTTACTGATTGGGCAAAGGAATCGATTACTTCTTCCAGATAGTTCTTTTATTTTTCAGTTTTTTATGCCTTTTATTTTTTGTTGGCTTTGGACTTTTTATGTTATTGAACTCTGTTAGTCTTTTTGGATTTCCTTATCCTTTAGTGAAATAAAAGCTCAAACTGTTAGATTAAAAAAAAAAAAAGGAAATTGATGAAACACTACCGAAATCATGCCCAATCAGATAAGCAAGCATCTGACTCCTGAAAAATCCAAAACAAACAGCATTAATGAAGCATTAAAGAAGGAAAACAAATCGAAAAACAACAGCCACCCATATGACCCTATCCCCAATACAATGCAATAACCAACAACCAGCTGTCTGCTAAGAAATAAAAAATAAAAAAAAACAAAACCAAACGAAAAATCAAAAGCCACAATGAAATTGAAAATGCAAAACCAAAACAGAGAAAATTAACGCTCAAAGAAAAAAACTGACGTCTCCTACCTTTGAAGGCTCCGTCGCTCCGATGCTTTCCAAAGTCTAAATCTCTCAAAAACAGTGGTAAGTGCTTTCCAAAACTAAGTTTCTTCTCCAAAGTCCAAAGTTTTGAAGTGCTTTTTTCTGTTTATTTTGAAATCAGAAGTTTAAAACTGTTTTTTATTTTATTTTTTATTAAGAACTATCGATTTTGGACCTTGGTGAAGACTGAAGAGTGAAGAATATATTCTCTGGTAAGTTTCAAACTTTACTTTTTTTTTTTTCTGTTTTCTTTTTCTAATTCATAAATGCTTTTATTGATTTTTTTAAAAGTTTTACGGTAAAGGAAAAAAAAGGAATAGCGGTCCGTTATTACCGCAATTGACCGTTACCCGTTAAATTGCGATAGTGATCCGTCGCTATTGGTGTGATTTCGCTTCACATCGTTATTTTCGACAATAACGGT
Source organism: Kokia cookei (assembly GCA_039519145.1). NCBI lineage: Eukaryota > Viridiplantae > Streptophyta > Magnoliopsida > Malvales > Malvaceae > Kokia > Kokia cookei. The sequence continues at coordinate 20,478,758 of CM076904.1, forward strand.
TTCGAACTGTGTCACTACTGCTATATAACGATAGTTATTCCGCTACTCAACAGCTATTTGAATCCTTGCATACAAGGAACCATATATCATAATCAAACAACATTAACAACATTTTAATGAGTCATGATCATGTCATAATGCAAAAATGAGTTCCTACCCCAACCATCCACTACACACCACGAGTTCCCTAGAACTCGTCTTCCAAATTCCAAAAAATGCGAACAAAGCTCGATGTCATAAAACCACCAAATAAACATAATTACAGAAAATCTTCAAAATAACAATAAGTGTAATAAAATCATCAATCTCCACAGTACTCCTGGTGCAGTGTACTGACTACAAAATACATGCGAACTTATTATGTCATCGGTACTCCACGGGACTCCTCCGTCAACCACAATAATAACTCACCCAATGCACATGCAAGACATCATACAATCTTATACATAGTGATGAATTCAGTACTTTCACATTTCTTTGGCATAATCATCATGCCCTTAAATTATCGAATACTTTCAGTAAATAGGATCATTTATCCAACTTTCAATTCACCACTAAGATGGTGTTGTTCAACTTATCACAATTTCACATATACTTACAATACTTTTCTCTGTGCATGTATAACAGTCATTTGAAAATTTCATAACAAATCTTTCATACAAATAAATCATGCATATGTATCATTTTTATTCGGAAACATGCTATGCACACAACCAATGTACATGATATCAACCAATCATCCACAACAATTTCAATCATACAATCATCCAGTCATTCTCGCATATTTACTAACATGTCAAATAGTTAGGGCTCGAAACGTACTTGGTTTGGCCACTTACAATTTAATTACTTATCCATTTAGCCAATCAACAAGCTTATTCAACAATTATATCATTAAAAATATTATTAAACATTCAAGTTATTGAGTTAGGACCCACACCTTATTTTGCGCTCTACTGTAGCTCACTAACGAACTTCGCGGTTTCTTTAATAAACTTTAAAACAAATCTAAATTAAAAAGCAATATTAAACTCAATCAATATACCTCTTAAACAACCTCCAAACACTCAATTATGGGTTCAATCCAATCATTACATTTATAACGAGTTTTCAAATCCAAACTAGTTAGATTTCTTACGCTGATTAAAGCATCTTTGAAAAAAAAAAAAGAGAACAAAGCATGGGGCTTTAAAGGATTAAAAGAGATTACTACTTTAACGATAAGTTGTAAGAGTCTGTCAACTTAAACGTTTGTTAGAGTGACACAAGGAGAGTTTGAGGGTTAAGGAAGAGAAATTGAAGTGAAATAATCATGAATTATGTGATCCATACTAGTTTTACCAGTCTTCCAACTTCCTTAGATGTTTTGATAATGTTCGAAAATATGGACATCACATACATAATAAGGATAATTACATTTTATTATTTACTATCATAATGGATTAGCCCAAATTAGAAGTGATCTAATTTAGTTAAAATTTATTGAGATTTAATTATTAAATAATGTATGGGATAAATATGTATAGATACTCTAGTAACTGAATTCTAATTGAATACTAATTCCTAACTGATGATGGACTGATTAGAAATTAGGGCTAATGTGTCAAAGTAATATTTATGAGGGTTATGATCTCCAAATTACACACAAGAAAGCTTTTCAGATATCTCATCTTCGGAAAAGAGAGAGTCACCCTCTTAAAATTGATTGTCTGCTAATTTAGAGGATCAAAACCCCAATATCCGTAGATTTCAAGAAACTGATGAATTCAGATACGCTTCTATATCGAGTTCTATTATCGTTTTGTTCTTGATGATTTGACATGATAGATCTTGCTTTATAATTTATTAAGTTTTATTTCAGATTTATTTTACGGTTCTAACAATTAAAATTTTGTCAAGTCAAAATGACGAGAAGAAAAGAAAATCTTTTATCCTTTTCCCCCTCGTTAAGCCAATTCGCCTAGATTTCATAACCCTACTATCCTCTTTTTGCTTAAAATTATTAAAAATTAGAAAATATACATAAAAATTGTAGAATTTTATAAAAATCGTAAAAAATTATAAAATCTATAGAAGTATAAAAAAATTATAAAACTTTATAAAGTCCTAAGAAAATTATACAAAATGTAAAGAAATATAAATTTTGTAAAAAAATTAAAAAAATTATAAAATGATTATCGTACCAAAAGAAGCATTCTATAATTTTTTATTTTTTATCATTTTTCACTACATGTCACACTGTATTGCGATACGTGATGACTTTAATTGAAAAAAATAGGGTTCATTAACTTTAACGATCAACAGTTAAAATTAATTGTTAAAAGGAATTTTTGATACATTTTATAATTTTTTTTATGATTTCTATAAAATTTTACAATTTTTTAATTTTTACGATTTTTATAAAAAAAATTCTAATTTTTAACAATTTTTATATTTTTATTAAAATATAATTTTTCTTCTAAAATTTATTATTTTTATAATTTTTTTTCTTATTTTTAATAAGAGCAAGGGCTTAATTGCTTTTTTGAAAAATTTTAAGGAATTTTTTGATGCATTTTGAAAGTTCAAGTACCCAATTGAATGGAAAAAAAAGCAGGGGCTTAATTGTTTTCTTTAAGAAGTTTGAGGGTCTTTTTAATGCATTTTGAAAGTTCAAGTGCTTAATTGAGTGCAAAAAGAATGGGCTTAAATTTTTTTTGAAGAAGTTTGTGGGTTTTTTTTATTCATTTTGAAAGTTCAAGTGCTTAATTGAGTGAAAAAAATGACTTAATTACTTTTCTTGAAAATATTTGAGAACTTTTTACACTCTTAAACCAAGTTGGAACATACTTAGCTAATTCTTAGATGGTTTGGTGAAGAGAAGCATTATTACCATTCCAAACACATCGGATAATATTGGCAAAGACCTAGTGATCAAGCTACGGTGTCTTGGACTGAAAGAAGTGGTAATGATCAAATTGGGTTCAAATGAGGTGGGTTATAATGGCTCTTATATATCATTATCCATCAAATTTACATATATGAATTTATTTATTTATTTTTAATAAAAAAAATATATAATCGAATTTTTAGTACAAAACTCTCCATGATATTTTTAATGATTGATTAAAAATAAAATCAATTATTGTACTACATATTTAGTTTAATCTCTAGCTTTTTTTCTTTTTTTTTTGGGTAGGAAAAATAAACAAAAACTAGTTGCTTACATCATTGCATCAAAAGGGGAAAAAAGAACGTTAATAGCTTACATCATGACTAGATATGTAGTTTTAAAAATTCTGATTCTTAAAGTTGTATGTTAATGTGAAGCAAAGAGTAATGCTAAGTCCTAGGAGCAAGCTTCTTAAATTTTATGTTCTAATTTCCTTATGTCATCCAAAAGGAAAATTTCTGCAATTGGCTCTTGGTTTAAACATACCTGTCTCTGTCATATATGCTTTCCTTTTCACCATGGGTAAATACCAGAGTGAAAAGCAATGGTAATTAATACTGTCTTCACTAAATTATGAAAGACAAAGGGAAAGGAAGACATTAATTAGAAGAGTAAGAGGAGAGTGGGGGAAGCAAGTTGTGTGCAAAAATGCACATGTCCTTTTCCATTGAACCAAGAGGAGATCAATTTATTATTCTATTTCACTCTCTCCTCTGCAATTTTTAACTTTAAGACTGTTACCTTGTACATAAGTGTTGTGTCTCTGTATTATTAAAATTTTGAACTCATGTTAAAGCAAATAAATGGGTTCAATTTTGAACTTTTTTTTTCATTCAGTCACGCTCTTCTGCACAAAGCACCAGGCTTTACTCGTGTGGGCTTAAAAACCCTAAAAGCAAATAAATGACAGGAAGCACAAGATTCAAGCATTGGTATATTCGATTGATCAGCAACAAACCAGGATTGACAAAAAAAAAAATGTTAAGCAATGATTTAGGGTTAATATGTAATTTGCCTCTTGAATTTGTCTAAAATTATTTGATTGGTACTTGAATTGTTTCCGTTTTTTCATCTAGGTTGGTACCTTTGCGTTAACGCTATTAACTTATGCTGATGTGACGTTGATAATCAATTTATTGATGACACATGTGAAAAAATTTTGAATTAATCGAGTTCACAAGTTCTATCTTTTCATCTTAATTCAATTTTAATTTTTTTTCTAATAGAGTGAAATTATTCGAGTTAAATTAAAAAAATTAAACATGTCAAATAAAAATATTGTCATAGTATAACTAATTCCATGCTAGATCACATGAATTTGAAATCATATATATTTGAAAATATTTTCAAAGCAAAAAACTAAAAAAAAAAACTTGAGTATGATATATTTGAATAATTAATTAGGTCCCATAATTATTATTTTAGAAAATTTTTATAATTTTAACTTTTTTTATATATATTTTTATAATTTTTTTAAAAGATATAAATATTGAAATTTTCTTGTGAGAGATACCAATTTGTTCATTTTCAAAGTTGACAAGGATCAAAAAAGTTTTTACACCAATTTGTTATTCAAATTATTCGAATTGTGAAATTCAACACGAATCGAACTCAAAATTTCAAATAGAGTTATTCGAGTTGATTCGGATAATTCAAATAACTTTAATAACTCGATTTGATTAACTCGGAGTTCGAATTTTTTTCGATTTTTTTGAATCGAATTGAATTTTACTCACCCTAATAACAACCACTTAGTATGTCACGTGGTAGATATAAATTTTAAAAATTAACATAAAAAATGAATCTAGAGAAAAAATTATTCTCTTTTTTATTAATTTATTTAATTTAAAAGATTTTTTTAAAATTTATTCTCGTCACATGATATGCTAAAAATCTATCACATGTCACAATCAAATTGATTATCAATATCATGTTAACATAAATTAACAATATAAATACAAAAATAATATCAACTTAAATAACAAAATACAAAATTAATTTAAGTTGGAATTATATACTTTTAAACAAGTAACCAATAATTTAAAAAAAAAACAATATCAAAAGCAACCCCTCACAGTTTTCCTTACCTTGTCTTTTTACCTATTTGCCCTTGTGTTGCCAACTGTGGGTAAATTTTGCTTTTACCCAACGCAAGGTTTTATTACTTTCGTTTCCCTCACTCTTTTACCCTCTCACTTCTCCTTTTAAATTGGCGGGCAGGCAGGCCAGGCTCCCACGCTCACTCAACAAACAAACGAAGAAAAAAAAAGTTCTCATTTAGGTCTCTCTTTGCAGATCTTGACCCTTTGAAAAATTCAGGTCAACCTTCAGCATTCTTCAGATTCCCGACTTCTATCTCACTTTCCACCTCTGTCACAATATGGATGTAAGTAAATTGGTTTTGTTTTTGCACCTGCTGTGTTGATGGTGATGATGATGAGATAACTTTTACTTGTTTTGGGTTTTTGTTGATGTACAGGATTACTATAAAAGGAGCCATGTTCCAGCCTTTGGCAGCTGGGATTGGAACAACGACCTCCCTTTCACTCGGTGTTTTGAAACAGCTCGACCAACTGGGATGCTTCGTTACAGCTACTCCGAGGATCGTGACTTGTACGTCGCCGGTGATCTTTATGAGAACGATGTTGTTACCCCAGCCATGATTGTTGTTCCTCGCAGAAGGGTAAACCACAAAATTTCTTTTTCTTTTTCCCTTTGTGCATGTGCATTTGGGATGCTTTTCTTTCATGATTATCTTTGGTAGTCTTTTTTATGGGAGTGAAAGGCTGTTCATTGAATCCTACATGCGTTGTTTATGAAAAGCAGTTCCTGGCTTGCAAACAAAGGTTGGAAAATGTCAAAACGGAAAGAAGAAAAATTCATAGAAAGAAGCTTACTTTGTGTTAATTTAATATTATTACCATAATCAAGAAAGAAGCTGACCCAAATAAAGTGAGAAAAAACCAAAATTGGGTATGCTAAATACATTGCAAAAACTGCTTTTTTCCCGGTGGGGACCATAAACCTTCTTTCTTTCTTTTTTGTCATTTCCAAACCCAAATTAATGCGAGCAGATTCCCCTAATAACGCCATTTCCTTTTTCAAAGCCTGAAAAAGATGGAATTGTGATGAGCAAATGATGGTAAATTTGGGTTTGAGTGGAAATTTTGCAGACCAAAGTAGGGCAGACGCATAGTAAAGAGGGGAAAAATCAAAGGTGGGAAGTGAGTGAGGGGAAGGAAGTGAGTGAGCCAAGGCCAAGGCCAACGCCCAAGCCTGTTGATGAAGACCTCTACAAAATCTCCCCTGACCTCCTTTACGCTAAACCCAAAAAGGTAGGCTCCACTTTCCATTACTATTTAAAAAAAAAAAAACCCCACATTCAGAAGGTTTTAAAGTTGAAATTTAACATCCACTTTCTTTGATTTTGATGCAGAAGAGAGGGTTAAGCTTCTTCTCAAGCTGCCTACTGCCAACCTGCGTATCGTGACTCTTCTGCCATTGCCAATTGCCCATTGCCAAGTGCATGCAGCATGTTTTTATATATATATTATGTAAATAGTATAGTTTAAAAGAGTTGAAGGAGAAGAGTCAAGGGATTTGTACTGTTTACCCTTCCCCTTTGTATATTAAGGGGATTACTGGGTTGAGGAGAGAATTAATATAGTAATTATCAAGTAGAAGAAAGGGTTTTCTTTTCTTTCTTTTTTTTTTTGTAAAACCATTTTTTTCTTGGTAAGGCTATCTTTTGAAAGATCTTACAATGAAAATCGAAAATCTTGGTTTACTTTTGGAACTTGGAAATGGAATGAAAGAGAGTGGAATAGAGCAAACTCTTTTACCAGTTTTTACAAATTAAGCAAAAACCCAAGAAAAAGAAGAGCATTGAGTGGTTGGAAGTTGAAAAATATGAACCAAATTTCGCTCTTTTTGGTATTTGGTTATGGTAACATCATATTCTTTGCTAAATTACTATTATTATGATAAGATTGAGTTCATCACTCTTTCTTTTTCTCCTTTCAATTTTACTGTTTATTTATATGTTTTACAAAAATAGGCCCTTTTACCTCTAATCAGCCTTTCATTAAATTTTGCTATTAATCTTTGTACTTTACAAAAGTTGTGGATTTAGTCACTATTTTTTAAGTTGATAAATTTTAGTCTCTGTATTTTGCCAATTAGTTTATTGTAGTTCTGACACAAACAGTAACAGTTAAATTCGTCTGAATAAATTTAATTATTAGTCTTTTACTATGCGTATAATTGTAAATTTAGTTCATTTTCTCAAATCTCATCATTTTTAATTCCTATACTTTTTCAAAATTTGAAATTTTAGTCTTAACGATTGTCATTAATCCGTTAATTAAATTTTTAGTAAGTAATGTGTGAAAATAACAAACTAACATGACATTTTATATTTGTCACATCAAATTTTAGAAATAACATAACTTAATTGAATGAATTTAACAATTATCATTTGATGAAGAATTGAATTTTAAAAATTTAAATAGTACATAGATTAAAAATAACTAAATTATAGGGATTAAATTTATAATTTTTGTAAAGTAGAGGGATTAATAATAGAACTTTTAACTTTTTTTCCTTGAAACCAAAGTGTGCAGCATTGGGGAGAATAACACCGTGGTCCAGATGAGGTTGGAGGTCCAAGGTATATTTATTTTCAAATTAAATGTGATTTGAATTTAAAATATCCAAAATTTATTATTCAAAAAAATATCTAATTTTTTTAATATTGTGGTGTGATTATATGATAGTATCTGTTCGTACGTGTTCAATTTTTTAAATTGTGACAAGTTCGTCCGAAAAGAGTATTACATAATAAATTGCAATTGGAAATTATTGACCTAAAAATATTTATTATTTTAGGTGTAATTTGGATTCGAGTTGTATTGCTGTTAAAATTTTATCATTTTCATCAATGTTGAAATCATCAGTAACAATGAAAATTCATTCAAAGAACCTACTAAATTTTAACTTAATCGATATTGATATAATTATTAATACAAAAAAACGTGAATTTGAAGCACATCATTATACAATATATTTTTCCTTGTAAATCTCATAGTACTTAAATCATGGATCTAGTTTGCACAACATTCTAAACTTCATAAAATCAAATACTAATAATTTCACGATCCAAGGAAAATGTTTCTTCATGGCATAAATTAGATGAATGACTTAATTCTTACTTTTATATCATTTCTCCACTCTATAAAATTTTATTTGAAAAATGTCCATTTATTGAATGCATATTTCCCCCTTCATATACTCCTTTTATCCTCATCTTTTAGAGAAAATATTGTATTAAATAGTGACACAATATTATCTGTATTAGAGTTAATCGTGGGTTGGATCGAGTCGGGTTTCAACAAAATTTTAGGTCCACTCAGTAGGTTTGGGCTCGGCCAGAAAAACGGGCCTAAATTTTTGTTCAAGCCCGACCTGAATTATAGAAGTTAAATCCGAACTTGACCCGTTTTAATTTTTTTTAGATTATTTTATTATATACAACAAATTTAAAAAATATAAAATATATCAAATACACTTAAAAATATTTACATAAAAAATACACCTAACAGCATAAAAACAAACAATAAAAAAATAAATAAACATTAAAAATTATTTATATTAAGATAGTTGCAAATAAAATAATAGAAAAATTAACAATAAAACATAAGTTCTACAATATTCAAATAATATTAAAAACGATAGCGAAACAATAGTAAAAATGCATAAAAATAACACCTAAATAATTGCAAAAACAGCAGCAAAAATAACAAAAAAAAAAACAGAAACAACAAAAAAATAGCAATATATTTTTTTTATTAAAAATAGTTAATTTATTCAGGTCGGGCTAGATCGGACTCGGGCCGAAAAACTCTTACCAAGGCTCTGTCCTTTTAAAAAATAGGCCTAATTTTTTATCCAAACCTATTTTTGGATCTATATTTTTGTCTAACCCTCCCATTTTTTAGGTGGGCCTTTGGGTCATGTTGGACGGTCCTACCCATGATCAGGTCTAATCTGTATCTCTTTTTTCAATAGTTTAATATTGATGTGGCATTAAACTATTGGAAAGGGATAATGTCAACATTTTCATCCTAAAAAAAATCATATCCAAATGAAAATCCTGAAATTCAGGATGAAATTATTGATGTGGAATTAAACTATTGTAAAGAGATAATGTCACTATTTCATATAATCATTTCTCCATCCTTGAGATGTAGTTATGCAATGTTTATATCTTTTTATTTGTTGTAATCTATATTTTTTTATTTAAGATCAACTGAAATTATAAAAAAATAATTAGTTTTACAAATCAACAAGTATTGTTTTAAAGGTATTTTTATCTTCTTCTTTTTTATTTTTTTATATTTTTATATAAAATCTAAAAAATGTGTACATATGATTTAAACCTAAATTACCATAATCTTGTTGTGATTAGTTCAAGAGTGCTTTCTCTAAAGTTTCTCAGAAAAAGCAAAAGATTTTTGTAGCTGAGTAATTGGACAGAGTGGTAGCGACAAGGAGATGGAGAAAGAGTAGGAGAGGAATTGATTCGTCTAACAGTTAAGAGCTCTTTAGTTATCCCAAGGAAGAAACCAACTTTGATATGTTTAGTTTGGACGAAGAAAGCATATAACCTAGAAAGCTTTGGCTCAGATGAAAAGTATTTGGAAAATAAGAAAAAAATTCGACATTCAATTGGCAAGACAAAATCTGTTTTCAATTTGGTTTGAGGAAGAGGATGATCTTGAGCAAATTTTGGAAGGAAGGTCATGGCTTTTTAGGAAGCAGATAGTTTTATTTGATAAATTACAAAAACCTACTGAAAGGAGCAAAATTAGATTGGTGACATCCTCTTTTTGGATTAAAGTCGGTTTGTGCCCACTAGAGTGTGACAAAAAAACCTAATGCATGTGGTTTTGGATCTATTTTTGAGGGAGTTATCAATTTTGAAATTAAGGGTGACTTTTGCCACATTAAAGTTATGTTAAATGTTAAGAAGCCATTAAGGAGAGGAATTTTCATAGGTACGAGGGAGGATGAACAAAAGTGGCTCCCTTTTAAATATGAGAATTTGCCAGCTTTTGTTTTGGATGTGGAAAATTAGGGCATGGTTTATCGACCTGTGTGGAAATTTCAGAGGGGTAAGAGATCTCTCTGAAGATGAGTTGCCTTATTCCCGGGCTCTTAGGGTAGAATTGCCTTTGATAGGGAAAATATCTTTGCAATTGGGGTCAAAAGGAAAGAAACAAAATTCACTATGCACATATGAGGGGGAGAATGAGGGCATTAATTTTTCGAGTATTGCTGGTAAGAAGGAGGTGGAACGAGATGTGAAAGTTGCTGGAAAACCTGACATGGCAGTCGTTGATGACAATGAAACTCCAGGATTTGGAACAGCGAATTTTGCGGGGATTATGGATAAGAATGAAGTGTTCAATGAGAAGTTGACTTTAGGGCATTGGTTCACTTGGGAAAGGGAAAACCTTCCAACAACAAACATCCAAGAACGCCTTGATAGAAGTGTGGCTAACGATCAATGGATGAGTCTTTTTCCTACGAAAACTGTTCGACATCTATCCCATACACTTTCTAATCATTGTCCCCTTTTGATTCGTTTGAATAATGGTGAAGTCAAAAGGGGTCAAAGGGATTTCAAATTCAAGGCATGGCGGTATTTGGAGGATACGTTTGAGGAAGTGGTTAGTAAACTTTAGGATGGAGAGCATAGGAATCTGCTAGTAAAATTAGAAAGAGTATGAGTTGAACTTATTAAATGGGCCAAAGGCATCAAGAATAAGTGGATTAGGCTAAAGGAAGCACTGTCGACTAAACTAGATACCCTTATGGAGGCTGATTGAGATGAAGACAATCTAGAAGCTTTGATTGATACAAAGCTTCAATTAAATCTAGAAATTGAAAAAAAAAAAAAAAAGAAGAAGTTTTTTGGGAACAAAGAGCGAGAGTAAACTGGCTCAAAAATGGTGATAAAAATACAATTTTTTTTCCATGTGTGTGTATCACAAAGAAGGAAAGCTAATTTGATTAGTAGACTCGAACGAAGAGATGAGAGCTTTATCGAAAATCCTTAGGAGATAGTGGCGATTGCAAAAGAGTTTTTTGAAGAACTTTTCACTTCAAGCAGAGGTTCCATTAATACGGGGCATATTGTTTCAAGGGTTAATCGGTATGTCACAAACGAAACTAATGTGGTACTTACAAGGATGTTTACTAAAGATGAAATAGTGGAAGCTGTAAAAGATATGGGGCCCATTAAAGCACCAAGTTTGGATAGATTCCCAACACTTTTCTTTTAAAGGTGTTGACATATTGTAGGGAAGGAGGTTAGTAGTTTCTGTTTGAATATTCTTAACAATGGCTCTAATCTTGATCTTATAAATGTTACGAATATTTTTTTGATTCCTAAAGTCCCTAAACCCTTAAATATGTCTAAATTTCACCCTATAAGTTTATGTAGCGTTATCTACAAATTGGTGGCCAAGGCAATTACAAATAGACTTAAGAAGGTTCTAGATGCTTGCATTGATAAAGCCCAAAGTGCGTTTTTATTGGAAAGGCTAATTTCTAATAATGTGTTACTTGCTTATGAGCTCCTCCATACTTTTGGGAAAAAAGAGAAAGAAGGAATGGGTTAATTGCTCTCAAACTAGACGTGAGCAAAGCCTATGACAGGGTTGAGTGAGATTTCTTGAAAGCGATGATGATTAGAATGGGATTCGTAGAAAGTTGGGTGAATCTTGTTATGAGTTGTATTTCTACAACGTCATACTCGTTAGTATTAACGGAAGGGTTGGGCCTAGATTCCAGCCCTCTCGTGAACTTTGATAGGGTGACCTACTTAGCCCCTTTTTTTTCTAATTTGTAGTGAAGAGTTGTCTTCACTTGTGAGGGTGTGAAAGCAAGTCGTAGTGGGTCATTGATTTCACATCTTCTATTTGCTGACGATTGTGTTCTCATTGGAGATGCGTCCACAAGAGGGGCGAATGGGTTAGTGAATATTTTGAAGAAATACGAGAACATTTGGAGTCAATGTGTCAACTACGAGAAATTTACAGTATTTTTTAGTGCAAATGTTTCAGAGTTAGCTAGATTTCAGATTTTTGAGCTTATGGGTGTTAGGTATTCAAACAACCCTGAGAAATATCTAAAGTTACTTAATATGGTTGGTAGACAAAAAAAGCTTCTTTCCAAGGTTTTAAAGATCGTTTGAAGGCCAAAATACACTGTTTGAGCACTAGATTCCTCTCACAAGGAGGAAAAGAAGTCTTCCTAGATCTTTATGCGATGAGATTGAGAGTATCGTAGCTCGATTCTAGTGGCAAAAAGGTCATGGAAAGTAGGGATTTCATTGGTGTAATTAGGAGACAATGTGTTTTTCAAAAGACGAAGGAGGATTAGGCTTCAGAAACTTTGCAAAATTTAATATTGCTCTTTTAGCAAAACATGGGTGGCCTCTTTTAAACAACCCTGTTTCTCTTTTAACGCAAGTTTTAAAAGCTAAATATCATCCTTCTTATGATTTTCTTAATTCATGTTGCAAAGTGGGTGCCTCATACACATGGCACAATATTTGGGCTGCTAAAAAGGTGTTACAAGACAAGTTGTGCTGGATGGTTGGTAAGGGTGATTGTATTTCTCTTTTTGAGCATGCATGGATTCTGGGGTCTCATAATTATCGACTATCTATTTTGGTTAGTAATAGTAGTTTGATGTTAGCTGCTGATATTATCGATCACATTTTGAGAAATTGGAAAACAAAGCTTATATGTAATACCTTTCATGAGGAAGACACGAGGCGCATACTTCGAATCCTTTTGGTTGTAGTCCCGCATGAGGATGAGCTGACTTGGTATCTTCTTGGTAAAGAGTGCTTACAAATTACTACAAGGGAGCTTCTTCAATCCTACCCTCACAGAATTACAAACCATCTCTCAAACCTTTTACAGACGTCTATGGAATTTACAACTGCCTGCTAAAATTAAAATAACTATCTGGAGAATCTCAAAGGATTTTATCCCTACCATGCACAATATGTTGCGAAGACGCTTGAAGCACGATGCGATGTGTCCAAGGTACGACAATGGAACTGAAACCACGATCCACGCTTTTCGTGAGTGCTCTGTTGCAATAGAAACATGGAGGATGTTAGGATTAGCTTGGGTTTTTACAAACTCTTCTCAAACGACCTTTGATTGGCTTACATGGGTTTTGGTGAAGGCTCAATCTTATAGTGTCGACTTTTTTGCTGTGCTATGTGGTTCGTGTGGTATGAGAGAAATAAGAGGGTCCATGAGAATATCAATAGAACAAGTACTGAGATTTCAAACTCAGTAAAAAGATTCATTCTAAAATTAGATTCATTAGTGGAAAAGAAGATTACCAGTGTTTTGTGTAACACAAAATGGATCCCGTCGGAAGAAAATGAACACAAAATCAATTTTGACACCTCTTTTAACAGCAATCAACATAGATCAGGATCAGGAGTAGTGGTTCGGGATAATTCTGGAAGAGTTTTAACGTCTCAAGCCACCTTTCATTGCAATGTCAGCAATGCTCTCTATCGAAACCCTAGCATGCATAAATGGAATCAAAATGGGGATACAGTTAGGACTAAGAAAGGTTATCGCGGAAGGAGACTCTGTAACAGTCATTAAGAAAGTTAGATCCGAATCTTTAGACATGTTAGAAATCAGCCCTCATATTCGAGATATCAAATCTCTCATCAGATCTTTCAGATTCGGTCGATTTAGTCACGTAAACAGAATAACAAATGGAGTGGCAGATTCCATAACAGCCATTTGTTATTCTGTTTACGTTATATGTGTTAAGCTATATTATTATAAGAGTGCTTTTGCCTTTTAAGATATTTATATATAAAATCAATAAAACCCCACACTATATTATTTTTAAACCTAAAACACCATGGAATTAAATTTCAACTTTACCATTTTAACCAAAACTTTATTTGGTTCTCTAAATAAATTTTTAAGAAATACTAGATTATGCGGTGAAAATGTTTTTTGTCTAAAATATTATAAATTATATAAAATCAAAATAAAATTTTGGTTGAATCGACGTGGTTAAGGTTTTATAGATGTTGGTGTCATGGATCCAAATATCATTATATGTGAGTATTTTTATTGATTTTGTATATAAAAGATTATTTTAGTCAATTAATCCAACCAAGTTGATGTCCAGTGAGATCAACTCAATCTAAGGCGTAGAGTTAGTAGATATATTTTTATATAATTTTTACTTATATTGTGAATGTACCATAATTTAATATATTTAATATATATTTGTATTATGTTTTATATCATATTTTCTTTTTCATTTATTTTGTATTGTGCTTATATTGTGATAATATCAAATTCATCATAAAATCATTGAAGTGAGATTTCTAAAGTTCACTTTGGAAGTAAAAAAAAAAAAACGAGAGAGAAAAAAAATGGTAAAAACTCACTCAAATAATTCTACTATTGTTTATTGAGATTTGCATATTTAGTAGTGATCAAAAGGGAAAATATATTTTAAAAGGTTGATGGTGTTATTTCATGTTTCATTATTTTGGTTTAGAAAAGCAATTTAATTTTATATTTAGATTTGATTTTTACTAAGTATTATCAATTCGTTTAAATTTTGCTTTTTTTAGAGTTTACAAAAGTGAAGGTAACTTGATCATCGGTGGAAAAAAGGTATGATTGTTTCGTTGAAGAGAGCTTCTCTTTTGGATGTTGGTTTTGAAAAGTTAAGGCACCGTGTTCGTGAAAACTAAACCTAGTTTAGTTTTGATTTGGTAGTGCACAAGTCGAAGGTTAGAAATCTTCCAATTTCTAAGCACAAATTCAACTCAGTTAAGTCCCTGCATAGTTCAAGATAAGCCCGTGGCGAGCTTTGGTAAAGATGACATTGTGGAAATATGAGTCAAAATGGAGATTTGTTGAGTATGTCTTGTATTTCAATCAAATTTGAGAGATAATTTCCCAGTTAAACTCTGTTTATTTGTTTCAGTTGAACTCTGATTAGTGTAGATTATTTTATTATTATTTGACCTATGAATTTAGCTTATAAATAGGCTCTTTTACAACTTTAGAAAATACTCTCATTAAATATTAGAACTCATAACACTTTTAGAGAATTTTGTGCTTACGTTTTGAGGGTTCTTTGTTTTCAGGTTTAGTTTTTATCTCTATCTTTTGTACTTTTTGTTTTTTTGTCGTTATAATAAAATTATCTTTGCTCGTGGTTTTTTTACCCTTTTTGGAGGTATTTTTCCATGTTAAATTGTGTGTGTTTAATTTTTCAATTTTTTCTGTTATTTTTACTTGTTTGTTGCTTAATCGGATCGATCCCTAACACATACAAATTCCTCGTGTAATTGAACTAATTACAAACGAAATATTTGGTTTTATTATAATTCTTAAAGAATCAAAACAGATAGTTAACAATGTCATGCTTTAGATGTTGGCTATCTTCTCTTATTTTTCAAAATTTGGCAGAAACAAAAGTAGAAGAAACTGTTATGAAAAATTATCTGATGCGATAAACTGAAATAAGTTCGAGTTGGGTTGATTCAGTTCGGGGATGGGTATGGAATAAAATTTTGGATTCGAAAATCGGGGCGAGTTTATTCTTCTAATGTTGGGGTCGAGTTAGGGGTCAAAGGTCGGGTGTGAAAGTTTAAGTTGGGTTGAGGCGGGCAAAGATTCATCTCGTCTCGTTGTCATCCCTAAACATAACACGAAAAGAAATCCAATAAAAAAAAGAGAAATATGAAATCCCAAAAACAACGTGGAAAGAAACTCTACACTGAAAATGAGAAAGATGAAACCTAGATAACATGAGAGAGCTTTGAAAGAATTAAGCCATGAGTTTTTACTCAATTCCCACAAAGGATAAAAAATATATTATGGACAGAGTTTAGAGATGTTTTTCAAAGAGGATGAAATGGGCTTAGATGCTCCTAGTTTCCTACAATACAAAGGTAAATTAAGGAGATGCTAAAGTTTGTACTCCAACATATGCTCTGATACTTAAGTCAATTAAGTGTTTGATAATGAAGAAAAAAGAAAAATAAACTTAGTAAAAATGATGAATGTGAGAAAAGTGGAGGGGATATAATATCTTTAATACTAGAAATTTATGTGTACTAAATTATAACCCTTAACTTATTACTCTATAACTAACAACTTTGAGTTTATTTATATTATGGTACAACAATTGTTATCACATTTTAGTAAATGAATTAAACTCAAAATGATATTAATAATATATTTGTTGATAATATTTGAAAATTGGCATTAGCCCTCTAAATTTGATATTATCAACTTAATTTAATTGAATCTATATAATTAACCTGATGTTTAAGGGTTATTCACTCATATAATTTATTCGGATTTGAGCTTTAAAAAAAAAAGTAATTGATAGACTTTTGTTTAACAAACTTCTGTTGTTTTCTTAACCTAATCAACTAAAAAGAAGAGAATCATCCCAATTTTAAAGAAGTTAACAGATGATTTATTAAAATAAAATTGTTGTTTTAAACACTGTAATATATATGACAATATATCTCTTAATTATCTAACCTTGTTTATATATATATATATATATATATAAAGGGGAAAATTTTGAATTGAAACGTCTTTGAAATTGTATATATATATATTAAAATTTGTATCATCTAGAAATTCGGGTGAAAAATTGAAAATTTAATAAAGTGATTTTTTTAATGATGAGAAGTTATTTGAATAAGAAGATTAAATAAGATTTTTAAGTGGTAATTTTTTTCAGAAAAGTGGATAGATTTTTGTTTTGGAAGTAAATAGTTTGTTTTATATAAATTTCAAATGACATGCGAAAGTTTTTAGTTGCTGGTTAAGTTGTTGTGAATAGTGACTTATAAAAATAATTTTAAATTGAAAAAGTAACAATCAACATAATTTATTGGTTACGCAGTTTGAATTTAATTATATTTTTTTATAAAATCTCATTAAGAGAGTAATTCAATCTCATTTTTAAAAGGCTTTATTCAAAGAGGAGTTCACTATAATCTTCATAGCATAAGGGATGTTTTAAGCTCAACTTTGCACGTACTCATTAGAGCCTCACTCTCATACAATTATAATGAACGAAACTTCCCACTAAGGCTTTCTCCCATAAAAGCTTAGCACAAATTAATAACATAATTTATATATTTATTACTTTCATTCACTAATGTTTCTCACACTGAATAGACTAATGTTCCATATTTAAAATCGTAAATTGTGTCTTTGATATAATGTAATTAAAATAGGTCTAGAATTTTGTCCAAACAAAATAACATATTATGGAAAAGAATAGTGTAGAGATATTGTTGTATAAACCTTTTCAATCACATATCTCATAAATAAAAAAAGAGAACCACACTTCACTTTGTTGCACATGATTATCGTTATCTAAGTTTTTATTTCTTAGTGTCATTTGACTCGTGACATTAAATTTAATTAAGTGTTTTATTATAATATTAGAAATCTTATCACATGATATGCATATATGGAAACCACATATTTAGAATATAGATTTGTGTTTAAAAATAACATACAACAAATAATGAAATGTACGGTTTGAAACTAATTAAACATAATAACATATGAAATATGTACGACATTAAAATAAAAAAATTAGATTAAATTGTGAGTAAAATAAAATTTAAATACATCACCTTAAAAAATACATAAATATATCATATTAACATTACTAAATGCACTACAATTGTTTATCATGATGTTGCCATTAATCGTGAGTTAGTTTCGAGTTGATTTATGACACCAACTCAATTAACAATATTATTAATGTATACAACTGATAGAGATAATAAATTGTGCATATTAAAATAAAAATGTATAAAGCTATCAAAATGAAGTTTTGGTTTTGTGGTAAATTTAAGGTTTTACCAATTCAATTGGTGTGGATTCAAAATACACCATATACATATTTAAATTTGTATTGATTTTTGTTAAAATAAAAAGACTAAAATACCTTCAAATAATGTAACTTAATTTAGTTACAAAAGGATATTTTTGTAATTTTCTTAATTGAGTTGGTGTGATATTGACTCGTAACACCAATTCAGCCAAGGATTTAAATAATAGTATAGATATATTAGTGTTAAAAGTATAATTTTTATTGAATTTATAATGAATTTAAAGTTCTAGTTGATATTAGGGTGAACATTTGATCGAATTAAGTGAAAAAAAAAACCTGAGTTAGTTGAGTTGACTAGTCTTATTTTATCATTCTAACACGATTTGATTTTTTTTCGTATTGAGTCAAGTTGAATCGAGTGAAATTTAAAAAAAATTAAACATGTCAAAATAAAAATCTTGTTAAAATATAATTAATTTCATATTAAAGCACATAAATTTGAAACAATATATATTTAAAAACTCTTTCAAAGTAAAATAAAAGAAAATAAGATACGCTAGTACGATAAACTTGAATTGATAATTTACGTGTTTAGGTCCTCAACATCATTATTTTTTAAAAATTTTAAAAATTTTAAACATTTTCATATATTCTTTAGATTATTTTAGAATTTTTAATTTATGAAAATTTGGATTTTTTATAAATATTTGTATTATTGAAAATTATTTTGTATTTTTTTTGTTGAAAAAGATCAATTTGCTCATTTTCAAAATTGATAAGGACCAAAAAAGTATTTACACCAATCTATCATTCAAGTCATCTAAATTGTAAAATTCAATTTGACTCGAATTCGAAAAATCAAATTACTTATTCAAGTTGACTTGAAAAAACTAAATAACTCGATTAACTCGAAATTCAAATTTTTTTCGATTTTTTCGAATTGAATCAAGTTTTACTTATTCCTAATTAATGCAAAAGCGAAGTTTAGGGGAAAAAAAAGTGTGTGCATATTCTTTCAACCATATAGATAGTATTTGTGAAAAAATTTCAAAAAAGAATGTAATAATTTACAAGGTCATTACTTCTATCAAAAAATATGGCACTAGTATTGATTTTGGCTAAAAATTAGTGTGCTAAATTGACATGAAAGTACCACCAAATCTGTGTCTTTCCCCCTTCTTTTTCGTCTAGGTTTGTCAACATTGCAGTAATCCTTATTGAATTTCTCAATCTAAAACCAAGAAAAAGAACCTAAACATCTAACAATTTTGAAGTTCCGACCTGAAAATCTATAATTATTTTTCTCACCTCATTTGAATAATAATAACAACTTTGATTCAATAAATGAACTTACCCAGACGATGAGAACAATGGCATGTGACTGCTTAAATGTGCTTTAAGTTGTAACTGTAATTGGGTAGTCACTAGGCATATTTAATGGAAATTCAGAGTGCGGCAGCAAATTAATTTGGGCATTGAGTCTTAATAAATGTGGTGTTGTACATCTCACGCCCACTCTAAATCCATTGAAGAACAGAGTGTGTCCAGCAACTCAGGGAGAAAAAGTGGCAACTCAAAAGTCAAAACTGAGTCTGCAACCAGCTCTCATTACTCAGAACTCTCTCTTTGTGTACTGACCATCTAACGTCATTCCTGGTTGTAAAATAGCAACTGCTGCTCACTCTTTACATTCTTTTATTAAAGGATAAATTTGTCACTACACTTTTATTAGAAATTCAAATTTGGTACTATATCTTAATTAATACTTTTGAGACTAGAACAATAAAATAATTATAATCAGAAAATGGATTTGTTATTGTAGAAGTAAAACTTTTTTTTAAAGCCTTGCAGATGAAAGTAACTATAATCAAATATAAATTTTCAGATACAACATAGTTTCCTTTAAAAAAAGGGAAAAGACTTGTGATGATAAAATTCAAACCAAAAGGTGATAATCAAACAAAACTAAACATAACAATCAGATTTTCACAAATCAAATTCTCATAAAAGAAAACAAATATTTTTCTTCATATCAAATGCACCTTATAAGAGAAAAGGATTAGGAATCTTGCAAAGCTCGAACCCGAGCAGTCAATTCTCTTACTTGGCTCCTCAATCGCTCCGGATTGCAAAAGAAGTCCACAAACACCCTCCTTTGAAGTCCAACCTCTTGGGAATGATGTTTTACAATCTGCATTTCCCACCCATAAAATGATAAAAAGTAGATATGTTTCAAGCTGAATGTTTGGAATGTTATGCCATTAACATTTTATTAAAATAAGCTACATGACTAACACGGTTTTGCTCAATCTTTTTATAAGTTTTCCAATATACTTAGAGGACCATAATCTCTATATCTATTTCAGAATGTGATATACATAAGTGTTAGACTTGGACTTAACGATGCATATGACGCTGAAATTTTCGGAGCTCATATAATTGATGTTATCAAACAGCTGCATTTTAAATATTGGTGCATATGCAATACGACCACACAAATAAAACTTTCATGCAATAGGTTTTTGGTGCCAGCCTAAATCTTCAGACCACCGGTTTAGAAGACTTCTCAAAAGATTGTCCGCCATCAAGTGAATCTAGTCTATATGTTCAACTCAAGTAACACTAACCTCAAAATAATTATATGTTTTTGAGCACATTGGAATGGGAACTGAAAAATGGTTGTAATCATATGAAGTGATATGCAAGAGTTCATCCATGAGGAAAACTGCTTTAATAACTCCAATTACCTCATTCTTCTTGCAATGCTCAAGCGTAACCTCCTCTACTGCAGCAGAGAGTTTTGCATTTATCTTTTCCATTTCATCCAGCTCTTTCATTAGAGGCTAAAAGAGGGAATCAAAATGTTAACAAAGCACATGAATTTTATCATCAAAAGAAAGACATAACAAGACAATGACAATAACAGAATAATGCTTCGAGTGGAAATGAAGGGGAAAATGGACACATCTTTTGCATAAATTGTTGGACATACCCGAGGTGTCAATATTGGTTGAGCAGTTGTTGAAGATGCAAATAATAATTGCTGCAGACTTTGAATCAGAGTGCACCTGGCACAATAAAGAAAAGATATGACTACCACAAACTCAAGATTCATCAAACACAATTCTAACTCAGAATGTATTTAATTGTGTTTCCAATAGTAATGTTGAAGACAAATTCTAAAATACAACCAATAATAGAGTAACTCACAGCTCATTGATACATCTATTTCTGTCCTCAGGAAGAGAATTCTCAAGATCAGATTGAAGAGCCATCAAGTCTGAATGTAGACCAGATATTTGCTGTACAATGCCAGGAGCAGATACATATGTTGATAAACCAGCCTGTGCATCTAAAGGAAATGCCAAAAGCAAACCACAAATCAAAATCCTTCCACTAAACAAAAACCTCTTATAGAAACAATAATCCGGTCTAAATATGTAAGGATGGGGACATTACTTGAATGGATACTTAAAAGGTCTCTAACACCATGCAGAAAAGTGTCTCGATCATCCACTGCACCTTGCTCTTGGACCTCAGATGCAGCTTGAATTAGTGCCAAGCAACGCCCCTAAATGATAATAAACAGCTTTCTAAAGTTAGGATTTCCAAGGAAATCTCAAACAGCATCCTGGAAAGAATACTATTCCATGTAGCTTTGAATCAGTATGTAAGCAAATGGATCCAAATAGCACATCTGAAAAAACACTCTAGATTCAATATCAAAGAACTTTTTAACTAGTAGGCTGAGAATTAGCCTTCTTGGTAGCAACACCTGTAGTGTACTCAATGAGAATGTCCAAAGTACTAATCTCCCTTCAAAACAGTAATAAAACAAAAGACAAGTAAAACAGAGGAAAACAACCGATTCACCAAGAAGCTAAGGATCATTTAGGAATTTTAATGAAACACCTTTTTTTTTCTTAATTCCATCTTCATAATAATGCTAAATAATTTGGATTTGATAGTGCTCTTTACATTATTCTTTCGAATATCAGTCAAAGTAAAAAAATTAACTTAACCTGTCAGTAGAATTTCAACCCAGTATGAACCAACAAATAGAGATTTCATTCAACCTCTACTACTCAAGGTTAGACATTAACATGGATCAAAAGTGTAACATCGCAATTAGTAGAATTGCAAAGTAGGAGAGCAGGAAGTGACAAGTTAGAAGTGATAGATGTATTCCCTTTGGAAATCATGATATATATACATATACATATAAACACTGATTGGAAATATAAGGTGTACATAAACAAAACACAGACCACCACGTAAGATCCAACATACCACCCGGCCTTTGGTTGCTGAAAGGTATGCCTGAAGTTCTGACTCGATAACTTTAAGCAATGAATATGCTCCAAGCATATTCTTCTTTTCCAATTGACAAGCTATTTTTAAGAGCTGATGCCTTGCAAGATGATTGATCAGATGATTGATAAACTGCAAAAGGAAATTGAGAGTGCTATAAATTTGGAGATCAATTTAAAGTTTAAAATTTTTTGTTACTTTAGAAAACTGTTTATAACTAAAAAGAGTGAGAAGGGGCGGGGGGGGGATGGGCCAACTTTAACCAACTCATGATTGTTGCTTCAAGTGGTTGTGACGCTAGTAAAAACCTGAACTTTACACTTGTCTCTTATCACAGTAACATTTCAAACATATTTAATCAGAATGCACTCTAAAATACAAATTATTTAACTGGAAAAGTTATCCAACTTGAATGTTATCACAGAACTGCTATGTTTTCCAACAAAGAAGCATCAAATCTAACCCAACAGTTGACATGATTGGACAGCACTGACATGTTAAAGGAACATTTTCTTTTGTTAAACAGGTACTGTAAAATGGTGATTATTCTACACGAGTGTTCTTAGTTTCTCACCTTAGCTAAATGCATTATATCTCAAATAAAAACTAAGAAGCATGAGATCCATGGCCATAAAAAATTAGGGTTATGCCTTCTTATGGAAAAAAAGTCCAAGCAAGATATAATTAAATTAAAACTTTTGCAGAGTAGCCAAACATACCGCCTTTTGTCTGCTAATATAGAACTCTTGCCGCATAACCTTTAGATCATAATCACCTAAAAGCAGATAAATTTACCACAACATTAACTGACAGGGTGATCACAGTGACGCAACCGTTTAGCTTCTGGTTTTAGTTCTCAAAAAGAAAAGCAAGGAAACTATACCTTGCAAAATGTATGTGTCCTGGAGTTGCGCCAGCTCCCAGCAAAGATCTGGAATAGTCTGGAAAAGGGAGGTGAAAATGAAAAATAAGAGAGTCAGCTTAAGTAAATCCCTGAACTCCAACAAAATGATTAGCACATATAGAATATAATAATATATAACATTATCTCTTTTTTACCAGTACACCATATTTTAGCTCATGTTCTTGAACATCTCAAATGGGGCGCACCAATATCACACAAGATTTAAGTCTATATATAATATAATTAAGCATCAATATAATACCAACAGGCAACACAAAGCGGCCAAACTTGAATATAAAGTCACAACCAGCCCAAAACATAACTGATGGCAGATAACACCACTTAACATCTCATGAAACCCCTTATGCTGAAACCACAGCCACTAACACCAAAAAAACAACTGATCTTGACATCCTTCTCATCATTACCAAAGAACCATTACTTGAAGTTTTATTAAACCCTTCAGCGCTACCTTAAAAACACCAAAACCCTGTTTCCAAAACCAGTCAAAAAACACTTGCTGACATATTAATCATCATTTCTAATGGATGCATCATTACTGTCCTAAATTTCATAACTTGCATTCCATCAGACCGTAAAGACTATTCTCTTAGTCTTGCATACAATCATAATAGTTGCATAAGCCAATGCAGAAACAATAGTCAGAGTAATAGCAACTTTCCTATTGGTCTCTTACCAAAATACAGTTTCCCCAGAACCACTTTCCATCTCTAGCAACCACAAAACAGACCATTAATTTTTATTCCATAATAGTCAAGCCTCACATTTCTGATTCCATGCTCAGAAATGGACATTGCCATAATCCTAAATTTCTAAACTCCACATGCAATTAAAAGACAAGAAGAAAACCATCCTTTCATCTAGGATTCTGCTTCTATAAGGATTTCTCTAAATCAGTTTAGTTTAACAAGAAAAAGGACAGATCAAACTTAAATCTTTCATTTATTAGGGTTTTTAGTAGCATAGGACATTTAATATATTTACTGGATAAAGATTTATAACCCCAAAACACATTTTAAATCTAGTGTTTTCAGGAAAGCAGCATGACTAGACAATCCCACAAAAAGATCCCTGATGAAAACACTAATAAAAGCCTTAATAAATTCCAAAATCAACTAAAGGTGTTCTGTGGATAACATTTTGGTATCAGCATCATGAAAAATTTTAATGGAGAACTTATGTAATGAAATTGGAATAAACATGAGTGAAAACTCAAAAAATGTATTCTAACAAATGTTATTCATTGGGAACACAGCTATGGCAGGGAACAACTACTTATGTACAAGATTTAGGTAAAGTCAAGAAATGCAGAAAACTGGAAACAAAAATACACAAACAAACCTCAGTTAATAACTTCTCTTCTTTGTGGTAAAGGTTTGAAAGTTCTCCCACCAATTCAGCATGCTTTCTTCTGCATATAATAATCAACATAACATAACAGTATGTAACATCATAATAAGTAGGAACATTTCTATAACTCTTTCCAGGGATGATGACCCACAGCCTTAAGAAACTTAAGCTGTTTAGAAGCTACTTTTAAAAAGGAGAATATTTCTTAGTCGTATGATAATAAAGTGATAATTAAAGTCTATATACACATTTTATTATAATTTTAGGGTTGGGATGGATAATTCATTAAACATAATCCAGATGCTTTAAGGCATTTCTCAGTAAAACAAAGTTCATTTGAAGACAACAGAGGTTTTGCTTTACAAGGTCACTTGCACAGCATGATGGATGCACTAACCAAGAATTACGGTTAATGAGAACACAAAATTCTGTAATTTGTACACTACGCTTCTATAAAAATAATGAATTAACTCATGAAATGTAAAAGTTTACCTAAGGGAATGAAGATCAAGATGAATATGAGCTTCATCTGATGATATTTGAGATTTAAGCGCCATGAGAATGGCTTGCTGCTTGGCATTCTCAACCTGGGCTTCTACCCATTGTCTTTCACTTGTTCCGAATCTATCAAATAATGACCAATAAATTTAAATTAACATCACTGCCACATCAATATGACATGCTACTGAAGAGCTCATCTCAATTGCTATAACCAAACTTGGTGCAAGTGTGAGAAAATAATTTGTCACAATAATCATTCTACTTTTTTATTGTAATAAGACCAAATGCAATATGGAGAGGAAAAATTTTCCCCTAACTCCTACAAACCAAAATTTCCTCCAGCAATCACTAACATTCAAACAGTTAAATTAGTTGAACAGCAACAAGTTAAAAATCAAGATTAAAAAAGAATATTTAGAAAGCTATAAGGCTTAAAGAAAAAGGAAAGAGCATACATGGAGCGAAGCCGCTGCAATTCAGATACACGTTGATGATGGGACTTTTCTAGATCTGCTGCATTTAGATAATAAGAGAAAAAAGTCAAAAAAACTTGTAAGTTCACCAGTTCATGTGTTACTAAATAAAACTAAGACTACATAATCTGGCACAGCTACATTAAGTCAATACACTGCTATCTTTAACATATAGTATGTGTGCATTACATCATTTTCTTCATACCTTTGCATGTACATTATTTTCTCAAAAGTTAAAAGTACAATCTAAAAACATAAGCTAATACATTTAGCATGACTTGCAAAGCACATAACAGAATACTATCAAATTCTTCCTTTAATTAAGCTTTTGCCTAGAATCACATATCAGAAATTGAAAGAGGCTTCCAATGTGCAACTTAGATGAGTAGCATAGGGAATAATTTACAACAAACAAGCAAGATGTTAGAAATAACAGATGTATGTATATACATTCAATGAATCATATTCCTCTAATAGAAAGTTAAGTTAAAACGGAAAAATAACTAAAGGAAATTTTTAAGAAGGTAGAACCTTAAGTTACATACATAACCCCCCACCCTTTTTTAAGAAGAAGCAAGCCATTCCATAAAGCCGGTTGTTACTGTTTGTACAATGCTTTTGCTTATTTTGTAATGAGATACTTTCAAGTTTTACCACTCGAAGAGACCTTAAAAAAGCAGCAGCTGATACTCATTATAAACATTAGTCTTTTTAACGGAAAAAAGATATGCTTCATCATTTCAAATAAATACTAGGAACATGCAGTAAAAAGAGAGACCACTCTTATGAGATGAGTAAAAATAAAATAAACAAGAAGACAAGGACAGACGAATTTAGATTAAAGGCACTACAAGACAAGAGAAAGACAGACTTTCCCATTTTCAACTAGAAAGATTATCCAGGAACAAGTTCTGATGATTAATCATTCAACCATAAAATTATTAAATAGCAGTGAATAGACAAATAAGAATAAACAAAAGAAATACTTATTCCTTGAATCTAAAGTAAACCATTGCTGTTGGCCTAAAAAATGAGCATACCATTTGCTAAAAGGAAACCAAAGAGCTTTACTCTAAGAGCAACAGTATGGAGTACCTCTTACTAAGCTGTTTGAGACATCATCAAGACTAACCCAGGAGCATTTTGATTTACCCTCTTCAGCAACTAATCGAAAAGGAACCTGAGTTTAATTACTAATTGAGTCAACAAAATTAACAGAATAAAAATATAGAAGTCTCCATGTGTAAAGATAAGATAAACTGTTCAAGGCAAAAACCCTTGGTAAGCCACATTTTAACTTATATTAGTAGGAGGATTAAGCATTGCATTGAAAATGAAACTTAGTTACAAAAAAACATATAAAGCCACAGTCAATGACTACCAAGAATCCAATAGTATTTCACAATATGACCAAAGATGCAAGAAAACTTAAACCCAGGTAAAGACATAAAAAGTAGTAAGACACCTGACAGAGATAGTAACCAACAAAAAGAGCTATAGAGGAAATACAGCCTTGCTAGAATTGAAATGAGCGCAGAGGTCCATAGTATCACAAATTGAAGTCACTAATGCCCAATCCTAGGGCAGCTCCAATTCTTAATAAAGTAGACGAAGACAGGATTTCTAACATATTAGATGTCTGCTATTCCAGTCTCCACAACTTTGGGTTTAGCTCTTCTAATGTGCACATCAGACAAATTTTAGATCAAATAATTTACCAAATGAAATATCATCACAAGTAGCAGCATGAAGACTGAATACAGCTAGTCAGCCCTGAAGACCAAAAGCAATAAAAACTATCAGCAGCTTTTATGCCCTCTGACCACTACGAGCTCACAAGATTGAGTGATGCATTCTAAGAAATTAAACTCCTATAAATTGATGCATTGCCTTATTCATTAATCAACTCCTAGTGCAGATGCTTTGGAAACAAGAAGGTAACCAGCACTAATTTGGCATAAGCGTGAAAGGCGGGGATACATCATATTTATATTCAGGTGACCAGAAATAATAAAGTCTAAAGTACAAACTACAACTTCTTTTGCCATATGGAGACAAGAGGCTGATGGAAATGTATATGCAAGTGTTTCAGCTAGTGAGCTGCCCCACTGTATACTTCACAGAGCTGTGTCCATGTATATGCATTAGAGGAATTAAAATTAACATCATTGCTACAGAACATGAGAAAATTAGTGATAATCAGATATTGAGTAAGCATTGTCACATGAGTAAGCTTACAGTAAGTAAAATGCTTCAGTGAACTATTAGATACAATCTAAATAATCCAGTAATACAGGATATACAATCTGCTTAGAATGCTACATTTTGTTACTCTCCTTTGGGGTGGGAATTCTTTTCTGCCTCAAAGTCTTACATTATCTCTCTCAAAATCTTTTTCAAAGCATTTCTTTCCCTTAGTTTTATACTTTAGGGAAATTTTGGTGCTTAACAGAAACTCTTAAAGGTCAATGATAAAATTATTGAACACTCTGCAGCAGAAAGAAACGAGATAAAAAAATGGCCTTTCCAGATCATACCGTGTCTAGTTGCTTAGCAAACCACTGATTTAACTCCATTATGCAGGATGAATCTCCAACCAAGTACGGATGGAAGTCAGAATAAGCTAAGTAGATGCCTTCCTCTGCATGTACACATCATAAGTAAATGTTCATCAACAAGGTGCAAGCAACTAAGAAAAGTTTCCCTCCACCCTTACAATCCCCTAATGTTAGGCACACATTACCTCTGGCTCCTATATCTATTTGTTATTTGACACAGTTTTGAGAACCAACAAAAGCTAACGTTCATTTATCACCATGGAAAGAACCAAATATACACCAAAGGTTACAAACCTAAAGCAGCAGGCTAATGATATTCAAAGTAACCCATGCAAAATGATAGGTTTCCAAAATGGGAAAAAGGGAAGAGGGAGGAGGTTATTGACTAGGCTGGGTTAAGATCAGTCTTTATTCGCCCAAGTCAAACTCAAACTGGGCTTACCCACTTACACAATTGGGTAAAAACAAATGCATTATTTTGAAAAGAACATAACAGCATAGAATCTAACGTCTCTGATGGAAAGAAAAGAATAAAAAAGAAAACAGTACCATCTCCAGAATGGTAATGCGCCAGCTCTTGTGCTGTAGATGCTATTTTTCCAAGAACTTCATTCATCTAAATCATACACACACGAAAAGTAGACCACTCCTTCGATGTTAAAGCAGATAAACAGTATCCTCCGAGAAAAAAGCAATGTAAAAAAATGGATTGCTTTTGATATTAAATTTTCATGTTATTCCTTTTATACTCAGTGCTGTGAAGCCATGCAATCCAGCATAAACAACTCAGAGAAATACCTTCCACCTCAGTTTGATCAAATTTGAACATAACATGTTTCAAATATTTAAAGTAATTAGAGATTCGCTAGATTTACTTACCTGCAAGTTCCTTCCCGAGAGACTATCATCTATGGTTGTAAGGTGTCCATTAGCAGCAGATGTCGCAGCAACCCGTGCTCGTCTGCCTTGGATCAAAGCTGAAGCCTGACCTGTAAGCATGTCAAACTGAGACTGCAAATGCCTAAGTTGTTTCTGTAGCTCTAAAGCTTCCGCTTTATACGCTACAGTTGCATCCCTAAAGACAAAAAAGAAACCCATCAGTATAACATGCACCATAATTAAAGAATTCTTTCACATCCTGGAGCACGCATATAGAATCCTCTCTAAAAAAGCTATATCAAGAACGATGCATTCGGGCTATCTAAAAATATCACACAAACACCATTCACTAGCTAAAAGTTTTCAGGGTTGTCAGCTTAAGCTTGAATTGTATTATGCTTAACCTCTTTAAATAACAGGAAAAAAACAAGCATGCTAAGGAAACAACAATAACGACGCAATATGAAGCATGTGTGCAGCGCAGAGACAGAAAGTGAAAGAATACCTAATATCTTTCAATCCTTCTTCAGCTCCAAAAACCGCCTCCTGGTTGTCCCTCCTCGACGAGAAGGCCGAAATGCTATCATAAGCAAAGTCCAAGTCTTCCCCCTATTTAATTATAATAAACCGATATTAATGGCTAAGCCCGAAATTTGCAGAAAAAGAAGAGGAAATGAAAGCAAAATTTACCTCCAACAGCTTCCCTTCTTGTACGATTTGCTCATACCTGCAGAAATTGAAATTGATCCCGTCAATGATAACCTAAAAGGAGGTTTAATCTTTCGATGCTTATTCCTAAACAAAAAGGAGAAATAGAAAGGGAACTGACAGGGAGAGTTCGGAGAGGGAGAGGACATTGGAAGGGCGGAGGGAGGAGCAGATCCAGTCAAGGACGGGGCGGGTGTCGTCGTACTGGAAAGGCCATTCGAAGCTATCGGGGTCCAATTTCTCTGCCCCTTCGTATCCCAATTCCCCTAGTAATGTGCGTAGTCTCGCCCCACTCATTTTCACTTCCTCTATCTCTCTCCCTCTCTCTCAGATCTTTATCTTCATTTCAAAAATGCTCTTAGTTTCAAACTTTCAAGCTTTCCTTTTGTGAGAAACAGAGAGAAGGGTTGTTTTGGCGCCGGCCTCACTGAAAATTTTTACTCTTCTGCTGTAGCCTGTAAGAAAGCATTTTTTTTTAGCTCGGGTTTGGATCCACTGTGCATTTACTTTATTTTTGCATAATACACTAATCACAGTCTTAATCTTCACTCACATACTAATATTTAAAATCACCCTTCAACCAACCACTCATTTTTTATAAAATGTAATATATTTACTTTTACTATTATTTTAATGATTTTTCATATGAAATTTTAGAAAATTTTATAGGTGACGGGATTTAAATTCAAAGGGCTATAATTTTTAATAATTTAATCTTATCATTCCAATCAAACTCATTTAATTATTATATTTTTTTTTAATGAATATCATGAGTGCACCATAATTTTATGTTAATTATATAATTGATTATTAACAAATAACTACTTATTATAAATTTATTGATAAATAGATGTTTATATAATTCTCGTAACCCTTCATAATTCTTTTTTTTTTTAACTTTTGTAATTCCTATAAATTTACAAGATACTTTATTTATTTTTGAAACATATTGCAATTAAAACCTTATATATATCCCAAGTGAAAATTAAATTGTTCTTTTATTTTTCTACTCTTCTCTTATGTTATAATTATCTTAGTCCATAATGTTAGTAGTGCAGATGCTTGGTTAGGGTCAACAGTCGTTTGACGGTTAGTCGGTTATAGTGGTTATAAACTGTTAGTTAGTTACTGTTAACTTGTATCTAAGCTTCCATTTAGCTTGTACACGAGTTCATAATAATATAGAATTCTCACCTTCATTTTTGTTCATCTTTAGTTGTTTATGCTATTCTTTGTAATTGTTTGAGGTTTTTCTAGCACGAATTTGCTTAAAGTTTTTTCCAGTACAAGATTGAATTTTGATTTAAAATAATCCTAAATTATATATCACAAATTGTTTTATACTATTTTTTATTTCCATTCTTAAATATCTTATTATAATTATGTTTGTATAGAATATGCATTGGTAAAATTATGCTTATTAAATATATTCAATCTTGTTTTTCTTCATTTATTTTCAATTTTGTTTATGTGGATGAATTATTTTGTTTTTAATGTTCGATGTTTTAGTAATTTATTTGAAACTTGTATTATTTTTAAAGGCGTTTAATCGTTTAGTCATTCGATTAAATTGTTAATTTATTTAAGGTGTAATATATTTATTTTTATATTCACAATGTTGCATTATATATTTCTTCAATGTGCATATTGATTTTTTTTTTAATTTTGTATTTATGTATTAGATGAAATTAAAATAGTAATCTACACATGTTGGTTGTTTCATGTATGAGTATAGATTTTTAATATTTGTACACAATATCTCTTTTATACTTGTAGTTATTCATCATTTTTTTTTTAATATTTCTAGTGCAAACTCTAATAAATTTTAGTAATCAAAATTTTTTATTAAAGTTTTATTAATTATGTAATATTTCATATTTTAATTATTGTTGTTATTGTATATTAGCTTGAATAATGTTGAATCTGCCAAAATCGAATTTGCAGCTTTTGATATGTTAGGTAAGAATTATTTGTCATGAATATTAAATGTCAGAATTCATCTAGATGCTAACAGTTTAGGGAATACAATTTTAATAGATCAAAAGGCATCTAATCAAAATAAGGAAAAAACAATGATGTTTATCTATAATTGACCACCTTCAAACGTGTAAACATTTAGAATAAAAATCATACAAATAAAAATAAAAATATTTAAATGTAATATTTACAAAAGTACAAGTTAAATTGTAATATAAATTTGTGTTACAACAGAAAATCAATATAATTCCAAATTAATTGAATTAACCGAACATTAAAAAAATCAATATTATATATAATATGTATCAAGCTTAAGCTTAGCCAATTAACTTAGCCCATTGTTACCCAAGCCACAACCACCAGCCCACCAAACAAACCCAAAAATCCAAAACCCACTAACACCCCTAACCCAACCAATAACCCAAAATATCTATCCTAATGGCCAAAAAACACACACGAAAATTCCCAAATTCATTTCAACAACCCTAATCACGAAATTTTCCAAATTTATTTTAGCGACCCAAAATTCTCAAATCTCCGATCTCCCTACTGTGAAGTGCCGACAACCACCACTCACCACCTTTTCCAAGACCTAGGCACTTAAGACCCAAGCCCTTTACCTTTTCCAATGACGATCAAAATTATTTACTCATACATTCTAATACAAATAAACACATTTTCTAAATCAATTTTTCCAACGCACCCTTTTGCAATGATCTCTATGATACTTATTTGAATCTGTTTAGGAACATAATTTCACCAATTTTCAATACCTTGGATGTTAGTCCATGGCTGCTTTCGCTGCTTTGGGGACTCTCGGGTCCATTCTCAGTAACAGTAGAGGAATGTATACTTTGCTTACAATTACATAGCCAGGAGAGTAAGAAATGATAATTCAAGTTTTAGTGCTACATACATTTTCTATTTAGGTTATTCAATTTTTTTCTTCTTGGTGAAAATATATGAATTATGAAGATGTCTGTTCTTATTCAACTATCGGATTGTTAGAATGAGAATTTCTTTTTCAGATTTTGTGATGGGAATTGAGATCGAGTAGACTAAATGCATTTCGGATTAAGCTACTGAAAAGAAATATAATCACCTTAGCCAATTCTGAAGTTAAAAGGAGTCCTACATCCATTTCATTCTAGTGGACTACCTAGTCCTAGGCAAACAAAGAGCTTAGGGAGCCTCTAAACTACAATTGTAAAAGGCAGACTATATACACATGCAGTTGCCATACCGATACTCAAGCAGTAGCTATTTTTTCCCGAAGTACGAAAATAGTGTCGGCTGCTTATTACCACCACCCTTGATGTTTCCCTTTTTCCTTGCGGGGCTTGTTTCGATTTCATCTTTAGATGGCTTGGTATCAGCTAAAAGCTCCTCGTAGTCCCTTTTTGCTTGGCTCTTCCCTACATTACCAAGGGATGGAACAGAAACATTAGATTTTGAATCATGGTCCTCCTTATCTGTTAAGGATGCAAGTCTATCATCTGTGCTTTTAGGTTCCTCCTTTAAGTTATTCAGCAAATTTGTTTTGACAGATTCATCACACAGACTTTGCTCCATGTTTGATTCTTGTTCCTTTTTATCTTTCCTTCTTGAGAAGAACTTTGAGATAGAATTCTTTTCCTGTGTCTTCAGTGGTACCTACAAACATAGTTGAAGAAGTAATTAGTGGATTTCTTGGAATAAACCCTGACGCCATGAGTTTCTAGTTAAATGCAACCTTTTTACCGTAACAAAGCTAAGCAGAGCAAGACAACGAATCCAAGGTAAAAATCATTGAAACCAAACAGAAACTCATTTGTGGAGTTGTATCTAGACCAATGAACTGGACTAACTGTCAGCTGATGAATCACTAGACTATGAAACCAAACAACATAAATTCCTGCTGGCACTACCTCTTTAACACACTCAGGTCCTTCAAAAGACAGCTTACCAATTGCAGGGGTTACTGGATACCACACCTGAAAGTCAAATGTTAGCATATAAGAAAACAAACTCATATCTTCATTATCATTCAGCATATCTAAAATGCAGTTGTACCCTTGTGATTTCTCAGATTCAGAAAGCTCTTACCAAATCAGGATTTTCATATGGTTTAAGCAGCATATCAGTTTTAGAACCATTTAGCCATGCATCTGTTGATCCCTTGTCACCCAAAATTACCGGCATCCTGTCTACATAGACATTAATTGAATGTGTTAATACAAGGATTCTTAAATTTCGCAATGATGAATGGCAGGAAAATCAAATTATTCAAGAACATATTAACATAAACGGAAACAGATAAAAAAAAGCTAAAACACTGGCAAACCTGCATCTAAAAACTGATCCGACTAAACAATTTTCTTCATGTAGTGCTTACAAGCATATAGCAACTCAGTATCATCAAAATATATTCACATATGCAAATCTCAAGAACTTATCATGATTTTTTGGAATATGAAATCAGATCCGAAGTAATTTTTATCATCAAACGGTAATCATACATTTGAGCCTTTTTCTTTATTCGGGTCATTAACTTACAATTCTCACATTATTGTAGATGAGTCATTAGCATATTCATCTATAGTCTCCAATTAGGTGATGCTTGCATCCAAGCAGATTCTAGGAGATGGTGGTAGCTAATGGAATAAATTATGTACAGATGGAAAGAAAACCATATCTACCTCCGACTTAATAATGCTCCTCATTGATTGCTCATCTTAATTTTGACATTGATTTAGGGGAAAAATTAAGGGAATACAACTTCACAACAATTACTCAATGTGACAAACCTTATATGGAAAATTTTACTCCTAAAGAGGACAACCTCATATTTATTAAAAAGAAACAGGGCCTATAACTGTCAGAGTTCAGGAATATTGCACTGCTGAAACTAATAAACAAATAATTCAGCAAACTAAGTTTCACACAGAAAATATTTGACTACATGGGTTATATGTTCATAGTTCAATATGTTGCTGAAAAACTCATTAAGCACAAAATAAATTTACAGTATAACTCACCATGAAGCCACTGGAAAGTTGATGAAGCGGAAGTAGTAAGTATGGTAAAAGTGTGAAGTTTCTCACCTGCAGGAAGACAATACACTAATGTGTTATTCACTCTAATTATAATTTTCAGAAGAAAAAAGAAAACCACATCATGAATCTTAACAAGAGGTATCCTATTTCATCATTAATAAATGTAAATCAGCATAGCCCAAAATAAGTCATTGCCTAACCTAAATGAACAAGCAGGGAACCCATTAAATTAGCAGAGATAATAAAAATAGGGGAGGAGAAATTTAGTTACTGCAAATTACAAAGATCGGAATATGAAGAAAGGGCTTCACCTTCAGAGTTCTCCCAAGAATCATAGAGAGCAGCAAAAACTAGAGGTCTGCCATCCTTGAAATGAATGTAGTATGGCTGTTTCTTCGAAACATCTTTCTTCCACTCATAGAACCTGACAAGAGTAAGTGCTTCTTTATTGAACAAGATGGAAAATAAAAACAAGATGGAAATTATGGAAATAATGACACAAAGGATGAAATAGTAAGTGCTTCTGGTAAGACACAACTATAAGAACGGAGCCTTCACAACAATAGACCAACTTCAGGTGAAGGGAAAATAAATACCACAGTAATCTTTTTTTTGGCCAGAGTAATCATTTAACTTAGAATTACTAATTTCCCTTTAGAACAAGTTTTTTACTCAAACAGTCTTACAACGCGGCATAAAATCAAATACATTTTCTATTTTGTCTGCTAAGAAAACAACCAAAAAGAATTAGTTACTCTAATTTCTAACAAGCAACTGCAGGAGCTTAATCTCATCTACGAAACCATGGAAGATATCATAAAGAAACAGAGAAATTCTATTCTGTAACATCTAGTATCGATTCTCAGTTCAGTTTTAGTGGACTCCAGGGGAACATTTCTTCAGAAGTACGCAAGGTATTATTGCAGTTTTCAGGCTTCAGCTACAGCATCTTCACAAATAAGTCAAAGGGCTTCAAAATCTGATTTTTCAGAGCATAAGAACAAGTGCAGCAACAAAATATGTGAATTTTTCATAAACAGATCAATGTACGATCCTTAGTTCCATACCCTTCAACTGCCACTAAGCACCTGCTTTTAGGAAGGAGGCGCCGGAAAGAAGCCTTTTCACATACTGACTCTGATCGAGCGTTGAACTGTGGATTTGAAAAGCCTTACTTAGATCAGAAAAGATTTCCCCACTTTGTGATGTCAAAAGGTATATAGAACTGTACTCAGTTAAAAATGGCAGCAATTTTGGAGCTAGGATAGACATTTAAAGGCAAAATTAACTTAAAGCAGCAGTGACAATATCATGGGAAGATTTCGGTAAAATGTTTATAAGGCGTGTCTGCTTGTTTCTTTTAAAAGTATTGGTTTTTACTTCTTCAGAAGTTCAAAACTAAAAGTAGAATCATATCAATGAAATAGGCAGAATACTGAAATATAACATACATGCAATCATATTTATTCCCACATAAGAAAAATATGCATTCTTTGACATATTTTCATAAATCTTCAAACTAAGCCCTTTCTTTCAAAAGCAAATTGCAAATAAAAAAATGCATGAAACGAACGCCTAAATAAATAACAAGAGAAACTGTTAATAAATTCAAAAATGGATTTAGATTGAAGACTATGCAAAGTTGAACACACTTATTGGAATAAGAGAAGCTTAAATAAAAAGATTACCATCCTGAAAAAGTCAGGCTTATCGGATTTCTTAGTGAAACTAGGGATTAGTCCCCATTTCATGCAGTTAAGAACGACTCCTGCTCCATCGGTATTAGATCCATCTTCCCGTCGAACAACAGGCAAATTCATTCCCGGGCCAACATTATACGATGGACGGTACCTATATGGTTTTCAAATCGAATTCCAAAATCGTAAAAAAAAAAAAAAACAGAACACACCCGCGAGAGGTAGGGAGAAAAAAAAGTAAAAAAATATTAAAATACAGAGAACATTACCGGTCCATGTTAACATGGCGGATAGGGCCATCATTGCGATGGCAAGCTCTGGGAATGTCATCGGCACGAAGAGTACAACGAGCTCTTCCGCACATCTCTTTTTGCTTTGAATTAAACTTGTGTGAATTTTTTTTTTTTGTAAAGTGATGAATTATTGCTAATATTTTTATGGGCGGGAAGCAAGTGTGGGGAATGAGTGGGGTGTGTTTTCTCTTTCTTTTTTACCGCTTTCAAGCGAATGTTGGAGAAACCTTGTCAGAACCGTTGGATCTCTGGGTGCCTAGAGATAAGTGGTCAGTGTCCAATCAAATTCCTTTTATTTTTTTAAATTATTTTCGCTTTGAAAATTACAAAATTATCCTTATTGAATTAAGTAAATGTTTTAATTTAAGTAATTGAATTACTGATAAATTTTTATTTAAATCATTAAATTGTTAAGATTTTTTTAAAAAGTTCAATGAGCTCGAAGCAACGATTGAATGATCGATATGGTAGATCAATATCTATTTACGAATAGAAGAACATACATTAAATTCAAATTGATCTAACGATCAATACCGAATATCGAAAAAGAAAATTGTTTGAATTTTGATCGTAGATTCGTGACATTTAAAGTTATTTCATGAAAAGATTTGAACTATATAAGAGGATGGGAAAAAAAGTTCGATTAATGCATGCTGTACGAACAGAGAAGGCCGTACAATAAACGATTTTAATAGTCTAGTGACTTAAACGAAAACTTCTAAATAATTCAGTGATTATTTTATAATTTTTAAAGTTAAATGATCAAAATATAAATTTACTCATAGTTTAATAACATGTGGTTTATTTATTTTTTAATTGTGCTGTTTTCGTATTTCTTTCTTTTTATACACGGTTTTTCATATTTCAATTTCTCTTTAGGGTAAATTCTACAAATGGCCATTCAATTATACTTCAAATTTCTATTTTGGTCATTTAATTTTAAAATTTTTTAATTTAGGCACTAACATTTAATTCATTCATGTTTTGGTCACCTTCAGTTAATTTGATAATGGAAAGCCTTTTTCTAACCAGTATAATAACATATTTAGTCCTCAATACTTACATATTCTATCAATTTGATCCTAATTCTAAATAATTCAATAAATTTAACCCTTCACATTTACAAATTTTATCAAAATGATCCTCAAACTTCTTAACCAAAGCTTTTAACTTTTTTAAGACAAAGACATTTCACATCTATAAACTAACTAAGAGATTATTATGTGTTCTATTTTTTTTAACTTTTAAATCTGCAGTAAATAACATGTATCACTAATAATCTGATTTAGTGTCAAATCATTTAACAAATTAATTAAAAACTAAAATTATATCCGTCAAAGTGAAAATTTATTTTTAAAAATATTAAATTATTTATATAATTTTATTATATATAATATTTTTAAAATTTGTATTTTCTATTATTTTTAATGGTGTTTAGTTAATTTCTAACACTAACTTCTTAAAAATATAAACAAGAAGGGTTATGTATCAAATTGGATAATTTCAACTATAAATAAAATAATTAAAAGATGTGAAATGCCTCTGTTTTAAAAGTTGAAAGCTTTGGTTAGAAAGATTGGAGATCAAATTGATAGAATTTGTAAATGTGAAGGGTTAAATTTATTGAATTATTTAGAACTATGATCAAATTGATAGAATATGTAAGTATTGAGAACTAAATGTATTATTATACCAGATATAAAAAACCTTTCCGTTATCAATTTAATGGCGAATGACCAAAACAGGAATACATTCAAATATTAATATCTAAAAAAAAAAAAGTTAATTAACCAAAAAATGGTGGTCATTTAATTTACCCTTGTTTTGATGATATCATTAATTGAAATTAAATAGATAGTACTTAGAAGATG
This sequence comes from Kokia cookei, assembly GCA_039519145.1. Lineage (NCBI taxonomy): Eukaryota > Viridiplantae > Streptophyta > Magnoliopsida > Malvales > Malvaceae > Kokia > Kokia cookei. Next base: position 20,517,220 of record CM076904.1, read on the forward strand.
GTCTGATGGTCAAGGGTGTTCATCGTCTCAAATATGACTTAGGTTCAAGACGCACTAACTATATTTTGTGTTCGGGCTTTGCTCTGTTATTATAATTCACTAAAAAAATTAGTACTTATAAAGTAAATTTAAAAGTAATAATCTTTATGGTTTTATAGTTAAAAATTTATAGAAACGATAATGAAAAAAATGTAAAAGAAATTTTATTCTTTTCAATTGTATGTTTTAACTTTTTAACTACGTGATTAATTTCCCACCTTTACTCAAAAGGCTCATGTTGAAGGGAAATTTAATCTTTATAGCACTAAATATAAAAATCACTTTTCCATAACTTCTAAAAAAATAAATAAAGAATCTAATGGATGACTCCAGTAAAAAAAAGGATGATGTTCATTTTGAGAGATCCGAATTTGAACATTTGTATGTACAAAATATATATACGTTGTTAAAAAATTAAAAAAAATATAAACAAATATTAAATAAATTTTCCATCCATTTTGAAGATTATTTGGCATTTGTGCAAACTTTTATGATCCTCATGCTATAAACCTATAATATATTATCAAGAGATGTTAAAAAATATTTTATAACCGAAAAAATAATTTTTAAGAGTAAAAGTTTCTTTTCATAATTAATCTATAAAATATTAAATTTGATTAAACAACATTATTTCTAAATTTTTTTTTTCATGTTTTTAATGTGAAAAACTATAACTTTTATAAATTTAATTAATAATACATTCATGGATAGGAAATAACATTGTTTTGAAAAAACAATAATTTGAAATGTTTTTCTTTAAGAATTTCATTGAAATATATAGGCATAATGATAAATTTAGTCCTTCACATTTATTTATTTTGTCATTTTGGCTCTTATTCTTTTTTAGGAGTCATTTTGACCTTCAACTTTTAAAATTTAATCAAATTGCTTGTTTTTAGATAGAAAAATCAACTCAAATGTTAAAATTTTAACGGCATTAATGTGGCCACTAGTGTGGCAGTCCACATATAATTCATAAAAAATCAAAAAATAAAAAAAAAAGTATTTAAAAATCAACAAAGTCCAAAAAAGTTTATAAAAACTTTTAGAAAATTTATCCATGTTAGCAATAAAATATACATAAGTGTCACGTGAGCTATCACATCAATACCATTAAAATTTTAACAGTTCAATCATATTTTCTATAAAAAAAAACAATTTGACTAAAATTTAAAGGTTAAGGGAAAAATGACCCAAATAAAAAGAAAAAACGTAACATCCCTACTACCCTTGAGATGAGGATAATTTTATTTCAAGATTTACACATGTTAGAATTTTTGAAATTTATAAAATAGGAATAATTAGTGTTAGTAAAGAAGGTAAATGGATAACGTATGGAATTAAAAAGACTTGTGAAATGAGGGGAATTAATTTGAGATATTGATTAAATCGTAATTGTGTGAAAAGTGTTGGAAAATTTGTTAAAATTAAAAGTGTAAATGGTTGAATTGGATTGATGGAAAAAGAGGAAGTATTAGAAGTGCAATTTAACCAAGGGAGTGCTATGAAGTGTGGATTAGAATTGAAATTGATTGTGGACCAGTAGATGAATATAATGATGTTTAGATTTTTTTAAGTTAAACATATTAATATTTTAAAAATTAAATCATTTAGATTTTTGTTATAGAAAAATGTAGAAATTTCCTCATTCTTCATCCATTTTCAAGTCACCCCATTTCTCATGAGAACCAACTTTCATTTTATTCCATTTTAGTCTTTTCCATCATTTTCAACCATCTCAAGCTTGAAGACTTCAAATCCTTCCATGGATTTTTAGTGAAATCAGTAAAGAAACCTCATAGCAAGCTTAGTTTCTTGTGAAGTCAACTAGTGCTCATACTGGAAGAGAGAGAAGTGAAGTTTTTGGGTAAATTTTTAAGGTAAAGATGATAAAGTTTCACTATAATTTTCATGAATTAGTAGAATGATCATGTTTATTTCAAGTAAAAGTGCATGGAAACATTATTTGATTATTGTTTTGATGTTAAATCTTCTATATTTTTCTTGTGAAAATAAAGAAAACGATAACAGGGGTGAATCTCAAATTGGTGATAAGGGAAAAGACGTAACTAAAGGGTGAAAGAAGAAGAAGGAAGCTCATCCAAGCACTTGATTGTAAGTACTTCAAGAATTTTAATTTACCTAATAAAACCTATGAGAAAACTTGTTAAATTGGTTCTAGTAATACTTATGTGATTAATATATATAATAAAATGTTGATAGTTATTATGAAATTTATTTGGAAGTAAAGGTGATAGAAGGTGAATTTAAATAGCAAAGTGAATAGCTTATGTGTAATAAATTTGATGTAAAGATGACTAACTTGCAAAGTGTATAAAAATTATATAAATGAATAAAACAATTATATATAGAACTTAAATTAAGTGTTAAATAATAGTAAATTAAATGCCATATCCAATGTTGCAACACTAGGCCATTTAGTGACATCACAAGTCAATATCGTGACATTGGAGTATTCTGTCCTCAATGTCGCAACACCCATATCCAATATAGCAACCTTGATTCTGTTTACCCAATTTTGACCCGAAAAGGTCCCAAATGGTTCACGTTTTTAACCAAACTTTAACGTTAACCTAGAAATGATTTGAATAGCTTCAAATGGGCTTAAATATGTTAAAATGAAGTTTTGAAATTGATGTTCCAGTTAAGTAGTTTTAGTGTCCAAATATGACGTCCCTTTCTCATGATATATCAGTTCAATCGAATAAAAGGTGTTACGATAAAAGTCAAAATGACAAAATGAGTAAACGTTAAGGACTAAATTTATCTTTATGCCAAATATATATTTTAATTTAAATAATATCAACATTGGTTTTTTAATGAAAAAGATCTTAGACTAAAAAAATTATAAATACTACCTTAAATTTATCAAATATCCCCTAAACTTTATTAATTACCAATTAATAATACTACTAATAATTCAACAAAAACATATTTATATCGGTCACTTAATTTTATGACACTTTAATACCTATGATACTTATAACATAATTGGTCAATTAATTATGTATCACATCTTATAATAGCATTATATTAAACATGTGTCCATAATTGGGGATTTTAATCCAAAGAAACCCACCACAATTTAGAGTTTAATTTATGTAAAAATAATTACAAATAATAAGAAAGAGCAAGTGAAGTGTAGAGATAAAGAAGATTGAAAAATCACGTAAACTCAAAATTCATGTTAAAAATAAATACAAGTGATAAGATAAGGGGTGTCACAATTTGACTGGCAAGACCTTGAATTTATTACTCAACAAAAACTTTATTTTGATATATTTTTTACATTTTTATTTTAATATACATATTTTATTATCAAATTAATAATGTTGTTAATTGAGTTAATGTCACAAGTCAACTCGACACTAACTTACGATGATGACAACACCATGATAAATAATCATAGTGCATTTAATATTGTTAATATAATGTATTTATGTGTTTAATTTATGTTTTACAGACAATTTAATCTAATTTTTTTTATTTTAATATCGTACATATTTCATGTGCTATTATGATTAGTTAGTTCCAAATCATGTGTTTCATTTGTTAATGAACGTTATTTTTAAACACACATTTGTGTTCTAAATTTACAGTTTCCCCACATATAGGCATGTGATATGATTCTATATTGATAATGTTGTAGATTAAGTTAGTGTCACTAATAAACTCGACACTAACTCAATATTGATGACAACACCATATGTTTTATATTTTTTCCAATTTAGTATTGTACATATTGCATGTGTTATTATTAATTACTTTCAAACCTTATGTTTTAATTATTTATTGTATGTTGTATTCAAACGCATACCTGTATTCTAATTACATCGTGTCTACACGTATATGTGTGTGATAAAAAAATTAATATACTTTCAAAATTTAAAATTATTGTGAATGTAAGATTACCGACTTAAGATTATTTTTTAATCTAATCATATGAAAATATTATGCTTAAATCTCTCATTACCCTAACATTACTTAAACAAAATGCACCAAAGTAAAAGAGTAGTTGAATGTAACTATACAATATCTTCTTTGTTTAATATACATTTCACCCACAAGCTACAACAATAATAAAGATGAGCTTGAGCATCCCCATTGCATAGTTATGTCACATTCAACTTGTTTCTTGTTCACAACATGAAGAAAAATGCAATGAAAAAGAGAGCTTCTCATTGAGAAAAACAAAGAAAGAATATTAGATATGTGAAGTGAATGCATAGCTTTGTCAAAGCCTGTTATAATCCCAATTTCTCAATGACCAAAAGCTGTATCTATACGAGGTTTTAAGTCATTGTTTCCGTTTCATTCTTCTGTTGACAAAAGATAACTAAAATAGGCCTGATCCATGAAGAAAGAAAGGGCGAAAAACTCAAAAACATGCCACTTAACCAAAAAACAATATAGTTGTTCATAGAGATTATGTTATACATGAGTAGCCACCAACTCGAGCTCTAGGAAGGATTTGGGTTCCTAACCCGCGACCCAGATAAGTCTCACCTGAAGATTAAATGTAAGGTGAACCACGAGAGGACAACAAGATGAGCTCGCATACATAGCTCACAAGGAGAGCTTGAAGACACAGCCCGCTAAGGAAGTCCGCGAGCACAGCTCGCAAGGTAGGGTCGCAAACCCAGCTCGCAGGAACCCAGAGAAGGCCACAGTCTCAATTCGCATACACCCAAAGAGGCTCGTGAAAAGGACCGCGTGCCCTTCAGGCCACCCAGACACGTGTTTAGCAGGTATGGAGCCCATTCAGGGTATCAGCTCCAAGAACAGAAAGGATCACATGCTTCGTATATAGGTGTCCAACAAGTCTGGAGCTCGTAGAGAATGTCAGTACTAAGGACAGGGAATGTCAGTACCAGAAACAATAGAGTCGAGACAAAGTAGTGGTCCCCATCATGAGCTGTAATAGTACCAGTAATAACATGTATAAATACCTCAACATTCCTACCAATAAGACAACAAAATATTACTCAACAGATTATAAAGTTGATCAAGTTGACAAGGGGTATATTCTTGATTATACACACCTTATACAAATATCTAGATATATCCATACAATTCAAATAAGCTTAATGATAAAATTTGTTGGAAAATAATGGGGAACTTTGAGGCATATTATTGATGAGTAAAATTGGAATTTTTAAATAATAAATTTTATTATTATATTTTACTCCATGAGACCATTAAGTTACATAGCTTTATTTGTTTTAAATTTTTTTTAACTCACCATGTTAGTAACCTGCAAAACATTATGTTTGTTTTAAATTTCATGTAACCGTTTCACGAAATTTCACTATAAATAACCATTTCTTCTTTTCATTTTAACATATCACTTTTGCACTCTTTTAAATTCATGTTCTTAGTTTTCTCTCAAAATATTGCTTTTGTTTGGTGATAGAGGAGGCTTGGTTAAAATTTACCTATTCATTGAAAGTTGTGCTGCTTGTGGTGGGTGTTCGTTGTTGTATCTTGGGAGATAGACGTCCAAAATTATTTAGCACCTAGGAAAGGGCGAATCTGTCTTAAGGAGACTGTTATTCAGGCCTCAACGGTTTTCTATTTTCAATCCATCTACAAATACTATGTAAAATATACTTGTTATTTATTTTTAAATTTATTATTAAATTTAAATTATATTTATATTTTTTATATACTGGCTTTTGTCTAACAAAATTTTCCTTGAAGAAGATTATGATTGAACCATAGCCAAGAAAGCTCTTGATGTGCCAAAAGGATACCAGAACAAGTAAACTGGAGAACACTCCTCACAATCCTTATATTTGGAGGACAAGTGAGAAACCTAGTTTCTAATAACTTCTCAATTCTGAACCACAGATGCCCAGCCAAAATCAAACATACACTAGAGTTGACTTAAGGGTTATGGCAAATACATTTGTAGTGATATGCACTATTGATTGGGTCATTTCCTTCAACTGGAACTTGCTCAGCTCTACACTTGTATTTGCATCCTCTACATTCATTATAAGTGCAGGTTGGTGCCGTTGATCCAATCATCACTCTCCTTGAATTTTTCTTCATTCCAGCTTCATTGCTTGCCTACAAAATTATTAAGTCATGAAGTGTTCAACCATAAAAGAAGGGAAGGAAATATTAGGATTTCTAATGAGAAAATGAAAAATGCCCTTACCTGCAAATTTAATGGAGGAGAATGAGATGGCTGATGTTGGAAAGGAAGTAAAACTTGAGTTCTAGATCCTGCAAAGCAAGATGTAACTTTGTTTAGCAAGCAAATGGAAGAAAATCACAATTTTAGACATACAACTATTTAAGAAATTATTCATAATATAAGCTTATGAAATGAATTTCCCACATCAAAAGCCTTGTCAGATTCTGCTAAGGGGATTAATAAAAGAAAAAGAAAAAGAAAATGAAAAGGTGGTCTTTGTAAGGAAGAAAAAGGAATGGCTAGAGGCTGCTTATGACCTTGTACTACATGTGCTGCAAGGAAGAAAGTGAAGAGTATCAAAAGTAAGTGGCTTGTTTTAATGTTACCCATTCTCCCCACCACTTTGTATAGGAATCAAAGTTAAGAAAGTGATATATATACATGTATGTATATATAAGTTTTGGAGCAGTATACATGAAGGATAAATAAGGGAGAAGGATAGATAAGAAGTGTGGAGAATTACTGACCATAATAGATTAGACAGCACACCTAAAATGGTCATTACCCTTTCCTTAAAGGACCTCAAGGGTGGAGTTACATTGATATTTTGGTTGGGCTTAGAAGGCAAATCTGAGATGTGGAGAGAATCATGTGTGTATGGTATGGTCTACAGTTGCATATCATTATATGGCATTTCCAAGATTAGCAACTGTTGAGATCCATATACAGTTCAATGCTGGAAGGCCTCTAAACAAATTTTCTTCAGCTTTTAAGTTGGAAAAAAAAAATTTTAATTTTTTAATCGACGCTTTATTGTAAACAAAAAAAAAAAATCTTATTTTTTTATTTTATTATATTACATTTTATAATTTTTTTTAAAAAAAATTTCAATTTATTATTTCGCTTAAAACCCAAAATATCATCAATAAACCTGATTTTTGTAGCGTGGAAGTGCAACCTTCTATGCATGCTAAATAATTTAGGTAAAAGAAGGAAAACGAATCACTTTGGCGTATATTCAAACAATTTGAACAGAAAAAAATCACATGCAAACAACAATGGAGTGTGAGATACTGAATTCGTAATAGTAAAAGTTGGTTTATTTTTACTAGAAACTGTATCACGTAGATATACGTGTAAAAAATATGTATTTACAATATATATTTATATTTAAAAATAACATATGATAAATAATGAAAAGTGTGATTTAAAATTAAAATTTAAATGTAGAAAAATATTAGAGGTATTTTTTGGTTTTTCTAAAATAAAAAAATTAAAATATTCTCAAATGATGTAATTTATTTTAAATGTAAAGAGATATTAAAGCAAATTTTTTTAACTGAGTTGAAGCTTAGTTAATGAGTGATATAAATCTAATAAAAAACTTTATAAATATTATAAATTTTTTATTAAAGTTGTGGGGTGTGTTTTGCATTTATTAGACACGTTGTAAGTACTTTAGACGATAATCGATGGGCAATCGAAGAAGGGCCAAAACAAGCCCGACGTCGGGATAATGCGACGGTTTTTAGCAACGGACATGATAACGATGTCGTGACGAGGAGAGCCGACATGTCGCGACGATTCCTGATGTTATGCAGCCACATTTTGCACAGCTCAACAACTTTTCTTCTCCCATTTGGGCTCTGATTATTTTAGGGTTATTTTAATCGTTTTAACCCTTAATATTGAGCCTATTTAAAGAGCCTTTATATCCCTGATTCAAACATGACAATCCGTAAGGGCTTTTCTTGGAGGCAACAAAGATGTAATCGTAGATGAGTTTTGGTAAGAGTTTTCGTGTTAATTATGAATATAATTTTGTACCCCTTTTGAGAAAACTCTATAAGAGTTAGGACTTTGTATTCGGAGTTTTGAGTAATGTATATTTTATACATTTAGGTTTATTTTCTCCATATTGTACTTTTGTTTGTTTACTCATTTAGTGAAAAGCCGAAACCTTATTTACTAGTGATTTTATCCTCTTCGGAGGAGTTTTCCACGTAATATATTTTTGTTCATCGTTTATAAGGATTAGTCCGCAACAAAAGCATAACATTTATTTCTTTTATTAAAATTTAATTAATTGATTTTTAGACAAAAAATTTACTGAAAATTTCCAAAAAAAAAAACAATAAAGTACACATTATTAATATTTTAATAGTTAAACCAATTTTTTCATCTAAAATAAAATAATAAAAGAATAGAACCAAAATAAAACCATTATATTTAAAGGTGGTGAAATTTGGCAATTTTACTTTTTCTTTCTTTGGTTAAAGTGAAGTTTGGCATTACATGATTTTATAATTAAACGTCCCTTGGCTTTTAGTTTCTGAATAAATCAAATTAGCCCATTAATTCCGTGTCTTTCTCACTCTGTCTACTCTGATTCACACGCTCTTGTGTCGTCGTCAATGCCCTCGAACTCTCTCGACCTACATACCCATTTTATATAATTTTTTAGGGTGATTTCCCCATTGGTCACTCACTTTTGAGAGGGCTTTTATTTTGGTCCAAACATATTTACAATTTGGTCACTTAATTTTTAGGAGGCTTTCATTTTAGTCGGCTAAGCGTTAAGTTTTTAACTGTAGTTGATTGTACAAGCCAAATCATACTTACACTTTTATTTGGTCACCCAACGTCTAGATCGTATTGAAAAATTATTTCTTAAGTCTTGATCCAGATAAAAAAGTTAAGGATTAAAGTGAAAAAAAAAAATAGAAACTAAAATAATGCATTAAAATTTTTTTCATATTGCATTTTTATTCTATTGTAAAAATTTTAATTTTTTTTTCCAATCTTGAAAATTAAATTTCAAAACATCATAATCAATTAAATTAATTGTTGAATGTTTTTTATTGCTATTATAAATGTCAATCAATTTGTTATAATATTGAAATTAATAAAATTAATTAATTTATGTTTTTGAATTAAAATAAACTCAAATAATTTATATTTAATAATTGTCTATGAAACTCAATTTTTTTTTGATGAGTAAGGATTGTATGAAATAAGTATATTATCCCTGTCATATTAAGCTAAAAGCAAAAAAAAAAAAAAAAAAACCTTGAAATTAATTAAAATTAATTAATTTACGTAAATTATTGAAATTTTTTATCCCTTGATAGTGTCAACCTATTTGTTACTATAGTATTCAAATTAATGAAATTAATTAATTTAATCTTCTTCTAAATTTTAAAATTTTATTTTAGAAGGACATTAAATTAATTAATTTTAATTTTATAATAACAAATCAAATAACACTATCAAGAGATAATTTATTTAAGATTTTGATATTTTGAAATTCAAAATTTCAATATTGAAAAAAAATCAGAATTTTTATAACAAATGGATAAATAAGTACAATTTGAAAATTACTTTAATACATTATTTTAGTTTTTATAGTTTTCACTTTAGTTTTTTTTTTTTTACCCTGATTAATAATAAAAAAAGATAGTGTTTTAGGTGAACAAAATGAAAGCGCCCTAAAAATTAAGTGATCAATTGAGTAGTTTATTTTTTTTAGGAGGTGGAATCTACTTACACTACTCTCGTATAAATTAGTATGATTAATATTTTAATGATTCAACCGTTGAATTTTTTATTATAATTATACTTGTCATGCATGTAAAATTTCAAACTATTCCGATATTTTTATCATATCAATCTAAAATATTTTATATACTAATATTTATTGAATGCTTGAAAGTTTCTTTTACATAAATAAATTGTTTAATTTACATCAAATTTGACATTCATGATCCATATGAATGGAGTATGAAATATGTGAGTTAAATCATCATAATAGTATCCGATTGAATATTAACTCAATTAGCATGGATGTTGTTGCCAATGCATAAAGACGTGGGTTCGAGTGCGCTGAAGCGCATTATCTTCTTATTTATGAGTTGAAGAAGGATTATGAATAATTTAGTAATAATTCTAAATATTGTGTCAAAGATTCCATTCGTCCTTTCTTTGGCAGCTTATATTAATTGATCGATCACCATTGCTGCGTTTCGCAAAAACAAAGCCCTTCAACTAAGGAGAAACCAGCCTCCTGTTCAGACATTACAACACTAGTCATTTTCAGGGTGTCCATTGATGAAGATTGATCAATGGATGCCGAGTCAGGATAGAATAGATTTTCAAATCAAATGTTCCATTTAATATTGTGTGTGCGTCCAAATACAACTATTCTTAGATCCATACACCCATTTCCATGTTCTGCTCTTCTTGTTTCTTCATCTTCTAGTGAATGAATGTGCCTTCGCTACTGCTATCCTTCATCTACCTCGATCAATTTACTAACTAATAAAGACACCCATTTTTAATTCTTGTTATCACCCTTCTCTTATTTTTAATTTATTTTATTTCATTTTTAATAAGTTTTCTGAATTACTTTCTTCATATTAGGATGCATTTTTTTTTCTATAAATAGAAGTTTTTACTGATAAATCAAATGTGCCATTTTGTAAGTCTTTTATTATTCAATACTAACATGCTATTTATTTAGGTAAATTACATTCATTGTCTCTCTAAAATAGGATTTGTCCTATTTTTAGTATTCTATTTTCTTTAATGTAATCACAGTAAATATATATATATATATATATATTTGCAAATTGGTCATTATAGTTATTTTTTTCTATTTTTAATGGATTTCACAGTCAACAATCCACCTAGTTTTTTATATTTTCCATGTATTTCCTTTTTTTCTCCCTTCTTTTCTCTCTTTTTTCTTCACAGTCGATGCGCAGCAGCACCACCACCACTGTGAGAAAGTATTATAAGAAACTGTGATTCCATATCATCCCCATCCTTTTTCAATAGAAAAATGACAAATCAAAAATTTTCTCTTAATTTTCAGCTTTTTCCTCTTGAAAAAAAATTCAAATCTAACTAAAAAAGTTGAAAATTAGAGGGAAAGATCTAATTTGTCATTTCCCTATTGGAAAGGAATAGGGATGACATAGAAACACAGTTTCATACAATCCTTTCTCCTACATTGTCTACGACTGTTAGAGCTTCGATTGGGTACCACCAGAATACTCCTCTTCCCCTACTCTCTTCGAATCTCTAATTACTTTCCAAGAATCCGTCTTCAAGGTCGTAAAAATCCCTAACTTCAATCTCTTGATCCCACCAACAGATGGCCACCGTTCGTTGATATGTCGCTCCTCTCTTTGGTTGCTACCCTCTCACTGTTCAAATCAATGAACTGCCACCAAGAGCTTGTCGACTAGACTCAAAAAATGAAGATAAAAACCCCTTCTCTTCTTTCTTTTTGGATGCTTTTTCTTTTCTGGCTTTTTTTGTTTTCTTTGTTGTTGTTACATGGGTTTGGTCATTGTTGGTCTTTTTCTCGAGTTTTGTTTGTAAAAAAAGGTTATGTGTTAGGAGGTGGTGATAGAGCAAGGGATTTGATTTGGTTGATAGTTGAATGAGTGTAATGAGAGCTTGTTGGTTAGGCAGTGGGGTTACAGTGGTAATAAGAGAGATGATGGTTATAGTGTGGAAGTTTGGTGATTCAGGATTGAACGTAAGAGGAGATGAATGGTGGCTATGAAGGTGGTCTCAAGTTTTGGAGATGGTGTCGAGAGGGGTGACTATGGTGGTGGTGGTGTTGGAGGCTTCGTTTCGATTGAGGGAGGATCCGAGAGTGTTGATCGATGGAGGGTCACTGGTTGTACCCAATCAGAGCTTTGATGGTTGTAGGCAGCAACAATGGCGAATAATGGCTGAGAAAACAAAAAGGGAGAAGGGAGAAAAAAAGGAAATAAAAAACAAAAGGAAAATACGTGGAAAAAGAAAAATTAGGTGGATTGCTGATTGTGAAATCCATTAGAAGAAAACGAAAAAAATTAACGGTAGTGACCAATCTACAATTTTTTTTATTTATAATGACTAAATTGATGAAAAAAAATTATAATTACAAAAATAGGACAAACCCTGTTTTAGAGTAATTAAAATAGGACAAACCCTATTGACTAATTGTTTTTATGTAAAGAAAGTCGTATGATTATTTTCTTCCATAAATATTCAATCTAAGGGTTATTTAGACTTGATCTTAAAAGCAAGTTTTTGAGAGATGCTTGCTTGAGATTGCTTGAGTATTGATCTTAGTGCCTTCGAGACTTGACCTTAGGTTGATGAGGTTTAATTCAAAGGTCATTGAGGCTTGATCTTATTTGTGTTGGCATATCCAAATTGGAGAGAGTTTTTGTAGCACCCAATACTCGACCTAATTGTTGGATTCTGGAGGTGAGATGGCACATTCATTGTCAAAGCGATTATGAACTCAACTCAACATCCAAAGGAAGAATCATGTGAACAAATTAAGTTTAATCATGTACTCAATGAAGTAAAGGAGTTTTAAAACTTCTAAAAAAATTATTAATTCAAATTTGAAATTCTAATCAAGCTTATGAAAGCTCTTTTGAATCGACAGTAACAAATAAGGGTCCAAAACACAAAATATCTAAAACAAGGGTTGTGTCGCGACACTGAAGGTTGTATGTCACGACACTAAGGACAATTAGCTTCAGGTGTTGCAACTTTACCAAAAAAGTGTCGCTAATTTGGAAGTAATAGCTTGATATCGTGACTTCAGTAGGTGAATGTTGCAACCATGGGGACAAGAACTTGGTGTCACAACTTCAAACAGGGGAGTCTCGTGACCTTGGGGACAGTAGCTTGGTGTCGCGACTTCAGTAGAGGAATGTCGTGACCTTGGAGACAATTTACACAAGAGTGCCCCATTTCTTACAAGATTATTAAGCATCAATCCCATTTGGTCCAAAGTGACCCCAAACACAACCTTAATTAAAACCATAATTTATAAAACTTACAAATCATATCTAAAATATCATATATAATTTTTTCAATACATATATTCTCCCTAATCACTCACATACTTGATAGGTATTAAACTTTCCTACCAACTAGTTTGTAACACTCTAGGTTTTAATTAAGGACTTAGTTGGGAAATTTTAGGGTTTTTCCAAAACCCTAGAATATTTTAGGGGTTTCCAAATAAATACTCCATTTTAGTTGGGTATAAAACCCACCTTTTCACCTTTTTCCTCTTTTCCTTTCTTTTTTCTTTTTATTTTTGTTGTTACTACTGTCCCTTCTCTCCTTTAACTTCTCTCTTTCTTTTTCCGATGAAGCTCCGTTCAAGTCTTTACCACCGTTTGTGCTCAACACCATCACCAAAAGCCTTTTTTTTCTCCCGCGAGCAAAACACTTACCCTCCAAACTTTCCTTCGTCGTTCGTCGTTGAGAGCTTTGTTGAAGGAGACTTTCGGCTTCTCTTCTCCCTTGTGCGCCGCCATTCATTTGTTGTTACTAGTTAAATCGGGCTTTTGGGTAAGTGGTGGGGATGTTCAAGAGGTTTATTTTTGGGTTCTTTGTGTTGTAATTCTAGCGATCGGCCGTCGTTTGTGATGATCGGAAGTGGCACCGTCGATCAAAGGTGAAAGACCTAGTTATCTTGTGGTGGAAGAGTGTGGTGGGCTAGATGTTTGTACAAACCCAATTTTTAATTATCAATAACCCAACAACCTAAACCCTTTAAAAACCCAATGACCTAAATCCTTTAAAACCCTTATTATCCTTATAAAACCCAATAACTTTTTAAACCCTTTAAAAATCCTTAAGCCCTAACTTGGACCAAATAACCCAAACCCTTTAAAAACCAAACCAAACCCAATTGAACCAAGTCCAAACTAGAACCAAGTCAAACCATTGACCGGCCATTGACTGATCGTTGACCATTGACTTTAATTGTTGACTTTTTTTCGAAAAACCTTACCCTGCCATTTTTTGACATCCTGAGTCCGATTCCGCTGTCCTTTTTGCCAAATTCTAACCCGAAAGTCTCATTTTGATAGTTTTATCTTAAAATGTGTACTTTAAGCTATTTCAGAGTTCTAATTTGGGGAGTACTAATATAAAATATTCGTGTTTAGGTGATCACAATTTCGAGGTAAACGATTTACCTCCTCTACCTGTTCAACCCGTTCCTGCATCGATTCCGAGTACTGCTCGTAAGTTACTTTAGTTTACTTTTCTGTTAAAGTGGTGGCTAGGTTTGTAATAATATTTGTAGGATCTAATTCCGTTAGACCTGGAACTCGTACAGTGCGTGGTGGACGACCTCCTCGTCTCTAATGTTCTATTTGCTTGAGGTGTGTTTCTAACTGTAATATACCTTAATGTCTGTGATGTTGTTGAGATTATGTGATTTCATGCTGATTGAGGTATGTTGATATTGAGATGATTGTGTTGTGATAAAAATAATTAATGGTGTGATTAATTGAGCTGTGCAAGTGTATGATGTTAATGTCATGCATACATATATCTGTACATTGAGTAGGTGATGGATAATTATTGTGATTATGCTGCAGTGATTGTGATATATGGGATATTAATTGAGATTGAGATTGAGGAAATATATAAATATATAATAATCATGTGATCATACCATTGTGTGTTCATGGGGTGGGATTGTAAGTTGGAAGAAGTGGTTATCATTCCTTTTTAAGGTTGATACTAAAACCACGTTGCGATTAGTGACGTTTGGTTGGGAAAGGGTTCTGGGGAACCTTTTCACTGTGTTAGTGTGATGGTGTATGGGTGCATTGCATTGTGCTTGTGGTTGAAATTTGATTTGTGGTTACCCTTTTTGAGATATAAATTGTTATGTTGAAATATAAATGCATTAGGTTATATTTACTTTAGAGACACACTGGGCTTTATAGTTCATACCTCCACAGTTTCCTTACAAGTATTCAAAAATTAGGTGACTTGGTACCCGAAGGTTTAGTTATAAATTTATAATATTTTATTTTATTATTGTTATTATTTTGATTTTGGATTATTAATTTACTTTGTTAGTAATTATTCATTTTGAGTTGTAAATACAATTTGTTTTGGGACTTTTGATATTTTACTCTTGGGAGTTTAATTAACTTATTTTATTTTTAATTATAGGTTTAAAATTATATATATGTATAATTATGTTTATCTTTGGGAATGGATGTGAATGATTTTGGATTGTCGAGTTGGGTGTGGGTAAATTACTTAAATAATCCTCTAGATCCGGTCGTATCTCTTGGGCCGGGTATAGGGGGTTAACCAACTAGTTAACTTGACATGTAAGAAACTAATCATCCAATCATCTAATTACCACATTTCAACTTCATACCATATCAAGTATACCTAAGCACATGAGAATCATAGGGCTTATAATAGCAAAAGTATTTGATCAACAACATATAACAAAGAACTAGACATTTTCTAATTATTTTGTAACAAGATTAAGCTTAACACTTACATACATGGGTTTGACCATTACTTACAAGAGACACCTTATGTACATGCCGCAACATTTGGTACAAAAATAAACATACTCTTTCCATCTTGTGAATAGAGTGGTATTCGCCCCAAGAAGGCTTGGAGAATCCAAAAGCTGAGGATCTATGCATAAAAAAACAATAAGTAGAACTCAAATCTTAAGAAGTTCAAATGTAATTCACTATATTTACCTTATTCATAGTTGAGCATATTAAATGCCAAGTGAACTAAGCACAAATCTAGGTAAATAAAGCATATAACATTACAAGACAAGGTAAGCATCGATAAACATATATATATATATATTCAAGTGTCAAATATCGTAACTACAACCAAAAGCATCAAGGAACTATACCATTTCTTATGTGATCATACAATTCTCAATTCTTTCCAACGAACTACTCATATATACTATAATAATTATATTTAAAGAGGTTCATAACATGGAACATTAAGTTCATTTTTCATTACTTGATTTCATATTCAATTTAATGTTTTCCCCAATTCAACCTTAGTAAAAACGAACTCAAACATGTGGGTGAACTACACCACATCAAGATAGCTCAAAAAAGCATAACTACACCACACCAAAGCACATAAGTGTAAAGCTCATAAGCAACAAATGCATATACATATGCAAACACATCCCTCCACCATACCAAGGTCTCCGTAGTGCCCCTAAAATGATCATCCTAAATATTATGAAGTGTTATATTTGGAAAGCATATAATTAAATTATCGAGTAAATGAAATAATGTACATTAGTTTTAGTAGAGGAATGTATTGGATAATGGAGAAGGTCCAAAAATAAAATAAAATAAAATATTTTGAGATATAAATATGAGGTATTGAATAAATTGTGAAAAAGTGAAAAGTGACGAGGTTAATGTGTGAATATTCAAAAGTGATGGGGTTAAAGTGTAAATTTTAAAAGTTGAAAGACTAAAAGTGAAAATAACCAAAAGTAGAAAGGGCATAAATAGAAATATAAAATTTGATAAGGGGTAAAATGGTCATTTAGCAAAATAATAAATAATTAAATAATTTTGAGAAAATTTACCAAAATGCCATTGGATATGTGGATGAGTCATGGCCATTTGATTTACTTAGTCTTGAAGTGTAAAATATGGGCCATTGGATTATAATCATGATGTCGGTGATATTTAATTAGTTAATTATCATTTTAATAGTATTTTATTTAGATATTTAGATATTTTAATTATATAATGTTAGTATAAAAGATAGGAAAGATGAAGAACTTTCATCATCCTTCCAACGTGAATGAGAAAAGGGGGAGAAGAGAAACTTTTTATTCTTTACAAATTAGTCCTTTCTCATCAATTTCACCATTTTCACCCAAAAATCTTGAGAATTTTCATAAACACCAAAAAGGAAAAGTGAAGTAGAGATCCTAGAGAGGTTGAATCTCATCTTATAGAATTTATGGTTAATTAAAGTACAAACATAATAAAGTAATTTTAGTGTAATTTTTTATTATGTATTTGATATGTTTCTAAGATAGAAAAAGAGAAGAAATTATGAAAGTGTTGGAACAAAGTGAAAGATGATGTCAAAAAGTAAGAAAGGAAGAGAATTAAAAGCAAAATAGTGAAATTCTAATAAAAAAGAATGAAAAATATAGTTTGAATTTTAATGATATAGAATTTTGATTTGATATATAGAAATATTAGTAAAAAGGACTAAATTACAAAGTGCACAGAATTTTAGGATTTGAATAAAGTATTATGATAAAGAATTTAAATGATGTGTAGGTGTTAGTGAATTAGTTACAAAGTGATGATAAAGTGAAATTATGGTAAATAATAAAATTTCATGATACTAAGGACTAAATTGTAAACTTGTGAAATTTATAATTGAATCAAGAGAAGTGAAGTGCATGAGAATTTGTTATGTGAAACGATATATTATAATGAATTATTTGATTATAGTGCTTATGTAATGAAAAATAAGTTTCATGGTATTAGGGACTAAATTGAAAATTGTAAAAAGGTTTAAGTATGGATAAAATATTATTTTTATGAGCCAAATATTCATATATGTACATTTATGTACATAAGTGTGTGGATTGTAGAGGAGGAGAAAAATAATAGAAGAGTGATAATGCTTAGACACTATTGCAAATGATGAATTTGCTAATATATAAAAGAAGTTCAAATATGTTGTTAGGGTATTAAGTGAGTGATTGTTATAAAATGAATTAAGGAAGTTCAAATTGAAAAATTGATTGGGTAAATGTTAGCAATAGTTATAGAAAGTGGCAAGAATAAACTATTTTTGTAAGTGCAAGTCATTTAATGGACTTCTTTGTAAAATTTCGATAATTATGTTAATTTTATAAAATTTAGAAAATATGGCATGTTCATAGGGATTCAGTAAGAAAATAACATATGTTCAAGGAATGAGATATTAGATGATGGTCTTTGATGATAAATTTTGTATTTTGAACATATTAGGTTATTTTGTAATAATTAAGAGATGCTTAAGGTGTAAAGATGCAAATTGCCCAAAGTGATTTTTTCTTAATTAAGAACATCGAACCACAATTTGGTGTTGATACTGGTGGCATGGTATTGATACTTTGAGGAATTTATTGATACTTTGGATAAAGTATACATACTTTGAGTAAGGTATAGAAATCTTAAGTAAAGTATCGATACGTTGTTGAGGGAATCGATACTTTTTTTTTGCTCACATTTTTTACTTTAAAGCTAAAATTAGTATCACTACCAGGTAGGGGTATCAATACTTGAGTCAAGGCATCAAGATGGTGTCAATACTTTAACCTTGGGAGTAAGTTGAAATTATTTTCTAACAGAAAAATTTTGTCAACTTTTTAATTTGGTCCCTATTCATTTATAAACTATTATGAGAGCTATCAAAAGCTCGTATGAAATTTGGATAAGTTTTTAAATTGTATTTTAAATGCTAAATGATCTTATTAGTTCGATTAAAATGATAAAATGAGATGAGATTAACAGTAGTTGTTCCAATAACGAATATAACACCTTGGTATCGTGACCTAGTGGTAGGGTCGAGTATGAGGGTGTTATAGTCTCTGTAGAGACAATCCATACCTAATTATCCGTAACAAATTCTAGATCCTATATTGACATAATGTAGTCTCTGCATTACTATCAAAACCGATAAAAATGTGCATGCAACCCTATTGACATGCCAACTATATCTTAGTCTTTCTATTAAGTTTACATGGGCATTACCACTTACGAACATATATAAGGTTTGTCAATTACGTGGCTCACTCCATAATTCATAGATTACAAGCCGTATTTTAATACAAGTACGTATCTCTCATGTAACTCATAAGTAAACCATTAGCCATTATTTAGGCTCATTTCAACAAGCACATTATTTTGCATATAAACATGATTTTTGTTTCACTAATCAATTGAGATTCATTCCAGTGTTTCACCAACTTATTACCATTCGTCAATGTGTCCTTGCTACTAATGTTAAGTTCATTGAATATTAAACATATTATGTCGATAGTAACATTATAAATGTGATGGTAAATACAAGCACGCATAGCTAAGAAGAAAGAATAATGAGTTCCATGAGAACTTACCTTCCAAAACAGAAAAGGAGTAGATTTATTTTAAGGCTTAGTCAACAAATTTATTCTTTCCTTTGTTTGCTCTAACGCCCTCCAATACCTTCTTTAATAATCATACAAATCCATAATTAACATCATGAATTTAGCAACTATTGTTCGCTTAATGACCATTCAAACAAATGATAAATGTCATAGAATGGAAGGCCTCCTAATAACCCTTCGTACCCCATTATTCGAAATTCTTGTATCTTTCAAATCTCCTAATCATATTGAAATCCAATTCCGAAATTTTTCTCTAGGGACCTCAAACTATCATTGTATACCAATTAATTTTATAACTTTCATCTCTTACAATTAGGTCTTTAGTAATACAACAAAAGTTTCTTTAACAATTACTTAATTTAACTTAATCGCACTTCACCCACTACACTATTAACATGATTTTCACCTAAATTAAACTTAATCAACTAAGTAATTCATAATTTTCAATCAATCCCTCTACTTATTACAATGGTAACTTGAGCCAACTTCAACAATTGAACAATCTAACTTATGGGTCATCTTTACTAAGCTAAATAGATTAAAAATCCATGAAAATTTTAAAAGAAAAGCTTGAATACCTTGATTAATTTTGGCCGATTATGGAGGATGAGCTTAATTCTTACCTTTCCCTTTACTTTCAACTATGGAGAAAGATGATAAAAAATGTTATCATCTATCCACTATCACATATATTCATATTTAGTTTAATATAATAGGATAATAATGATATTACTCTGTGGCCATTATCTCATTAGTTTTAAGATTGTGGAAAATGATGGATTTTATTTATTCAAGCCATTAACCATAATTAAGTATGGGTAAATTGCCCTTTTGATCCTTGGTTTAATTGCATAATAAGGGCTTGATGAAATTCCCTATCTAATTTCACTAATTGAGGTCACTTATAACATACTAAAAAATATGGTTAATTAATTAGTAACTAATTATATTCCTAATTATTCAATTAAAAATTTTCGAACTAACTCGACATAGATTGTTAGGCCTCAAAACTGAATTTTCAACACTTCCAAAAATCGAGTTGTTATAGCTTTGATCCAAGGATTTTGAGACTTAGTCTTGGATGGATGAGTCCACTTCAAGGGCCTTCTAGAGTTTTTATTTGAATAATGAGTTTAGCCTCCCTTTGAATAATATTGGAGAACCACTTTTGTAACTTTTAAAGAACTGTCGTCGAGTTCTTCATAAATATTTCTTTAAGTTCTTTGATTCCTTCAAAAACTTCTTCGAATTTTGGAGAGAACTTGTGTTGAATGACTTGAAGGTGACTCCTTTTTATAATGCAAATGAGAGTTATTATATAATATAATTTTATAAGATGAGTGATTTACTAGGATTATATAATTCATATATTATTTATCTTGCGATTATTTCATTTTAATTATATACAAGATAATCATTATTATTTATATCTTTATTAATTTACATCAATTAGAGATAAAATAATTATTAAAGAATATGATTTCTTTAGAAAATAATTCTAAAAGGATTTAATTTCTAATTATCTATTAATTAATTTAATTTAATGCAATTAGAGATAAATTCTAACAGCCAGTTTTTTAGTGGTATTGGAAATAGCGATCTTGAAATCCCATTTTTTGATGATTGAGTCAAAAAATATTAATTATTAATATTTAAGAGTTTATTATAGAATTATATTGAATTTTGGTCCGATAATTTTATTGTATGCTTATTAAGTAAGGTTAAGGACTAAATTGTAAAAACTATAAAATTTAATTGTTATTGATTTTTATTAGTTAAAAAGGTTAAATAGTATAAAATTAAGGTTTTAGGTGGCAAATTAGCCATTTTTATAAGTATGGACAGTTAGAGCATGTAATTTTAGCTTTGTTTTTTTTTTAAATATTAAGTTAATTAAATAAAAAAATATTAATGATTAAAATCAAACAAAGGTGGATGGAAAGAGAAAAGACCTTCATTCTCATCCATCTCCATTGTTTACACCATTGAAGGAGCAGAAGAAAGCTTCAAAGCCTTCCAAGAATCGGCCCATGCATGTAAGCAATTTGAAAGCTCGTTTTTTTTTTTCGTAATTTTATGTTTTTGAGATAGTTGTAACTCGATTTAGCTAACTTGTATATTCGTTTTTAAAAATGTTAAAGTATGTGAAAGTTACCATGGTTATTTGTTGAAACTTATAATGTTAGTTTGGTTAGATGTTGAGTTAGAAAAGAAAAAGGGACTAAATTGTGAAGTTAAATGTTAGTTTTTGAACATAGGGACTAAATTGTCCAACTTCAAATAGCGGTTGAAAATTTTGTACTTGTTGGTTATAGAGGGTTATAGAAGGATGAAATTGAAAACAAATTGAAAAATGAAGCTTAAATGTGAAAGTTAGTGTTATTTCGATTTTAGGGACTAAAGTTAATAAAGTGTAAAACTTTAGGAAAATTGTGAAAATAAGAGGTCATATGCATGAAATTGAACATTATAAGGTACTTGGAACTGATAAATTGAAATGATTACCGTGTAGAACAAGATTCAAACCAATCGAAACTTAATCGAGGAAAAGGGAAAATTACAAAGCAGTCCCCAACACCTCGTTTACTATCATTTTTGGTAGGTAAGTTTATATGATTTAGATATATGCATAAATGTATTGTGTGTATTTGAATTGTGATACTATAATGTGTAATTGTATTTTGAGTTGTTTTCAAAATGGTACAAAAGGTGAGAAAAGGACTTAATTGTAATGAATGGAATTGTTACGTTAAATGTGCCTGGATGAATGTTTTAAAGGATAGGATACAATTGACATGCCAATAGGATTATTCGCATGCTGTATGGGATATGTAAAAGAAATGATATTGAATTCATTGATGTACGTAAAAATCACTATTTACCGAAATCTAACATTTGTTGTGAATTACCAAGTTATCTCTACAAAGATTTTTGGTGTGGTGGACAGATGACATGTTAAAACCTACAGATTCCTACCGGCTTTGCACTACAGATTCCTACTAATGAGCTATCTTGTAACATCCCCACTTTTAAAAATATATATTTATGATAGAAGTCATTGAAAAAGTAATTTATAAATAAATAGTAATATAAGAAATTATGATCATTTTTAGAGGAAACTGTCAGACATGTAAATATAAAGAATTATTATTAGGAGCATGTGATTTGTTAAAAAAATTCGTTATCAAGTTTAGGGACTAAATTGAATAAGTGGGGAAAGTATAGGAACTAAAGTGCAAGTATTCTATTTTTATTTTGATGGAAAAGATTTAATGTCAATTTTACCATTACTTAAAAAATCAAAGATTTCATGATTGCTTTTAAATGATATTTTCATTAAATAATAATTATTTAATATTTTTATTTAAAATATTAGTTTTTTATTAATTACAATTATAATATAAACAAAAGAAAGACTTTCATCCTTCTTTACTTTACTTTCTTATTCACGTAAGTTGGGGAAAGAAAAAAAAATATTTTATTTCATCATTTTCCTTCAAATTCAAGCATAAGGTATGATTTTTTTTTTCAAATTTTTCATAGATTTTGAATATTTGAAGCTTGTTTTACATATATATGCCAATAGTTTTTTTATTTCATCAAGTATTTTGAAAGTTTCCATTAAAGAACATTGATGAAAACTTAGAAAACTTAAGTGAAGTACGTATATTTTTGGATAGAAAATGATTAGAAGAAGAATTCTAGCTTGTTAGAAGTGTGAAAAAGAAATGATAATGGATGAAAAATTTACTTGGTTTATTTGGCCATGATGAAGGGGTAGTAGAGAGCCTTAACCATTTTGTTTAATATTGGTGCTAAATGATAGCTTGTGAGGCAGTGAGTGCTCTGGTAAGGATGAAATTGAAAATGGATAATCGAGTCGAAAGATATGAGAATTTTGGATTAGAAAACTTAAGATGTTAACTTGATTAACCATGCATATTTATGTTTGTGTTTATTAGTTTTAGTATGAAAATGGGTAAATGACATTATTTCTTATTGAATTGCTCATATTGTAGCTAAAAACGAAGCGAACATCTTGAAGGAAAAAGACAAAGAGAAGAAGTAAAGCGATTGAAACTTCGATTTGTGCTAATATCTCATTTTCATCACATAAAGCTTTAGAATACTTAGATTATTATGATTAATTATATTAATTTTATTTTATATTATTTTATGAGTTTTGGATGAGTTTGAATGATTTAGTTAATATTTATAAAATTATGTATTGAGATGGAATATGTTTTTCAAATGATTAAATTAGCAAATTCATGGTTATGTTTTGAATTTGAGTATTATGATTTTAGATGCTTGAGCAAGAAAATGTTTAATATGTTTTTGAATTGGAAGCCTAATTTTACATTAGACAATATACGATTTGATCATGAAATGAAACTAAAATGAGAATGATATGAAAATGGAATTGAGTTGAAACGAATTATGAAACTTGATTTTACCTCGGTACACTAAGTTAGACTAGATCAGATATAGTTGACATGTCATAGAGTATTTATATCAGAGGATTTATATCTCCCCAATTCCCAGAGGGTCAAGAGAGAAATGACCAAATTGGTCCGTTTTTATCATTGTTAGCCCTAATTCTCAAAGGGTCATGGGCAATCCCAATTCCCTGAGAGTCGTGGACTACTCTAATAGCCATCGTTGCCAAACAACTCGGGGTGGTGGATTCGTGTATCTAGTTATGAGTTTAAACTTTAGTATGAGGCTTAGATTAAAAGAAAAGCAAAAAAAAAAGTTGAATGTATTTGAATTTCTATGTTATGCGAATTAAATTAATTATGCGATTTTAAATTTGATTAAAAAACTTACTTTTATTTATTTATTTATTCAATTGACAATATCATAATATTAAAGTTTAATAATATTAGAATTTTCTTTTATTGTAATGGTATTAATGATATTTATAATAATGTTTTAATAATATTAGAATTTTCATGGGGTGCACTAGTGCTGTTTGTGAAGAAAAAGGACAGTTCAATGAGAATGTGCATTGGCTATCGACAGCTAAATAAAGTCATAGTAAAAAATAAATACCTGTTGCCTCATATTGATGAGTTGTTTGATCAGTTGAGAGGTACGACGGTTTTCTCTAAAATAGACCTCAGATGGAGATATTATTAGATGCAAGTAAAGGACTGTGATGTATCGAAGGCAGCGTTCAGAACTCGATATGGACACTATGAGTTTCTAGTAATGCTGTTTGGGTTGACTAACGCTCTTGCAGTATTTATGGATTTGATGAACATAGTATTTCAGCCTCAGTTAGACAGGTTTGTGGTTGTGTTTATTGATGACATATTGATCTACTCCAAGATTGAATCAGAGCATACTCAGCATTTGAGAGAGGTGTTACGGATTTTGCGAGAAAAGCAATTGTATGCAAAATTCAGTAAATGTGAATTCTGGCTTCGTGAGATTGGATTCTTAGGACATGTAGTATCTTCGGAGGGAATACTGGTTGATCCGAACAATATCTCATCTATTCTCAATTGGAAGGTACCAAAGAATGTCTCCGAGGTACGTAGTTTCTTGGGACTGATAGGTTATTATCGTCAGTTCGTGAAAGATTTATCTATTATAACTTTGTCGATGAAAAATTTGCTTCAGAAGAATGTTCAGTTCGCCTGGTCAGAAAAGTGCCAGTAGAGTTTTGATCAATTGAAGAAAATGCTAACTGATGCTCCAGTTTTAACGCAGCTTGAGATGGGGAAGGAATTTGTGGTGTACAGTGATACGTCGCTGAATGAGTTGAGTTGTGTGTTAATGCAAACTAGGAAAGTGGTAGCCTATGCCTCTCGACAATTGAAACCACATGAGAAGAACTACCTGACTCATGATTTGGAGTTAATAGCCATTGTCTTTGCATTGAAGATCTAATAGCATTATCTATATGGTGAGAGATGTCATATCTTTACAGATCATAAGAGTTTGAAGTATTTGATGACGCAAAAAGAGCTGAATTTATGACAGTGATGATGATTAGAGTTGTTGAAAGATTATGACCTTGTGACTGATTATCACCCAGGAAAGGCTAACGTTGTTGCTGATGCCTTAAGCCAGAAGTCATTGTTTGCGTTGAGAGCCATGAATGCTCGTTTATCACTAGAGAGTGATGGTGCTATCATAGCTGAACTTAGGATGAAACCACTATTCCTACAATGAATTCAAGAGTTGCAAAGAAAGGATCCCAAGCTCACAGTTAAGAGAGAACAGATGTAGAGTGACGTCACTACTGGATTTACTGTTGATAAGGATGGTATGTTGTATTTTTTCGAGAGAGAATATGTGTTCCTAATGATTCCGATTTAAGGCGGGATATTTTGTCAGAGGCTTATGGTAGCACTTACTCCATTCATCTGGGAGGTGTGAAAATGTATAACGAACTAAAGAAGATGTATTGGTGGCCAGGTATGAAATGAAAAATCTCTGAGTTTGTAACTAGATGTTTGGTGTGTCAGCAAGTAAAAGCCGAGCATCGGGTACCGTCTGGATTGCTATAGCTGATTACCATTCCAAAATGGAAATGATCACGAGTCACGATGGATTTTGTTATAGGATTACCATTGACACCAAGGAAGAAAGACTCCATCTGGGTTTTAGTTGACAGATTGACCAAGTCAGCTCATTTCATTCCTATTTGAGCGGATTATCCACTAGAGAAGCTAGCAGAGTTGTATGTATTTGAGATCGTGCGTCTGAACGGGGTATCGGCATCTATCATATCCGATAGTGATCCACGATTTACTTCGAGATTCTAGGGTAAGCTGCATGAAGCTCTGGGAACTATACTGGATTTTAGCACTGCATATCATCCACAAACAGATGGTCAGTCAGAGCAGGTTCGTGTTGTTTTAAGAAAGGGGCTATTTATGCATTTAGTCCTTCCGTATTTTTTGATTGTTTCAATTTAGTCATTTTTGTACTTTTAATTAATTTTAAATTGGCCCAATAATTTTCAATTCTTTTCAATTTAATCCCTTGACCTTTTGAAAGCACCAAGAGCTACCACGTGTCATGATTTTGGCTTATTTATGCAAATGGTCCCTCTTACTTCTGATTTGTTTCAATTTAATCCTTAAATAAAGTTCTATTTAATTACAAAATTGACCCAAAATTTTTTCTTAGTTTTCAAATTAGTCCTTTGACTTCAGGATGCCTGAAGGGCTACCACGTGTCACTTATTTTTTGTTTCATTGCCTGGGAGATCCCTAAACTGTCCAAAAATTCCATTTTTAACCTCGAGATTTTCAAAAATTATATTTTACCCCCAAACTTCCAAAAATTCCATTTTTGACCCTGAACTGCCAAAAATTCCATTTTTAACCCCGAAACTTCCAAAATTACACTTTTACCCTCGAACCTCAAAAAATTCAATTTTTGACCCCAAAACTTTCAAAAATTGCCATTTTACCTCTGGATGTCCAAAACTCTATTTTTAACCTCGAAACTCTAAAAATTACCATTTTACCCTCGAATGTCCAAAAATTTCATTTTTTATCTCG
This sequence comes from Kokia cookei, assembly GCA_039519145.1. NCBI lineage: Eukaryota > Viridiplantae > Streptophyta > Magnoliopsida > Malvales > Malvaceae > Kokia > Kokia cookei. Next base: position 20,543,942 of record CM076904.1, read on the forward strand.
ATTTTCCTAAAAATTATCATTTTACACTTGGATGTCTAAAATTCCATTTTAAACCTCAAATTTTCCGAAAATTACCATTTTGCCCCTCGAGAATCCAAAATTACTATTTTACCCCCGAGTATCCAAAAAGTCTCATTTTCAACTCCGATTGCATCATTTTTCTTCCTCATCAATATTTGCATTTAATTTTAACTATTATGCACTCGTACTTTGTATTTTTTTTTATTTTTGCTTACCATTTATCTCCTTAATCATCTTACTTCGTGTTATTTAATATCCGTTATTAACTGCTCATTCATATTGAACTCGCATGTTTGTTTTCAAAATTGTTTTCATAAAAACTTTAAAATCAAGGCAATATTTTTTATTTCGAGTTTCAAAAATTTGTGCCTTAACTTACTAGGTGCAATTTTTCTTCAAATCAAAATAATCGAATACCCTTAATCGAGGCAATGTTTCCTTATCTTCTATTCTAAAAATTTGCGCCTTAACTTACTAGGTGCAACCTTTCTTCAAATCGAAATAATCGAACATCCTTTTCCAAAATTTAAAAAGTTTTACAAAGGAAAGCTCGTTATTTCTGGATCTCGAAATGTTGTGTCCTAACTCACTGGACGTAACTTTCTTCCTCGATCACTTTGAAATAGCGGGAATTCCAAACAAACTCGATTTCTCTTAAACGTAACTCATGCATTCAAGGATCATATTTTAAACTTTATTCGAGGTTTTATATTTTACAAATTAAGACCCGAAAATAATCAATACGGTACCAATTTTGGGAATAATGTTGAGGAGGCTGTGGAATAGACGAGGAGGCTGTGGAATGCTCGTTCCGCTCACTAGAGTTTGTCAATGCAACTTTCATTTCGGAAGGGAGCAAGATACCTATGCCTAAAATATCATCGACCACCAAAATGGACTTGCGATTAACAGTCGGAAAGAGAGCTATACCTGGGAAAGGACTAGGAAAATACCTCCAGGGAAGAGTTAATATGCCAATGATGATAGAAAAGCGGGATCGTTATGGCCTGGGGTACAAGCCGGATGCGAAACAAAAGAAGAAGGAGCTAGAAAAAAGGCAAGAAAGAAGGGGGGCCAGACTGTCTGGAAAGGAAATCTCATGGGAACCCACGATCTTCCCGCACATCTATGAGACTTTCGTCTCGGGAGGGGTGATCAACAGAAAACAAAGCAGGAAAAGGAGCGAGTGACGATTGGAACCAGGGGGAGCATCATGAAAGATCTAGGCATTAATGCTATATCGATTTAAGGAAAGGAAGGGAATCTATCAAGAATTGGTCTGTGTGCACTTGGAAGCACCTTGAATAATTGGACAGTGGAGGAACTCCCTATAATTTTTAAGATTTCCTCAGAGTAGTGCTCGAAAACACCTATTGCTTTAGGCTCGAAAGCAATATGGATCTTTTTGTAAAAGGGCCAATGGTCATTATTCAGTTATTTTGAATGAAAATGCATTTCCCATCTTATATTCTTCTCCATAATTATTCTTTCATTTCTTAATTCAGCTTAATAAACCATTCGTACATATCCAATAAACAAGATTAATTATTCTTTAATACATACATACTCATACACATACCACATAATTATTCTTTCGTAAATTTATTTTACTCTTTGGACCTCCCTTTCATCCCTTGACAGGTCCTCGAATATCAATAATATGAGTAATCCTGACGCTAACTTAGAACCTCAGTTCGAGAAAGATATGTGTTTGGAAGAGCTTCAGGACCTTGAAGATAATCAAGATTGTAATCTACCTCTGGATCTATTAAGAATGATGGAACAGGAAGAAAAACAGATCTTGCCTCATTTGGACCCAGTGGAAGTTATTAATCTGGGGAATGAAGATGAAAAGAAAGAGGTGAAAATTGGGACAAACATCTCCGTAAAAACCAGAAGGAATCTTATTGAGTTGCTTCAAGAGTTCCAAGATATCTTCGCATGGTCTTACCAAGATATGCCCGGCTTGAGCACTGATATTATGGTGCACAAACTCCTTATAAAGGAAGAATGCAGACCTTGTAGCAAAAACTCCGAAGGATGAGACCGGATGTGTTGTTAAAAATAAAAGAAGAAGTCAAGAAATAATTTGACGCCGGGTTTTTCCAGGTAGTTAATTACTCTGAATGGGTAGCTAATATGGTCCTTATTCCTAAAAAAGACAGAAAGGTGTGCATGTGTGTGGACTATCAAGATTTAAATAAAGCTAGCCCAAAGAATATTTTCCCCTTACCCCACATCGACACTTTAGCAGGTCATTCTCTGTTTTCCTTTATGGATGGTTTCTCTGGGTATAATCAGATAAGGATGGACCTTGAGGATATAATCAAAACCACATTTGTCACGCTATGGAGAACATTTTGCTACAAGGTGATGCCCTTCGGACTCAAAAATGCAGGGGCAACTTATCAAAGGGCCATGGTGACCCTGTTCCATGACATGATACATAAAGAGAATGAAGTTTATGTCGATGACATGTTTACGAAATCCCAAAATGGGGGAAGAACATGTAAGAATCCTGAGAAAGTTATTTGGTAGGTTAAGGAAATATTAATTAAGGCTAAACCCAGCAAAGTGCAGTTTCGGGGCCACGTCAGGAAAACTATTAGGCTTTGTAGTCAGCAAAAGAGGAATTGAAATTGACCCAGATAAAGTCAAAACCATATAGGAGCTACCAGCACCCAACACATAAAAGAAAGTTCGAGGGTTTTTAGGAAGATTAAATTACGTTGCTCGGTTCATTTCACAGTTGATTGAGAAATGCGATCCTATCTTCCGCCTGCTTAGAAAGCGCAACCCGGGTGTATGGGATGATGAATGTCAGGAAACCTTTAACAAGATCAAAGATTATTTATCCAAAGCTCCCATCTTGGTACCTCTAATTCCTAATAAGCCATTGATCTTATACTTGACAGTCTTTGAAAATTCCATGGGATGCGTACTAGGCCAACACACTGAATTCAAAAAGAAGGAAATGGCGATATATTATCTCAGCAAGAAATTCATTGATTGCGAGACTCAATATTCGCCAATTAAAAAATTATGTTGTGCACTAGTCTGGACCACACGCAGATTAAGACAATACATGCTATACCATACCACTTGGTTGATCTCGAAATTAGATCCACTGAAGTACCTGATGGAGTCAGCTGCATTGAATGAGAGATTGGTTCGATGGCAAATCTTACTCTCGAAATTCGACATAGTCTATGAGTCGATAGCAGACTTCCTAGCTAGCAGGGCTTTAAAGGACTATGAGTCGATAAACTTCAATTTCTCGAATGAAGATTTAATGTATGTTACGACAACTGAAGGGGTAATCACAGTAGAACAACCTTGGAGATTGAATTTTGATGGAGCTTCAAATGCCACGGGTAATGGGATCGGGGCAGTCTTGGTATCACCAGAGGGAGATCATTACCCTTTTACCAATAAACTCGATTTTGATTGCACAAACAACATGGTTGAATACGAAGCATGTATCTTGGGAATCCGTGCGGCCATAGAGCGAGGAATCAAAATTTGGAGATTTATGGAGACTCCGCACTGGTAATCTATCAACTCAAAAGAGAATGGGAAACAAGAGATTCTAAGCTAGTGGATTACCGCAGATTGATCCTCGAATTGATCATGGAATTCGATGACGTCACATTCCATTATCTCTCAAGAGAAGAAACCCAGATGGCCGATACTCTTGCCACTTTAGCCTTGATGTTTAAAGTGTGTAGGCCAGAAGATGTAAAGCCCATTCAGATGAGTATCTATGAAGCTCTTGCTCATTGTTGTGATATTGAAGTAAAGGAAGAAGAAGAAAAGGATGATCGCCCATGGTACCAAAATATTCTTTAATTTGTGAGAGATCGAAAGTACCCCGAGCAAGCCTCAAAAAATGAAAAGTGGACATTAAGAAGACTGACCAGTGAATATGTCCCAGACGGGGAAATCTTGTACAAAAGGAGAAAAAATCAAGTGTTGCTGAGATGTGTCGACGCAATTGAAGCGTAAGAAGATCTTAGAAGAAGTTCACGAAGACATTTGTAGGACACACGCCAACGGTTTCACGATGGCCAGACAAATAATGAGATTTGGGTATTACTAGTCTACTATGGAGGGCGATTGCATCAATTATGCCAAGAAGTGCCATAAGTGCCAGATCTATGGAGATAAGATTCATGTACCTTCATCACACCTTCATGTCATGACTTCTCCCTGACCTTTTTCTATGTGGGGCATGGATGTCATTGGGCCAATTTCTCCAAAGGCTTCTAATGGTCATAGATTCGTCTTTGTGGTGATTGACTACTTCACCAAATGGGTAGAGGCAACCTCATATGCCAACGTTACCAAGCTTACGGTTAGCAAGTTCTTGAAAAAAGAAATTATTTGCCGATACGGGATGCCAAAAAGGATCATATCCGATAATGCCTTGAATTTGAACAATAGCACGATAGCAGAAGTTTGCGAACAGTTCAAAATCAAGCATCATAATTCTTCTCCCTATCGCCCAAAAATGAATGGAGCAGTGGTGGCAGCTAATAAGAACATCAAGTAGATTGTGACAAAAATGACTAAGACTTACAAAGACTGGCACGAAAAACTATCATTTGTCCTCTTTACCTATAGAACTTAGTCAGAACTTCTACTGGGGCAACACCATTCTCAATTGCATACGGTATGGAAGCGGTCTTGCCTATTGAGGTTGAAATACCTTCTCTTCGAGTCTTAACTGAGCTTCAACTAGATGAGGCTGAATGGAACCAAGCTCGATATGATCAGTCGAATTTAATCGAGGAAAAGAGATTAAAAGCCATCCGCCATGGCCAGATGTACCAGAAAAGAATGATGCGAGCTTACGACAAAAAGGTTCATCCCAGGGAATTCTATGAGAGAGATCTAGTTTTGAAAAATATACTTCCCATACATAAAGATTTCCGTGGAAAATGGATGCCCAATTGGGAATGACCTTATGTGGTAAAGAAAGCTTTCTCAGGAGGAGCTCTCATCCTAGCAGAAATGGATGGCAAGGATCTGTACAACCCCGTCAATTTAGACTCGATGAAAAAATACTTTGTCTAAAAAAAAGGAATTGAGATGAAAACCCGTAAAGGGCGTCTCGAAAAAAAAGGTTCAGGATGAAAACCCGCAAAGGGTGTCCTGGAACCATGGAAATTTTGAGTTGAAAACCCGCAAAGGGCGACTCAGATCCAAGAACGGGTCGACGAGATGGAGGAAGGTTACAACTTGAAGCAATCAACAAAGCACTCTAGATCTTCTAGACACATATATGAGCTAGGAATGATTCTCAGCAAGTTGGCGTAGAGTAGCTCATTTTGTGATATCCGGGGCAACTAATTATCCTTTATTGTATACTTAGCAATTTTCGACTAATGTTGCTTCCTCTAATCCTCTGTTGAATAGATTTTTCAAATACGACTTTGTTTCTGCGCAATTTTGTTCAAGCATTTCGCATCTAAATAACGAGTAATGAACTAATAAATCATACAAAAAGTTATGAGCATTATTCTGGAATTTTCAAAAATTACAGAGGTCCGAAACGAGATCACCAATGGGAAGACAAACTTAAAAACAAGCAGTTCAAGAACAGCCTAGAAGAAGACGGAGCAACACATCAATGACAGTATTTGGACGGGCGATAGACCATGCTGACCTGAATAATAATAAATAAATCTGACATTCATCATACACATTCATGCTAGTTAGGAGCATTTAATTCATTCTAATCATGACTTTCTAATTTGGGCCTACATAGAGGCCTATAGAAGCATATTTCACAGGTCACATCCCCGTCACATGGCGAGATGAATCATTAAGATCACCAAGGAAAAGTTGAAAAGGAGCAGGACTCCAATACCTTACCCAAAACACGGGGCAGATTGCGATTATCCACAAACAGCGATGCGATCATCTTCCTGATGAGAAACTGAGAAGTAGACCAAATCAATGAAACGATGCTTAAAGCGAGCAAATCTTTGAACCCCAGCTTCCTAATGAGATATTGAGAAGCAGGTCGAAGTAATAAAATGGTTAGCTTCCTGATGAGATACAAAGAAGTATACCAACTCAGAGCTCGATATGAGCAAATCTTCGAACCTTAGCTTCCTGATGAGATACTGAGAAGCGGACCGAAACAATAAAATGGTTAGCTTCCTGATGAGATATTAAGAAGTGGACCAAATTCGTCTTTCTGATGAGATACAAAGAAGCGGATTGAAACAAACGGCGCGGTCATCTTCCTGATGAGTTATAAAAAAGTATACCAACTTAGCGCTCGATATAAGCAAATCTTTGAACCCCAGCTTCCTGATAAGATACTGAGAAGTGGAACAAATTCATCTTCCTGATGAGATACAGAGAAGCGGATTGAAACAAATGACACGGTCATCTTCCTGATATCTTCCTGATGAGATACTGAGAAGAAGACTAAATCAAACCCACGCTCGATGTGAGCAAATCTTCGAACCCCAGCTTCCTGATGTGACATTGAGAAACAAGTCGAAGCAATAAAATGGTTAGCTTCCTGATGAGATACTGAGAAGTGGACCAAATTTGTCTTCCTGATGGGATACAGAGAAGTGGATTGAAACAAACAACGTGGTCATCTTCCTGATGAGATACTGAGAAGAAGACCAAATCAAACCCACGCTCGATGTGAGCAAATCTTCGAACCCCAACCTCCTGATGAGATACTGAGAAGCAGATCGAAGTAATAAAATGGTCAGCTTCCTGATGAGATACGGAGAAGTGAACCAAATCCGTCTTCCTGATGAAACATAGAAAAGTGAATCAAAACAAGTGATGCGGTCATCTTCCTGATGCCAAGTCAATGAAACCAGACTCAAAGACTACGGTGACGAATTCCAATCTCCTTGAAATTTCAAGAGAATGGAGTGAAGCTACAGTAGCAAATTTTGTCCTTTTGAAGATTACCTTAAAGCAGGATGGAACCACCACATCAAAGAAGTGGAAAAGTGAATGCAGTGAAGATTAGACGACTGACAAAATGAAAGGTGATCTAGTTGAAGAAAGAGCGTCAAAGATATGAGACCTGACAAATTGGGCATCCTTTTGGGTCTTTGCTTCATTCCTTTACACAACAACGAGCAAAGAGGGGCAGCTATTGATGCCCAATTTATCCGGGCCCAATAGAATTTAAATTTATTTTAAAATTAAAATTATTTTAAGTTTAAATTTACTTAAAATTTAAATTTATTATAAATTTAAGTTTAAATTTAAATTTAAATTAATATCCAAATACAAATACAAGTGTCCTATTACAAAAGACCAAATTGGGGCCCAATTACAAATTAACCCAAACAAATCCATTTACACCCTATGCCCAAATTACATTGACCCATGTCCCTAACCCAATTATACAAAATTACCCAAGTCAAATCTACTGGGCAACTTGCACCAGCCACCTCCCTCTCAGCCAATCATAGGTCGCCACGTCAGTAGCCTAGTTGCTCACCAGCAACTTACACCACTGCTCACCTGCCACCACCAGCTGCTCCAACCCCCATTGCCATCGCTGGACCTGCAAAAAGAAGAAAAGGGCAAAGAACGAATCTAGGTTTTCTTATAAATAAGAGCCAAATTAAACGTTTGTAAACGGGGACTGACCCTTTTTGGAAAACAATCGAATTCAACTCAAGCCTTTTAGCAATCCATACACACGTTTTGTTCTTTTATCAATATCCAATAGTTCGAACATGCAACAAGCAGCCGAAACTGAGTCAAAGTATCAAGCCTTGAAATCAACTAGGTACATTTAAGGTATTTAATGTCATTTCCGTTTCAAAATTCTAAAACCATCAGTTTCTAAGTGCATATTAATACGTGTATTCAATACCCCTTGAGCATTTACTGTTTTTGTTTTTCAAAACATATCAATAAATATCATTAGTAATAATAATAGTCATAATAACATTAATAATAATACTATAACATTAAATAATAATATAGTAATTAATAATAATAATATTAATAATTAAAAAAGAGAAAAACGAAGGGTTAGGGAGGCACTTCCCTGGTTGCGTCGACGCCGGAGTAGCCATCGGAGCCCATCGATCCGTCGCCGTTACGCTCACGAAGATCATGATCTACAAAAGAACAAAATTACCATTTTTAACCGTCGAAACTTTCAAAAATTACCATTTTACCGTCGGATGTCCAAAACTACATTTTTGACCCCAAAACTCTAAAAAATTACCATTTTATGCCCGAATGTCCAAAAATTTTGTTTTTTATCCTAATTTTCCAAAAAAATTACCGTTTTACCCTCGGATGTCTAAAATTCTATTTTAAACCCAAAATTTTCCCAAAATTACCATTTTGCCTCCAGGTATCCAAAAAGTCTCATTTTCAACACCGATTGTATCAATTTTCTTCCTCATCAATATTTGCATTTAATTTTAACTATTATGCACTCGTACTTTGTGTTTTTTATTTTTGCTTACCATTTATCTACTTAATTATCTTACTTCGTGTTATTTAATATCCATTATTAACTGCTCATTCATATTGAACTCGCATGTTTGTTTTCAAAATTGTTTTAATAAAAACTTTAAAATCAAGGCAATATTCTTTTATTTCGAGTTTCAAAAATTTGTGCCTTAACTTACAAGGTGTAATTTTTTTTCAAATTGAAATAATCAAATACCCTTAATCGAGGCAATGTTTCCTTATCTTCGATTCTAAAAATTTACGCCTTAACTTAATAGGTGCAACCTTTCTTCAAATCGAAATAATCGAACATCCTTTTCTAAAATTTAAAAAGTTTTACAAAGGAAAGCTCGTTATTTCTGGATATCAAAATGTTATGTCCTAACTCACTGGACGTAACTTTTTTCCTCGATCACTTTGAAATAATGGGACTTCCAAACAAACTCGATTTCTCTTAAACGTAACTCATGCATTAAAGGATCGTATTTTAAACTTTATTCGAGCTTTTAAATTTTACAAATTAAGACCCGAAAATAATCAATACGGTACCAATTTTGGGCGTATGAGGGTGCTAATCCTTCCTCATGTGTAACCGACTCCCGAACCTGTTTTTCTGGATTTCGAAGACCTACATGTTTTCAAAACGATTTTTAAAAAAAAATGTTTTATGGTGATCCAATCACACCGAATAAAGGATTGGTGGCGACTCCTATTTTCCAACATTAAAATAATTTTTGAAACACGTCATTTTCGAAAAAAGATGGTTTCGACAAAGTGTAAATGGGAGAAATACTTACCGTTGGTAGAGTTTGCTTACAATAATAGCTATCAATCCAGCATTAAAGTGGCTCCGTTCGAGGCATTATATGGTAGGAAATGCAGAACACCTTTGTATTGGTCAGAATTGAGTGAGCCTAAGTTGATAGAGACTGATTTGATACACGAAATTGAAGACAAGGTTCGGATAAACGTGACAGTTTAAAAGCAACATCTGAAATACAGAAGTCATACGCCGATCTTAACAGAAAGGATATAGAGTTTGCCGTCGAAGATCGAGTTTTCCTGAGGGCTTCACCTTGAAAAAAGTACTACGATTTGGTCGGAAGGGAAAGTTGAGTCCACGGTTTATTGGACTGTATGAGATCCGTGAGAGAGTCGGGCCTGTAGCTTATAAGCTAGCTTTACCCTCGGAACTTGAAAAGATTCATAACGTATTTCATGTTTTGATGTTGAGACGGTATAGATCATATCCTACTTATGTGATTACACCTTGTGAGGTTGAGATATAGCCAAATTTGTCATATTATGAAGAATCGGTTAGAATTTTGGCTCGTGAAGTAAAAGAGCTACAAAACAAGCAAGTACCATTAGTAAAAGTTCTATGGAATCGTCATGTATTAGAGGAAGAAACAAGGGAGATAGAAGCTTCAATGAGAACACAATACCCTAATCTGTTCACTGGTAAGAAATTTCGGGACGAAATTTCCCAAAGAGAAGAGAGTTGTAATTGCGTGATTTTTAGTGGTGTCGGAAACAGTGATTTCGAGATCACAATTTAGATGAGTTTAGTCATTAATTAATTAATTTTAAATATTTACGACTTCATTAGCATCGTATTAAAATATTGTAAGGAAATTTTAATGTTTAAATAGTTAATTGAGTAAAAAGGATTAAATTGTAATAGGTGTAAAAGTAGAGATAATTGATTAGAAGGAACAAATGAATAAATTAGCCAAAGAACTATTAGTGAGCGGATTATCATGATTAGTATTAATGGTAAATAGGTTGATTAAGATTAAAAAGGGATTAATTAAACCTTATGATGAAAGTCTAAATATTTACAAAATTGTCATTGACTATATATATGAAATTAAAAGAGAAAAATGAGATTTTCACCTATTTTCTTCATCTCTTCCATGACAAGACTAAGGAAATTAGGGTTTCCATTGTTGAAACTTTGAGCTTTGATTTGGGTAAGAAAACCTTGATCGTTTTTTGTAATTTTTATGTTTTTGAGCTCGTATTAGCTTAATCTAGCTTATGCAAGGACTAATCTGTGAATCTTTCAAATGTTATGAAACTTGCTATTGTTGAAAATGCTTGTTCTTGAAAGCTTTTGATATATTTGAAAGTTTGATGCTTGGGTTAAATCTTCTTGTAAAGTGTTTTTTGATGGATTTAGGGTTTAAGGACTAGATTATAAAAATGGTAAAAGTACATGCTTTGATGTGAAATAAATGTATGAATGAGTTGAAATTTTTGTCTTAGAATATTCGATTAGCAATGGGTAAATTTAGAAATGGTTATTTTACATGTTTTGGCTCTAAGGACTAAATTGAATAGAAATGTAAAGTTAGGGGTAATTTTGTAATTTTTCTAAAATAGAACTTATATGTGTAAATTAATTAGATTATATGATTTAATGGGAAATTGATTTATTTTGTGATAGATCAAGATCGGCACAAATCGCGGAAAGGGGAAAATCAATGAATAGTCTTTGAAGTTTCACCTGAACTGTAATTTCATCCGGTAAGTTCGTTTGTTAGAGTTCCTATTTGAACTGCTGATTATTACCTGATGAGTATGTACTTGAAACATTTGATGTATAAAAAGGAAGACTCATGTCTCGGGTTGAGCATGAGGATTTGTATAAATGAAATACTTATGTCTCGAGATGAGAATGAGATTATGATTAAAGGAAGACTCACGTCTTGAGATGAGAATGAGATTATGATTAAAAGAAGACTCATGTCTCGAAATGAGAATGAATATGATTAAAGGAAGACTTATGACTCGATAGAGCATAAGATTGATAGAAGAGGAAATTCTGCATTCTGATGTTAATTGTTGTTACAATTCTTAATGTTGAGTAATGATTCACTGTGTACGAACTTACTAAGCTAGAAAACTTACCTGTGTATTATGGTTGTTTTGTAGATTTCATATTGGCTAGTTCAAGATCGGATTACCTCGAAGACATCATACTATCCAAGAGTTGGTTTGGTAGTTCTTGCATCACTTGATTATATGGCATGTACTAGGATGATGTTATATTTTGTATATGTTTATTTTGAGACTATGATACTTGTAGAACCTTGGTTGAATGATGAATTTTGAATGCTTGATCAATGTTGTATGTGACATCTAGTACTTAAATGGTATGCTAAGTGTTATATTTAAACACAAAGGTGTTATTCATTGCACCTTATGTCTATGAATGAAGTTTTATAGATGAACTTGTATAAATTTTAGAATTCTGCATATTTGTTTTGATAGAACTCCTGCATGTATCGGTACAAGTACAGGGTAGGAGAGAGGTTGTTTATTGACTTGGGTTGTATAAGTAGTTGCATTTTAAGTTTCGGTAGTTCTGTACATGTTTGTATTGGTAGTTAGAATACTTGTATCGGTAGAAGTTGCAGGGTAGGACTTCTTAGCTCTCTAGAGTTTTTAGTATCAGTAGAAGCATAACTAGTTTCGGTAGATGTTACACTTGTATTGGTAGAACTATCACAGATATTGTTAGAAGTTTGCAATGTTTCCAAATTGCTTACTGACTTGACTACTACTGATACTTGTCCAATAGGTACCGATAAAAGTCTCCAAAAATCTTGGAAATGACCTTTTTGCCCTTGTTGAGTTGTATCTATAAATAAATGATAACTTACGACGTGTTGGGTGTATTTCTTTAATAATGTAAGAACGGGTGACATGATTTTAAAAGAAGTTCAGTGATAGATGATTTGAGTGACACCGGGACCCTAACCGACGACGGTTTTGGGTGTTACACTGGACCACAATTTCGATGAGTGAGTTGGTAAATATTATTCATTAATATTTACAAGCTTATTATAGTTTTATAATGATCCTTGAAATGATAGTTGGTTGAACTAGATAGTTATGTTGATGTACGAACTATTGACTACCTAGTAAAATGTATTTTGTAAGAATTGATCAAGGTGTTATGTGGTAATTAACCACATTTACCTAGTAATGAACGACTAGAGTTGGGTATATAAGTAGAAATATTTTTTTGGATGGAAAGAGAGTTACATTCTTATTTTTCTCCACTGAAAACATCTCAATTAGAGAAGAAAGAAAAGCTCTAGGTATTCTTGAACTGTAATAGCTCGATTTTTAATGGTGTCGAAAACAGTGGTTTCGAGACCACAGCTCCGACGAGTCAAGTCGTAAATTTATTTATTTTAAATATTTCTGGTGATATATGCATCGTATGAAATTATAATTCAAAAATTTCATTGATTAGATAGTTAATTGAATAAAATGGACTAAATCATAAAAATGGTAAAAGTATAGATGTTTAATTAGAAGGACCAAATGAGTAAATAAGCCAAAAGGTTGTTAGTGGGTGGATTATAATGACATATATTGATTAATAATAGGATTAATTAAGGTTAAAAAAAGATGATTAATTAAGTTAATCATGAAAAATTTAAGAAATTACAAAAATGCCATTGGTATATAAATTAAATTAAAGAAAGAAAAGATAATGTTTTCATCCTTTCCTCTTCTTCCTCACGGCTAAAAGGAGAGAAATTAGAGTTTATTCATTCAATCTTTGAGCTTTGGTTTGGACTATGATCATGCTACAGATCGCGAAAAAGGGAAATTGACGGATTAGTCCTTGAAGTCTTTCCTAAATTACAATCCAGTCCGATAAGTTCATAGTGAGAATCTTACTTAATATTCCTTGTATATATATTGCCAATGTAATGCGAATCGAAAGCATTCGATATTGAAGATGATCATAAAAATGAAACGCAAGATATAATAGGCTTTATGCCGTTGAAATAGTACTGACACGAGGAATGGGGTACCGCATGTGTTGTGAGTCTTCGACAGCTCGTTGAGCAGCATCGTGACTCAGAAAAGAGATATGGATCCTATATGGATTACAGGTCCTACAATGGCTGGGACTTATGCTTTATGCATACTCATGCTTTATGCATACTCTTGACAGATCGTGTGAGTAGCATCGTTAGGAAACAGTTTACAGTATAGATAGACAACGTACCAATGGCTGGGGTACCGCATAGGTTACGAGTCCTCGACAGGTAATGTGAGCAGCATCGGGTACTAGTAACGGAAAGTTATGAATAGGAAGAGAAGTTGTAAATAACTCAAGAGCAATGTAATTATGTTGGCTCAATGGAGTCATTATTGCTTATTACCATGTTGGTATTCCTTAACTATCGAACTTACTAAGCCATAAAGCTTACCACAGTTATTGTTGTTATTTTGTAGATCGTTTTGCTGATTGAAGATCGAATCATCGTCATCTCTTGAAGTCACACTATCGAGGAGTTAGTCGGTAGATTTTACATCACTTGGTCTTATGGCATGTACTAGGATGATATTAACTTTGAAGTTGAACTAAAGATGTTGAAATCTTGCTATTTTGATTGTGTAAATGCCTGAAGTACAACTTAGGTGTTTAAGCTTATGATGCTTGTAAAGACTTAGAAGTTATATATGTAATGTGATGACTTAATGCATAACTTGTGTTGATATGTTAAACTTGTGTCTTGGCATAATTCTTGAGATTCTGCATACTTGTTTGGGTAGAACTTATGTAGGTATCGGTAGAAGTACAGGGTAGGAGAGAGGTTGTTCTCTGACTAGGGTTGTATCGATAGTTGAATTACAAGTTTTGGTAGTTTTTAGTACTGATGTATCAGTAGTAGGTATGCTTATATCGGTAGAAGTTGCAGGGTGAGAATTGTTCTCTGGAGTTTTTAGTATCGGTAGTTGCATGACTTGTATCGGTATAAATCATACATGTATCGGTAGAACTAGCATAGGTACCGGTAGAAATCTGCACAGTTTCTAAATTGTTCATTGACATGACTACTACCGATACTTGACCATCAAGTAATGGTAAAAGTCCTCTAAAATGTTGGAAATGTCATTTTTACCCTTGATGGAATTGTGTTATGATGAAATATTGATTTAAAATATGAAAGGTGAATTTCGTTTTGAATAAAGATTAAATATTTGGATATTTTGAAAAATGAATAGTACTAAAAGAATAGAAACACCGGAATCCTAACCGACGATGGTGTTCTGGATTTGGGTGTTACATGAACCATCGACTTTGCATATAAGTGTTTTCAAAGCCTATTCTTCATGAATTTTATTTTTTGAGACTGTTGTATCTCGATTTAGCTAACCTGTGTGTCTTATTTAAAAACTATTGAAGTTGAACAGTTGTCCTTGATGAATTGAATGTATTAACGTGTAGATCAAGAACCAACTCAACCAATATATAACAGAAGAAAATAAAAAATCACAGATTAATCTCTGATATTCTACTTTGTTTTTGTATTAGGTAAGTTCATATGGTACTGTTATGTTTAATTATGAAATGTTTGAGTTTGAATGTATATAGAAATGTTAGTAAACTATCACATAAAGTGAGAAAAATACTGAATGGTAAAAAGGATTGTCCAGATATGTATATGGAACTCGAATGAACAAAGGATACAATTGGCATGTCAATAGGGTTACTGCGCACTGTATGATTTCTAAAAGAGATGTGAAGAAGATAAAGGAAGTTCATTGATGTTGTTGGAATACAACATTTGTTGTGGTTTTCCAATTTTAGCTATTATGAGCAAACTGACGTGTTATCGGATGGAATAGCTCTTCTGAGCAAACTGGAGTGTTTCGGTTGGTTACCAGCGTATCCATTTTTTTTCATAAAAATTCATTAGGTTGAATTGTTGAAATAAATGTGTTATTGATTTTATGATGATATATATTGAAAAAATGTATGAATGTTCAATTGAATGAGTTGTGATTTAATGGTACAAAATGAACAAAAATGTTACATAACTAAATGTGATGCAATTACCTTGTACTTGTGAAATGTGTTGATAGGAAAATGTGTTATAGTTAAGTTATTTATATTAATATCTTGTGAGGAGATTTTAATTTTTAAAAACCTATGAACATACTAAGCATATTTAATGCTTTCTCTGCTTAATTCATTGTTCTTGTAGTTATATTTTGTGGAACTTGACAGGCAAATCAACCTATAACCCACACTATCCAACTCTTGCTTCGGTAGATTTATTTTAAATTCTACACTTGGTCAAGTGCCATGTATATAAGTTGAATAGTATATAGTTTTATTGTGAAAAGCGAATGAGATTGGATGATGGTACTTATACGTATATATATGGATGATGCTTGCTTATGTGTATAACTTGGATAATAAGTTTGCTTGAATGGAAACAAATGCGTGTTCTAAATGTGCTATGTTAATTTTACTTACAAGGAAGATTTATAAATGAGGAGTGTAAATTGGATAATGTTAATATAATCAAGACTACGAGCTATGTGAAAACCAAGCTAGTATGGCATATTGTCCAATGGCGAACAATCATTTGGACAATAAGCCTTTTGGCGGACAACTTCAGCGTATTATGTTTTAAAATTTCCTATGAATTTTTAAACATGCCTAAATCCATTAATGTTTGTTTCTAATCTTGACTAGTTTTCCTTTCATGTACAACTTTTAATATATATATGTTTAGAATAACCATAATGATTTAAAATGAATTTTCTTGATAGTATTGGTATGTGAATGTTCCTATTTGTTTTTATTGTAACATACCATAACTCGGGTCTGACAATCGGGCTGGGTGAGGGGTGTTACAATAGGATTATTTGTGATATGTCTGTATGTGAGGCTGTTTGCGTTGTGCTTGTACGCGATATCTACTCGGATTTCATTTGTTCGCCTTAGGTGCAAGTTGACTTTGTGAAGAGTTAATTTGCAAGCTGACATGGTACTATGTCAGTATGTGAACCATGTCTTTGTATAAACTGTAACGCTGCGTGAGCTATCCATGGTCTTATCTTTAACCTTATGCGAGTTGTGTTGTATGCTAGCTATGTTTGTATGTTAGCTATCTTTATATGTAAGTCGTGTTTTTATGTGAGTTATATCTTCATATGCAAGTTATGTTATCAATGTGTGGACCTTATAGAGGTGTAAGTTGTGTTAATGTGCGAACTGATTTATTAAATTTTATTATGTGCAAATCGACTTTGTATGGTGTGTAAGTGCAAGTTGTACTGTTGTAGTATCCTATAGCTCGGGTCCGATGACCGGATCAGACGAGGGGTGTTACTGTAACATCTTGTTTTTCAATGATGTCAAAAATAGTGGTTTCAAGACAACAAAATCCGACGAGTAAGTCCGTATTGTTATTTAATAGTTACGAGTCAATTATTATATTATATTGAATTCTATTTTAATAATTTTTATAAATTGAATGAATAGATAAGTACACATGGTTTTAAAAAATGAGGTTTTAGGACCTAAGTTTCTGTAAATCGAGCCGATAGTTAATTTTATTGAATATTTACGGAGTTACTATATAGGTGTGTCGAAGGTCGATTTTGAAATTTTAGTGATTTAATAGTTAATTAAGGTAAAAGGATTAAATTGAAAAAGAGATAAAGGTTAATCGCTATAGATTTAAAATACTAAATGGACCGAAATGGTGATTAAATCATGGTCAAAAAGTCCAAGTGGTGGTGGAGCTGATTAATCCAATAGCTTTTAGGCTATTTGCCTATTAAGTCCTAAATAGTTTAAGGTTAAATTGAAATTAAGTTTTTTTAGTAAGAATTTAAAATAATTGAAGGACCAATTGGGTAATTGGACCCTCATTAAATAGCCAAATGGTAGGAATAATGTGAAATTCTCTAGATTTGTGGGTAATTGCAATTAGGTCCTAATTAATTAAGGATTAATTAACCCCTTTTATAATGGTGTCAAAAAATAGTGGTTTCGGGGCTACAATTTTGACAAGTCAGCCCGTAAATATTAATTATTTACGAGGTTATTAGTGTTATATTAAAATTTGGTTAGTAAATTTTATCATTTGGTTAGCCAATTAAGTAAAAAGGGATTAAATCGTAAAAGTTGAGAGAGTTGATTGATATTATTAAGGTTGTCAAATAGCTATATTAAGGAAAATTAAAGGACTTGAATGGTAAATATACCCCTTGAGATATTAGTGGACGATATAAGTGTTGAAATTCATGAAATTTCATTTGTTTTAATGGGTAAATTAGTAAATTAAAAAAACTATAAGTAAACATAAGCATAAAATAAAAGAATAAGCCATCAGCTTCACGTTTTCTTTTTAGAGAGCACTGAATAGCCATTTTTAGGGCTTGAAAGCTTCAGTCAAACTTTAGTTCATTTTGGTTAAGTGAAATTTCACCTGTTTTTAGTAATTTTTATGTTTGTGAGCTCGTATTAGCTTGATCTACCTAACTCGGGGACTAATTTGTAAAATTTTTAAACGTTTTGGATTCTTTCATTGATGAGTTTGGTGTGTTCTTGAAGTTTCATGATAGATTATTAAGCTTAGTTGTTAAATAGGACTAACTTGTAAAGTAGTTTTTGGTAATTTTAATGTTTAAGGACTAAAATGTGAAAGTAGTAACGTTACATGGACTTGTTGTGAATTAACAGTAATTATAGGCTTTAGGGAGGTCCTTGTTAGTTCTATTAAACTTGGTTTTGGTTGTGAATGGTTAAATTTCAAGATTTGGAACTTAAGGACTAAATGGCATAAAATGGTAAATGTTGGGGTAATTTTGTAAAAATGTATAAAAGGACTTATTTGCATAAATTTAGTTAATTGTGTTGCTGGAAGTTGATAATTGAATGGAATTATTATTTTAGATTAAGAAATAAACTAATTAGACTAGGATTTCGAAAAAGCTAAAGTAACAGATTGATCGTCGTCTCGACTTTGACATCATTTTTGGTTAGGTAAGTTCGTTCGGTTTAATTTTAATAAATTTTAAATGTGTATTAGATGGAAACTTAATTTTTGAATGTTCGCTGATATATTTGATTCTATGTAAATGAGAACTTAAGTAATGAATTGTTTATAGCACTGATTACTCAAGATATCTCCTGCGCCGGATGAAAGTAGGATAGAGTCTGATTGGCATGCCAATAGGTTATAGTGTGCGCTATACGGGATTGGTATGAGATGAGGTGTTGACTCATGTATATATCCTGCTCACTGTATAAACCAAAGTCCAGCATTTGTTGCGGACTATTGTGTTATATTTATGGTATTTCTAGCATGTTACCAAGTGCGGATGTTAGCCTACGAGCTAGGCACTTGGTACCAAGGCATGTTATCGGTTGGAATGGCTCATAAGAGCGTTTGGTATGTTTTCGGATGGTTAACTATGTACTCGTATCCTTATGTCTTTCATCAGTCAATGTTCTAGTGATAAACGAATAAAATTGAAGTGTGGATATCTTTATTTTGCATTCTTGATAGTACAATGATTGAATAATGAATGATCTCATTATTATTCAGTATTGACTCACTTGTTGTGAGTCGTGGTTGACAAGAAACCCCGTTTAATAATCTTTTTATTTGAGTTATTATGTTTAATTCGATAGCTTTATCGTTTTAATTGACGAACTTACTAAGCTTTATAAAGGCTTACTCGTGTTATCTGCGTTGTTCTTGTAGATAGTGTTTCTGTGGAAAAATAGAGTGATTGGATCAACTTCAAGGAATCACACTATCCAGGGATCTTTTGGTAGTTTTTGAATACATACTTTGGCTTATATGACATGTAATAGGTGAACTTTAATATGTTGTAATAGTATAAATATTCATGTTATGTAATTCGGTGTGCATTTAGTCTTGTAATGGGAATGATCATGTGATTTTTCTTTCATAATGTTGTGTTATGGTACGTGTAAATAAGTTAGAATGGGAAGGGAAATGATAAGTTTTGACATGAATTAAGGTATGGTACTTTTGGGTGATTGCTAGTTACTAGGTTATGTACTTGTGAGTTGAGATTTTAGCTAAGATGATAAAATGTTTATGTATTTGAATTATGGTATCAATGATGGCATATTGGTTAGGCACTTAGGTTGATTGTTTTGACATGATTTAACTGTTCTTGTGTAACACCCCTAAAACCGGTTCATACGTATAAACTCAGTATAAGAGTATTACATACAGTGCCAGAGAGTTAAAAATAAATATAATAAAATTTTCTTCCTATATATATATATATATATAAAGTTTCAAAAACAACATTTGAAACCCATTCATCAAGAACATCAAGTAATACCATTTATACATGTCATTTTACTTCAAAATAAAGTACCTAAGCTTGAAATATTCCAAGAGTGATGTGATGAGAGGTCCCTTAGCTTGACTTTAACTTCTCGTAGCTAGTACCTAAGCTTGAAATATTCCAAGAGTGATGTGATGAGACGTCCCCTAGCTTGGCTTTAACTTCACGTAGCTATTTGTACCTATGCGTTAAAATAAACGCGTTAAGCCGATAAAGGCTTAGTAAGTACTACAAAAGATAATAAATAAACATTTAAACAATTACATTCATAATTCTCTTGCATCACTCACATGAATCATATAACTTACCACATTGGCTAATTTCACATTTGTGTCACCTTTCACAATTTGGCCCACTGTAGACTATTATAGAACCTATTGAATAAACGAAACTAACAAAAAGTACCGAAGTACTCTAACAGAGGGCACACAAAGTGCTGAACAGAGAGCACACATAGTGCTAATCAGAGGGCACACACAGTGCTAATCAGAGAGCGTGCTAGTGTTCCTTAATGACATGTCACTAATATCACAACGGTTCTAATTCGTTTACATGGGCATATTCTCATTTAACATCATTATTCATAATTTATTCATCACATTTACATTTCTCTTCACATTATACATAATCATGTATTTCTGACCTTTATTTTCTCAAATAAATCCACAATTTCACCAATTAATCACACAATCAATCTTTATAATTAACCACATAATATTTCACACATATATTTTTCTCACATATTCATCATCATAGACCTCTTACTTTTATGTTCACATTAATTTTCAAAGCTGTCCACTTGCGTCACAGTCACCAAATTATTAATATCTTGAGCTACAAATTTTGAAATTATAACTCGCTTGATGATTTTGAAATTAGACTCAAATATCTTTTTACCATAAAAATTTCAGAATTTTTACTTTAGCCAATTTGTATAGTAAATTCTTTCAATTTACCCCTTCTCTGCTACTTGACAGTTTCAACCTTTCTTCACTAAAAATTATCTATCATTTAGTATAGAGATCAAATGATGTTCCCATCTATTTCATTTAAAAATAGACTCATTAAGGAATTAACCATATACATTTCAGTGTCTAATAATTTTTTTATATTTTTCTATGATTTTTCAAAGTCAAAACAGGGGAAGTCCATACTCTGACCTTGTTACACAAAATCTAGTATATCTCAAACTATACAGATCCATTTCCATCACCGTTTCTTTCATATGAAACTACACTCAAACTTTAATTACATATTTAGTTCTCCCTCTAACTCTTTTTATAAAGTTTTTGGTGAATTTTCGAAGTTAGTCCTCTAATTCTATCCAAACTGTTTAAATGAGAACATTTCCTTTCACATGTTCCTTTGCACTAAACTCCATTCAATCACACATAATCAACACTTATAATTAAACATATCATTTTTATCATGATTAATCATATATATTAAAATTATAAAAACTTTAACTTGATTGTTACTAAGTCTTTTAACACTTGTAGTACTTACATCACTTGTAGATAATTTCTTCTCACACCTTAGCTTTCTCCTTTCCTTTTTCTTCAATTTGGTCCTTCTCCTTCTTCCCTCTTCTCTCTTCAATTTCATACAAACACATATAAGCTTAAGACTAAAATTCAATACTTTTTCATGCTAGATTATGTACATATACATGTATGTCATGAAAATTGAATCATCTCTTACCTTAGTTATTGAAATCCTATAATTCTAATTCAATCCCTATACTCTTTAACACTTCAAAAGGAACACTACAAGAAAATTAAGGTGTCTACTAGCTGCCCTCTATGCCTTTCTTAAGGAAATTTTAAAGAAAATGGAGGATTTTGAAGCTTAGAGGGTTTAACAATGGTGGAAGGACTTAATTAGAATAAAAGCAAAAGTGGATGGAGAGAGAATAGGCATGGACGGTTAAGCATTATGAAAAATATGATATTTTTCATCTTTTTTTTCTTTTTCTTTCTCTCAAATTCTCTAGATGTTTCTTCAAAAATATCTCATTTAATAAAAATGGTAAAATTGCACTTTTAATCCTTAGGCCTTCCAACTTTACACTTTGGCCCAAAACTTTGCCTCCAAAAATATCTTTCACCAAATTACTCTTTTGCCCCTCCTTAATCAATCTATTTCCCATGATGACTCATAATTCAATTTGGATGAATTGCTATTTAGTTCTTCCTCATTTCTCATAATTACTAATTAATCCTTAATTTTCTAATTTTTTTTCTTATTTTAGCTACATAGTCTAATTCTTAATTCTAATCTATTACTGTTCCAACTCTAGTTCAAAAACGCGGATGTTACAATTCTTCCCCCCTTAAATAAATTTCGTCCTCGAAATTTACTTGTAACGAACAACTGTGGATATTGCTGTCTCATAGTTTCCTCTCTTTCCCATGTTGCTTCTTCTAAATTATGATGTCTCCATAAAACTTTTACCAAAGGAACTCTTTTATTTCTCAACTCTTTTACTTCTTAAGCTAAAATCTCTATTGGTTCCTCTTCATAAGTCAGATTCGGTTGTATCTTTATAACTTCTGGGGTAATCACATGAGATGGATCGACCGATACCTCCGTAACATAGACACATGGAAAACATTATGAATCTTGTCTAGTTTTGGAGGGAGAGCCAATCTGTAAGCAACTGGACCAACTCATTCCAAGATCTCATATGGTCCGATGAATCTTGGGGTCAATTTCCCCTTTATACCGGACCAGAGAACCTTTTTCCATGGAGACACTTTCAAGAAAACTTTTTCACCAACATTGAATTCAATATCCTTCCTTTTCAAATCAGCATATGACTTTTTTTGGTCTAAAGCATCCTTTAATCGATCTTTGGTCAATCTTACTTTTTCCTCTATCTCATTAATTAGATTAAGACCCACTAGCTTGTGTTCACTCAATTCTGTCCAACGTACCAGACTCGTACACTTCCTCTCATACAATGCTTCATACGGTGCCATTTGAATACTTGACTGATAGCTGTTATTATAAGTAAATTCAATCAAAGGTAGATACTTTTCCCAATTACCTTCAAACTCAATAATACCCCCGCCCCCAGTCTGAGGATGATATGCTGTACTAAAATTCAGCTGAGTACCCAAAGCTTCATGTAATTTTCCCCAAAACTTTAATGTAAATCTAGGATCCCGATCAGAAATAATAGATATAGGCATACCATGTAGCCTAACTATTTCATCTATATACATCTTTGCATACTTGTCTAATGAAAAATCAGTTCTTACCAGCAGAAAATGAGCAGACTTGGTCATTCGATCAACAATCACCCATATAGCATCTTTTTTCTTCGGTGAAGGTGGCAATCTCGTGAAAAAGTCCATTGTGATTCTTTCCTATTTCCATTCTGAGATAGTAATTTTTTGAAGCAATCCCGACGGCACTTGATGTTCTGCTTTTACCTTTTGACACGTCAAACACTTAGAAACATATTCAACTATATCCTGCTTCATTTTTTTTCCACCAATAAAATGGCTTTAAGTCATGATACATCTTATTACTTCCCGGATGCATAGCAAATGAACTATGATGAGCTTCTTCCAAAATTCTTCGTTTCAAATTTTCTTGATTGGACACACATAGCCGATTATGAAATCTCAAATTCCTTCATTATCAATTTCAAATTCACCATTTTTACCTTCTTCAATTTGCTTCTTTATCATCATCAACTTTTCATCGTCTTTTTGTGCATCTTTCACTTCTTGTAACAAAGTTGGCTTCACTCGTAACTCAACTGATAACTCACTATTTTGTTGCATCTCCAGATGCGCATTCATCACCTTTCATACTGCTATCGATTTTCTACTCAAGGCATCAACTACAACATTTGCTTTCCCAAGATAATAATTAATAATACAATCATAATCTCTAATTAACTCAATCCACCTTCTCTGTCTCAAATTCAGCTCTTTCTGAGTTAGCAGATACTTGAAACTCTTGTGATCCGTGTAAACATAGCATCTTTCTCCATACAGATAATGTCTCCAAATCTTTAATGCAAACACCACTGCAGCCAATTCAAGATCATGAGTTGGATAATTATTCTCATGTGGCTTCAATTGCCTTGATGCATTTGCAACTACCTTTCCATCTTGCATTAATACACACCCCAAGCCATTATATGATGCATCACTGTAAATCACAAATTCTTTACCACACTCTGGCTGAATCAACATTGGAATTTCATTCAATACTGCCTTTAATCTGTCAAAACTTTGTTGGCACTTTTCATTCCACTCAAACTTCACATCTTTTTGCAACAGCCTTGTTAAAGGCAATGCAATCATAGAAAATCCCTGAACAAATCTTCTGTAATAACCAGCTAACCCGAGGAAACTCCTTACCTCTGTCACATTCTTCAGCGGTTTTCACTCCGGTATTGCTTCAATCTTCTTTAGATCTACTCGAATACCATCTTCAGACACAATGTGACCCAAGAAAGTAACTTCTTTCAGCCAAAACTCACACTTGCTTAGTTCAACAAATAATTGTTTTTCTCTTAGAATCTGCAGTACAATTCGGAGGTGTCTTTCATGTTCTTCTTCACTTTTCGAATACACCAGAATATCATCAATGAATACCACAACGAATTGATCAAAATATGGCTGAAAAAATTTGTTAATGAGATCCATGAAAGTAGCTGGAGCATTAGGTAATCCAAACGACATCACTAAAAATTCGTAATGACCATAACGAGTTCTAAAAGCAGTCTTTGATACATCTGACTCTTTTACCCTCAATTGATAGTATCCCGATCTGAGATCAATCTTTGAAAACATACTTACTCCCTTTAACTGATCAAATAAATCATCAATCCTGGGCAGTAAATATTTATTCTTTATCATCACTCTATTTAGCTGACGGTAATCTATACAAAGTCTCAAAAATCCATCTTTCTTTTTCACAAATAACATCGGAGTTCCCCATGGTGACACACTAGGACGTATAAATTCTTTATCCAATAACTTTTGTAGTTGAGTCTTTAGTTCTTTCAACTCCACAGGTGTCATTCTATATGGTGCTATCGAAATCAGTGCAGTTCTTGGAATCAATTCAATTCCAAATTCAACTTCTCTTTCAGGAGGTAAACTCGATAACTCTTTAGGAAACACATCAGGAAATTCTCGTACCACCGGTATATTTTCAATCTCATTACCTTCTACCCGAGTATCCAGAACATAAGCAATGAAGCATTATACCCTTTCTTAATCATTTTACAAGCCTTGATTGCAGAAACCACATTTGACATAGCACTGAAATTCTCATCAGTTACAATCATCTCATTTTCATCTACAGTTCTCAAGGAAATTCTTTTTCTTCTACAATCAACCACAGCCTCATATTCAGATAACCAATCCATTCCTAGTATCACATCAAATTCATGAAATGTAAGATCCATGAGATTTGCTGGAAATTCACAAGCCTGAATCTTTAAAGGACACCTCGTACACACTTTATTGACTCTCTCTCACTTTGCCCGAAAGGATTAATAATGATCACTTCATGTTCAGTAGGTTCTACTACTAATTCTCTCTTTTTCACTAATGAGTTTCATATATATGAATGTGTAGAACCAGGATCAATTAATGCAACTACAGGAGAGTCAAATAAAGAAAATTTACCGGTGATTACATCAGGAGCATCTTCCTCTTCTTTAACAGGATTTGAAGCCCTACTCTCAACTTCATCTTCAGACTCTTTACGAGCCTTATTCGACATTCTTCTTTCTACAATGTTCACAATTTTAACAATTAAATAACTGAATATCCCCTCATCACATCAACATATAAAATGACATGTACACGTGGACTCATTCCTGACCCTAGACATAAAAAAACCTTTACTCTGATACCAACAAAAGTAACACCTCTAAATCCAGTATAAGAGTATTACATACAGTG
This sequence comes from Kokia cookei, assembly GCA_039519145.1. NCBI lineage: Eukaryota > Viridiplantae > Streptophyta > Magnoliopsida > Malvales > Malvaceae > Kokia > Kokia cookei. The sequence goes on from CM076904.1 coordinate 20,569,528, forward strand.
ATAGAGAGTTAAAAATGAATATAATAAAAATTTTCTTCCAATATATATATAAAGTTTCAAAAACAACATTTGAAACCCATTCATCAAGAACATCAAGTAATATCATTTGTACATGTCATTTTACTTCAAAATAAAGTACCTAAGCTTGAAATATTCCAAGAGTGATGTCATGAGAGGTCCCTTAGCTTGGCTTTAACTTCTCGTAGCTATTTGTACCTACGTGTTAAAATAAATGCGTTAAGCCGATGAAGGCTTAGTAAGTACTACAAAAGATAATAAATAAACATTTAAACAATTACATTATAATTCTCTTGCATCACTCACATGAATCATATAGCTTACCACATTGGCTAATTTCACATTTGTGTCATCTTTCAACATTTTGCCCACTATAGACTATTATAGAACCTATTGGATAAATAAAATTAACAGAAAGTATCGAAGTATTTAACAGAGGGTACATAAGTGCTGGGTAACAGAAGGCACACAAAGTGCTGAATAGAGAGCAAACACAGTGCTAATCAGAGAGCGCGCTAGTGTTACTTAATGGCATGTCACTAATATCACAACGGTTCTAATTTGTCTACATGGGCATATTCTCATTTAACATCATTATTCACAATTTATTCATCACATTTACATTTCTCTTCATATTATACATAATCATGTATTTCTCACCTTTATTTTCTCAAATAAATCCATAATTTCACCAATTAATCACACAATCAATCTTTATAATTAACCAAAAAATATTTCACACTATATTTTTCTCACATATTCATCGTCATATACCTCTTTTTCAAAGTTGTCCACTTGCGTCACAATCACTAAATTATTTATATCTTGAGCTACAAAATTTGAAATTATAATTCATTTGATGATTCTAAAATTAGACTCAAATATATTTTTACCAAAAAAATTTCAGAATTTTTACTTTAGCCAATTTGTACAGTAAATTCTTCCAATTTGCCTCTTCTCTGTTACCTGACAGTTTCGCCCTTTCTTCACTAAAAATTATCTATCTTTTAGTACAGAGATCAAATGATGTTCCCGTCTATTTCTTTTGAAAATAGACTTATTAAGGAATTAACCGTATAAATTTCAGTCTGTAATAATTTTTTTCTATATTTTTCTATGATTTTTCAAAGTTAGAACAGGGGAACTCCAACCTACTCTAACCTTGTTACACAAAATCTAGTATATCTCAAACTATACAGACCCATTTCCATCACCGTTTCTTCCATATGAAACTAAACTCAATAAACTTTAATTAAATGTTTAGTTCACCCTCTAACTCTATTTATACAATTTTTGGTGAATTTTCGAAGTTAGTCCTTTAATTCTGTCCAAACTGTTTCAATGAGAACATTTCTTTTCTCATGTTCCTTTTCACTAAACTCCGTTCAATCACACATAATCAACACTTATAATTAAACATATCATTTTTATCATGATTAATCATATATATTAAAATTATAAAAACTTTAACTTAATTGTTACTAAGTCTTTTAACACTTGTAGTACTTACCTCACTTATAGATAATTTCTGCTCACACCTTACCTTTCTCCTTTCTTTTTTCTTCAATTTGGTCCTTCTCCTTCTTCCCTCTTCCCTCTTCAATTTCATACAAACAAATATAAGCTTAAGACTAAAATTCAATACTTTTTCATGCTAGATTATGTAAATATACATGTATGTCATGAAAATTAAATCATCTCTTACCTTAGTTATTGAAATCCCATAATTCTAATTCAATTCCTATACTCTTTAACACTTCAAAAGGAACACTACAAGAAACTTAAGGTGTCTACTAGCTGCCCTCTATGCATTTCTTAAGGAAATTTCAAAGAAAATGGAGGATTTTGAAGCTTGGAGGGTTTAACAATGGTGGAAGGACTTAATTAGAATAAATGCAACAGTTGGATGGAGAGAGAATAGGCATGGACGATTAAGCATTATGAACAAGATGATATTTTTCATCTTTTTTTTCTTTTTCTTTATCTCAAATTCTATAGATTTTTCTTCAAAAATATTTCACTTAATAAAAATGGTAAAATTACACTTTTAGTCCCTGGGCCTTCCAACTTTACATTTTGGTCCAAAACTTTACCTCCAAGAATATCTTCCATCAAATTACTCTTTTACCCCTCTTTAATCAATCTAATTCCCATGATGACTCATAATTCAATTTGGATAAATTACTATTTAATCCTTCCTCCTTTCTCACAATTACTAATTAATCCTTAATTTTCTAACTTTTTTCTTATTTTAGCTACATAGTCTAGTTCTCAATTCTACTCTATTACTGTTCCAACTCTGGTTCAAAAATGCGGATGTTACATCTTGATTATGTTTTGAGGGCTTGTATGCATGTACTTTTGGTATGTTTAGGTACCTAAGCATTTGGGAGTGAAATGACATGTTTTTGGCAAGTTTTGGTGCACGCAAGCTGCCACACGGCCCGCTCACACGGGTGTGTGTCCCTATTGTGTTAGGTGCAAGGTTCACACGAGCTTACACACCGTCGTGTGACCCAAGTTAGTGAGTTACATGGGCTGGCACACAGCCGTGTGATCCAAGTCAATGAGCTCCACGGGCATGTGGAATAGCCACACTGCCATGTTTTGAGGCACACGGTCTGAGCTCTATCACATGGCATGGACACATGGTCTGAGGCACACGGTCTGAGCTCTATCAAAATTTTTAACTTTTCACAGAATTTCTTGTTTTGTTTCAAATTGGTCCCTAATTGCTTCTAAACTATTCAAATTGGTCCCTAATTGCTTCTAAACTATTTTTAAGGTCTCATAAGCTTGATTTAAGGCTTGTAAGTGCATACTTTACGTTGATTTAAAATGAATTATGAATGCTATTATTTTATTTGTACAATTGAATTTATTTGTTATTAAATGTTTTGAATTGTATTGTAATACTCCGTAACCCTAATCCAATGACGGAGACGGGTTAGGGTGTTATAGTTACATAAATAATAATGATAGATGATGAAATTTGACTAGTCTAAAATTTTTCTCCTTATATGAATGCCCCCTTAAAACTCAATTACGTATATGATTTTTGTTGAGTATAGTATACGAACAAGTCTTTAAAATTGATTTACTTTCACTGCCAAAAAATTTTCTTCTAGATTTGCAAAGCTTCAAAGGAAGTCATCAATATGTGTGTGCGCGCACGTGCGTGTGTTTTATTTGGTTTGAAACTTGACAATGAATTTAGGTTGCCTACATACCTTCTTATTTTGAAGGATCAAATCATTATGTGATTCAATTCTTTTTTTAGATGAGTAGTTTAAAGATGTGCTTAGGAGTGATACAACAGTTTCGTAATACAAATCATTTTAGATTTGTTAAATACATAAAATCAACTATAAATGACAGAAACTTGGGCTACAAGTCTTAAATGCATTCCAAGATGCATTGAAAAAGATCATAGAAAGCTATAATATTTATAAGAAGATCACTTATTGAATCAACTTAGAGAAACTTCAAAAAAATCAAGAAAAAAATATACCAAAACAATCCGACGAGATTTTCGATTTCTTATAGCAAGCTTGCAATATTTTCTTTCAACTGTTCCATCTTCTTCACTATCTTCAAACTCACATATTGCACGTTGTATATGCACTATACCAAAAAATGAACAACAACACTAAAAAATTTGTAAAAAAATTTGAAACAAAATTCTATCTATTTAACCAATTACACCAAAACCAAAAACTTGAAAAATCTTTGATACTTTTTCCTCTTAGATTGTTTTGTGGCTATTGACTTGCAATTTGTCAATGCCTAGATCCTTGGCATCAATACATAGCTACCAAAATGCCTTAAAAACATTTTTAACACTTTAGTATTTAATAAAAAAAAAACATTTAGATAAAATGAAACACATTTGGAACATATTTTTGATTACTTTTGCAAGTCTTAAAAATGTTGAAACACTAAATGACTTAGTAATAAAATTTATCACAAATATTAGTATATTATGTTAAATAAAGCCTTATTGGATAATATATTTTGATATAACAAATTAAAGTGTTTTTGAATAAAAGTAAAGTTGCACAAATTGAAAAAATCAAGTTGAAATGGTTTCAATTAAGTCAAACATTTTCAAATATGTTTTAACCATTTTCAAACAAGTTAGAATTGCTCTAGGACAAAAAGTATCGATACTTTTTCTCTAAGTATCGATATTTTATGTGATATCGAAACCCCTCAAATAAACGATACCAAATAAGAATTTTGTTTTATAAAACCTTAAGAAGTATCGATATGGTATCTATACCTTTTGTAAATGTATCGATATTTTTTCCAAGGTATTGATAGTTCTGCTCCAACGATTACTGAAATCTGCATTTATTACAAAAATTATTGATACCCTTTTAGTAGGTATTGATACTCATTGCTGCAAGTATAGTTAATAGGCTGATATTTCATCCCCAACGGCTACATTTACTTTCCCAACAACCACAATGGTTGAAAATCAATTAAGGGGCATAAATATCATCTTCCAAAGGTATAGCAACAATAAGAGCACTGTGCAAAGCTTAAAGACCAATCAAAACAACCTAGAACTTAATTTGTAACACCCAAAAACCCGAAACTGTCATCGGCCAGGATCTCGGTGTCTTACTGTTCATCTTTTATTTCATCTCATTCAATCATATTTTAATAAAGATGTGTACCCAACACGTCATAAATCATCAATTGATTATAATTACAACTCAACAAGGGTAAAAAGGTCATTTTCATGATTTTTGAAGACTTCTACCGGTACTTGTTGGCCAAGTATTGACAGTAAATAGTTCAAGAACAATGTAGTCTTCTACCGATACTTGTGACAATATTATTGATACAAGTATGACTTCTACCGAAACATGTCATGCTTCTACTGATATTAAAAACTCCAGAGAGTTAAGAAATCTTACCCTGCAACTTCTACCGGTACAAGTATACGAACCATCGATAATTTTGTGAGTAGAACTACCGATACCTATGATGCAACTACCAATACAACTCAAACCAGTGAACAACCTCTCTTTTATCCTATACTTTTACCAATACATGCATGAGTTCTACCGAAACAAGTATGCAGAATCTCTAGAATCATACCAAAACATAAATTTATCAACACATATCATTCATAACATCAAAATGCATTAGACAATTACATAATTCATAGAGTCCCAAGTCATTACATTGTACTTCCAAGACTATATTCTATCTTGAACATGCACACATTACTACATTCAATATTTCATTAAAGTATAACAAGATCATCAAAATCTCGAACAAGTAAACAAAAGTTAACATCATCTTAGTACATGTCATAAAACTAAGTGATGTAAAAACTACCAAACGAGCTCCACAATAATGTGATTTCTTTGAGATGATCTGATCTTCAAACAGTAACATGTATCTACAAAACAACAATAGATACACGGGTAAGCTTATTAAGCTTAATAAGTTCGCAAATATCATTTTCTTACAAAATAGTCAAATCGGTTATAAAATGATAACAAATATGTACTCATAATCTTGTGAACAGTAACAAATTTAATCTCTTTCAGTCTTCCAGATTTTATCTTATACGAGCACAGATAATATTAGCTCTCACAAGCTCAGAATGGTTAGCTCTTATGAGCCCAAAATGGTTAACTAGTTTACGATGCTGCTCACACAAGCTGATGAGAATTCGCATATACGCGAAGACTCAACCATCGATATGGTCCAAAATTTTCCAGTCTTGATGCTGCTCACACAAGCTTTTGAGAATTCGCAACATAAGCGAAGACTCAACCATCGAAGGGGTCCACATTTCAATATTCATTCAGAATTCGTCAACTTGCGATGCTACTCACACAAACTGTCAGGATACTGCAACATATGCAGGAACCTAGCCATCGCTTCAAATCAGATAACCGGCCCCAAGCCTGACATTTCGTTTATTCCTTTGCCTTTCCATAATCATGAATGTTTAACCTTCCTTGAGTTGCTGTAACAATAATAAAAGTACAAGAAACATACAATGTGTATAAACTAACACTACGAACTTACCAGATGAAATTGCTGTTTGGCTAAACTTCAAGGACTATTCTGCTAATTTCCCTTTTCGCGATCTGTGTTACAATTTTAATCCAAATCAAAGCTCAAAGTTCATCAATGGAAAACCCTAGGTTTTCTTGTCTTAGCCGTGAAGAAGAAGAAGAAGAAATTAGAAGAAAATTCCTATTTTTCTTCTTTAATTCATATTTATACCTAATGGCAATTTTGTAGATAGTTAGTCTTTCATGATTAGTTTAATTAATCTCTTATTTAGCCTTAATTAATCCTACTTATGACCAATATACCTCATGATTATCCACCCACTAAAATACCATAGGTTAATTTATCTATTTGATTATATTAAATTTCAAATAAAAAAACTTATTTTCAATTTAGCCCTAAACTAATTAGAACTACATGAATAAATAACCCAAAAGTTAATGGAATCAAACATATCCACCACTGCTTGGACTTTTTGACCTTGGTTTAGCCCATTTACTATTTTTAATCAATAGCAAATAACTTTTACCTCTTTTAAAATTTAATCCTTTTTACTCAATTCACTTTCTAAACATTAAAATTCAATAACTAATTTTTAAGTCGTTGCTAACGGCGTCATAAATATAAAAATAAATAAATTTACGGCTCGATTTGTCAAAATTATGGTCTCGAAACCACTATTTTCGACACCACTAAAAAATCGGGTTGTTACATAATTTCTCATACCTTTTCTTATAAACACTTGTGAGCTTTTATTGTATTCATTTAGCTCCAATGTTCTTCTTTGTATTTGTGCTTAATTGGTAAACATCCTAATCTTGTAAAGATTGTTTCTCTGTTTGCTTGTTTGTTTCTCTTTTAAGAGAGGGTTTATACTTAAGATTTGGATAGAAACCTTAAGGGAGTTCAATCTTAAGATTTTGGGGTATAATTCTTAAGAGAGATTGTAAGGTTAGACCTTGTCCTCAAAGGTTATAAAAATCTAGTGAATTTGGGAAAATCCTTAATTGTGAAAAGTTAAGGTAGTTGAGTAGGCATTTTGGCTCAAACCATTATAAATCCTTGTGTTTTTTGTTGCAAATTTCAATTGCTTCCACCACAACATCTTAAAGGCCAATTCAACCTCTTTACCGACATTATCGAGTTGATCCATCAAGCTAACAATTGGTATCAGAGCTAGCCTCTAAAGATGATTTAATAACCAAGAGAAAATCATTGTATAAACTCAAATGATCAACAAGTCATCCAATAATAACGACATTTACTTCCGGGTCGACATTCATGGGAGAAGGAAATCAACCGTAAGACCTCCTCTATTCAATGACACCAACTACTCTTACTGGAAAATAAGAATGAAGTTATTTATCCAAGCCAATGATTATGAAGTGTGGAGGATAATCACAAATGAGTCATTTATTGCAATGAAGATAGTTAAAGGTGTTAGTGTTCCAAAAAAGGAAAACGAATGGGATGCTAATGACATCAAGAAGGTGCAACTTAATGCAAAAGCTATGCATACTCTTTTTTGTACTCTTAGTGAAAATGAGTAAAATAGAGTTTCCTCGTGCAATGATGCCAAAGAAATATAGAACAAGCGAGGTCACCCATGGGGAACGAGTAGAATCAAGGAATCAAAGATAAATCTTCTCACCCTTGACTATAAGTTATTTAAAGCAAACCCAGAGGAAGGAATCAAAGTGATGTCTAATCGATTGACCAACATCATCAATGGTCTCAAAGCCCTTGAGAAGGTTTATCCTAATAAGGAGATGGTGAAAAAGATGTTGAATAGTCTCCCAACATCTTGTAAACCAAAGTTGACGACCACAGAAGAGTCAAAGGATCTCAACTCACTCTCCCTTGATGAACTCATTGGTTCTTTGCTTACATATGAGATGAAACTTAACAAAGGGGGTGAAAAAGAAAGACTTATGAAGAAGAATGTTGGTAGAGCTCTTAAATCCACCACCATTGAAGAGAGTGAATAAAGTGAAGAGGTGGATGTAGACAAAGAGATGGAGAGGGTTGCTAAAAGATTCAAGAGATTTATGAAGTCCAACAAAAGAAGAGAAATTCGAAAGAAGGAAGGCTCAAGCTTGAATCAAGTAAGGAGAAAGATATCATTATTTGCTATGAGTGCAAGAAATCAGGACGCATCAAGTATGATTGTCTTATGTTCAAAAAGAAGTGGTCTAGCAAACAAAAGGCTTATGTTGATTGAAGTGATGAAGACTCATCCAATGATGAAGAAGCCAAATTATGCTTTATGGCTATCAATGATTCTAAGGTAACTTCTAACTCATCTAGTTTAAATTATTATTCTTTTGATGAGTTGTAAGAGGTCTATGATTAATTGATTTTGGAATTAAAAGTCATGATGTCAAAACATAAGAAAAATATTTCAAAATTGAAAAATGAAATTGACTTACTCTCCAAAATCAATCATGAACTTGAAGAGAAAGTATACAAAATGCAAAAAATCATTAATGATTTTGAAAAGAAAAATTTAGGCTTGCATAATTTACTCTCAAAAGTTCATGAAGATCATCAAAAGCAACTTGAGTTGGTTAAGAGTGAAAAAGTTCACTCTAATAAAGTTTTTGAAAAAGGAGAAAGTTCAAAACAAAACTTTGTTAAAAATAGCTTTAATTTCTATAAACATAGAGGTCACTCAATATTTTACAACGGAAAACTTGTTAAGGGTGTATGGGTCCCTAAAGGACTTAGTGCTACTCAAGACAATGAAGCTCTTTCAAAATGGATACCTAAAGGGACTAAGATTTTGAAAACTGATGATTATGGACCCAAAAGATATTGGGTACCAAAAACCTAATTTATGTTTGTAGATAAGGTGCATTGCTTCAAGGTGAACAAATGCAAATTTTATGTGGTTGCACCTTAATGTTGATTGGTTTGGTAGTTCATTGGTTCTTTATTTTTAAATATCTATCTTTGAACTAACCAGTTTCTTTTCCTCTTGAAAGCTTTATTGTTTATTTTTTCTATAACAAAAAGGAAGAGAAGAGAAATGTAAATTTTATTTTTGATATATTAGTGACCACTTTTTCAAAGAAAAATGAATGTCAAATTTTGAGCTTATTTCAAATATTTATGCTTCAAATCTTTATACCTTAATTGAAAATGATTTTTTTATAGAGGGAGCTTAAATTCAAAATGTCTTTTATTAAAGGGGAGAAATCTATTCAAAAACAAATTTACAAAATGTTTTGTTATATCAAAAAGGTGGATATTGTTAAAAAAAGCCTTATTGGATAATATTTTTTGATATTATAAAATCAAGTTGAAATGGTTTCAATTGAGTCAAACATTTTCAAATATGTTTTAACCATTTTCAAATAAGTTAGAATTGCTCTAGGACAAAAAATATCAGTACTTTTTGTCTAAGTATCGATATTTTATGTGATATCGATACCCCTTTCATAAACGATACCAAATGAGCATTCTATTTTATCAAACCCTAGGAAGTATCGATCTAGTATTGATATCGTTTGTAAAGGTATCAATATTTTCTCCAAGGTATCGATAGTTCTGCTCCAACGGTCACTGAAATCTGCATTTATTACAAAAATTATTGATACCCTTTTAGCAGGTATCGATACTCGTTGTTGCAGGTGTAGTTAATGAGCTGATATTTCATCTCAGCAGCTACATTTACTTTCCTAACAACCACAACGGTTGGAAATCAATTAGGGGCATAAATATCATCTTCTAAAGGTCTAGTAACAATAAGAGCAATGTGCAAAGCTTAAAGATCAATCAAAACAACCTAGAGCTTAATTTCTCATACCTTTTCTTGTAAACACTTATGAGCTTTCATTGGATTCATTTAGCTCATGTGTTCTTCTTTGTATTTGTGCTTAATTGGCAGACATCCTAATCTTATAAGGATTATTTCTTTGTTCTTGTTTGTTTCTCTTTTGAGAGAGGGTTTATACTTAAGGTTTGGGTAGAAACCTTAAGGGAGCTCAATCTTAAGATTTTAGGGTATAAGTTTTAAGAGAGATTGTAAGGTTAGACCTTGTCCTCAAAAGTTATACAAATCTAGTGGATTTGGGAAAATCCTTAGCTGTAGAAAGCTAAGGTAGTGGAGTAGACATTTAAGGTTGAACCATTATAAATCCTTGTGTTCTTTGTTGCAAATTTCAATTGCTTCCACCATAGCATTTCAAAGGTCGATTCAACCTCTTTACCGACATTATCGAGTTGATCCATTGAGCTAACATATTAAAATCTTGAGGCATCAAAGCTAACAAGTTCCACCAAGCCTTGATCAAGATAACTTTTAACTTGGACTATGATGGTCAGTGCTTAAGATCATCGTTATAGATGGATGTTTGAGACCTCTTTTAGGCATGAATGCAAAATGCGTAATGGGGAATAGGTGTCCTCTCGCGAGAGGCCTTTGAGATATGGTCACTGAGATAGTCCTTCGAAGGACATGTCGAAGGCTAACGATGGTCCCATATGAATTTGTGCCATTTCGAGTTAAGGAACTGGCGGATCATGACACGTTTCATATTGTATGACATATGTATTTATTTTTAATTTATTAAATAATATAGTTTTACTTAAATTCAACAGGAAATAATATGTTTTTACTTTGTATAATTAATGTACAGTAACATTATTAATCAAAATAATAAACATAATTAAAAGGTAAACATACTCTAGATTAAAAATATCCACTCTTCTTTGAAAAATATGTAAAAAAATATTAGAGTTGATTGCACCAAAATATCTCCAAATTATGATCCTTATTTAAAATTGATCCTCAAACTTCAAATCATTTTAATTACGTAATCAAACTATCAATATTATATTAATTAAGTCCTTCCGTTACTAAAATTATTAATTTAACTATTAAATGGTAAATCAGATCTTCTACGACATAATCTAAAATGAAAATTTTAAGAAAAAACTAAATATTGTTAAAGTGAATGTTGTCAAAATCTTAGTTTAAAGGTTTTTGAAGCTTTTACGGATGCTCTATCGTTCACTCTCTCTTTTTTCAATTTTACTTTATTTTTAGTTTTTACTTTTAAATTTTATGCTCAACATCTTCTTTTTTGTTTTTAATTTAACTACATAATATTTGGCATGTCATTTAACAATTTTAATAACAAAATAAACTGATTGATATAACATTGATATTTTTAAGATGTAATTGAGAATCATCATTTGAGGATATGCGTTACAACTAATTCATATATTAAAAAAATATGCAAAAAAAAAAAAAAACAAATTAGGCTTTAGTTCAACTGGTAAAGGTAAATATTGAAAATCATAACGTTAGAGGCGCAAATACTATCATGCACAATTATCTAGATTTTACATAAATATGAAATGATAAAAATATCTTCATAGTAATGTTTATTATTTTGACCTTATTGATAAGTGTTATCAACCCGATCAACCCTTTAAATAATAATATAGATATTATATAGGATAACTAAAAAAATTATATTATGTAAATATAAAATTTACATTATATATTAAGTGGTTGATAGAGTTTATATCACCTATCAATCAAGTCCTAGTTCAGTTAGGAAATTATCAAATAGCCAATTATTTTACAAAATAACAAATTTTTTATTTTTTATTTTTTATATTTTTATATAAAATGTAGAAAAATATATACATGATGAGATTTGAACTCTAAAACTCTATAAATTTTAATATTTTAACTTAACTATTTTGAACAAAATTTTGTTTAATTTTTTATAAATATACCAGTTATATAATTTTGTTCATCCACATTATTGTCCATAATCTAGTTATCATATAGGATTATATAATTGTTGTACATATAATCTTCTTTTTTTTTTCTAAAAAGAATATTATCTTGGTATTGAAATTTTTATTAATATTTATAATAAAATATCATAAATAATAGTAAAATAACTCTTATATAACTTATAATATAATAAAAAGTATTTATATTTTTGAAAAAACTACATAATTGATTTTCTTTTTTATTTAATACCTTAATAGTTGATTTAACAAAACAATTTAAATAAAGTTAGATTTAAGTGTCTTAAATATTATTATCAAAATAATTTAAAATGGTAACTTTTTTGTAATATATAGTGCAATTTAATCTGTTCAAAAGTCTTTGTGAAATATATATATAGTATTTGAAATATTTTCTTTAGTATAATATTCGAAAGATTTTTATATATAATGGGTTTAGGAATTTGTAAATAATTATTACATTTAATATTAATATTAAAAAGAAAATGCAAAAAAGAAAATTGTTGTAAATTTCAAAAATTACATAACAAACCAAACCAATATGGAGTAAAACTATATAAAACTCTAGTTATTTGTTTAAATTTATTTTAAATTTAGGAAGGTTTGCACATAAAGACGAAGATAAAAAAATATTTTGTATAAGACAATAGGCTTGATTTTATTTTCAAGTTGGAACTTGGACATAAGTTTTTTGGCTCGAGTCCGACTCAATTGTATAGATTTATAAATATATTAATAAGAATTAATGATAAATTTAGGCATTAATGTTTGCATATTTTGTCAAAATGACCATAATTGTATTTTTAAGTCTTTTTTAACCATCAACCTTTGTTCTTATTTTCAATTTGATTTTTCTAACAAATTTAATGCATAAATTCAAGGTTTCAATCTTCCTTTTATTTCAAAAGGTTTCAATATTTTATATGTTTGTTTATTGAGAAATTTTTTTATTGAGTTAAGTTTTTTAGATAATTGCGCTTATTTTCTTTAAATTAAGGGTTATTTTTTTAATTTAATATTTTATTTATTTTATTATTTTTCACATGTAATTATCTTATTGAGTTACCTAAGTAATAAATCATATTTCATTAAAAATATTTCACATCATCCCCATTTACTTTTTTAATGATACTTTCATTAAATCTATTAGAAAAAATAGATTGAAAAAAAGAACAAAGGTTAATGATAAAAAGAACTCAAAAATACAATTAGAACTATTTTGACAAAATATACAAACATTAATGGCCAAAATTATCATTAAATCTATTAATAATATCTATATTTTACAAATAAAAATCCAATTTAATTATGAGATATGGTGTATTTGTTATTCATCTCATCTCTTAATTAGTAGTCAGGTTTTAATCCTTGCTCATAAGACTAACTATTTACCTCTTCAAGAAACATCCAAACAAAAAAATTAGTAACGATACAATTCTTTTTTATCTTAAAATCTAACCCACAAGCTCAAACCCAAGTACTAATTACTAAAAACTTACAGCCATTCTTATCTCGAAAACCTAATTACCAAAACAAATAAATAAATCCTAATTTGCTCAGATTTATCCTAAACAAATCTTGTTGCTGCCTCACATTCATTCCTCTAAGCCTTCAACTTCCTCCAGATTGTCTATTACCCTGCACGCCCAATTTCTTTCAGTATGTAAATGTGGGCGGGCCAAGCCAAGCTCTAATTTTCCGGGCCGGAATTGGAAAACTGTTGAATGTCATGTGTAAAATGGAATAATACCCAACAGAACTAAAATATTCATGAAAGATGAATTAGAATCGCAATTTGAGTGAACAAAAGAGTCGATAAATCTCAAAAGCCGAGGAAATATGAGGGGCAATTCTATCGAAAACCCCGCCAATCACGCAGCTCAAAACCCGATGAAATATGAGCCGTAATTGTATCAAAAACCCCGCCAGTTACGCAGCTAGTCCCTGCCTTGCTATTTTCTACTCCTTCCCCTTTAAAACCCACTTTGCATTTGGGACATCAAAGCTGTTTGGCAGCTAGGAAACTAACGAGAAAACAAGGAAGTGCAAAACAATATACTGAAAGGCTCGTAATTGATTAGATGTTTGCACAGCTTATAGCAGTGGTTGAGAACAACCTCAACAGACTTTGCTGAGCTGCTTGGGAAATGGGTGGGCGGGAAGAAGAGGAGGGAGGTGAGGAATACTTGTTCAAGATTGTGCTTATAGGAGACTCTGCTGTGGGGAAATCCAATCTTCTCTCACGTTTTGCTAGAAATGAGTTCGACAATAACTCCAAGGCTACCATTGGAGTAGAGTTTCAGACCCAAGTGGCTGAAATCGATGGCAAAGAAATTAAAGCTCAGATCTGGGATACTGCTGGCCAAGAAAGGTTTAGAGCTGTTACTTCTTCTTACTATAGAGGAGCTGTTGGCGCTCTTCTTGTTTATGATATTACTAGAAGGAGTAGCTTTGATAGCATTAAGCGTTGGCTTGATGAACTTTCCAGTAAGTTTGTTTCTTTCTTCCATTTTCTCCATTTTCTCCATTTTTGTAATTAACCTTTAACCTGATTGTAATGAATCATTGCAGCCCATTGTGATACAACTGTGGCAAGAATGGTGGTGGGTAACAAATGTGATTTGGAGAATATTAGAGATGTGACTGTGGAGGAAGGGAAAAGCCTTGCTGAAGAAGAAGACTTGTTCTTCATGGAGACATCTGCCCTGGAATCCACCAATGTTCAGACTGCTTTTGAGGTTGTTATCCGAGAAATCTACAACAATGTAAGCCGAAAAGCCCTGAATTCCGATGCATATAAGGCGGAGTTGTCTGTTAATCGAGTAACCCTTGTCAAGGATGGGGCTAACGCATCCAAGGAGGGCTTCACCTGCTGTGCAAGATAAATATACACCACAATCTTCATCTTCCAGTTCTATTGTACACACTCTTCCCTGGTGGTGGGGTTGGTGCTTATTTTTTATCAGAAGATGGTTATGAAGTAAGACTGCATTTGCATTATTCCCGTTAGTTTATCATCAAGTCACTGAACTTGTTTCACAATTCTGGAATTCATCCCTCTACTACATAGAGGGGTTTCAAAGAATATGATAAAGATGTTGAATGAAGATGAATGTGTCATGGGAGCCGCTATTTATTTTCTCGCCATCAATTTATTTTCTCAAAGTCCTGAGAAAAAGCCAAATCATGTTTCCATAGCTATAGCATAACGCAGAGATGAATTGTAGAATCTGACCTCACAATTAATTTACTCTGTTATATCAAGATGAATTATATTTATTTTTCAAAGATGTTTTTTATTATAAAAAGTGTTTTTCTAATCATAAACAAAATTGAATAGATCGTTTTCTGAACTTTAAAATGTGTGTTTTTGAACTCAAATGAAAAACATATGATATAAATTTCAATAAAAAAATAATTGCATATGTGATAACATAATATTTAAATTATATATTATATATAGACATGTGGCAACACAATTTTGTATATAATTATTTTTTATTTTAAATTAATAAATATAGTATTTTAAAATTATAATTCACTATTTGTCTTATACATGGATTGTTTAGGGCATGACATTCAATCGACTATTTCTAGTGGCAAGTGGTAACCTATTCGCTTATCTTGATTAGGTCTTAATCTCTTTTATTTATATTTTGCTGACGATTTAATTATATTCAGTAAAACTAATATGCAGCATGCTTGACTTCTCAAGGAAATTCTTGAATATAGTTGTGGTTTTTCGAGTCATCGCGTCAATGCTAGGAAAACTAATATATTCTTCTCAAGAGGAGTAGATGATGTAGTGGGGAGTTAAATTAGCAACATGCTTGGTTTTCGGAAGTTGTAAAATCTAGGTACATACTTGGGAGTGCCTTTGTTTCATGGAAAGGTGACTAATAACACTTTCATATTTGTGGTGGATAAAGTTCGCAACAAGTTATATGATTAGGATGCTAGACAACTTTCTTTTACAGGTAAAGTTATGTAACACCCAAATCTCGTACACTGTCGCCGGGTAGGATTCTGGTGTCTACTATTCATTTTATACTGTTCATCTTTTACAAATATCCAACCATTTGCATCATTATTCAAGACAACTATCAATTCTCACAATTTAAAACAATATCTAAACATAACTTAATTTTATCAAGGGTAAAAAAGGTATTTCCAACATTTTAGGGGACTTTTATCGGTACCTGAAGGTCAAGTATCGGTAGTAGTCAATTCAATGGACAATTTAGCACTGTGCAGATTTCTACCGATACCTTTACTAATTCTACCGATATAAGTATAATTTCTACCGATACAAGTCATGCAACTACCGATACTAAAAACTCCAGAGAGCAAAAATCCACACCCTGCAATTTCTACTGATACAAGCTTATATACTACCGATACATCAGTAACATGAATTATCGATATAATCCAAGTCAGTGTACAACGTCTCTCATACCCTGCACTTCTACCGAAACATACATGAACTCTACTGAAACAAGTATGCAAAATTCAATGAATCATGCTTGAACTCTAGTTTATCAACCATTCATCACTTCATAACTTCAAAATATAGCATGCTAATACATTGCACATACTTTTAAGACATCTCATACACCTCAAAAGATATGTATATCCCATTGAACTAGCATACAAGATTATGGTCAACCTTCAACTAAAATTCATATTAAGGAATTTCCTAATCTCATACAAGTAGTGCAAAAGACAACTTCATCCTAGTACATGCCATATTAATCGAGTAATGTAAAAGTCTACCGAACAACTCCGGGATAGTGTGATGCTTCAAAATGATCCAATCTCTGAACAACAAAAATGAATCTACAAAACAAATACAAATACACAAGTAAGCACTTTAAGGCTTAGTAAGTACATAAAGTTAAATAGATTTAACGAACTTCAAAAGTTGTAAAAATCTAATTAACCAAATGAAACACTGTTTACATCTGGGGTAGGTTTCAATCACATTTGTAACTCACGATGACACAAAGTCATCAGACCCTTGTTCCACATTGGAACTCATTTCATTTAATACTCACAATAACATATAGTCATCGGATCTCTTTTTGTTCCGTATTGGAATTCATATACTCACGATGACACTGAGTCATCGGACCTTTAATTCATTATGGATTCATTTACTCACGATGGCACTTAGTCATCGGACCTTTAAGCCAAGATTCATTTACTCACGATGACACTTAGTCATCGGACCTTTAATCCGTAAATGATTCATTTACTCACGATGACACTTAGTTATCGGACTCTTTCGTTTATTGCTCGAACCCGTTTTTCTTCTGTATTTCATTCACACTCGTCTTTCACAATTTCGATTATAATTTCATCTCACTGCAATAATCATATTACAAGAATAAGCAAATTAAGTTAGAATTTAACCATACGAACTTACCGGACTGGATTGCGGTTGTGAATGGATTTCAGCAACTATTCCGCTAATTTTCCTTTTCCTCGATCCGTTGCACAGTCGTAGTCTACATTCACAAATCATTTCATTTCTTACATTAAATCACATCACCAATCATTTAACACGATATAGTCCTTTTTGTTAAAATTATGATTTTACCCCTAATAGTTTCCTTTTATTCAATCTGGTCCTTTCAACACAAAACATGCAAAATAACCATTCTCACACACAACTAACCATAACCGAATTCTCTAAAGTATCTATTCAACCCAATCACACATTTATTTTCACAACAATTCATGTTATTTCACCATTTTCACACTTTAGTCCTTAAATCCTAATTTCATCAAAAATCACTTTACAAAAAGATTTAACCCAAGTATCAAGCGCTCAAATATATCAAAAGCTTTCAAGAACAAGCAATTTAAACAATGGCAAGTTTTCTAACATTTGACAGATTCACAAATTAGTCATTGCATAAGCTAGATTAAGTTGATACGGACTCAAAAACATAAAAATTACTAAAAACGATCAAGGTTTGCTTACCCAAATCAAAGCTCAAAGATTGGAAATGAAAACCCTAGGTCTTTCCCCCTTAGTGCCGTGTGAAGAAGAAAGAAGAAAGAAAATGGGATGAAATTCTCAATTTCTTTCTTTTAATTTCATATATATATAAATGGCAATTTTATAATTATTGAGACTTTCATCATTAAGCTTTAATTAAACATTTTTAACCTTTATTAAATCTATTTACTCTTAATTTAACCCATACCAATCCACTAGCTTATATTCCTTGGTTAATTTACTTATTAAGTCCTTATAATTTAACAACTATACTTTTATCCTTTTTATAATTTAGTCTTTTCTATTCAATTAACTATCTAATCAATGACATTTTCGAATCATGATTCATACGATGCATATATCACCAAAAATATTTAAAATGAAGAATTTTACGATTCGACTCATCGAAGTTGTGGTCCCGAAACCACTATTTTCGACACCACTAAAAATTGGGCTGTTATAACTCTCCCCCTTTAGGGAAAATTCGTCCCTAAATTTCTTACCGGTAAACAGAGTAAGGTATTGTGATTTCATTGAATCCTCTGTTTCCCAATTCTTTGAGTCCTTGTCGATTCCATAAAACTTTTACCAGTAGTACTCTTTTGTTTCGTAGTTCTTTTACTTCACGAGCCAAAATCTTAATTGGTTCTTCGGAATATGACAAATCTGGTTGTATTTCAACTTCACAGGGTGAAATCACATGTGAAGGATCCGACCTATACCGTCTCAGCATCGAAACGTGAAACACATAATGAATCTTCTCTAATTCTGGCGACAAAGTTAACTTGTATGCCATAGGACCAACCTGTTCAATAATCTCATACAACCCAATAAACCGAGGGCTTAACTTCCCTTTTCTTCCAAACCTTAGCACTTTCTTCTAAGGTGAAACTTACAAGAAAACTCGGTCTCCCACTGCAAATTCTATATCTTTCCTTTTAAGATCTACATAAGACTTTTGTCGGTCGGATGCTGCTTTCAAAAAGTCACGGATTACTCGTACCTTATTTTCGATCTCATGAATCAAGTCGGCTCCAACTAACTTGTTTTCACTCAACTCTGATCAATACAAAGGCGTTCTGCATTTCCTACAGTATAATGCTTCGAACGGAGCCATTTTGATACTAGTCTAATAGTTGTTGTTATATGCAAACTTCACTATTGGCAAATATATTTCCCAATTACCCTCAAATTCAAGTATACAATATCGTAGCATATCTTCAAGTATCTGTATCACTCTTTCCGACTGACCATCTTTCTGCAGATGATATGAAGTACTGAAATTCAATCGGTGCCTAAAGCTTCATGCAACTTACCCCAAAACCTCGAGGTAAAACAGGGATC
The DNA here is from genome assembly GCA_039519145.1 of Kokia cookei. Taxonomy (NCBI): domain Eukaryota; kingdom Viridiplantae; phylum Streptophyta; class Magnoliopsida; order Malvales; family Malvaceae; genus Kokia; species Kokia cookei. The sequence goes on from CM076904.1 coordinate 20,588,708, forward strand.
TCTGTCAGAGATAGTAGATGTTGGCACTCCATGTAATCGTATTGTCTCAGATACATACGATTTTGCTAACTTCTCTAGTGGAAAGTCCACTCAAATAGGAATAAAGTGAGCCAATTTCGTCAATCTGTCCACTATAACCTAGATCGAGCCTTTCTTCCTCGGTGTTGTCGGTAATCTTGTAATGAAATCTATAGTGACCTGTTCCCATTTCCACTCAAGACTAGTAATAGGTTGTAACAGTCGAGACGGTACTTAGTGCTCAGCCTTTACTTGGTGAAACACCAAACATCTAGTCATGAACTCTGAGACTTCTCGTTTCATACCCGGCCACCAATACATCTTTTTTAAGTCATTATACATTTTCACGCTACTCGGATGAATGAAGTACTGTTATGAGCCTCTGACAAAATATCCTGTCTTAAGTCAGAATTATCAGGAATGCATACTCTGCCCCGGAAGTACAACATACTATCATTATCTGTAGTAAATTCAGTTGTTGCATCATTCTGCATCAGTTATTTTCTAGCCTTAAGCTTCGAGTTATCCTCCTATAACTCTCGTATCCGCTGTAAGAATAATGGTTTCATCCGAAGTTCTGCTGTAACAAAACCATCACCGCTAAGTGACAAATGAGCATTCATTGCTCTCAAAGAAAATAATGATTTCCGGCTCAAAGCATCAGCAATAACATTAGCTTTTCCTGGATGGTATTCAATTACCAAATCATATTCTTTCAGTAATTCTAACCACTGCCTTTGCCTCAAATTTAGTTCCTTCTGAGTCATTAGATACCTTAAACTTTTATGATATGTGAATATGAGACATTTCTCCTCGTATAAATAATGTCGCCAGATCTTCAAAGCAAACACAATGGCCGCCAACTCTAAGTCATGGGTCGGATAGTTCCGTTCATGTAATTTTAATTGTTAGGAGGCATAAGCTACTACCTGTCCTATTTGCATTAATACACAACCTAGGCCATTTAGAGATACATCACTATATACCATAAACTCTTTACCTGTTTTGGGTTATGTTAATACTGGAGCTTCCGTCAATGATTTCTTCTGCTAGTCAAAACTCTGCTGACACCTTTCTGACCACACAAACTGAATATTCTTCTGTAGCAATTTCGTCATTGGCAAGGCTACAATAGAGAAATTTTTCACGAATCGACGATAATAACCTGCTAATCCCAAAAAACTACGTACCTCAGAACATTCTTAGGTATCTTCCAATCGAGAATTACCGACACTTTACTCGGATCAACTCGAATTCCTTCTGATGATACCACATGGCCTAGAAATCCCACTTCTCAGAGCCAGAACTCGCACTTGCTGAACTTAGCATATAACTGTTTTTCTAGCATTATTTGCAAAACTTCCCTCAGATGTTGAACGTGTTCTGTCTCTGTCTTGGAATAAATTAATATATCATCAATGAACACTACTACAAATCTATCGAGCTAAGGTTTAAAAACTTGGTTCATCAAATCCATAAATGTTGCTGGAGCGTTAGTTAATCCGAATGGCATTACCAGAAACTCATAATGTCCGTATCGAGTTTTGAATGCGGTTTTCTGCACATCACTATCTTTTACTCGCATCTGATAATAACCCGATCGGAGATTTATTTTAGAAAAGACGGTCGTACTTCTCAACTAATCAAACAGCTCATCAATACGAGGTAACATATATTTGTTCTTGATTGCTACCTTGTTCAGCTGTCTGTAGTCTATGCACATTCTCATCGATCCATTTTTCTTCTTTACAAACAAAACTAGTGCACCCCAAGGTGATATGCTCAGTTGGACAAAGCCTTTGTCCAACAACTCTTGTAACTGTGCCTTCAACTCTTTCAATTCAGTGGGTGTCATCCTGTATGGTGGAATCGAGATTGGTGTAGTTCCAGGTACTAAGTCAATGCCGAATTCTACTTCTCTAACTGGCAGTAAACCAGGTAACTCCTTTGGAAACAAATCTATAAATTCCTTGATAATCGGCACCTGTTCTAACTCTGTTCCGATACTCCGAGTATCAAGTATATAAGCCAAAAATGCTTCACAACCTTTACGAACCATCTTCTGTGCTGATAATGACGAGATTATTCTGGTGCCAGTGCTTAAATTCTCTGACTCAACTGTGATTACTTCTCCTGTCGATCGTTTCAAATCGATTTGTCTTCGTTTACAATTAACCACTGCATCATGCTTAGTTAACCAGTCCATTCCGAAAATTACATTGAACTCAGTAAATGGTAACAACATCAAATCAGTAGGGAACTTACAGTCCCGAATTCTCAATGAACATCTACGACATATCAAATTAACAATGACACTATGACCAAATGGGTTTGTGACTTGTACATCAAACTCAGTCGACTTAACAGACAGTTTCTTTTCAGTAGCTAATGCAGTACAAATATATGAATGAGTCGATCCCGGTTTAATCAATGCACACACAATATCATTAAAGAGATAGAATATACCAGTCACAACATCAGGAGCTGTAGCCTCTTCTCGAGCTCAGATAGCATAAGTCCGTGCAGGTGCTCGAGCCTCAGATCTGACTATAGTATCTTTGTTATCTTCACGGTTTCCACCTGTACCGCTACTCTACCCTGGGCGTCTATTCTTTTGTGGTGTAGTAGGAGGTTTTACATTCTGTTCCTCCTTTGCTTTAGATCTTATCGAACAGTTCCTCAAAAAGTGATCTGCACTTTCGCATCAATAACATGTCCCTTTAATCTTGCGACACTCATCTATGGGTCTGTTCTGAAATTCAGATTCTGGTGGTCCCGACTTACTTCTACTCAAAAATCCCGAAGATACTGGGCCCTGACTAGCCTCTTCTATGAATCTCTTAAACGGTGGCATAGAGAAGGTCTTGGCAATGTTTTTCTTTCCAGATTCTTAAAATCTCTCTTCTCTCTGTCTCTTGCTATTGTAGATTTCTTCCATCTTTTGAGCTCTATAAGCTATCACTACTAGCAATCGAATTTCAAAACCACCATCAATCTTATCTCGTCATTCAGCCCTTCTTCGAAACGGACACACATAGCTTCATCAATTGGTACTACCTCTCTAGCATACTTGCTCAGCTGCACAAACTCTTATTGGTAATCTGCCACCGTTTTAATTCCCTATCTCAATTCTAAAAATTCTTTCTTCTTATCCAAGTACTGTTTGCTGACATATTTCTTTTTAAACTCTGCTTGAAAAAAATCCCAAGTAACTTCGTTTTCCGACATCATTGCCGCGACCATAATCCACCAGTGATAAGCCTCGTCCTTCAGTAGTGATGCAACACACCTTACATAGTCTTCAACAGGACAAGCCATCTCATTCAAGACTTTAAGTGTATTTTTCAACCAGTATTCAGCTCTGGAAGGATCATCTTCCACACTGCCTCGGAAGTCTTCAACTCCGTATTTTCTAACCCTATCTATAAGGATATGACGCCTCGATTCCACCACTGAAGGTGAGAGAGGTCTTTCTCGAGGTGTTACCGGTCGGGCACCTGGCTGTGTGACAGGAGGCGTAGGGGATGGTGCCATCGGATTATTTCTCATGAATTTCGTAAACCACTGCCCCATTAAACCGAAGAACATATTCTTTGCTTCATTCTCTGTTATCGGTAATATTGATACACTATGTCTAGCTCCAAAATCATTAGTCAGAGCATTACTGTTTACCTCATTAGTTTCCTCTTTATAAAAGTTAGGCATCTTGTATTTATCTGCAAAAATCTTAGTTAGATCGGATTCATCTATATCACACTATCATAAGTTCAATATGGCATGTACTTCGAAATCATCAAACATTATCGTTCAGTCTAAGAAACGGCTAAACTGAAAGCTCTGTTACCACTAAATGTAACACCCAAATCTCGTACACCGTCGTCGGGTAGGATTTTGATGTCTACTATTCATTTTATACCGTTCATATTTTACAAATATCCGACCATTTGCATCATTATTCAAGATAACTATCAATCATAATTTTAAACAATATCTAAACATAACTCAATTTTATCAAGGGTAAAAATGGTATTTCCAAAATTTTAGGGGACTTCTACAGGTACTTGAAGGTCAAGTATCAGTAGTAGTCAATTCAATGAACAATTTAGCACTGTGCAGATTTCTATCGATACCTTTACTAATTCTACCGATACAAGTATAATTTCTACCGATACAAGTCATGCAACTACCGATACTAAAAATCCAGAGAGCAAAAATCGACACCCTGCAACTTCTACCGATACAAGCTTACATACTACCTATACATCAATAACATGAACTATCGATAACTGCAATTTAACTACTGATACAATCCAAGTCAGTGTACAACCTCTTTCCTACCCTGCACTTCTACCGAAACATACATGAACTCTACCGAAACAAGTATGCAGAATTCTATGAATCATGCTTGAACTCTAGTTTATCAACCATTCATCACTTCATAACTTCAAAATACAACATGCTAATTCATTCCACATACTTTTAAGACATCTCATACACCTCACAAGATATGTACATCCCATTGAACTATCATACAAGATTATGGTCAACCTTCAACTAAAATTCATATTAAGGAATTTCCTAATCTCATACAAGTAGTGCAAAAGACAACTTCATCCTAGTACATGCCATATTAACCGAGTGATGTAAAAGTCTACCGAACAACTTCGGGATAATGTGATGCTTCAAAATGTTCGATCTCCAAACAGCAAAAATGAATCTACAAAACAAATACAAATACACAAGTAAGCACTTTAAGGCTTAGTAAGTACATAAATTTAAATAGATTTAACGAACTTCAAAAGTTGTAAAAATCTAATTAACCAAATGAAACATTGTTCACATCTAGGGTAGGTTTCACTCGCATTTGTAACTCACGATGACACAAAGTCATCGGACCCTTGTTCTGCATTGGAACTCATTTAATTTAATACTCACGATGACATATGGTCATCGGACCCCTTTTTGTTCCGTATTGGAATTCATATACTCATGATGACACTGAGTCATTAGACCTTTAATTCGTCATGGATTCATTTACTCACGATGACACTTAGTCATCGGACCTTTAATTCGTAAAGGATTCATTTACTCATGATGACACTTAGTCACGGACCTTTAATCTATAAAGGATTCATTTACTCATGATGACGCTTAGTTATCGGACTTTTTCGTTTATAGCTCGAACCCGTTTATCTTTCGTATTTCATTTACACTCGTCTTCCACAGTTTCGATTATCATTTCATCTAACTGCAATAATCATATTACAAGAATAAGTAAATTAAGCTAGAATTTAACCATACGAACTTACCGGACTGGATTACGGTTGTGAATGGATTTTAGAGACTACTCCACTAATTTTCCTTTTCCTCGATCCGTGGCACGGTCATAGTCTACATTCACAAATCATTCCATTTCTTACATTAAATCACACCACCAATTCATTTAACACAATATAGTCCTTTTGTTAAATTTACGATTTTACCCTTAATAGTTTCCTTTTATTCAATCTGGTCCTTTCAACATAACATCAAAATAACCATTCTCGTACACAACTAACCATAACCGAATTCTCTTAAGTATCTATTCAACCCATTCAAACATTTATTTTCACAATAATTCATGTAATTTCACCATTTTCACACTTTAGTCCTTAAATCCTAATTTTATCAAAAACCACTTTAAAAAAAGATTTAACCTAAGTATAGAACACTCAAATATATCAAAAGCTTTCAAGAGCAAGCAATTTCAACAACGGCAAGTTTTCTAACATTTGACAGATTCACAAATTAGTCCTTGCATATGCTAGATTAAGCTGATACAGATCAAAAACATAAAAATTACTAAAAACGATCAAGGTTTGCTTACCCAAATCAAAGCTCAAAGATTGGAAATTAAAATCCTAGGTCTTTCCCCCTTAGTGCCGTGTGAAGAAGAAAGAAGAAAGAAAATGGGATGAAATTCTCAATTTCTTTCTTTTAATTTCATATATATATAAATGTCAAATTTGTAATTATTGAGACTTTCATCATTAAGCTTTAATTAAACATTTTTAATCTTTATTAAATCTATTTACTCTTAATTTAACCCATACCAATCCACTAACTTATATTCCTTGGTTAATTTACTTATTAAGTCCTTCTAATTTAACAACTATACCTTTATCCCTTTTATAATTTAATCCTTTCTATTGAATTAACTATCTAACCAATGACATTTTTGAATCATGATTCATACAATGCATATATCACCAAAAATATTTAAAATGAAAAATTTTACGACTCGACTTGTCGGAGTTGTGGTCTCGAAACCATTGTTTTCGACACCACTGAAAATCGGGCTATTACAAAGTTACCCTTACGCAGTTTGTTTTGTTGCTTATGTTGAATTACTTTATGCAGTCCACGCTGATCCTCAGAGGGAAATGTGAGGAGATTGAATGCTTGGCTTGTCAGTTTATTTGGGGGGCTTCATTGGGTAAAAGGAGGTTAGTTTTAGTGAATTGGGATTTCGTTTGCCAACCAAGATCATTTGGAGGTCTTGGTCTTTGTCATTTAAGAGACCAAAACACTCATTTTTTTTATGAAATTGAGATTTAATATAGTGACTAACGAGAATGCATTATGGGTTAAAGTGTTGCGCTCGAAGTACAAGATGAAGGAAAGGTTGCCAGTGAGTATTTCGTGAAGCAGGTGCTTTTTTTGTTGGAAGGCTTTATCCAAGGTATGGCTTCTTCATGAGAATATAGTATGGTTAGTTGGTAATGGCAATTCAATTCAATGTTGAGGGGACCTTTAGATTTCAAACATAAGTCCTTTGATCAAACATATCCCTTCCAATGTAAATCTGAGGGCGAAATGTAAGCTCAATGAAATGTTTACAGGAGATGGTGTGTAGAATCTAGACTTATTTCGAATTTGGCTATTGGAGAATATGGTAAAGAAAATTGTGTGCATTCTTCCTTCGCATCCATTAGTAGGTTTTGACAAGCTTGTTTGATGTCGCTATACAATTGGTCTTTCTCTGTCAAAAGTGCATATTGGTCTTTACGGGTATAACACCCATACCTTATAAATAGCGATGGAAATAGGGATACGGTGTGTTACTATTCAAACCACATCATTCTTTTACCTAAATAATCATAAAAGTTATTAATTTAAATTAAACAAAGCTATTCCTTCCTTAAACCGACATTCGAGGTTTTTAAAACTGACATTCGAGGTTTTTAAAATCGACATTCGAGGTTTTTAAAACTTCTTTTGAACCATCATGGACTTATATGAATTAACTAAAAAGTTTGAACAAAAATTACAAAATTTGGAAAATAGGGGCACACGACTGTGGGCCAGGCCGTGTGCTTGCCCGTGTTTGATTTCGAATATAGGTCACACCACCGTAGGCTAGACCATGTGACCACTGCACCAATTTAAGAAAATCCACACGGTCGTGGGTCAGGCCATGCGTTAAACCATGGGTGTATTCGGCCACAAGTCACACGCCCATGTGTCTAATAGTGGGTCAGCCTGAGTGTAACTACGAAAGTCGATCCCACGATCATGGACTGGGCCATGTGTTAGGCCGTGGGTGCCTTGTAGCTAACACGCCCAAGGCACATGCTCTTGTGAGCCCAAAATCACCTGTAAATGCATTTTTTTTAAAAAACCACACAACCTTACCAAATTAGATTTCCATACCTAAACCAATACACAATACATTTAAACTAAGGTAGAACATGACAATAGGCAATCAAAATAAATTTTTTTACTTCTTAAAAATTCATACACATACTTGTAAAAGATTCCACAACAACCACACAAGTTTAGATAAAAAAGGGTTGGCATGTATAAACATAACCTAATCTAAGTCATGACATACAATTGAGACCACTTATACACATGCCATAATTAACCTACGGAGAGTAAAAAAAACTACCGAGATATAGACTTGAAGTTGTGTTTGCTCTGGTGCTCCAACTTGAAGTGTTCAAAAATCCAAAATCTACAAAACAGAGAAAATTCAAATGAGTGTTATGTCTTTAAATAATCCACCAACATAACGTCTACAAAAATAATCAAATCTTTAAGTAAGCCTTTTTCGTAAGATCAATTCATACATATTATCCCTTTTTCACTTATTTAACATCACACATTCGTAACTGTCAAATGTATTGTACATTTATAATTGCCAACTAATACCCGTTTACGCTCATCGGCTTACTTATGCGTTTACGCTCGCCAACTTGTACACGTTTACATTCGTCAAACTTATTTATGCGTTTACGCTTGCCAGCTTGCACATGTTTATGCTCGTCAGCTTATTTATGCATTTATACTCATAAACTTGCACACGTTTACGCTCGTCAGCTTATTTATGCGTTTACGCTCGTCAACTTATTTATGCATATCTTATAATTCGTGCATGTACCATTATACTATAGCTACGGTTTATAAATATTAAAAAATTAAAAGTAAAGTAAGTTTACTGGTAACTTACATAAGAAGCTTCACCACTCGGAGCTAGTCAATAGCCTTGCTCTTGCCTCTCACATCTTCTACAAGTCGTGATTCTTGATATGGATAACAATTTCACTTCACTAGTTCTCAAATTTTACTTCAATAATTGACTCATTTTCTCAACTCCCATCTTGGGTAGTTTATCAAATATTTTCAATGGCCAAATTATTAACCAATATACTTAACCATAAAATCATATTACCCATAAAAATCGAACAATTAATGCCAAAGCCAATTTACATAAGCACCAATTCAATAAAGAATTTTACCCTTTCACATTAACTCCTATTAGCTAATACAACTAGCTTCTCTAATCTTTAGCTTTCATAACACAATAACCCTTCCACCCATGTCCATACCCAACTATTTACCATAAATGGAAGACCCAAATTAAAATCAAATTCAAGATATCATAAATGGCAAAGACCCTAAACTCTCAAGGGCTTTTCAAACAAATTTGCCATCTAATTAAATTAAACTATCATAAGCTTAACCCCAAAGCAAAATTTACAATTAAGTATCTAGAAATCTTACATGAGGGACTTGAGTAAAATGAACCCTAAATTTTTCCCCAATTTTCCTTTGTGCGTGAGAAGAAAAGGAGGGATGAAAGAAGATTTTTCTTTCTCAAATTTCCCTTCTCCTTTTATATTATTTGTTTATTTTCTATTTATTTATTATTAATTAATCCTCACCACAAAAATTTCTTGCCTAACCACTAACTTCTCCACCAACCTTATAATTATGGGCCATTTGTTACTTTGGTCCCTAATTCCTTCCTTTATTACTTATTACTCACTTCTCTTTTACTATTCAACCTTCTTTATTTATTTATTTATTTTATAACTTTTTTTTACTACTAAATTCCTCAAATTCTTCAAATTTAAAAATTGATTATAACTCCACCCCTTACTCTTAAATATTGAGACAGTTAAATTTTACTATAAACCATTGGTAGTGCGACCCCAAGTCACTATTCCTGGCACCAATAAAATCGGGATGTTACAACGAGAAAGTTCTTGGAATTCTTAAGACGAGTTGTGAAAACTTGTTTGGAGATTTCATGGTCCTCAAAGAGTTTGCTTATTTATTTGACTTGTTTTCAAACAAAGGTTACTTACAAATGTGGAGCGAGTTAAAAGAAAAATTGGCCAAGATTGTTCATGTTCTTTTTGTGGCAATGAGTTGAAAGATATTATTCATGTTCTGAAGGATTGCTTGACTGCAAAAGAAGTCTGGTTGCTTACTGTGCCTGAAAATCAACAAAATAGGTTCTTCTCTGGTAATATTTTTGAGTGGTTGAAGTTTAACATGTGTTCACAAGTGGAATCATCTTTCATGGGAGTTAGTTGGTCTTGCATTTTTGGTTTGATCATGTGGCGTATTTGGAAAATAGGAACTTAGTTGTTTTTCAAGGGTTACCTTGGAGCGCTTTTGAAACTGTTAAAGTTTCTCATAGTTGGGCAAGACAGTATAATAACACCTAAAAGGAAGACCTGTTCAAAAAACAAGAGGTGTATTTTAATAATCACTTATCAGGCAATTGACTTCATTTGACTCCAAATGAGGTAAGTTGCACAGAGAAAAGAGAGACAACTGTTTTCGTACCTATGAATACAAGAAGCAGAAAATGTGTTAGAATGCATAATAGAATATGAAAAGCTAAAAACAAAAGAAGACCTAATGTTAGAATAAAAGAAAATAAACTAGCCAACCGAAAATCCAAAACAATAAAAAACTACTTGAATTTTTCGTTTGAGGTGCTCCCAATTTTGAAAAATCACAAAATTTAAGCCAGAGTCTCCTCAAGTAATGTAAGTCTGATCTGAAAAATTTTGGCATAAAATTCAACCTACATAAATTTTTTTATTTTTCATTTTTTTTTGTTTTTGCCCTTTTTTGATCACTTTTTTGTGTGGATTTTTTATATTCTAAGAGAGTGTTAAGAATCAGTATGTAAAATTTCAGATTATTTGGAAAACGTTTACCCACTTAAAAATTGAAAAAAAATATTCCAAAAAATTTTCTGGATAAAAAGAAAAAATGTGACACCTTATACACGACCCAGTTGCTAGATCCGAATATAAAATGTCACATTTCGTTGTTAAAGCAACTTACTTTTCTATTATTATTTTAAAAAAATAAACACCTAATGGTAAAATTATTTTATAAAAATTTTTGCAGCATTTCTCCCTATTTTCGTAAAATCCCCTTGCGAAATTTGTATTTCACAATATATTCACATTCAAATAATCTCCCAAATCAATTCCCAACACTTTGATTTCTCAAAACATTTCAATAACTAGATTTCAACATTTAACTATTTCATCAAAGCATTAGTTATAGAGCACTAGTAAAGAAAACATAACAAAAATATTTAAAATTTAGTTTATGACACAATATTATATATATAAGCCTAGGTACATGTCATAAATATTAATCAAAAAGTAAACTTTTCACCAATTTTGTTTAAGCTGATTTTCGGTTCTTCGGATGTTGTTGGAATGATCTACCGAATCTAACTACTTGCACATAGAAAAATAGACAAACCGTACACTGAGCAATTTTTATGCTCAGTGGTGCTAATATCATATAAATCATTACATAAGTATTAAATATAGATTAGTTGATAAAAATAAATAAATAAATAATAAAAATAAGCTTTTTAATCAAATTTAAAATCACATAATCAATTTAATTCACACAATAAGAAAATTTAAATGTATTCAACTTTTGTTTTTGCTTTTCTTTCAATCTAAACCTTGTACTAAAATTTAGACTCATAACCAGATACACGAATCTGCCACCCCGAGTTGTTTGGCAATGATGACTATCAGAGTAGTCTACGACCCTCAGGGAATTGGGACTGCCCACGACCCTTTGGGAATTGGGGCTAACAATAATAAAAACCGACCAATTTGGCATTTTCTCCCTCGACCCTCTGGGAATTGGAGAGATCTAAATCCTCTAATATAAAAAGACTCTATGACATGCCAATTATATCCGATCTAGTCTAACTTAGTGTACCGGGATAAAAATCAAGTTTCATAATTCATTTCATCTCAATTCTATTTCCATATCATGATCAAATCACATATTTTGTCTAATGTAAAATTAGGCTTCCAATTCAAAAACATATTAATATTTTCTTGCTCAAGCATTCAAAATCATAATACTCAAGCTCAAAATATAACCATGAATTTGCTAATTTAATCATTGGAAAAAAAATATATTCCATCTCAATACATAATTTTATAAATATTAACTAAATCATTCGAACTCATTAAAAACTCATAAAATAATATAAAAATAAAAATAATAAAATTAATTATAATAATCTAAATATTCTAAAATTTTATGTAATGAAAATAAGATATTAGCACAAACTGAAGTTTTAATCACTTTACTTCTTCTCTTCGTCTTTCTCCTTCAAGGTGCTTGCTTCGTTTTTAGCTACAATACGAGTAATTCAATACGAAATAATGTCATTTACCCATTATAATAGTAAAACTAATAAAAACAAACATAAATGTGCATGATTAATCAAGTTAACATATTAAGCTTCCAAATCCAAAATTTTCATATCTTTCGACTCGATTATCCGTTTTCAATTCCGTCTTCACCGGAGTACTCACTAGTTCACAATCTATCATTTAGCACAAATATTACTCAAAATAGTCAATTTTCTCTACTACCCCTTCACCATAGCCAAATAAACCAAATAGACTTCCCATCCAATTTCATTTCTTTTTCACACTTCTAATAAGCTAGATTTCTTCTTCTAATCATTTTCTATCAAGAAAATATATCTACTTCAATTAAATTTCTTAAACTTCCATCAATGTTCATTAGTGACAACTTTCAAAATACTTGATGAAATAAAAAATTATTGGTATTTATATGTAGAACAAGCTTCAAATATTCAAAATCTATGAAAAATTTGAAGAAAAATCATACCTTATGCTTGAATTTTGAAGGAAAATGATGAAAGAAAAATTTCTTTCCCCCTTTCGTGAGAGAAACAAAGAGCAAGAAACAGAGAGTAAAAGAAAGAAAGATGAGAACTTTTCTTTCTCTAATTTTCTTTCTCTCTTTCTCTTATATTTTTATAATATTTTATAATATTAAATAATAAAATATTATTAATTAATATATATTTTGAAAATAATAAAAAAATCATTGATTTTTTAAGTAATGGTAAAATTGCCATTAGATCCCTTCCATCAAAATAAAAATAGAATATTTGCACTTTAGCTCCTATACTTTTCCAATTTATTCAATTTAGTCCATAAACTCGATAATGAATTTTTTTTAAAGTGAGGATGTTACAATTCTCCCCCCTTTAAAAAAAATTTTGTCCTCGAAATTTACCTGAACAGTTGCAGATATTATGATTGCATTGTTTCCTCAAGTTCCCAAGTAGCTTCTTCTATATTATGATTCCTCCACAATACTTTTACCAGAGGAATTCACTTGTTTCTCAACTCTTTTATGTCTCTTGTTAAAATTTGCACTGGTTCTTCTTCATACGATAAATCAGGTCGTACCTCAATCTTTTCTATTAACACAACATGTGATGGATTCGATCTATATCTTCGGAGCATCAATACATGAAACACATTATTGATTCGATCTAACTCTGGTGGCAAAGCTAGCCGATAAGCAACAGGTCCAACTCTTTCTATAATCTCATATGGTCCAATGAACCTCGGACTTAATTTTCCTTTTCGACCGAATCTCATAATTTTTTTCCACGGAGAGACTTTTAGAAATACTTTATCTCCCACTCATACTCAATTTCTCTTATTTTTAAATCAGCATAAGACTTCTGCCTATCTGAAGCTACTTTTAATTTTTATTTAATCAGTCGAACCTTTTCTTCTGTTTCTTGTATTAATTCTGGGCCAACCATCTTCTTTTCACCAAGTTCAGTCCAACACAAAGGAGTACGACATTTACGTCCATATAAAGCTTCATACGGTGCCATCTGAATACTTGATTGGAAACTATTATTATACGCAAATTCCGCAAGTGGTAGGTATCGTTCCCAATATCAAAGTCAATGACACAAGCTCATAACATATCTTCTAACAGTTGAATCACGCATTCTGATTGGCCATCTATCTGAGGATGAAAGGCTGTGTTAAAATTCAATCTGGTACCAAGTGATTCATGTAACTTCTTCCAAAATCTTGCAGTAAATCGAGGATCACGATCCGAAATAATAGACTTTGGCACACCATGCAATCTCACTATCTCAACTATGCATAATTTTGTAAACTTATCTAATGACCAATCTATCCTTATTGGTAGAAAATGAGTTGATTTAGTCAATCGTCCACTATAACCCATATGGCGTTATGCTTCTTTCGAGTGAGAGGTAAACCACTGACGAAATCCATAGTTATTCTTTCTCATTTCCACTCAAGAATCGATATAGGCTGAAGTATTCCTATCGGAACTTGTTATTCAGCTTTCACCCTTTGACAAGTAAGACACTTTACAACATATTCTGTAATCTCTCTCTTCATACCTGGCCACCAATATAATTCTTGCAAATCCCGATACATTTTGGTACTTCTTGGATGCATAGCATAAGGACTATTATGCGCCTCTTGAAGTATCTCATTCTTCAATTTAACCTTGTTTGGTACATAAATCCTTCCATGAAATCTTACACAACCATTATCCCCAATATCAAAGTCTCCCGGGCTATTGTGCTCAATTGATCTTCGTTTTTCCATCACCTTATCATCATTTTGCTGAGTCTCTCTAATATGCTCAATTAACTACAGCTTCACTTTTAATTCAGCTAATAATGCACCATCGTTATGAACACTCAACTGTGCAAACATTGATCTCAAATCAGCAAGGAATTTTTGACTCAAAGCATCAACAACAACATTTGCTTTACCTGGATGATAATCAATCACACAATAGTAATCTTTTAACAACTCTATCCAGCGACGTTGTCTTAAGTTCAATTCTTTCTGGGTGAGAAGATATTTCAAGCTTTTGTGATCTGCATAAATGTAACACTTTTCACCATAGAAATAGTGTCTCCAGATCTTTAATGAAAAAACCATTGCTGCCAGTTCTAAATCATGCGTTGGATAGTTACGTTCATATGGTCTTAGTTGTCGTGAAGCATATGCAATCACTTTTCCATCTTGCATCAAAACACAACCAAGACCATTATGTGAAGCATCACTATATACCACAAACTCCTTTCCCGATTTTAGGAGCGTTAACACTAGAGCCTCTGTCAACAATTTCTTAAGCGTATCAAAGCTTTCTTGGCATCGATCATCCTATTTGAATGGTACATTCTTTTGAAGTAGTCGGGTTAAGGGCAAAGCTATCTTTGAAAATCCTTCAAAGAATCTCCTGTAGTATCCCTCTAATCCTAAAAAGTTGCGGATTTCTGAAACATTATTCAGTTGTTTCCATTCCAAAAGGGCCTCAACTTTCTTCGGATTTACACGGATACCTTCGACCGAGACTATATGCCCAAGGAACACTACTTCAGATAACCAAAACTCACATTTGCTAAGTTTCCCATAAAGCTATTTTTCTCGTAATTTCAGCAATACAATCCTTAAATACTGATCATGCTCGTCTTCAGTCTTTGAATAAATTAAAATATCATCAATAAACACCACTACAAATTTATCTAAATATGGCTGAAAAATATGATTCATGAGATCCATAAATGTTGTAGGAGCATTAGTCAACCCAAAAGGCATCACTAGGAATTCATAATATCCATATCTGGTTCAAAAAGCAGTCTTCGGTATATCACTTTCTTTCACCTTTAATTGATAATAACCATATTTTAGATCAATCAAGAGAACACTATTACGCCTTTCAATTGATCAAATAAATCATCAAGACGAGGCAAAGGATAGTTATTATTTATTGTCACCTTATTTAACTGATGATAATCAATACATAACCGCAACGAACAATCTTTCTTCTTTACAAACAACACTGGTGCACTCCAAGGTGATACGCTGGGTCATATAAAGCCTCGATCTGATAAATCTTGCAATTGTATTTTCAACTCGTTCAACTCTTTTGGTGACATGCGATAAGGGGTAATAGATACCAGAGTAGTTCCCAGATATACTTCAATTGCAAACTCCACCTCTCAGTTAGGCAGAAGTCCTAGTAAATCTTCAGGAAACACATCTGGAAATTCATTCACCATACGGGTTTCTTCCAATTTCGGACTTTTTGCAACCGAATTCATAACATAAGCAAGAAAGGCTTCACAACCCTAATTAATTAACTTATCTGCCTTTAATGCTGAGATAATTTGGGCAAGACTAACTGGTTTCATACCTTTCACTTCCATCTCTTCACCATGTGAATCTTGTATCATAAACTTTTTCTTTCGATAATCAAGAATTACACCATGCTGTGACAACCAATCCATTCTTAAGATAACATCAAATTCATCAAATGGCATCAATAATAAGTCAACCGGAAATATTTTACCCTGAATCTCAATAGGGCACCGCCTACATACTTGTTTACTATCACTAAATGTCTCATTGGATTTGAATCATTAATTCTAACCTTAGACATCTTAACTATTAGTTTCTTGATATTAATCAACCTAGTTCTCATCTATGAATGTGTAGAACCCGGATCTATCAATGCATAAATAAATATAGAAAATAGAGAAAAAAAATACCAGAAACAACATCAATGGCATCACCTTCATCTCTGGTCTTGATAGTATAAACTCTGGTAGGAATGATAGCCTCTACATGACTCACAGATGAATCAGTGACTCTCCTCTGATTACCTCTACTACTGGCACCACCTCGAGTACTGCCACGACCTCGAGCTGCAGAAGTTGATTTCTAAGATATCACAGGAGTAACATCAATTGACTTCAGACAATCCCAAACATAATGCTCCATCCAACCACATCTAATACATGCTCCAATCTTATGCCAGCATTCTCCTTTAGGACTCTTTCTGACACTGAGGAATCCAAATAGTATGACCAAGACGGTCTATTCTGGCTATTGGTGTAGATGACTATTTAGATCAGTTTCTGCTATCAGCACTAATTTGAAGTGAAGTGGATCTCCCTTGAATTTTGAAATCTCTAGCTCATTTAGGAGGTGGCTGTGAGCTAGAACCAATCGACCTTTTTCCTTGAGCTTTATCATCCATTTTCTCTTTATCTAACCCTATTGCTTGCTCTACCATTTTGGCTATTTCTACCATATCAGCAATCTTTGTAATTCTATGAGAAGCCAACTAAACTTTAATCTCATCTCTCAATCCTTGACGGAAGCATTTGTAGCTAGTTTCATCAGTAAGAACCAATTTCGGAGCATACTTAAACAGGCAAAGAAATTCTCCTTCATAATCGGTAATGTTCATTTTTCCCTGTTTCAGCTCAATGTACTCATTCTTCCTTTCTTCTAAATATAGTTCTCAAACATACTTCTTGTTAAACTCAGTTTGAAACAACTTCTAATTAATCTAATCTGCTTGATGAGAACGAACCACTGTTCTTCACCAATGAAAGGCATCTCATTACAGTAGAGACACAGCACACTTTAAACACTCAGCTAGGGTGCATTCTAATTGTTCAAATAACCTTTCAACTGATTCTAACCACTCTTCAGCAATAGAAGGATCAACACCTTTCACACCTATAAACTTAGTTGTCCCATCCTTTCTTACTTCTTTAATCAAAGACCCTCTTTGTCTAGCGGGAGATGCAGGCTAAGGTGCAACACCAGCAACTCTCAGTAACAAATCAGCAACAATACGCAATAATGGATCTTCACCTTGAGCCGATTGTCTCTGTCCTTAAGTACTCGGGGACTGATGAACACTAGTTCCCTCATCATCAGGTGGATTGGGTCTATTTTCGTCTTCTATTTCTTGTTCCATATTATCTCTCGATTCCTCAGACATTTTACTATACAATATTTCAAATAAAGTAATTTCAGCATCCGATTTTAGCTCAAACTAAATATTTAATGATGGCATGTACACTAGACTTAACTATACACAATACATCAAATTTTTACCACCCGATATCAGATTTAGATAGCTCTGATACCAGTCAAATGTGACACCTTATACTCGACCTAATTGTTAGATTCGAATATAAAATATCACATTTCATTGCCGAAGTAACTTACTTTTTTATTATTATTTAAAAAAATAAATACATAGTGGTAAAATTATTTTATAAAAATTTTGACAGCATTTCTGCCTATTTTCATAAATATTAACCAAAACTTAAACTTTTCACCAACTTTGTTTGAGCTGATTTTCAGTTCTTCAGATGCTGTTGGAACGATCTACCGAATCTAACTACCTACACACGGAAAAATAGACAAACCGTACGCTGAGCAGTTTTTATGTTCAGTGGTGCTAATATCATATAAATCATGACATGAGTATTAAATATAGATTAGTTGATAAAAATAAATAAATAATAAAAATAAACTTTTTAATCAAATTTAAAATCACATAATCAATTTAATTCAGACAATAAGAAAATTCAAATGTATTCAACTTTTGTTTTTGCTTTTCTTTCAGTTTAAACCCCGTACTAAAATTTAGACTCATAACCAAATACACAAATCCGCCACCCCGAGTTGTTCAACAACGATGGCTATCAGAGTAGTCCACGACCCTTAGGGAATTGGGATTGCTCACGACCCCCTGGGAATTGGGAAGATCTAAATCCTCTGATATAAAGACTCTATGGCATGCCAACTATATCTGATCTAGTCTAACTCAGTGTACCGGGGTAAAAATCAAGTTTCATAATCCAGTTCATCTCAATTCTATTTTCATATCATGATCAAATCATATATTTTGCCTAATGTAAAATCAGACTTCCAATTCAAAAACATATTAATATTTTTTTGCTTAAGAATTCAAAATCATAATACTCAAGCTAAAAATATAACCATGAATTTGCTAATTTAATCATTAGAAAAAAACATATTCCATCTCAATACATAATTTTATAAATATTAACTAAATCATTGAAACTCATTTAAAACTCATAAAATAATATAAAAATAAAATTAATATAATTAATTATAATAATCTAAATATTCTAAAATTTTATGTAATGAAAATAATATATTAGCACAAACTGAAGTTTTAATTGCTTTACTTCTTCTCTTCGTCTTTCTCCTTCAAGGTGCTCGCTTCGTTTTTAGCTACAATACAAGTAATTCAATATGAAATAATGTCATTTACCCATTTTAATACTAAAACTAATAAAAACAAACATAAATGTGCATGATTAATCAAGTTAACATATTAAGCTTTCAAATCCAAAATTCTCATATCTTTTGACTCAATTATCCGTTTTTAATTCCATCTTCACTAGAGTACTTACTAGTTCATAAGTTATCATTTAGCACCAATATTACTCAAAATAGTCAATTTTCTCTACTACCCCTTCACCATAGCCAAATAAACCAAATAGACTTCCCATCCAATTTCATTTCTTTTTCACACATCTAATAAGCTAGAATTCTTCTTCTAATAATTTTCTATCAAGAAAATATACCTACTTCACTTAAATTTCTTAAACTTCCATCAATATTCATTAATGGAAACTTTCAAAATACTTGATGAAATAAAAAATTATTGGTATATATATGTAGAACAAGCTTCAAATATTCAAAATCTATGAAAAAATTGAAGAAAAATCATACATTATGCTTGAATTTTGAAAGAAAATGGTGAAAGAAATTTTTTTTCCCCCTTTTGTGAAAGAAATAGAGAGCATGAAACAGAGAGTAAAAGAAAGAAAGATGAGAACTTCTCTTTGTCCCTTTCTCTTATATTTTTATAATATTTTATAATATTAAATAATAAAATATTATTATTTATTATAATAATATTATTAATTAATATATATTTTGAAAATAACAGAAAAATATTGATTTTTTAAGTAATAGTAAAATTTCCATTAAATCTCTTCCATCAAAATAAAAATAGAATATTTTCACTTTAGCTCCTATACTTTTTTAACTTATTCAATTTAGTCCCTAAACTCGATAATGAATTTTTTTTAAAGTGGTGATGTTACAAAAAAATTATTTTGAGGTTGTTTCCTGGAAATCAGTTTATAAGAACACAAAAAACACTTAAAATGCCCAAATCTGATACCGAATGATAGAGAATAAGTGGAGGAAGCAAATCAGAATCAAACTCAAGTTGTTAAACTCAAGAAATAAAAATTTGGATGTGACGTGAAAGGAAGAAACCAAATAGATTTAGAAAAAAAACAAAAAAAAAAGTTGAGAAATTTAAAAATAAAGAATAAATATAAATAATATCTAAATAAAGATAAGACAGATTAAAAAAAGTGGAAGATGGAACGAGTAAACATAGATTAAAAAAAGTGGAAAATAGAACGAGTAAACCGATGGATATGAGAGATAGAAGGATAAGTATCCAATTGAATCATTTGAGATATAAATCTCAACAAACGCAATTAATGACTTTAATCAACCCTTTAAGAAGTAATCCTGGGCAAATTGAAAGGTGAAGAATGAATTCACTCGACTCATTGATGAAAATCGAGAAGAAAACTACCTCTAAAAATCATAAGATAGAAATTTTACACAAAGAAACTAACTCCTAAAGTTGAAAACTTTATTAATGAAAACAATCGTGAAGAAACCTTTATATAGACTAAGTACATCCAAATAAAACTCTGAAGTATACTGAAACTCTAATTAATCTAAATAAGTAGTTTTAAAGTAAGCTTTCTTGTTTGACTAAGAAATATAAAACTCCTAAATAACTTAAAATACTTAAACAATATCCAAAATTTTGAATAAATAAATAATAAAATATTAAAAACTAATAAATAAAATATCGAACTTATATATAATAAAAATTAAGCCTAAAAATCGAACCTAATATAAATTAAACTCGAATAAAAAACCCAAAACTCTTTATTTTCGTATTAATCTCGTCCAGAAATTTCGTTCGCGCGGTCTTCACTAAATTTGTCATAACTTGAGCTCTCGAACTCAAAATTGAGTGATTTAAAGTACGTTTCGAAATTAAGAAATAAATCTTTGAACACTATGAAGACATTTAAATCCCGAAATGTCTGAATCCCATCCAGAAAGTCATTGTAAGTTGGCTAATCTTTTTAGTTTGAAAATTGGCAGCTTAGTTGAATTGACTTTAATAAATTTCGTCTATTCTGTACATATATCATTCCTCATTTCCTTGAAAAGATTCATCCTCATGTATTGTATTTGATCGAATCTTGGTTTAATTTGCTTGGTCTTTAACATTGTTGTTGGGCATTAAGGTAGTGTAAGCCCATCACATTTATGGGTCTAAAATTGGACACTGAGACTCACATCATATATATTTAAATTTGTAATGGTTATTTTTTAAATATTTAAAACATAATTTATATATTAAAATTAAATTTTATAAATTATTAATATTAATTGCTTTAAAACATTTCAAATTTATATTTTATAATTAAAATATTAATAATGAGTTACAATAAATTATATTTATATCCTTATCAAAATATTATAATATTAACGAATTTAAACATTATTAAAATATATTTTTACTTTATAATTTTATGAATATAATAAATATTTTATTTCTCAAAAAAATCTTCTAACGGTAATACTAGAAGATGATAAAATGAGGGTGACTGTTTTAATATTTTAATCTATGATTTTAGCTTTTTTTTAATTGAAAATCTTAAAGTAATTGGATTCAAAATACTATTTAATAATAAAACTATTTAAATTTTACTTCAAATATATATAAATATTGGTATAACTTATATATATATATTACTGACTAATGTTTAGAGTTTTGGATCGAACCTAGAAAAACTAACAAGCAATTGATCCATGAACACCTTTTGCCCTCTAATACAAAGTGTTATTATAAGTGTAATCCTTAAAATCACATAAAAATGAGTAAGGAAATTAAACCTAAGATCCAGATTCCTGCATCAACCCTGGATCCATGTCCCGAATATTTTCTAGAAAGTTGTAGTTTTGGCAAACGCTGTAGCTCAGGGGGTGCGGAAGTCGGGCCTACGGTCTCCACCAAGTTTAATTCTCCCATTGAACCCAGGTTAGCTTTACCAAGCTCATGCGTCATCAATTGACCATTAGACACCGCCGCTCCTACCTGCCAAACTTGGTTCAACTTTCTGGCACCGGCCGGGATTTTCAAAGAACAATATATAACCATCTTTCCGTCGTTGGCAATCCTAGCTTCCAGGTCCCAGATGTCGAAAGATAGCTTCCCTTCAACAATAGAGCTGTAAGAGCTTATGTTGTAGGTTTTAGCTACCACGAAGCCTTTGTCTTTGAATGCAACGAGGGCTTGAGAACCAACCATGCCCACGCCCATGGGGTTGATGGCCCAAGCGATCCAACCATTGGTGTCGGATGGAGTGGCTGAAAACGCAATGGAAAGGGAGGAGTTGGTGGCATTGTAGGTGAAATGTAGGGTGGAGTTAAACGTTGGGAGTTGGATGCAATTGGCGTGTTGTTTAATGCTATTGCGGATTTTTAATGATGTACAAATCAATGATTGTGTGGGTGAGATTAAAATGACCCAAAAAGACAGCAATAGCATCCAAGATGGACAAAAGAGAAACCCCATTTTCAATTTTCCTTTTTGATTGTTTTTGTAAGAGAAAATGTAAAGTGGAGAATGGAGATGTGTTTTATGATTTTTTAAGAGGAATATATATAATAATATCAAACATCTGTCCGATTCGGTTAAAATTTAATTAATTGATCGAAACAAATAACTTCATTTTAACTATTAATCATTGGAATATTTGATTTTGTTAACCAAAACTTAATGAATTAGTTATTATAGTTGAGATATTAGTTGTTTTAGATTCTATTTTAGTTAGGTTGGTTGCATTGTTGATTGTTATGGACTTTTATTTTTTTGATATTTTGATTGAATATGCATATTTAATTTTGATGATAGGAAATATATATTTCATATTTGTAAAAAATTGTTTAGAGATTCACATTTTGTTAAAACAAAATATACTTGTAGATAATACATTTATTAGTTGAGGAAATAATTGCAGAATAAAGAATTTACTATTGTTGTCAGGTATTGAATATGCAATTTACTTTCAAAATTTCAACCACACCACTTGAAAATGTTGCATACCTCTTAAATGTGCACCAACTTATGCAATTTTACTTTTTTTCCCCACAATAATAAAGTCCCAAGGTCTTCCCACCTATTTAAAGGACTTGAGAGTTTTGGAAAATTTATTTTCCGAAATACGTTGTTTGGAGGATTACTTCGACATTCATAAGTGTCAAGTTTTATAAAAAATTAGGAGCTCTCAATTTTTTATTATCTCAATGGACTCTAAGTAATAATTATGCAATAATTAAAATTCCTCGATGCTAAGTGGTGTCGAGTTCAAGGTTATAATTGGAGTTAAGGGATGTTTTAATTTTAAATATTTTGTCTAAACCTAATACAATGAATGTGTGAATCTCGACATATATGGTTGTTGATTTTGAATGTATTTAAAATTTCACAGTTAATCATAAACCTAACCCCAAATAAATGCATAAACGCGACACCCTCAATCATTGAGTTCTTGAATGTCATCAATATTCATAGTTTACCGAATAAATTCATTTAAACAAATTAACACATGTTGCCGTCAAGTTTAGAGTTGTAACGAGTGTTAATTGTTTAACTCAACTACCATATTAATTATAGTCAATGCCAATAGGCGATGCCTTATAGCTTCTTCTTTTTTCTTTTTTTTTTACTGTGCCTATAAATATCTAGTCTCACATCTTGTTTTTTTTTTACCCAAGCTAAAATTGACTCCCATCCTTGTCGAATTCTTAATACAAAGTACCATCCATTTTGTTTTCTTAAAATTGATCTTTTAAACTATATTATGGTTCTATTGAAGGAAGAGGACCATATAGCACAAGTAGCCATTGATATGATAACTTTTTATATAAGTAATTATTTGTTTATTTATTCGTTATTTATATTTAATTTTAGTTTTGATTTTTAGGAACTTGATGTTGATAGACATTTTTGTTTGCCTATTAGGTTGAGGAAAGAAACCTTCGGATTTTGAGTAACGTAAGGTATCCGATGTTGGATGAAGAGGACGCTTAGCCTTGAGCTTGTCTAGAAATAGCGAGGTTTTTGAAGGTCTCTAAAATACTTTCCACTTCCCATGCGGCAAAGTGATGGTAACATTAGAATTCTTTACCTTGATCATGGGCATTCCAATTGAATGGTCCTTTGTTTATGGGGGGAAAACATAACTCCCCAGAATTTCAGAAATATTAATTACGATATTTAGGATAAATGGTAAAATTTATTAAGGAAATGAAGATTTTAAGTCAAATAATAGTGGAAGAGATAAAATGGGCATTAAGAAATGTAACATCCCCTCTGATGAAACCCTGAATGTTCGAAGTATCATTTTTAGAGGTTAGGCTTATGTAGTAAGTTCTGAGCATTTGACGTTAGGATTTGATTAAGTGTAAGAACTTTTTGAATAACACCCTAGTTCTAGCAGACAATAGCGGGCACATAGTCAGAAAGAAGTATGATTAGCGAAATAGTATTCACCCAAAAGCTCCCTTTGACATGTCGAGCAGACGGACACCAATGTGAAGATAAGGGGATGAGGATTCAATGATAGATTACTACGATTAGTGAAATAAGAATTGCGGTTACGAAAAGAATGATTTATAGGGCATGAGTTCACGTTAGTGGTTTAGTATACACATAATAATTATGGTTTCGTGTTGATTGATTTGTGAGGTAAGTTGGTTAAGAACTAAATGAACGTAAACTAGAAGAATTATAGGTTAAAGGAGTAATAGAGTAAGTTTCTTGGAAGTGGTAGATTTTGGATAAGACAACTCAGTATTGATGTGATGTTTACCAAGTTTCAATAGAGACTTGGGTTAAGTTAAATAGGACACTTAGGTTTAGTTAAGGGGAAGTTATCTTCTTTCCTTTCCTCTGAAAACATTAAGATTTAGGGCTAAAGAAAGATATAAATGTTGCTCTGGGCTAAGTCTAAAATCCTAGATATTTCTATTGATTTTCTTCACATCAAGGTACATTTTGTGACTTTGCTGGTCAAAGAAACATGGATCTATTAGTATGTTTGGAGAAATAGGACTTTGTGAAATGTTTGGGGTTTAAAGTAACGATAATGGTTACTCAAATGGGTTTTAACGAAGTATTTCTGTTCCAAAAGGTAGAGACGATTTCAACATCTTCCTGAATAATAGACTTGAAGGCCAAGCTGCCCTTTGAGGTTACCAAGTGAGTCTCTAAGCTAACTCTTATATGTATGTTGTGTACTCTAGAAACTCTTGTGAAAAGTAGTGAAACTATGAGATTGAGGCAAGGGAAGTATGGTGTAATGATTCTGATGAGTAATGTAAGCTTTATGAACTCATCTGTTTGGATTGCATGAAATCTGAAGGTCTAAGTATGAGTGATGATTTTGTAACGCCCTTGAGGCGAAACATGGTCAAACGTTTCTATGTCATGATCTGGGTAAGCTTTGAGACTTTAACACTAATTGATGCTACGATAAAGAACTGATAAGTTTGAAGATATAGATCTGTTTGGTTAGTCTTATGGAAGAATTTGAATATAACCTAAAGGAAACTTCTAAATGAGTTCCTATCAACATTGGCTGAAGGGTGAATATGCCATATGAGTCTGTAAGCATAGAAAATTTGTCATATTTGTAATTATGAGTAATAAGTGTTCGTCAAGACCAAAGATTGCTAACGCTATGTATGAAAGATATTTAAATTTTAAGGTATCTTCCAATCCGAGTGTTTCAAGCTTTATAAAGGTTATCTCAAATTTAAGTTGTTCACCAAACTTGACGTTCTTATAATATGTGATATGATTGTCTGGGTTTTCCTAAGTTGACTTAGAGTGTTGCCTTCATCGGAATAAGGTGTAAGTTGGGTTGTTTGAAGATATAATCTAATTGGGGTTCTGATAGTTGCTAATTTTAGTATGACAATTACTCTAAGATATGATTCATATGAAGCCCATTTTAGAGTATTATTTAGTGAAAGTATCTGCCAAGAACGTTACTTGTAAGTACCTATTATAGGAATGGTATACATCAACCGTCCAAAAGAGAATCAACTAAGGTACGTTCTGTGTGATACTCTTTTAAGAAATGTACTTGTTTTCCAAAAAGGAAATTATATTTGTATTGAGTGGTGAAATCTGAAATCTATCAATTAGTGAATTGTGTAAGTTGGTTAAGTTTGGAAGTTGATGTATGTGTATATGCTTGATATTTTGAAAGTATCCACTAGAGACATAATGGAAATTCATGACCTTCAAAATAAGAAATTTAACAATAGATACTCCAAGGTAATTAGGGTTAAAGCTCACTAAGTTCATTTGGTCTTACAAGTGTTTGTTTTGATGCAAAATTTGATTATCAAGCAGGTAAGCTAGGAGGGACCAAGCCAGGATTGTACCCAGGTAGTAGTTTTAGTCACGATATTATGCGTACAGATGGTACCATAAGAGTATGGCGTTTAGTCCACTACCTCGTGAAGAGTTTGTTCTAAGCAACATTTATAAGTTGAAATGTCATATGTTGTTTGAAACTTTGATGTACTTATTAAACATTTTCTTTTACCAATCTTTAGTTTTAAGAATATTATATGAAAGAAAAAAGAAGTATGTTTTAAATGTTGTTACGTCAATTGTAAGGATTTTGTTAAGTGATTGTGTTGTGACATTCGATATCTAGATCTGATGGTTCGTGTCTGGTAGAGGGTGTTACAGACCTTCTAATATATATTATTACTAAAATTTCACATCAATTTCATAATTTATTCACTTTAATCCTTTTTTTTGCGAAACCAACGATTAAATTTACAATGTAGTCCTTTTTCACATCTTAGCTCAAAATCTATCAATTTAACACCAATTTCCTTAAGAAATCAATAATGAAAACTTTCAAAAATTTTAACAGTTTTACAAATTGGTATATGGGCTTGCTAATCAAGCTCTCACGATCTAAAAAA
This sequence comes from Kokia cookei, assembly GCA_039519145.1. Taxonomy (NCBI): domain Eukaryota; kingdom Viridiplantae; phylum Streptophyta; class Magnoliopsida; order Malvales; family Malvaceae; genus Kokia; species Kokia cookei. The sequence goes on from CM076904.1 coordinate 20,615,344, forward strand.
CATAACAATTACAAGAAAAGGACTTAATTACACTAACCAATTAATAGCCGAAAGTTGAAACCCTTGAAGTTTCATTTTTCTTTCATGTAAATCAGTTGAAGGATGAAGAAAGAAGGGAATTCTCTCTTTCTTCCCACCGAACATGGTTTTTATACCATGATTTAATATTTGCTTTATTTAATTAATCTTAATTATTAAGTTAATTATCACATTTTAATGAATTAATCCACCAAAATCCACTAAAATATATTAGAAATCAGTTTTTAGACCTTTGGTTAATTACAATATAGGTCCTTAGGTCTTTGGCCAATTAAAAACCTACGTTTTAGTCTCTGTACCTTAATTAAACAATTAATAAAAAAATTATGGGTCTAAACTTTAATATTCTTTTATATCAACTTCGTAAATATTCTAGGTTAACATTTACGAACTCAGTTTACGAAAATGAGATTTTGAAATCGTCATTTTCGACACCTTTGAAAATAAGATTGTTACAATAGAAAAGAAAGAGATCTACATTTTGGTGGCCTTTGATTGGAGCTCCAATTGTGGGCTTGACAAAAATGACTAGGGTTGTGAAGGGAGGAGAAGATAGAAAGAAAAAAAAAGAAAGAGGGAGAAACGGGAGAGAAGTGAGAAGAAAGGAAAAGAATTAGAAATAATAAGTTAAAAAAAAAATTTATGTGGTAATGACATGGAATCCATGTCAACATTTAAAAGGTCACGTGTTACTTTCATCACACAACGTCGAGTATCGTTACAGTGATCAAAATATTACAAATAGATAACTTTATTGATTGTTTCGTAACAAATTAAAGTTTAATGATTAAAACATAAATTTAATCAAATATAAATGATTATTTTTGTAATTTATCTTTAAAAAACACTAAATTTTTTTGTGCTTCTATTTATTGTCGCAAGTGATTTTTTTAAGATGATCTTGTTCACGGTGAAAGTTTTCGCGGAATAACTTTTCAATTTTAATAAAATTTACTGACTTAAAAAAATCAAATGACAGAGGATATACAAATATATATTATATCTATTTACTAACTATTTATTTGTTGATAGAGAGAGTGATTTTATGTTTTATTTGCTATAATATTAGTTGGTTAGCTGTATTACTTTAGTTGGTTGGTTTTAAGTAATAAAAAAGATAATATAAATTTTGGTCCTTGAATTTAATAATTATGTTCACTTTAGTACTTTTTTTGGTCCACTTTGATATTTGAACTTGACAATTAAATTTATTTTGACGTCTATACTTGTAAAATATAAAAGTATGTGATACCTTGAGATTGTACCTCATAATCACTTGAAAATTAAAAAATTATATAAATTTTCAAGTGTTAATGTAGTATAATATCAAAGTGTCATATTCAATACTTTAATAATCAGATCGATGGTTGAACAAGTTAGAGCACAAGCTCCTGATTCAATCAGTTAGAACGATTTAACTGCCCAAACCAATAATAATTAAATAATTAATTAAAAATTCATAAAAATCTAAACAATATTTAAAAAAATTTATTAAACCAATTCTTGTTCAACTATTGATTTTTTTTTTCCAATTTTTTTATTTTTATCTATTTCAAGCAGATTTTGAGTCAATCGATTCAAACTCTTTGTCCGGACCATTATATTAATAAATTTTTAGTTTGAATGATCCGATCATATCGCAATAAAATTAGTCATATCATTAAATCTTAAGAGAATCCAAGTTCAAGAATCAAAATGGATTTAGTTACTAAATTCAAGGATCAAAGTTGACTAAAAAAAGTAAAAATACCAAAGTAAACCTAATTGTCAAATTCAAGAGCCACAAATTGTATTATCCCTAATAAAAATTATAAAAATAATTTTATATTAATAGTTATAATTTTTTGGGAATAAATTATATTAAGATGATCTTAAAAAACTATAATTTTTAGGCATCAATAAAATAGTGCCACCTCATTAAAAATTAAATATAACAAAGTATTATTATATACTCATCTATATCTATATGTTCTCTAACTTTATTTAACTTTAATTAAATTACTTAAAATAATTAATTTTTTATATTATAAACAAACTTCGTTTCGTCTTTTACAATTTTTAATCTGTTTTTTCTTTCCATAAGTTTATTTTTTTTTATTTTTTTTGCAGCCAATTTTTTAAAAATTAAAAATTTTTGTGCAATTTTTTTCATGTCATTGATACATAATTTTGGTAATTATCTTACCCAGAACCTCGAACCTTGATATTCACAATTTGTGTTTAAGATTTAAGGTTTAAGGTTCGGGTTCAATATTTAGATTTAAGGTTTAATGATTTGGGTTTAAGGTTCAAAGGTTTGGGGTTACGAGTGACAAGTTTGGAACTCAAGGTTTGGGATTACGGGTTCTATATTTTTGGTTCGTGGTTATTCTAGATCCAAGATTTTGGGTTTGGGGTTCAAGGTAAAAGAAGTAACAAAAGCATGTGTTAATGTCATGAAAATTGTTGAAATATAATTTAATAATTGGAAAGATGTCATGAATAATTTATCTATAGATAAATGTATAATAATAATTTTATGTCTTTAAAATTTGATGATATAATAAAATTTTATTAGTGTCTAAAAACCTTAGAGCATGTTTGGTTGGATGGATAGCCAATAGTTTCAATCCTATTCAATGGGCCCACCATAAACAATTGTTTGGTTTAAGGTGATAGTCTATTACGGTTGAATAGAATCAGGCTCTATTACAGTACGACCTGAAATAGCAATTAAGTGGCTAGGGGTCTGGATTGGCTATTCAAAACTAACCGTAATAAGATTTTTCCCTTTTTGGACCAAAATAGCCTGCCTCTGTTTTACATCTTCACTCTTGCTTTAAATTTCTTCCTCGACATTTATCCCTAAAGTGAACCCTAGAAATTAGCTCCTTACTCGACGACAAACCAAGCATTCATTCGCCATCTTCATCTTTCTTCCGGTCGAACCTCCTTATTTAAGTTAAGTGATGGTCTTGATTCCTTTTTGTCTTCCTGATTTTGTTAGTTAAAGTTCTTTCAATTCTTTTTTATTTTCCCTTTCGTTTTTTTGATATAAACCAGTAAAGAAAGTTGTAAAACCAACAAAGCAAATTGTGCTTAAATGAAATATTTTGTTCATCAATTAGGCCTGGAATGATTGAGTCCATCCTGTGTTGGATGCATGAATTGAAGAATCTTCAACTGCTATAATTACCATAAAAATCCAAATGATTTCATCATTTTTCTGTCATTCACTATTTATGAGCTCAAATTTCCCTTTCTTTTAACATGGTGGTTTCATACAATTTTTATTTTCTTTTAAATCCTCCTTTCTTACAAGATATATAGCTGGTCAAAATTTTATGCTTTGTGTGGCTATGATTAAAAAGCTTATTCATACAAGATAAGGTGTTTAACTTTTTCATACATTTCTTGAGCAAATGTTGGAAACTTGGTCTTTTGTTTTTATGCTTTATTCTTGGCACTCTTACCCGTTTAAATTTGACCCTAAATATCCAAAAGTAGATCCCTTTTGAACAACACATATGTATATATAGTAAACTGACTGTAACAACTCATTTTTTAACGGTGTCGAAAATTGTGGTTTCAGGATCACAAACTCGACGAGAAGATTTTTATAATGAGTGTTTAAATTAAATAAGTCAATAATAATTTTATATGGAATTTTGAATTGAAGAATTTTGGTTATTGAATTAAAAGTTAGTATAAGTGGTTTGGTTTAAAAGTCAAGTGATTTTAGAAAATGAGGTATCGGGAACTCGTTTTTTAAATTAAGGGTCGTAAATATTTTTATTAAATATTTTCAGAGTCTTATTATATGTGAATTAAAGTTTGGTTGGGTAATTTTGATATTAATTGCTTAATTAAGAAAAAAAAGGAGTAAATTGTAAAAGAGGTGAAAGTTAATTGCTATAGATTAAAATTAGTATAGGGATCAAAATGATAATTAAACTATGGTCAAAAAGTCCAAGCGGTGGTGAATATGATTACATTCCACTAACTTTTGGATTATTTATTCATTTAGTCATAATTAGTTTAAGGTTAAATAGAAAACAAGTTTGTTTAATTGAAATTTATTATAATTGAAGGACCAATTATGAAATTGGACCCTCTTAAAATGGCCTAAAAATAGAAATGATGTGAAACTCTTTAGATTTCGTAAATTGCAATTAAATCCTAACTAAATGAGAATTTATTAATTAGTCTATTTTTAGTATGATTGAGAATGGTGATTTCGAGGCTACAAATTCAATGTGTTAGACCGTAAATAATAATTATTTAATATTTACGAAGTCACTAATATCATATTAAAATTTGGTTATGAAATTTTAACGTTTAAATAGTTAATTAAGTGAAAAAGGATTAAATCATAAAAGGTGCAAAAGTTGAATTCTATGAATTAAAGGCATTAGATGTGAATTGAAAGGTAAGTTAAGGTACTTAAATGGTAAATATACCATTTGATGTTGTAGTGGACGATTCGAGCATGTTTAATTGCATGAAATTTGACTTAAACTTTAAGGGTAAAATTTTAAATGAGTAATTATGATTAAAACAAAAGAATAAAAGAATAATATCATCTTCCTCACCAAGCCATTTCCACGAAAGTTAAAGGAAAAACGACCATTTGAGAACTTAAGGTTCGACCAAGCTAGGGTTTTTCATATAGATAGGTAAATCTTACCCATTTTTAGTGATTCTTATGTTTTTGAATCCGTATTAGCTTAATCTAGCTAACTCAAGGACTAATTTGTGATTCTGTCAAATATTATAAAATTTTTCATTGATGAATGAACTTGTTCTTGAAAGTTTATGGAAGTATTTTCAGCTTGATTGTTAGATTTGATGATTTTGTAAAGTAGTTTTTGATGATTTTATTGTTAATGACTAAAATGTTAACGTGATAAATTTGCAAGGACTTGAGGTGAAATAATGGCAAAAGTAAGCTGTTGAAAGACTCATGAACATTCGACAAAGCTGAAATTTGAATAAAAATGGTTAATTTGCAAGTTTAAGGCTTAAGGACTAAAATGAATAAAAGTAAAAAGTTAAGGGTAATTTTGTAAAAATACCAAAAAATGCTTAGTTGCATCAAATGATTAAAAATTTATGTTGATTCAAATAATTGAGTGAAATTATTGTAATAGATCAAGATCGTGTCATCGATCGTGGAAAAAGAAAAATTACGGATTTATCCCTAGAGTTCACCTTAACTGCAATTTCGTCTGATAAGTTCGTATTGTTAAATTCCAATTTAAATTGCATATTATTGTACTTGTATACAACTATTATGAAATTGAGATAGGGGTTGGAAACATGGAAGATGGGAACGAAGAAATGGGAGAGCTAGCAAACCTTGACCCAGAAATGCAAAAAGGTCTGATGACTTTATGTCATCGTGAGTATTACATGCAATAAATCCAATTACGGATTAAAGTTTTGATGACTTTGTGTCATCGTGAATATTAAATGCATTGAATCCAATTACAGATTAAAGGTCTGATGACTTTGTGTCATCGTGAGTATTAAATGCAATGAATCAAATTACGGATTAAAGGTCCGATGACTTTGTGTCATTGTGAGTATTAAATGCGATGAATCGAATCACGGGTTAAGGGTCTGATGACTTTGTGTCATTGTGAGTATTAAATGCGATGAATCCAATTACGGATTTAAGGGTCCGATGACTTTGTGTCATCGAGAGTTTTAAATGAAATGAATCTTCTTATGGATTATAGGTGCAATGACTTTGTGTCATCGTGAGTATCAAATACGAGTTGAAACTAACCTCAGATGTATACAGCTTACTTGGTTTGGTTGATTTTAGATTGTACAACCCTTGAAGTTTGGTATCTATTTAACTCTATGAACTTGCTAAGCTATGAAAAGCTGAACTATGAAATTGTTGTTGTTTTGTAGATTTTATTTTACTGCGTGAAGATTGGATCGTTTCAAAGAAATCACACTATCTCGGGAGCTTGTTCGGTAAACTTTAAATCACTTGGTTATATGGCATGTACTAGGATGATATTATTTTGTAAATGTTTGAATCGGGATAATTAGTACCTTATAAGAATCATTGGATGTTTAACCCTTTTGTATGCTTGTTTAATTTTGAAAGTAGGCATTTAGTACTAGAAAGAGATGTTATGATGATCTTAATCACTTGTATTTCCTACTTAAATCATAAGTTTATGAAATGAATGTTTGGTTGTTGAACTTGTGTGAAAATATGAATTCTGCATACTTGTTTCGGTAGAACTCCTGCATGTATCGGTAGAAATACAGAGTAGGAGAGAGGTTGCATTCTAACTTGCATTGTATCAGTAGTACTAACACCACGTTTGGTTAGCTGTAATGGAATAGAGCTGTAATGGAATAGGGCTGTAATCAGTAATTCAGTTGTTTGGTTAAATGGAATGAAATAGAGCTGTAATAGTATTCTTGTGTTTGGTTGAATGGAATGTTGTTGTAATAGCATAAGAAAAAAAGGCTTAAATGACTAAAATACCCTTAGTAGAATTTTTCAAGTAGATGATTATTATTATTAAATTTTAATAAGATTATTATTAAATATAATTTAATAAAAATAATAAATAATTTAATTATATTTTAACATATTTATTATTAAATACAATTTAATATAATATTATATAATTTAATAAATTTTTAATATAATTATTATTAAAATATGAATTAGTAAAAATCATAATATATAATGTCAGAAAATTAATATATAACCTACTTTATTAGTTTTAAACTACAATGCATATATAATGTGCTTAAATATCATTAGCGAAACAAATAATTTATCTTCTAAACTAAAAAGTAAAGGATTAGAAGTAATAAATAGCTTATTATATGTTAAATTTTATAACATCAGAAAGGTTCCAACATTGTGCAAGTCGACCGTACAAGCAACCAACGCAACATCTTATTATGAACTCATTTCCTTTTGGCTCTTCGAGAATTTTGTGAAGAAGCAATTGAATGTGAAAAACCTAACATAACTATCTTTAAAAAAACGTAAATTAAAATTAGGTTTGATATTATAAATTAGAAAGTTGACACTTTATAAAATTATAACACATGACAAATTAAAAAAAATAAATTAAAGTTGTAATTCAACAAGTCAATACAATACATAAAGACAATTCAAACAACTCCAAAATTTCATAAACTAGATACATGAAATAACATAAAAAAAAAATTAACCTTCTATCATGTTTTAATAAACCTAACTAATTTCTAGATGCTTGCCATTCATAGAACATTTGATTGGCTAATTCCATCCTCCAAGTAGCCCATGTATATGATGGATGAATATTACGATATTCGGTTCATCGTCATCTATCACATTATTAGGTAACCCTTCTCCCATCTCCGCTTCAATAGGATCAAGACTCATATAGGTTCGAATAAAATTATGGAGCAAACAACATGCAATAATAATTTTATTGTGCACCCTCACAAGATAGAATGATGGACTCCTAAGTATTTCCCATCTAAGTTTTAATAACCCAACACATCTTTCAATAACATTGCGCGCTGAAGCATGTTTCATATTGAAAAATTCTTCTGAATTACTTGGCTAGTAACCTTGACGCCATTCATTCAAATGATATATTTGTCCTCTAAAAGGTGCAAGAAATCCCTCACAGTTTGTGTAACTAGCATCAACTAAATAATAACAACCTATAAAAAATTATTTATCATTATCAACTTTCTAAAAAAGTATAATTGCAAAAATTAATTCAAATTCTTCCAATTTTTCACTTTACCATGAGGAACTTTTAGTCCATGTCTTCTACTAATGACATCTCGAAGAATCCGTCCTTTAGCAACAAAACCTTCCCAACCAGGAAGAACATAAACAAAATGCATATCTGGTGTACAAACACCTAACGTATTTGTTGCTATGTCACCTTTTCGCGTTCGATATCTAAGTTTATCAACTTTTGGAGCTCTAATCTTGATGTGGGTTCCATTTAAAGCACCTAAGCAATTCTGCATCACATGTATAAAACATTTTATTAGAATATTATATTTAAATTTAAATCAACTGAATTATGTATGAACTATATATGAAATTCACTTCAATACCTTGAACCATTTCCACCTTGGGTCTGTAGAATTAGCTGTAATTGGATCTACTTTTTTAAATAGCACATCGTGTAAGCGTATGATAATATTTAAAACGTTGTGAAATGTTTTGCTAATGATTTCCCCAGACCTATTAAAGTGATACTTGATAACTCGATTTTTAAGGTGATGAGAAATGATATGTAAAAGCATTGTCACTTGCTCATAAACAAACATGTTCCTTGACGACTTCAATCCTCCTAAAGGTTGAAACATCTCACGTAGTTTAAAAAAAGTAATTCTATTCATCCTAACTTGTTCAATATAGGTCTCGTCACTAGCATATACAAGTCTTTTCACATAATCTCGTCGTGAATAAAAATATAAAATATATGATTTAATCCTTGGTCTATAAGTATGTTTGTTAGAGACAGCACCCAATGTAACTAAGAACCAACTCGCAACTGTACACATTTGCAACCATATTGTCAATACAAGACCAATTCTTTTTCACCTCACTTTGTACTATTAAAGGCAAACGAGCCATTACTGCAAGATATTATAGTGTTAGATATCTTCAAATCACATTATAAATTAATCTCAAAATAAAATGTGATGCATAGAAAGAGATAAAAGAAAAAATCATTCATTAATAGATAAAGAGTTTATAAACACATGCAACCATTTAACAGAGTAGCTTATTGAGTTAGTTGTTGCAGAAGGTTGGCAAAGAAGGGTCAAACAAAATATTCAATCAGGTTCCCATGCACCATATCCAGAAAGTACTGATTTACAGTATGCTTTATCCTAATTATATATGATAAAACCAACAAATGAAACAACAAAAATAGGACTCATCTATGTTCCTCTCTGTTGGTTCATAAAAAAGACAAGAGAGCGAACCAAAGTCCATTTTATTTGTGGGGTATTCATCTTCAGAAAAATGTTTTCGTTATTTACTTCCAAAAATAGGACTCATCTATGTTCCTCTCTGTTGGGTTTAGGTGCCCCAAATCAATAATGAATTTTTAAAATTATATGAAAAGCAAGGGTTGCCCCCAAAATTCTACTATCTTTCGATATTAAATTAAGGTCCTTTTTGGTAATAATAAACAAAAACAAAGGCCATTTCTGTCTAGTCCTAACAACAGTAGATAATTAAAACATACTAAATCTGAAACACTCTGTTACTTCCCATTGGCTGAGCCTACAAAGCCTTTCTCTCTCTCCCTCTCTTTGATTTTTTTTTTTGTTTCTTTCTATTTTAATATTTTTTCTCTTACCCTTTATTCACTTGCAATCAACACCACCACTACCATAATCAGCCCTGAAACACATGTCAACAAACTCAATTGGACCTGGTAGGGTAACAAGTATAAGATCTCACAGCTGCTGACTACTACTCTAACACCTCTTGGGTTTCTCAAACCGGAAGATGAGCCTTCTAAGGTCACAACAAGTATAAGGGAAATTAGCCTTCTGGGTTTCTCAACTGTCATCGTAAAACCTTTTATAGATGTAAATGTTCCCATTGTTTTTTTTTAATACAGTGTTAGAGTGAGGTTGTGTTGTTCCACTTTGTTAATGTTTTTCCACTGCATGCAATGGCTTTTGACTTCGACTTTCATGCCAGTACCAACAACACCTTCATTTATTTCTTTACTATAAAAATATTTTTATTGAATGAGACTGAAAATTAATATATTGGTTCTAAATATCTTAAATAAAAATTACTTTACACGTAAAGCAAGCATCACAGATGAATCCAAGGTTAAACACATTCAAACAATACACCAAAATGGCAGGCTTAAGAAAATGGGAGGAACACAAAGATAGAATCATTAAATCTATGCATTAATACAAATTACAAAAACCCTGATTTACACATTTCATTATTGGACAATCATGTGCTTTCAAGCACCACAAAAGAGATTGAATACAAACAACTCTATTTGTCTATTCTTTATGGAAAGCATTTTTATTAAATAATAGTCAGCTGCCATCTTTTATTTGCAGGGGCGACCTATGTAAATTTTGGTCTTTCTAATTTAAAATCAATTCTTAATGCAATTTGAATATAAAATCACAAGTAATTATAAATTTATTTAACTAATTTGAAATAACATTATATGTATGTGAAATCAATAAAGCATATTGATCTTTTCAGTAGATGATGGAAATTTTATATTATTGAAAGATTTTCTATACAATATTTTCTTTCTATCATTAACTCAATTCCCTGTTCCTTCATCCCATTATGAACTTTTCAAGAAAAACAAAATATTCGGACTTTTTATAAACAAATCAAACATAAAGGACAGATATCATGATGGAATAATTATTAAGTTTCTGGTATATAACCACAACATATCCACCTACAACATATTTTTCAGTTATAGCTAATTAGAATGGATTGAAATCAGGATGAGGAACTACCTTTCCCTTTGGTTCCTTACCATTTGTCTTCATAAACCATTATTCCCTGCGAAAATTCAAAGGGTTAATAAACCTTTAATTAAAAGATAATATCTTTGTTATTTCCAAAACACAATTAGCAATATAATGACATGCTGCCATAGGTCATATCTATTAGCTCCTTAGCTTAAAGACAAACTAGCATCTCGATCGTATGTTTCTGTGTCATTAACCGACAAAATGCTACAAGTTATGTCATTGAATTGGCGAACAAGGATTTTTTCTAAGCTTCTATGGGAATAAGCGCAATGTGCAAACACAACAACCACACATGAAAAAGGTCCAAAGCTTTCCTGAATCAATTAAACAGAGTCCGCTGTCCACTAATTGAGCCTTATCATTAACAAAAAAAATCATTTTGACTGTGGTTGGTGCACATCTACTTCCAATGTAATACAGAGTTCTCCACCTTGAATGGCTTAAAAGACAGCATCACAAATTGGACAAATGGTTGGACTCAACTATATAGTATCCCACACTGCTCAAAATGTTGTTTTCATATATGAATGAGGAAATCCCAAGATGAGTTATTCAAGAAAAAAAACCCAGTATAATTATTCCAACAATAGCTATCAAACAACATAATCCTAACATGATTTAACTTTTCTTTCAACTCATAAGAAGTAATTCCTAATTTTATATCCCCAAATAATCCATTTTTGCTTATCAAAGCTATGAAGCATAAAACAAACACAAAACCCCCCAAAAGGAAAATAGTATACCTTAAACAGTTTGGGACTCAAAAAGTTAAAGTAAATTCAAAACCCAAAAGATTAGATTAACCCTGAAAAATAATAGGCAATAAACATAGTAACAGTTAGAATCAAAATTCATGAACAAGCATCAATATTTAACAATAAAAAAAAGCATTCAATTCAGTAGAAGAGAAAACCCAAATAATAAAACCAATAAAAAACTGAATCAGACACAAATCAATAAAAGCAATTACCTTGAAGAACAAAGCATCAATTTTAGAAAAAGGAAGATTCATAGATGTCAAGCAAAGATATGGAAACAAAGAAAGGCTTGGTGAAAGAAATTGAATAAGGCTTGGTGAAAGAAATTGAATCTTACCAATGGAAATTGATGCTTACCTGGAGAAGAATTCAACGTTCTGAGCTTTCCTTTCCATCAATTTGATAGAAAGATGAAAAGTAAAAGTTTGGAAGAAGATGGTGAAAGAAAGTCATCCCAGGTTTTTGCCAAATAAAGTTGTAAATTTGTGGTTTTTTTAAGGGTATGTTAGGAAGAAATTTTTTTAAGTGATTCCTTGACTTGCTGAATAACCATTACATGCGTTCACTACTGAATAGCCATTCAGCGTTTTCAACGAATAGAGAGGGAATGAAAATTACCTATCCCATGGGATGATTTGAACCAAGCAATGGAATGGGTGGTCCCTTCAGAATTTGGACAGAACTGCATAGCAATTCCCATGAATCAAACATAGTGTAATTGAAGTATCGGTAGTTCTATTCATAGTAGTATCGGTAATTTGGATACTTGTATCGGTAGAAGTTGCAGGGTAAGACTTCATAGCTCTTTAGAGTTTTTAGTATCGGTAGAAGCACGACTTATTTCGATAAAAGAGACACTTGTATCGGTAGAAATTTGCACTGTTTCTAAACTGCTTATTGACTTGACTACTATCGATACTTGTCCAATAGGTATCAGTAAAAGTCTCCAAAAATCGTGAAAATGATATTTTTTCCCTTAATGAATTGTGATTTTATTTCATTAATGATTTATGTTGTGTTAAACGTATTTCTTTATTAAATTATGATTAAATGAAAAGGTATTAGGAGATAAACTACGATAGATGATCGAAACGACATCGGAACCCTAATCGGTGAAGGTTTTGAGTTTTATAATTACATGGTGATAGTAGGAACGATTGATGTAGCTTGGTTAATAATTATGGTGTTGTGGTTTGATATAGAATATAGATGTTATGATAATTGATATGACTATTGCCTATTTCTTATTTAGTTAATAATAGAGGTCGTGTTTGAGACACAAGGATTATGTGATCCTAAGTTCTTGTTTGAGTATAATTTATCTGTGATTGATTTGTATGTATGAAAAAAAAAGACTCGTAAAGTTTTGTAAACCCTAAGCTCTATACCGAAGATGGTTACAGTTTTGGGTGTTACACTGACGTTTGCAATTGCAAGTTCATTCATGGATGCAAACACAAAAAGAAACCATAGCAGTAAAACAACATGTAATTGGATAGAAAAACATTTAAAAAGCTGGTCTCACACTTGGTTTACATTTTTGTTTCATGCTTCTTTATATGGGGAATTTTTATATAATTTTTAAAAATCTTGTTACTTTAAGGGAACTTAATAGAAATGTTTTGACTGTGCAAAATTTCAATTTTATGTCTACCTTGGGATGAACTCTTTTAATTTCACTTGTCCTTATGTTCTGCTTGTTATGTTCCCATATAAAAAAAGTTTTGGTTGATTAGTCTAGCAAAAGAGGATCATAGACTTTGCAAGAGTCTCCAAGCTTCCAATGTACTATTTTTTCAAGGATTATTGTAGCTTACTTTAGTGCTAAATCTTCTGTTTTTGGACTTCTAAGAGAAAAAGATAAGGTTAATTTTTTGTCATCACACCTGTTTGGGGCTTGTTTTGGTTTTATGTGAATGCATATTATGCATTTATTCTAGTGCTTGGAGTGGTATATTTGGAAATGAGCTCTTACCAATTGGAGCCTTTTTCAGCTTCTGTACCATTACCAATTGTGGCAGTTGTATATTGTGTTCTCTTAAGCTATGTCTTTTTTGCTGGTTGATGGTATTACAAATGACATATTTTCTCCCTAATTTAGTGCTTTTATTATCTCTTTTGTATCTCATTTAGCATGCATCATAAGCATTTTATAATCAGTTTTCATATTTTCTAATACATTGCTAGTTAGTTTAAATTCTTGTTATTTTTATCTATTTTTGTGATAATGTTAACGCAAGTAGTTGGTATATTGCATCTTAAGATTGCTAGCACAGGAGCTCAGTTCAAAAGATCAACATTGATAGAATGCAGCCACAAGACCACCTTGGAATTGCGACTAGCAATGTCGATGCATTGAAGTTGAACCTCAAATGAGTAGAGTTAAGCTGAATTTACACTAGAAGCACTAGTGCAGGAATATCACAAATATCGGTGCAATTACAATATCAGATTGCGTCTAATAGTACAGTGACAACCTGCAGATCTCTAAAGAAAACATGTAATCTGCGTGAGTGCACAACTGTACTCTAACTAACTTTGATAGCTGCAAAAAAATCTAGATTTGAATCTAAGAATGAAGGCTGAAATCTGCAATTATTTAGAGGCTATAAATCGACGAAAAAGGAGGAAAAGAATCATCAAGAGCAACGGGATTAAATTTCAAAAATTCTGTGTGAATCAAAGATTTGAGCTGAAATTCGAGGAGCAGATAAATCAAGTCTGCAACTACTTCTAACGAGAGGTGCTTGATGCCGAGCAAGAGGAACAAGTAGAGAGTAGGCCTAGTAGTCTAGAGATAGTAAGCTTCATTGTACTTTTTATTTCTTCTTAAACAATGATGGATTCTATTGATATTAAATGAATACGAGAGTATCTTTTAATCTTATATCATTTTGATTCTTACTTTACATTGTTTATCAACTTATTCTTGGATTTAACCGCTCTAAACACAAAAGTGAAATTGCAGTACACCGACATCGAGAGATGCGGTGATAGGTTAGATTAACAAGTGGGTTAGGCGAGAGCTGCTTGGGACTGGGACAAACTCCAGTTACTTATTCTTGGATACACATTATTGCTCGCACCGAGAGGTAGAGTACTGTATTTGAATCGGGATTAAGTAGGGAGCTATTGTGGGTAAGAACTCGAAGGGACTTCATTGCTGTGACAATTCGTCTATATTCTACCTTGTCGACTTATCTAGCGTTGCAACCTATAGAATCAGTGAACCATTTCCACCCTTTACACTTGATCACTTTTATATTTCCTGCATTTAAATTTATAGCACTCAACACATTTGGATTTATTTTCAGTACACTGACATTTAATCTCTGATATCTAACTCTAATTGCGTTGACAGTGATGATTATTTTAGTGTGCAGATCTGACATAATTACGCTGACATTCTTACTCACATTATACTGATTTTTAATATTGATTGCTCTGACATTAAAACATCGGGAACCATTTCCTCGTGGGATCGATATCCAATAGCTCTGTCTATCAACTATACTTGCGTGTGTACGCTTGCACAATCGTTGTGTCGCAAAAACACCGATCAAGTTTTGGCACTATTGCCAGGGAAATTGGCCTTTTTCGATGTTTACTTTTGTTATTGCAATCATTTTTACTTACTTAATTTTTAACTTCTATTAATTTGTTTATCATTTTTTTCTGATTTTGATGGTATTGTATATCCATAAGGAGAAATCCTAAGGACATTGTAAGCTTTGATCCAGAGTTTGAGAGAACACTTAGGAGGAGAAGGCAAGAACAGAAGAAGATGATTGGTAACAACAATAATAATCTACCACCATTGTTGCCACAGGATAATATTCCTCCAGTACTGCCACAAGATTTACCACCACCACGACCACAAGAAGAACAAATACAAAATGGGCCAATAAGAGATTTTGTTGTGCCTTTACTCGATGAGTTGTGAGACCAGCAATTCAGGTTGGTAACTTTGAATTGAAACCGGTGATGTTTCAGATGCTCAATTCTAATGGACAGTATTCGGGTTTATCACATGAGGACGCGCGAAAACATTTGAAATCATTTTTACTTATTTGTGCATCCTTTAGTCAACATGGTGTCCGTGATGATGCTTTGAAGATGAAATTATTTCCTTATTCATTACAGGGAAAAGTTAGAACATGGTTTTTAGGATTGCTGGCTGGATCTATCACATCTTGGAATGCTTTAGCAACGTAGTTTATCTTAAGATTTAATCCGTCGACAATGAACGCAAGGTTGCAAAATTATACCACTACATATCACCAACTTGATAACGAGAATTTACACACAACATGGGAGCGCTACAAAGCATTGCTTCGATGTTGCCCAATGAATGGGATTCAATAAGAGACTCAGATTTAAATCTTTTATAATGGTTTGAATGCTCAGAAAAGGAATCTTGTTGACGTATCTGCAAATGGTCCATTGTTGGATTGCACATTTGATGAAGCTATTCGAATTCTGAGGAGGATAGCCCAAAATGATTACCAATATCTAATTTCTCATTCTGCACAGGTGAAAACTAACCCTGAAGTTCTTGAATTAGATGCTATTTTTGTATTGTCAGCACAGGTATCTTCCTTGGCCAACATTATTAAGAACATGAATGGAACAAGCAACATTGCTCCATACAAATGGCCCAGCAAACGGATGCACCGATATTTTCGTGTGGGATTTACAGTGATAACCATAGCTATGAAGACTGCCCACAGCATGCAGAAAATGCATATTATGTCAACAACATTTGAGGGGGTTCATTTGGTAACTCCTATAACAATCATTCGCAACAACCTCGAGGAAATCAGAAGACATCCACATTTTGATATAGGAACTCTTCGAAGCAAGGAGGTTATCGGCAAGGAGGTTACAACAATAGCCAATTGCAAAACTACCATCAAAATTCATAAGTAAATTCTCGTACTGAACCAATGTAGTCACATAGTCAAATGCAGCCACAATTACGATTACAACCATAACCATATGTTCTCCCATAAATGCAAGGACAATATCATCAGCATCGACAGCAGTAATTTAATCAACCTAAGGTAGATCCTATGGCTGCTCTCGAAGCGATGATGCGCAAACATATCACATGAACTAAAGCGATAGTGCAAGGTAATTCTTTTTCTATCCGAGCATTAAAAGCGCAGCTTGGACAGTTGGCCTCTAATCTTAACACCAGAATGTCGGGTACTCTACCTAGTGATACTAAAAATCCAACACAAAGAGGGAAGGAGCATTGCAAAGCAATAACACTAAGAAGTGGAAAACAGACGGTAGAATTAAGTAATTCTGATCAAGGCTATGTCGAAGCATCCAATTCGCAATAGCAAGAAGAGGTTATAATTGAAGAAAGTCAAACACAAAAGAATGTGGAAGAACCAACTGTAGTACCATCTCTGCCTACAGTTTGTCCAGACAAGTTGTCGATACAACCATCATTGTCGAAGCAACAGAGTTATCCACACCCACCTACTACAACCATACCTTTGTCATTTCCACAACGTTTCAAAGAAAAAGTCCATGATGAAGAATACCACAAGTTTATTTCTACTTTGAAACAATTGCATATTAATATACCTCTAATAGATTCTCTTGTACAGATACCTAGTTATGGAAAATACAAGAATGAGCTACTATCAAAGAAAAAGAAACTATCCGACATCAAGATAATTGCACTCACAGAGGGATGCAGTGTTGTACTCACAAACAAGTTGCCAACAAAGATGAAAGATCCTATCAGCTTCACAATTCCATGTTCCATTGAAGATTATTACTTAGGTAAAGTATTATGTGATTTAGGTGCTAGCATTAACCTAATGCCTTTGTCTACTTTCAGGAAGCTAGGAATCGGATTAATGAAGCCCACTGTGATGACATTACAATTAGCAGATAGATCTCTAGCACAACCGGAGGGACAAATCAAAGACGTTCTTGTTCGAGTTGATAAGTTGGCGTTCCAAGTTGATTTTGTCATCCTAGATTGCGAAGCTGATAAGGAGGTACCCGTTATCTTGGGAATGTCATTTTTAGCAACGAGATAAACACTTATCGACGTGTTTAAGGGAGAACTAGTGATGCGTCATAATAATGACCACGTAACCTTAAGTGTGTTTGAAGCAGCACCGTCAGGGCCCAAGGAACAATGTCACCACGTTGATATGTTGGATGAAATTATTTTTGAAGAATTTCATGCTAGGAATTTAACATTGTTTGATACTGATGTGACGACATCTACTGATGATATCCTAGAAGACTGTATTGACAAAGAGGAGGTGAACAATTGTGAGTTGCGAAGATATTGGCAAATGGAGTCGTTAGATTTGTCTAATAGGATAATTCCAGTCTTTAAACTGTCTTCAGAGCAAGCTCTTACCTTGGAGTTAAAACCTTTACCAACACATTTGAAATATGTATTCCTTGGTGACAATGAGACACTGCCTGTCATTGTCAACGCATCCCTCAACTCAACACAAGAAGAGAAGATTATCGCAATCCTGAAAGAACACAAGAAAGCCATAACCTGGAGCATCATAGACATCAAAGGCATCAGTCCCTCTTTTTGCATGCATAAGATAAGGTTAAAAGAAGAAGGGAATCAATCTATTGAGCAACAAAGACGACTCAATGAGAAAATGAAAGAACTGGTAAAGAAGGAAATCATCAAATGGTTGGATGCGGGCATAATATACCTTATTTTTTTATAGCAATTGGGCAAGCCCCGTTCAATGTGTTCCAAAAAAAAGTGGTTTTACTGTTGTGACCAACGATAAAAATGAGTTAATCCCTACTTGCATCGCAACCGGATAGTGTATGTGCATGGATTACCGACGATTGAATGCGACCACAAAGAAGGACCATTTTTTACTTCCTTTCATCGATCAAATGTTAGATAGGCTAGCTGGTACAGCCTATTATTACTTCTTGGATGACTACTCTGGATACAACCAAATAGCTATTGCGTCGGAAGATCAAACAAAAACCACATTTACATGCCCTTTTGGGACTTTTGCTTTCCGACGAATGTTGTTTGGCTTATGTAATGCGCCAAAAATGTTCCAGAGATGTATGATGATGATATTCTCGGATATTATTGAAGACTCACTCGAGTTATTCATGGATGATTTTTCAGTCTATGGATAGAGTTTCAACCAATGCGCTAACAACTTGGCAAATGTTTTAAGAAGATGTGAGGAAACAAACTTCGTTCTGAATTGGGAAAATGTCACTCCATAACAATAGAGGGGATTGTCCTTGGCCATCGAATCTCGTGCCAAGGCATTGAAGTCGATAGAGCAAAGGTAGAAATCATCGAAAAATTACCACCACCTACTACTGTCAAAATAATAAGAAGCTTTCTTGGACACGCGGGCTTTTATAGAAGATTTATCCAAGATTTCTCCAAGATAACTAAACCTTTATGCTCTTTATTAGAGCAAAATAAAAAGTTTGTATTCGATAACATCTGTCTCGATGCATTTACAACAATAAAGACAAAGTTGGTGCAAGCTCCGATTGTCGTCGCGTCGAATTGGACGTAACCATTCGAATTAATGTGTGACACTAGCGACTTCATTATAGGAGCTGTTCTTGGACAAAGGAAAGAAAGGTATTTCATGCTATCTATTATGCTAGTAAAACACTAACTGAAACACAGGTTCATTACACCACAACTGAAAAATAGTTACTAGCAGTGGTCTTCATATTTGACAAGTTTCATTCTTATCTTGTCAGTGTAAAGACTATAGTCTACACGGATCACTCAGCTTTGAGACACCTTTTCAACAAAAAAGATGCTAAGCCTAGACTCATTAGATGGATCCTACTCCTCTAAGAGTTTGATGTTGAAATCAAAGATAGGAAGGGATCCAAGAATTAGGTAGCTGACCATTTGTCTCGGCTGGAAAGTGGGAGCGAAGATGGACAACAGAATCAGATTGTCGAAGCATTTCTTGATGAGCAATTATTCACTATCGACACATCACCATGGTATGCTGATGTAGTCAATTATCTTGTGTGTGGAAAGCTACCCATAAATGCAACTGGTCATAAAAAAATCAGGTTCATACGCGATGCTGTTAAATATTATTGGAACGAGCCATACTTATTCAAGGTATGCACTAACAATATAATTTTTCGTTGTGTTCTTGAAGAAGAAATGATGTCAATACTGCGACATTGCCATGATGCCCCTTATAGAGGTCATTTTGGTGGAACAAGGACTGCTGTAAAGGTCCTGCAATTCAGATTCTATTCGCTCAATTTGTTTCGAGATGCCCACAATTTCGCGTAACAGTGTGATCGTTGTCAACTCTATTTCTCAGTGTAATGAGATGATCCAAAAACCTATCATAAGGGTAGAACTTTTTGATGTTTAGGGTATTGATTTCATGGGACCATTCCCAAACTCTTTTGGAAATATGTATATACTAGTAACTGTTGATTATGTATCAAAGTGGATCGAAGCTATTGCCATACCAAAAGACGACGCTCGAACAGTGTTGAAATTCTTTCACACATACATCCTCATAAGGTTTGAAACCCCGAGAGCGTTGATAAGGGACCAAGGCACTCATTTTTACAACAATCAAGTGGCGACTGCATTAAAACGATATGGTGTGAAGCATTGTATGTCTAACACATATCACCCACAAACTAAGGGTCAAGCCAAAGTATCTAATCATCAAATTAAAGGTATACTGGAAAAGGTGGTTAATCCATCTAAAAAGGATTGGTCAATGTGGTTACATGATACATTATTGGTACTTCTCACCGCTTATAAAACCCCATTGGGAATGTCGCCATATCAGCTAGTATCTGGAAAATCTTATCACCTACTTGTCGAACTTGAACATAAAGCCATGTGGGCAATTAAACAGGTAAATCTGAATTATGATACTGCTGGAAAGAAAAGATTGCTGAACATCACAGAATTAGAAGAAATCCGACGTCTTGCTTATGAGAATGCTTCGGTATACAAGGAAAAGACAAAGAAATGGCATGACAACATCATTTTGCATCGACAATTTCATCTTGGTCAGTTGGTACTTTTATTTAATTCATGTTTAAAATTGCATTTAGGGAAATTTTGATCAAGGTGGTCAAGTCCTTTCAAAGTTGTCAAAGCTTTTCAAAGTGGTACAGTGACAAATCGAAAATTTACAAGATGGATAACAATTCAAAGTGAATGGCCAACGTCTTAAATACTATGTGAGCCCAGACGTTTGAGAACCAGACGAAATCATCAACCAGGTGAAACTTAATTAATGTCGACGCATTTCTTTATTTACATTCAATTATTTCACTTTTAGTTGTGTTGTTTCATATTCTTAGCAGAAATAAAGGTCACCTTTTTGTTGACGCATCAAATCACAGATCGTCGATGCATTCGGCAATGAGTCAGCATTACTTTTTCAGTAAGAATCACGCTAATTGATTCTTTCTTATCCTAACCGTTGGATTGAAAAGAAATTAGTACGATCTGCAGCCTAGCAATTAATGGCTGCAGATGCATCGCTTCCCCATATGTTTTCACTCATTACACTTAGGTTATAAAACCCCCACTTCAGTTATCTTCTTCTTCACAATCGCCATTGTTACTGTGACTCATCCCTCTCTGCCGATTTTCTTTTTCTTACTCAAAAGCAATATTTTTTGCTATCTTTGTTTACTCTTTGTTATTTGCGCCATGGCTAAAACCCGTGCATCCAAAAACACTCCAAAACCTTCATCTCGAAATACTCTGACCACCTCTATTGAGATTCTGTCCGCAACACCACCGTCTTCATCCACAGGCCCGATTTTATTTTTAACGACTACGGTCAAAGACAGATATCACAACATCATGCTGAAATGCAATATACATCCTAAACAGGGCATCCAACTTTCACCAAACTTGACCCTAGGAAAATAGGTCCACCGCACCATCAGTCGCTTGGGGTGGGAATTTTTCTACGACCATCCATCTGGCTATTCCCCTACTTTGGTTCGTGAATTTTATGCTAATTTAGTAGACAAGAAACAATAATTTATTTTTGTTCGAGAAGGGCTTATACCATGGAGTGCGGCGTATATCAATGTCTTGCTATGAATACCGAAACAGGTAAACTGTCACTCACCCTTCATACACAGCATGAATGAAGATAGCTTAGCTGCGATGATTAATGACCTTTGCACCGATAATGCTTTATGGACGGGCAACGGATTTCAAAATTTTATAATGCATCGATGTTATCTGATAACTTTCTGTAAGGTATGATTTCACATTGTTAATTGTCGTGTGATGCCCTCTACACATAGTATTACGACCACATTGGACCGCATGTGTTTGTTGCATTCAATCTCTCACCATCATCACATAGACATTGGGGAGATCATACATGATCAGATTATGGAAGTTGCTGGAAAACAAAATGGTATTCTCCCTTTCCCTTCTCCTATTATGCTCATGTGTTAACATAAGGGCATTGTGCCAAAAGAAGATGAGGAGGTTGTGGAAAATAAGGGTCCGATCAATGATATATCGGTTGAAAGGATGACAAGAGGCCAAGATACGCCTATGGCCAAAGAAGCTTCGACAAAGAAAGATAAAAAAAAAGGAAAAAGAAAGAAGAACAGACTAATGCACCCACAGATCCACAAATATTAAGACGAATGGCTAGTTTGGAAATTCTTCTTGACCATGTTGATGTGCGTACAATCCGTCTTTTGAGTGTTTTAGAAGATTTGGATTACAAGCAGCATATATTATATGCATATACAAAAGCCTGGAATGAGGCTATTATCTTTGCACTACGTCATATCAGCACCAGACCACTGCCAAACATTCCAAAATTCCTTGATATCTTCTTCATATGCAACAATCTTCATCTAATAAGCCTACCACTGATGGTAGGCCCAATCAAATTCCAACAAGAGTTCACATCTCTGATGATGACAATAACAAAGGGCATTCAAATGCTGAAGAGGATTGTTATTGCAATATAGCTGATCTGTTCGATGAAGAATTCTCAAACAATTTAGGCGCAAATATGGCTGACAGAGAAGATATTGCAGAAGAAGATGTCGATGCAGTCAACTGCAATGACAAGGGCCCAATCGAGGATAAACAATATGTGGAAGAGGAAGCCAATCAAGGAGATGAGTAGGAGAAGGAGGAAGAAAATGAGAACGAGAAAGAAGAAATAGAGCCTGCAAAGGTGCAGGAAAAGAAGGAATCTGATGATGCTCCAACACTGATCATGGAGGATGATGTGGGAGCATCCAGCCCAGAAGTGACTCGACCTACTGCAAGTAAGGCTGAAATTATCACAAGCGAAATAGAGGAACTGAATCCTCTTGCTGTTATACCATACATAGCACCACTCGCCGAAATTCATCCATCTAATGTGACAATTGATGAGGCCGTCACCCAACCTGCCGAGGGAGAGCAATCTACCGAGCCGGTTGGTTCAAAGGATAAGAAGTGAAAGAGGCAAAAGGGCAAAAAAGTGAAGAAGAACCATGACGAAGGGGAGCGCCCAAAGAAGAAAAAGAAGAAAGCAAAGGCAACCGCTACATCAGATGCTGATGAATGACTTGGTACAATTTTTTTTTAAGTTTTAATGCATTTTTATTATCATTGCATTTTATTTTGTCACTGCATCATTTTGTTAACTTAGTTGCATTGTAGTTTCATTTCCATTATTTCTGTATATTATTGTCCATGCAGTGGGGACAATGCAAACATTAAGTTTGGGGGAGATAATGTGAAATGCAAATGCAATTACACCTACATATTTACATTTTATTTGTAAAACTGCTAATATTATTGAAGAAATAAATGTTGAGGATGTAGCTACTGCAAATACTCATGAAGAAAGAAACGATTACCATGGATGCGAAGCTGATATTTCTTTAGATGAGATGGATCTCTCAACTACAAAACCTTAATCATCTAGAAACCAAGATGATTCCACATTTTCAAAGAAGAAAAAAAAAAGATTTTTTATTCAAGTGAACAAATTTCTTCTACTTCATTTACTAATGCCGCCACGTTATTAAGGGAAAACATACTGATTGTTGGCCTTGAAATAAGTAGGATCATTGCCTCCAAAGTTCTAATTCAACAAAATTTAGAAATGATCATTCAAGAAAGTGCTCTAAAATTCACTACAGCAAAACAGGTTTTTAGCGGCGTTTGGATAAAAAACGCTGCAACAAGTAAAGCAGTAGTGGCGTTTTATCATAAACGACACAAAAGGTAAATCAATAGCGACTTTTCCCATAAATGCCGCAAAAGGTAAAGAAATAGCAGCGTTTATGGGAAAAACACCACAAAGGTAGAGCATTAGCGACGTTTATGAGAAAACATCTCAAAAGCTAAGAGCATTAGTGGTGTTTATGGGAAAACGCCGCAAAAGGTAAGAGCATTAGCGGCACTTATGAGAAAACACCGCGAAAGGTAAGAGCATTAGCGGCATTTATGGGAGAAACGCCGCTAAAGGTTGAGCAATAGCGGTGTTTTCCCATAAACGCCGTGAATTTATTTACATTTTATTTTATCTTAAATTAAATTAACTAATAATATTAACAATTAACTTTCATCAAATCAATCTTTTTTTTTATACTGGTGTGATTACATATGGTATATCTATTCATACTTTCTTATCCCTTTGACCACGCACACACACCTTGCACACACACAGGCACTCGAATCTGGGACCCCTATGATGAACAACATCATCTTTCCAATAGAGGAATGACAAATTAGATTTTTTTTTCTCTCTTAATTTTTAGCATTTTTAATTGAATTTGAATTTTTTCAAGCGTAAAAAGCTGAAAATTAAGAGGAAAATAATGACAAATTTTCTTATTGGAAAGAGATAGGATGACGTGGAATCATAGTTTCAAATTGATAAAAGATATAAACGCTAAGGGCTAAATGTGACATTATGCCAATAAAATATTAAAAGCACTAAGTTAAAAAACATAATGATAAATTTAGCTATTAATGTTCACCTTTTTTTTGTCAATTTGACTCTCATTTTTTAGCTAAATTTGGTCATCAATCATTCAAAAAAGTCAAATTGCTTTTATTTAACAAAAATGTTGATTAAAATATTAGTTTTTCAACGATGTTGATGTTTCAACTAGCGTAGTAGCCCATGTGTACTTAATGCTAACATTACATTATTTATCTTATATGTCATGTCAATAAATAATTTAAAAATTCTAAAAATAAAAATAAATCAAGATTTAAGAAGGTTCATAAAAAATTAAAAATTAGTATGAAATACACTTGATTTGTCATATGAGCTGACATGTTTATAAATTTAACGTTTTTGTTGGTAATTTTATTAAAAACATCATTTTGACTCTTTTTGAAAGGTTGATGGTCAAATTCAACTTCATTTAAAAGGTTGAAAGTCACATTTAACTAAAAAAAATAATGTTAAATTAACAAAATATGTAAGCTTTAAAGACTCGATTTATCATTATGCCAAAGTTAAATAACCTAAGTTAATCTAATTGAATTAACTAACTAAACCTGATTACATTAGGTAGAAATATTATTGTTTTTACATGTTTTAATCATTGGTTAGCTATAAATTAATCATATTAGTAATTTTTAGTCATTCACGTGATTTGTTTGTGATAAAGTGAAGAAAAACTTTATGCTTATTTTGAAGAGGCCGAAGAGTTATTAATCATCCATCTAATTACATGTTTAAATTTATATTACTTATTTTTCATTTTATATCTATCTATTTTATAAATTTTTCTTCATGAATGTGTAAAAAATATTCCCTTTTAAAAGTACTTAGACTTATGATATTGTATATTTTTTAACTTTACTTTATACAATAAAATTATCAAAATATATTAGTTGATACAAGCATCCAAGAACATTTAAGAAGGAAGCATTCATATATGAGGTTCACCATCAACATTTAAAATATATGCATTAACTGATGATAAACAATATTATAAAATTTCTAAAAATTTTAAGGAGATTAATAAGAATTTTTTTAAAAAAATAGAGGTCAAGCAATAGCAGCGTTTATGGGAAAATGCCAAAAAAGGTAAAGAGCATTAGCGGCGTTTACGGGGAAAATGCCGCTAAAGGTCAAGCAATAGCGGCGTTTTCCCATAAATGCCGCTAATGCTCTTTGATTTTAATTGAAACGGTGTCGTTTCATTCGCGGAAAGAATTGAAAAAGATAGGAAAAATCCCCAATCTAGAAAGAACAAAGTAATCCCTAATTACTCTGCTTCACGCCCTTGTCTTCTTCACGCACGCCCTTCTCTTCTTCACGCCATCTCTTCTCTAACGTTCCAACC
The DNA here is from genome assembly GCA_039519145.1 of Kokia cookei. Lineage (NCBI taxonomy): Eukaryota > Viridiplantae > Streptophyta > Magnoliopsida > Malvales > Malvaceae > Kokia > Kokia cookei. The sequence continues at coordinate 20,640,999 of CM076904.1, forward strand.
TCCGACCCTTCTCTTCTTCACGCCGTCAAGAAACTCTACGATTTCTGTAGACAATAAGAGAAATCCTCTGCGATTTTGTTTAATCCAATTGAAAATTTCAAAGTTTCGTCTAGGGTTCATCTCTTTAATCCTTCTTTTTATTTAATTTCATTTTTTTGTTTAATTTGATATTAGCATAATTTGATTTTTTGTTTATCTAAAGCTAGAAATTGCCAAAATTTAATATTCCTTAATGGCATTCTGCCATTTAACCTTACTGACCTCTCAAGCTTTTTTATTTCTTTATCAGACTGATGCTCTAGTCCGCTTTCTTCCACTGATCAGATCCTCAAGTATCAAGTACTTGCATAGGAGCTTTCTTCATATTGTAGTTGCAAATTTGGTTAGAATGATGTGTAGCTTATGGGTTCCAAGCACTATTCTCTTGTTGCACGAAAGTTCTATTTATAAAAATGCAAAATTTCTGAATTGATTTGTGTGCATTGGAGGGTTGGTATTCAAGCTTATTATAGTTTCGTAATTAATTTAGAACTAGGTTTGATGTTTTCCTCAATTCTTCTTTCAGGGTGCCTACACAAGTTTCTGTAATTATTAGTGCTGTTGTATTTTCACTTGCACATCTCACTCCCAGAGAGTTTCCTCAGCTATTTAACTAGGTAATATTTGACAGTAAAGTACTAGCTGGAGGATTTATTGTAAGCAATTATCAGTTTTTGAGTTTCCACTTCCCAATCACATTCAAACTAAAATTTATGTCTTGGTTTTTATGTATTAGAGTTAATGACTAATGTATAGTTTTAGATAACAGAATGAGAGATAAGTAACAGAATAGGAGTTGTTAGGCAGGTTGTTAGCAGCGGTTTAGCTAAGCTGTGTAGCTATAAATACATGTATGATCAACATTCAAAAGGTGATTTCCAAAATAGAAAACTCTTATACAAAGTTTAGAAATATATTTGTTGTGTTTGTTCATACTGTTTTTGTAGATTTTTACTTAGTATCAGAGCCTTCGATCCTAGGCATCTTTGTTGATTTTTTTTCTTTTCCTTATTGTGCGATGGTTGATTCTGCTGAGTTCACCACTGGCCCTACTCCTCCTCTTGTTCCACCAGATGTGCAAACGCCTGTTGATCCGCCAGTTCCACCACCTGAAGAGATTGCTTCGAGTGCTGATCTTTCCAGATCTAGGTTGGTTCATACCTTTCCTCGACATGAAACAAATAAGCTTGATGAAAGCAATTATGTGCAGTGGCAACAACATATTCAGTTGATTGTTTATGGTTATGAACTAACCGAGTTTTTGGATGGATCGTTGTCGTCTCCACCGAGGTTTGTTCCAAACTCTGATGGTGTTTTGATTGCTAATTCTGAGTTTTCTTTGTTCCAACAGCAAGACAAATTGTTAGCAGCATGGTTGTTATCCACGATTAGTCGACCGCTTATCTCCTGTTTTATTGGAGTTAAAACTGCAAATGATGTCTGGAGCATAACGAGCAGGCTCTTTGCAGTTGGTATTGGAGCAATGGTTTCCAGGATTAAACATGATCTTCATACGATAAAAAAGGTAATCTCTCAGTGAAGGAATATGTCTCTAAGATTAGGAATACGTGTGCTTTAATAGAGGTGTCTGGTCATAAGGTTATAGAATCGAAAGTGGTTGAGGTTGTTTTAGCTGGTCTCTCGATGGATTTTGATGCCATTTTGACGCTTGCATCTTGGTCATCTGAGCCATTATCTTTACGTAAGCTTGTTGATATTTTGTTAGAATTTGAAAATAGACAACAAAAGAGTGTGCTTGAGAATAACTTGCAGGCATATCTGGTTGGTGCATCATCTGATCTAGAGGTGGCTAGAAGTCTGATGTGCGTCGTGGTCGTGTTTCGACTGTTAGAGGTGGACGTGGTGCAAGGGGCAGATCTCAGTGTCAGATCTGTGGACGGTTAGAACATCTTGCCCAGCGCTGTTATTATCGCTTTGATCGGTAGTATGGTGATGCTCCAGCGGTGTCGATGGTGTCGCGTGGACAGTTTACTTGTGAGTCAACAGCGTCTGGTCTCAACTGGGGCAGACAATCTGGTTATTCTTCGCGTGGAGGATTTTCTTTTCATGGTAGTGTGCCTGGTCGTGATGGTTTTGTTGGCCAAGGGATGAATTATGGAGGGCGTGGCTCATTTGAATGGGCACCTGAGTGGTCTGCTAATAATGGGGGTTTTGAGTCGAATATAAGGCAAAATGTTAATGCAAATAAAGGTGTTTCTCCTAGTGTGTAGATGGCATATGGGTTTTTGCATGAGATGCCACGTTGGCAGCAAGGTGGCACAAGCAATGATGGGCACTTTAGTGGAGCAATAGATTCCTTTTGCATCAAATGGGTTGCGTTCTGGAAGGCAGTTTTACACAAAGCACAGAGCACGTGTTTTACCTTCTGGATCTGATGTAGCATTTTATTCTAGTTACTTAACTGACTCTTCAGACTATTAATTTGGGACAGATTTGTCCACTGCTAGTGAAGCCCAAGTTGCGGTTGCTGGGTTTCATGGTGGTTCAGGTTTTGAGGATAATATGGTTGTAGTCGGGTTTGACTCTAATATGGACTTTGGTTTCACTGATGAGCCGTATGTTCCCATACCAATGGTGCATCAAGTTGGTGTTGATTGGTATCCTGATTCTGAGGCAACACATCATGTCTGTAATGATGCTTCAACGTTAAATGTTTCCACTCCATATACAGGTAATGCCCCTCTTTTGATGGGTGATGGCACTAGCTCTACTATTAAATCAGTGGGTAGCTCTAAAATAGGGACGTCTGCTAGAGTGTTACATTTAACTAATGTCTTGCATGTTCCTCGTATACGTAAAAATTTATTATCTGTGTCATAATTTGCTCGGGATAACAATGTCTATTTTGAGTTTCATCCTTTTCACTGTTTAATCAAGGACATCCAGACTCAAGAGGTTTTGATGCAGGGCCACACGCATAATGGCTTGTATATGTTCTCACCGGTTTTACAGAATAAGGTTGCTCTTGATCCTATAAGGAATGCTGCAAGTCTAAGCTCAGGTTCAGAGACTACTGGTGCTCTTGAGTTGTGGCATCAACGATTGGGTCATCATCTATTTCCGTAGAACGTTCAATTTTAAAGTCATGTAATGTAGTTGTAAATAAGAACTCCCTTGACTATGTTTGTGTTGCTTGTTAGAAAGGGAAGGCACATAAGTTGCCATTTTCTAATTCTAGTACTGTATACAGTTTTTCGTTTGAGTTGGTTGTTTCGGATCTTTGGGGTCCTACTGCAGTAGGGTGTAATGGGTCTTGGTACTATGTATCTTTTGTTGATATGTTCTCTCGCTTTACTTGGATATATCTCATTCAACATAAATCACAAGCAGTAGAATATTTTGTTCAATTTCAAAGGTTGGTTCAAACACAATTTAATGCTCGCATTAAGCAATTTCAGAGCGATTGGGGTGGTGAATATCGGTAGTTTAAAACAATTCTTGTGCAAAGTGGTATTGTTCATCGAGTGACATGTCCACACACCTTAGAGCAAAATGTCGCGGAAGAACACAAACATCGTCATATTGTAGAGGTAGGCCTCACACTCCTTGCCCAAGCAAATTTGCTTATGAAATTTTAGGGTTTTACGCATGTGTTGTGCATGTAATTAATAGGTTGCCTACATCTGTTTTACAAAATCGACGTCCTTTTTCTGTTTTGTTTAGGAAGATGTCTAAGTATGATTATTTTCGTGTATTTGGGTGTTGTTGCTTTCCTTATTTGCGACAGCATAAGTTAGAGTTTCGATCTCAGCCTTGCACTTTTCTTGGCTATAGTATGCAACATAAGGGTTATCAGTGTTCAACACCAGATGGGAAAATTATTGTTTCTCGTCATGTGGTTTTTGATGAAAAGAGGTTTTTGTTTGCTGAGTCTTCTCATATGTGTTCTGCTGATGAAGCTGTAGTTACTTCAGTTCCTGTGGTACGGCGTCGGTTTTCTACTGGAGTAAATCCACTTGTTTCTTCAATTCGACAGCCGGTTACGACTGGTAGTGTTGTCAGAACTTCTGCTCTAGTTCCAGAATTGTCTAGTTCTCGACTTCAAACTGCTGTTAAGGCAGTTGATCATAGTAATGATACTCTTGGTGTTACACCGGTGGTTTCTCGATCTGGTGGTTCAATGTCTCCTCTGTTAGATAATAGTCTCACTCAGTCGTCCACTCCAGAGGTTGTGATTCCTCCCTCTGATTCGCTTCCTCCAATTGGTAATTTGCATCCGATTATCACAAGAGCTAAAGCAGGGGTGTTTAAGCCCAAGATTCTTGCGGTTGAGGTTGATGATCGAGAACCTCGCACGATTGAGGAGGCTTTCACTAGTACTAAGTGGCGTGCAGTAGCACAAGCTGAGTATGATGCGTTAATTCATAATCGGACCTGGGAACTTGTTCCGTTACTGCCTGGTCGCAGGGTGATAAGGTGTAAGTGGCTGTTCAAGACTAAGAGGAATCCTGATGGATCTGTGGCTCAACGGAAAGGGCGTCTTGTAGCTAAAGGTTGCTCACAGGTACCTGGGTGTGATTTTCGTGAGACGTTTAGTCCGGTTGTAAAACCGGCTACTATTCGAACAATCTTATCAATTGCTGTGTCTAAAGGGTGGTCTCTCAGGCAGGTTGATATTAACAATGCCTTTATTAATAGTGACCTTTTTAAGGAGGTTTATATGCACCAACCTCCTGGTTATGTGCAATATGGTTAAGATGGGCAGCCACTTGTGTGTCGATTAACAAAAGCATTATATGGTCTTCGTTAGGCACCACGAGCTTGGTTTGATAAACTCAGGTCGTTTCTTATCTCTGAGGGTTTTGTACGAACTCGGTTTGATACTTCTTTGTTTGTTCGACAATGTGGTTCTAGTTGCATGTATGTATTGGTTTATGTGGATGATATTATCATAACTGGAGATTGTTCATCTGCTATTGCTGGTTTTGTTAATCAGTTACTTGCTGAGTTTTCGCTCAAAGATATGGGCGATCTTCATTATTTTTTGGGTATTAAAGTCACACGGATGTCTGATAGGGCTCTTCACTTATGTCAACGCAAGTATATTCTTGATCGATGTGGTGTTGGGTGCCAAGAGTGTTCATACTCCGATGGTTAGTTCCACTTATTTGATGAAGTCAGTAGGAACTTCTCTTGCTGATCCAAGTGTTTTTGGAGTGTTGCAGGTACTTTGAAATATGTTGTTCTTACACGGCCTGATATTGCATATGTCGTGAATCGTATTTTTCAATTTATGCATGCACCTATGGATGAGCATTGGGTTGCTCTCAAATGGCTTTTACGCTACTTGTGTAGTACTGTTGACTATGGATTGGTTATCACTTCGTCTTCAAGATTGTCACTAGTTGGTTATGCTGATGCAAATTGGGGATTAGATTTTGATGATAAGCGCTCTACTTCAGGGTATTGCATATATTTTGGAGATAATCTAGTTTCGTGGCATTCCAAGAAGCAGTCAGTTGTGTCTCGGTCTATTGCTGAAGCTGAATATCGGGGCTTGACTGCTGCCACTGCTGATGTCACTTGGTTAATGTCATTGTTAGCTGAGCTTCATGTTAGTTCGGTTGATACTCCGACTATTTGGTATGACAACTCAAGTGTTGTTGCTGTTGTTACTAATCCAGTACAACATTCCAAGTTTAAACACGTTAAGCTTGACTTATTCTTTGTTCGTGAGAAAGTTAGTGCTGGGGCGTTAGTCGTTGGTGAAGTTCCAGCTTGTGATCAGGTTGCTGATATTTTAACCAAGCCATTGTCAGCTTCGTTGTTTTGTAAGTTACGTAAGTTTTTAAAGGTCTTGAAGGTTGGAGAAGCTAGGTGAGTATTAGAGTTAATGACTAATGTATAGTTTTAGATAACAGACTGAGAGCTAAGTAACAGAATAGGAGTTGTTAGGCAGGTTGTTAGCAGCGGTTTAGTTGAGCTGTGTAGCTATAAATACATGTATGGTCAACATTCAAAAGGTGATTTCCAAAATAGAAAACTCTTATACAAAGTTTAGAAATATATTTGTTGTGTTTGTTCATACTGTTTGTGTAGATTTTTACTTTATGTGTGTGCAGTTGCAAGGGTATGATATCAAGGAATTGTTGCATTCGACCTGCTTAAGTAGAGAAGTTTATTTCCAGGTGATAATGGTGTCTTATTTAGCTGAGAGTCACTTTGCTAGGAGTTGTTTTTTGTTGTTCAATGAGTTAGCTTGTTGTGTCTGAAACTATTGCTGAAATATATAGTGCATTGCAGAAGTGAGATGCTTTAAGTAGTCTATTACATATAATGGCTGGCTAAGTATATTGTTGTCTGTCTTATTGTCCATCAAATTTAGTGAATAAAACATTCCAATTTATGTCATTGTTAACAAGACTTGAGAATTTTAATTAATGGTTTGATAATTATCCTTCGTTCTTTTTTGGTACTGAACTTTTGTTTCTTTTTTGGTTTTGTCTGGTCTGTTTTTTGCTTTGGTTTCATGATTCTGCCCAACGTAAGGTGCACTTCAGGTTTTGATATAAATGTTTATATTAATGCTTAAGTGAGTTAAAATGTTGTCCAAATCAAGGTCAATCAAGCTGTTCGTATTGATGATAAATTGAGTCATATAGCTGTCCAAAATAAGATTGTTGAAGCTGTTTATATTGATGTTTAACTGAGTCAAAATATTGTCCAAATTAAGGTTATTCAAGTTGTCCATTTGGATATTGATGTTTATATTGAAGCTGTTTATATTGATAGTTTATGATTCACATCCAATTTTGTTCTTGGTAATATTTAGCAGCAGCATTGATCTTGCTGATTCCCCCTGGTGTGATTCAATTACCTAGCTTTTCTGAATTGTATTTTGTAGTTTTCATGACAAACTTTATAATCGAAATGTTCATAGATGTAGATGATAATTGATATTCTTATCTAGAGAATACCATGAAGGACTCTAAATCATGTTTTTCTGGTGATTGCTGCAGTTCCACATTGGTCACTGAGAAGAATTTTGTAGCCTGAAATTCAGTGTTAAACGAGAATCGGAGGCCTGAGTTCCTTCCCAGCTTCGCTGCTGCAGTTGGTTTCTCAAGGTACTTCATTTCTTCCTGCTTCACATTGGATATTGTTCTGTGCTCTCTATATTTTGCTATTTAAATGGTGTTCTGAGAAAAGATAAATGAGGATGGAGTTGCTATTTAACAAAATTATCCCACGATTGCTTACAAGATAGATTGTCGTCTTTTCCCTATTTCGACATTTACTTAAGCAAGACATGAATCATGTGCGATATATATATATAGTTGACAATGTATTAAAATTTTAATTTTACTGATCCATAACTGATATGCCTTACAAGCAACCTAAATCTCTCGTCCTTGACATAATTTCAGACAACATTCTAACTCAGTTAAATACTGACATAAGCAGCTTGTGAAATCTTAGTTTGGACACTATTCTAGCTTATATCCGGACCACACTTACAACAGAATTTTTCCCCCATATACATTAAGAAATTCGAACACCCATTTACAGTTTAGAGATTAAGAAAAATAGGATTCAAATCAAGGTATATCACAACCAAAACTTACATGTTAGTTTAATAATTACTAGGACATAAAATCGAAACAAAACCTCAAGAACTTACTAAAAATTGTTCCAAGATGGGACTAATTAACAACACAATAATTAAGTCTCAGTTTGAGCAGCAAACAACTTCAACATAATAGCAATTAAACTAACTATCAACACCAGAATTTTGTCCCAATTTGGACAGCCAACAGCTTTAATTACAGCAGTATATTTATTTAATCAAAACACCAAAATGTATCCTGTTACAGCCAACATTTAATTCAACCGAAACATAGGAGAAAATATGTGATTAAGATATCCAAATTCAGGCAGCAAATAAGACCCATTTCTCAACTATCACAACCCTTTTTTTTATTAAAATTTTATTTTAACATTGATAACATACATTGGCAGAATTTCTATCTTAAGGACAGCTTTTGATTCACATGTAACTTCCAATTGATTTGTCTCATAGGTGTTCACGATTTATTAAACAAGCATTTAAGTTAATTACAATAGATGAGATCTGATTTTAAATAAATAATAATTATTAACCTCAAAATCATTATTTAATTATTTAAATATTTAAATATTTAATAATTAAAAACAACTCAAATATTTAATTATTTAATTATTTAATTAGTGAATTATTAAAAACAACTCAAATATTTATTTCAAAATATTTAATTATTTAATTATATTGAATTAAATATGTAATTATTAAAAACAACTCAAATATTTAATTCTTTAATTATTTAATTAGTTAATTATTAAAAACAACCCAAATATTTATGCCAAAATATTTAATTATTTAATTATATTTAATTAAATATTTAATAATTAAAAGCAACCCAAATATTTAATTATTTAATTAGTTAATTATTAAAAACAACCCAAATATTTATTTCAAAATATTTAATTATTTAATTATATTCAATTAAAAATTTAATTATTGAAAACAATCCAAATATTTAATTATTTAAATCTAAACATATAACAACTATGTGCATATAAGTGAATTTAACTAAAGAAATAAATTCAAATATTAGTCAAATTTTTAATTATTAAAAACAACCCAAATATTTAATTATTTAATTATTTAATTAAAAACAATTATGTGCAAAGAATTAAACTTTGATGATTCTTTAGAGTTTGATACAAGAAAGTACTTTCATAAAATTTTTCAAACACTATAAGCTAAAGAGAAAAAGCAAAGAAAGTACTTCCACAAAATTTTTCCAACACTAGCTAAAGGTGCCATATGGCACTAAAAGGTAAAATTTTTCCTAAGAAAATTTAAGCAAAATATTGTCACTAATATATATTTTTAAATTTAAATTATTTATAACACTTAAGTAACCATAATTTATTGTCAACTTTAGACTTCAAGAACTATGAAATGGATAAGAGTTGGATGAAATTGTCAAGGATAAGCAACGACTATCGAAATGGAGTGCAAACTTTTCTAAATTTTGCATTTCAAAATGCAAGCCAAGAGAATATGATTCTTTGCCCATGTAAGAAGTGTGGCAACATCAATTGGCATATTCGTGAAGTTGTCTACGAACATCTAATTGTTGATGGATTTATTCGGGGGTAAAAAAATGGATTTTCTATGGAGAGTGTACACCTAGTATAGCCTCTTCAACGATTAATTCAGGTTATCCTCATTACGCTCATCATCAGTATGTTAGAGAAGATGACATGGAAGGTATGTTGCGGGATGCATTTAATATGCACAGTCATGGTTTGCAATCGTTTCCACCGGAATTTATTGCATCCGATGATTGTGATATTGGTGGAAATGCTTTTACCGAAACAAGAGAAGTGGCGAAGTTCTACAAGTTACTTAATGAAATGAATGAAGAACTTTATAAGGGATCGAAATTTTCAAAACTGTCCTTCTACATTCGTCTTTTTCACTTAAAATGTTTGGGAGGGTGGACCGAAAACTCTTTTACGCTGCTGTTAAAGTTTTTGAGAGACATGTTTCCGTTTACAAAAATCCCTCATTCATGCAAAGATATGAAGAGACTGGTAAAGGATGTAGGCCTTGGGTACAAAAAAATTCATAGTTTCCCAAATGACTGCATGTTTTATTGAGGTGATCGGAGAAACCAGCAGTCTTGTCATGTTTGCGGTACATCTCATTGGATGAATAGGAATGTAGAAAATGTAAATGAGGATGAAGGTGAGGCATAGTCAAGAAAGAATCTAGTAAAGATTTTGCGATATTTTCTAGTAATACCAAGGCTTCAAAGGCTTTTCATATCGTCGAAGACAACCAAGTCTATGAGGTGGCATCATGATGAACGAACCGATGATGGATTATTAAGGCATTCTGTAGATTCTTTAGCTTGAAAATCATTTGACAGTAAATTTTCAAGCTTTGCAAGTGATCCTCGAAATGTGAGGCTTGGGCTAACATCTGATGGATTTAATCCATTTAAACTCATGAGTACTTCATACAGTACTTGGCCTGTAGTGTTTGTTCCTTACAATTTGCCTCTGTGGATTTGCATGAAGCAATCTTCTTTTATCTTATCTATGATTATCCCTGGAGAGAAAGGTCTCGAGAATGATATTGACATTTATATTCAGTCACTTATTGAAGAGTTGAAATAGTTTTGGGCGGGAGTTGAAATAGTTGGAGTACGAAAGGACGTTATGCTTGTCCTTGTTATGCAGCGCAAACATGTTCGAAGTGATTATATAATGGGAAGAAGTTCTCTTATATGGGGCATCGTCGATGGTTAGATGGAAATTATAGATTTAGATTTTAGAGGACTCAATTTGATGGTACCAAAGAGTTGAGAGAAGCTCTTGAGCAGACCATTAGATCTGAAATCTTGTTCATGTTGAAAGATATAGATTTCAGATATGGGAAGATGAATCAATCACCCAACACGCAAAGAAACAAAAAATCGAGGGAGGCATATGTTGTCGATGTTAACCGAGAGAGTGATGATGAATATGATGAAGAGGATGATCCTAATGAGGCGGACTTGTGGAAAAAAAGAAGTATTTTTTTTATTTGCCTTATTGGGAGAATCATATTTTGCGACACAATCTTGATGTCATGCATATTGAAAAGAATGTTTGCGAGAACATAATCGAGACAATTCTCAATGTCGATAGAAAATCGAAAGACAATCTTAAGAGTCAACTTGATCTAGTTGACATGGGAATTCGGCATGATTTTCATCCCCAATTACTTCCGAATGGACAATGTCAGTTGTCGCCTTCTATTTTTACAATGTCGAAGAAAGAAAAAGAATTGTTCTGCACAGTGTTGAAGGATATAAAGGTCTTAGATGCGTATACATAAAATATATCTCGATGTGTAAGTCTTAAAGATCGAAGACTATATTCCTTAAAATCACATGATTATCACATCTTGATGCAAGATTTACTACCAATTTCTTTGCGGTGTTGTATGTCAAAAAAGGTGGCGTCTTGTATAATTGAACTATCCAATATAATGAAATTTATTTGTGACAAAGTTTTGGATGTTGAAAAACTTGAGAAAGTACAAGATCGAGTCGCCTTGACTTTATGCAACTTGGAGAAGATTTGTCCACCTTCGTTCTTCACTATTATGGTGCACTTGTTAATCCATCTCCCTCATGAAGCAAAACTTGATGAACTGGTTTTCTATCGGTGGATGTATCCTATAGAGAGGTGCTAATTAATTTGCAAAGTTTTCATTCATTCATTAATATACCTTTAGTTACAAGTTTTGATAATGTTGTATATCGTGTTTAGGTTCCTATGCATATTGAAGTCTTATTGTCGTAATAAGTGTTATCCAAAAGGATCAATTGCTGAATGTTACTTAGCAGAGGAGTGTATGACTTTTTATTTTAGATATTTAGAAGATGTTGAAACAAGACTAAATAGACCAAGTAGAATGTTGGGCTCAATAATGATCATAGCTTTGCTGAAACTTATCTATTTCGAAGTTTTGGACAACCAATCGGGAAAGTTGAAATTGCACACTTAGATGATATATCTTGGGTACAAGCACATCGATATGTTCTTTTTCATCATGATTCAATTGAACCATTATGCAAGTAAATTTTAGAATTTGATAAATATTCATCCTTTTCATTTGTTTATTTTCTAACCAATTTATTCACTTTTTAACATAGTGAGTATAAACAACTCTTGAGATCTCGTTCACGCTCTCGAGGATTACAACATCGAAAGATTCATAAGTTATTCACAGAATCTTTTCATGAATGGTTAGGGCAGACGGTATACAATTGAAGCTTTCAATGACAAATAATAATGTTTTCGTATAACATTATAATTAATCAATTTACTTTCAATTCGATAAATTTGGAGTGGAAAGGATGTCAGTGAAGAAATTAAATGGCTTTCCCAAGGTTCAAATAGAGTAGTAAAAAGATATAAGGCCTTCATGATTAATGGATTCAAGTTTCATACAAAATCTCACGAAAGATTGAGGAGGACTCAAAATTGTGAAATAGTTGTTAATTCTTCAATTACAAGTTATGCTAGTGCTAGGGATAGTAATCCTGTTGAGGGAAATGTGGAGTATTACGGGCTTCTTACGGAAATTATTGAGTTGGATTACTATGGCAAATGGAAGGTTGTTTTATTTCGATATGATTGGGCTGATGTTAATACTGCTCGCGAAATTAAAAAAGATCAATTTGGTTTTGCAATGGTGAACTTCTCTCGATTAATTCACACTGGGTGACAATTGATGGATGAGCCGTATGTATTTTCTTCTCAAGTCAAACAAGTTTTTTACTTCAGATATCCAACTGATGAGGGTTGGTACGTTGTACTCCGTAACACCCCTAGAGACTTGTTTGACATGGGCAATGGAAGTAGAGATGACATGGACAAAAGATCAGAAACTTTGTCTTTTCCAAAACAAAACTTAAATGAAACAATCCCTAGTACTAGTACACAATTTCAATGGATTCGTCAGGATGTGGATGAAGATATTTACGAATCATGATGTAGTAAGATTTTACATTTTTTAATTATATTTAATATTATAATTTAAATATTGATATTGTTAAATATATCCATTACTATTATTGTTGTAATTAGTTACTAATATTTCAACTATTTTATGTGTATTGCAGATAATATACCTAAAAAGAAGATTCCGAGATCTAAGTATTATTCAAAATCCTCCAAATTCGAAAGAAACAACTAGTGATCAATAGACTGCCAATGGATCTTTGAATGTTCCGAATACAGTTACCGAAATTGTAGAAAATCAAGGTAATGTTAACTTTAATTTACATGCATGTTCACTTTTATTTTTTATTTTTATTTCAAATTCTAATATTATCATATATAATTTTGCTAGCTGAAAATTTTGAGAGGCGCAGAACTCGAGGATGTATGCTATTAAAGGATTTAAACAGTCTAAATCCTGAGGAGCGTGCCAAAGTATTTGCAAATAGTCATGGTCATCCTGTTAGATTAGAAGCTCGACTTTTCGGAGGATACTTGGGCATTGTAGCACGAAATGCCAGTCAACTACAAGTCATGGCATCATATGCCTGATAGTAATAAAAATCAAGCTCTCGATAATATTAAGGTAATAAGGTGAATGTAATTTATAATACTTTGGTTTAATTTTAATTTATATTTACTTTCTAAACTTGTGTTATTTGCAGGAGAGATTTGTTTTAGAGGTATCGGACAACTATGTGAAGAAAGCATTAGGAAAGAAATGGAGAGACCATAAAAGTATTTTAAAGAAATATTATTTTAAGAAAAATATAAGCCTCGAAGAGAAATTGCGAAATGTCCCGCTGGGAATGCTGAGGTATCAATAGGAAGAACAAGTTAGATTTTGGAGTTTAAAGAAAGGAGAGGTATTACATACTACCAAACTCTTATAATTATTTCAGTTTATAGTATTTATTATAAGTAATAATAATTTCATAATGTAGGATCGTGAGCGTGTTGGAACTACAAGTAGGTAAAAACAAAAATTCACGCACATAGCTGGATCGAGAAGTTTTGCTTTGTAGCTGATGATGAGGTATTTTGAATTTATTAATTGTGTCAAATATTAATTACTTTATACTAAATAATATTTTTCCTACTATAATGTAGGAATTGTTGTCAGGTCAAAAAGTTGGACGCCTTTAGCTTTTTGACATTACACATAGAAAGAAAGATGGATCTCCTATGACTACTGAAGCTGCAGAAATTATGGTATATTTACATTATAAAATTTGAATTATTTTAAATATTTATCATGTTTAATTATAATGGTTTAATTCGTCGTTTGTAATGCAAATAATGTCAAGTTATGTTGCATTTGTTTGATTATATATTTCGTTTCTAACTCCTTCATTAATTTATTAGGATAAATTAAAGGATAAGAAGGTGGAGTATGAAGCGACGGCTTCAAGTGATAGTTCGTTAATCTAGAGAACATTGATAATCGAGTTATTACTGAAGTTTTGGGTCCTAAAAGGTATGGTCGGGTTCGATTTCAAGGATCTTTTGTTAGCCCATCCCAATATTTTGGATCCAGCTCATAGAGATACATGCCTTCGGGGAATCAAGATCAAGCTGAAGTTCAAAGGTTAATAGATCAAGTGGCTAGCACAGTTGAGCAAATTGCTCAACTTAAAGCGGAGGCAGCAACGAGAGAAACAGAGACTCAAAGAAAATATGATGAACTTCAGCTACAACTTGAAGCTAAGGCAGCAGCAAGGGAAGCAGAGTCTCAAAGAAAGTATGACGAACAGCTTCAAAATATGATGAAAATGTTTTAGCAAAATCAATCACAGAATCCGTCATCTTAGACTTTTGTTTTTTCTTATTGTAAGAATAATATACACAATACTACTTTTGAATATATTTTTCATTTATTTATTATTTTAAATCATATACATATTTCTCTCGTGATAGTATCATTTAGATTTGAAGTTATTGGTTGGATTTGAATTTACAGGAAAAAATGTTGAAAAATCAGGTTCTATATGAATTAAATGAGCTGGTAAAATCTGTTAATGTTAGAGGCGTTTGTGGTAAAAATGCTGCTAAATATCATGTTTTTTAGTGGTGTTTGTGGGAAAAGCGCCGTTAAAGACCATGTTCTTTAGCGGCGTTTGTGGGATAAGCGCCACTAAAGACCATATTCTTTAGCGGCATTTGTATGAAAAGTGCCGCTAAAGATCATGTTCTTTAGCGATGTTTGTATGAAAAGCGCTACTAAAGACCATGTTCTTTAGCGGCATTTGTGGGAAAAGTGTCACTAAATGTCATGTTCTTTAGCGGCGTTTGTGGGAAAAGCGCCGTTAAAGACCATGTTCTTTAGCGACGTTTGTTGGAAAAGCGCCGCTAAAGACCATGTTCTTTAGCGACGTTTTTCCGCATAAATGTCGCAATTTTTAGCAGCATTTTTTGCAAGCGTCGCAAAATGTTTTAGCGGCACCTATAGGCCCAAAAAAGCGCCCTAAAAACCGGTTTTCCTGTAGTGATTATATCCGATCTTATGTGAAGTAGAAGGATTAACTGAAGACGAGCGTTATCGTGCATTGAGAAAAATTCCAAACCATTCAACGCAAATGCTCATTTTCTTTAGCCTACTTTATTCTGTGCGATTAGAATGAGTGAAAAAATTTCTTTCTGACCATTAAAAATCATGGTTGTGTTGGTGATGTTTTGGTAACTTTAGATGATATAATGACATAATAGAATGTCACAAAATACTATTACAGTAGGTTATATATTATTTTTAAAATGAATGTATTGATGTTTAAAAATAATAAAGTAGGTTATATATTATTTATATAATATTATATATTATGATTTTTATTAATTTATATTTTAATAATAATTATATTAAGAATGTTATTAAATTATATATTATTTTATTAAATTATATTTAATAATAATTATGTTAAAATATGATTAAATTATTTATTTTTATTTTTTTAAAAATATATTTGATAATAATTTTTTTAAAATTTAATAACAATAATAATAATTATCTACCTTATAAAATTTTACTAAGGGTACTTTGATCATTTAAGCATTTTTTTCCTTATGCTATTACAACATCTATTATATTCAACCAAACACAAGAATGCTATTACAATTCTATTCCATTTCATTCTACCAAACAATTGAATTACTGATTACAGCTCTATTTCATTACAACTCTATTTCATTACATCTCTATTCCATTACAGTAAACCAAATGTGCCGTTAATTTTTAAGATCATCCTTATGAAAGTTATTCCCTAATTTTTTATATATAAATTTGAATAAAAACTTTTTAGTTATTTTTTAACAATAAAATGAGTCATTTGGGTGGATTGACTCAAGCATGATTCAATTTTTTTTAAGGATTAAATTTCGATCCAAATCAATTCGATCCATGAATATCTCTAAACAAAACTCATGAGCAGCCATTAATACCTTACTCCTTAAAGCTCTTTTTTATTTTTAAATATATATCTTTTCTTTTCATTTTTTTTTCAATTGAAATTAAATTTCTTGGTAATCATAAATTTAATTAAATATTAATAAGTGTTGAATGTAGCGGTAAGATATATGATGTAAGTAGAAAAATTTATGTAACAAAAATATTCGTTAAAAATTCATATAAAAATCAATTGATGTTTTGGTTATAATGGTAAACATAAACATTTATATTAGAAAAATTTATGTAACAAAAATATTCGTTAAAAATTCATATAAAAATCAATTGATGTTTTGGTTATAATGGTAAACATAAACATTTATATTTATATTTATATTTATATTTATTCTGCATAATGATTTGGGTTCAAATCTTAGCATGATCAATTTTTTTTATTTTTCAAAGTATCTATTGGAACGAGCCTAGTAATTAATCCTCCGCATTCTGTAGGCCCATTAAGGGGGTGTATGTTGGCCACGAATTTTAAAGCTGCTTCATACCCAAGGCGAGAATCGAACTCTCTCTTCAAAATTATTAAAAATTCAAAAATAATGAAAATTTTCAGTTCAATCGGTCCGTATTGGTTCTCGAGACAATAAAATCAAAATCTCTCTTCAAATTGATACTCCAATCAATTCTTGATCCAACCGGTTCGACCTATCAATCCGATCTGATTCAAACAACATTGAAAAATACTCATAAAATATTTTTTTTGGTGAATTACAATAACAGAACAAAACTTGAACAATAAATGTGATTAACGCGACTCGAATCCAAATCACATATGAGCGGTGAACATCCTTAAACATCAGGTCATGACATGAGATTCTCATAAAAAATAATTTAATTTATATATGAAACAATACTTTAATAATTTCACAACTGAATTAATGTCCGATAACAATTAAAAAAGAAGAAATAAAATCAAAAGTGATTAGTTACATTACCACCAGTTTGGGTCCGTGATAACAGT
The DNA here is from genome assembly GCA_039519145.1 of Kokia cookei. Lineage (NCBI taxonomy): Eukaryota > Viridiplantae > Streptophyta > Magnoliopsida > Malvales > Malvaceae > Kokia > Kokia cookei. The sequence continues at coordinate 20,658,014 of CM076904.1, forward strand.
TACTTAATTGGAACTTCCCGAAAGGTAAGCATTGTTTGTTACACCCTTCCATGCATTAGCTTACGTATGAAAACAGGTTAAAAAAAGTAGTTGCACTCGTAAAAAGGGAAACAATCAGTGGAAAACTCCGTTACAGCGTCGCCCACCAGCTGAAGCAACACCCGCCCTGGCCCACTAAACCGTAACGCTTTTTTTAACCACAACACCATTACGTAATCATTCATGTCACCCGATTCCTCCCTTTGGAGTTTTATTTGTTTAATAATAAATCAAAATGAAAAATCCCTTCGATGACTCCACGTCACGCGTAATACCCAAATTATATCACGTGGCCCAAATCCAGTGTCGTACAAATTCACTCGTTTTTTGGTTCCTTATTAATTGAAAACCATTCCTCCCATATAAATTCTCGCCACCAATATTCTCATTCTCATTCTCATTTTTCATACGATTGAAACTTTGTATTTGTTCTTCTCCCTCGTCACCCCGGAACCAATCTTGAAAACCAACCATGGTCGACGCCAACGTGCATCCTGTACCATCACTCGAATTAGATTGCCTGGAAGTAGTGACGGCTGTAGGACGAGGAGCGAAAGGAGTGGTGTTTCTTGCCAGAGATAAATTGAAGGAGGAAATTTTAGCTTTGAAAGTTATATCTAGAGATTCCATCGAGAAGAAGACTAATAAAGGAGTGAAGGTTGAGAATGGGATTGAAAGGAATGAGTATAGAAGGGTTAGATTTGAACAGCAAGTGTTGATGAATTTTAATCACCGGCTTTTGCCGCGATTGCGAGGAGTTTTAACAACCGATAAAGTCGTCGGGTTTGGTATTGATTATTGTCCCGGTCGTGACCTTAATTCTTTGAGAAGGAAACAGACTGAGAAAATGTTTACCGACGATATTATAAGGTAAAAAAAGTAAATATATATATATCATTTTCCTGGGAACCAAACACATGTTAATTGTTTTGTTCATAATTTCTTTCTTCATAGGTTTTATGCAGCGGAATTGGTTCTCGTTTTGGAGTATCTTCATAATTTAGGAATTGTTTACAGAGATTTGAAGCCTGAAAATATCATGATCCAGGAAAATGGCCATATCATGCTTGTCGATTTCGATCTTTCCACGAAACTTTCTCCAACACCTCCCAATTCGGTCACTCAGAAGCCGCCGGACTCTGTCATGAGAAATCGATTCTTTCCCTTTAAAAGGTACTTCAACTCCGGTATCGCACCTTTTGACTCGTCCTATCAAGCGATCATCAACTCGGAACAAGATGAGTCAGGCTATGGAAATAAATCCAACTCGTTCGTTGGAACAGAGGAATACGTGGCGCCAGAAGTCATATCCGGCAAAGGTCATGATTTCTCCGTGGATTGGTGGTCCATGGGGATCGTTCTACACGAAATGCTGTACGCCACGACGCCGTTTAGGGGATCAAACAGGAAAGAAACATTTTACCGCATTCTAACGAAATCGCCGGAACTAATGGGGGAGCCGACACCGTTGAGGAACTTGATAAGGAAACTACTACAGAAGGATCCAAAGCAAAGGATAACACTGGAGGGAATCAAGGGACACGATTATTTCAAGGGGATTGATTGGGAACTAATTCTTCTAATCCAACGGCCTCCGTATATTCCGGCACAAATAGAATCGGAGGGCAGGGAAGGAATGAAAAGAATTGATGTGGAGTTGTTTGTACAGGGAATATTCGCAAATGGCGGCCGCAGAAATCTGGCTAAACAACAGGACACTCCTAACCCTAATCCTAGTAATAAGGTATCTAAGAACAATACATGGCTGAAACCCCAAAATATTCGTCCTTCTGAACCTAATCCCTTTTCCATGTTCTAACTTCACCTTCACCTTGTTATTATGATCATCACTGTTATCCCTCCTTTTTATTATTAATTAAGATGAATAGGTTTTCTTTTACTTAGGCATTATAACTAAAGCACTAACATACCCTCCTCATCATTCAAATTTTCTTACCAAGTAGATGAAGAATGAATTAGATGTAATTTGGCTTTTTCTTTTTCTTGTAAATTGTGAGACTGAATCATTTACTCTAATTAAATAAAATTTCAATTTTGAATTACATCACTTATAAATTTTTATTTTTATTTTTATAAAAATAGAGAAATCTGTCTAATTGGACAGCTTTGTTGAATCTTTATTTTGGAAATGGATGATTTAGTAATTTACATGTAAGGAATTAGAGTTTGAAAGAAGTTAACTTGTTTCTCAATTTTTTGTAAAATTAAAGTAAAATAATTTATCAGTTTTCATAAAGCAAATAGATTAATTAAAGTTGCATTTTATTAATGGCTTGTTTAATGCTAATATAACATATTTAATGAATATTGAATAATCATACGAAATGTTTATATCCTGAGCGAGTTCTGTACTTATTGGGCACGCTATCTTTTCTGTAAGCCCCTTAAGTGTATGTAAATTGAGATCGTGTCCTTCCCTGAGTTTCTATGAGCTAGATTTGCAGCTCTATCTTGTGAGCTGGATACACGAACCCCTTAGCGAACCGTGTTCTCGAGCTCTCCTTACGAGTTATGTTTGCGAGCTCGCCTTGTTGTTCTCTTGTGGTTCGCCTTACAGTCAATCTTCAGATGAGACCTATTTAAGTTGTGGGTCAGAAACCCGAATCTTTTTTAAGACTCGAGTTGATGACTATTGATGTATAATAATTTAGTGTGTTTTTGGATTTTAAAAATAATGTGTATAAATTTATACACTAATAACCAAAAATAAATAAATACGGATAAATTTTAAATATTTACAGTCAATATATAAATAAAACAAATCATATCTTACTAAAAAATCAAACAAATATAAACTTAAGTTCCTTGGATGTATGTATACTTGTGGATATATATAATAAAAAAAGTCTCCATTCATTTCATAATTGTCGATATATAATTGTAAAAAAGTTTAGCGAAATTACATTGATACGACATTTGCATGTATCTAACGAAATATTAGCTTCAACATAATGTAATTTTTTTGTTCACTAACGCATGAGTTGATTAAGGGCAGCCAAATCTATCCGGATTTATTAGCAGCATTGGTTGAACGGTGGAGGTTTGGGACACATACATTTCACCTGTTCTATGGTGAATATACCATCACATTTGAGGATGTTTTTATACAACTTGATCTTTTAATTGATGGATTAGCTTTAATCAGAAATTCAAGTTTAAATATAGACCACGTCTACCTACAATTACTCGGGAGATATCCCCCTCAAGATGCAAAGAAAGGTAATTTTATTTTGCACACTTGGTGTAACACTTTAAACCCAACCCAGTCATTACAGTTGAATTTGGAAAGCTACATTGGTCACCAAATTGCTCCGGAAATTTTCAAACATACTTTTTAAATTATTTGTGTAAATCGTTCAAAATTAGTGAAATCAAATATTTAACTTAATCTCGCAAAAATATGATAATTATAGAAATAAATTATTTCAGTATTTTATTTGTAAAAATTTGATTGTTATTCAAAACTTTCATAATTTCAATAATATTTCAAAATCATTCGTTATTCAAGATTAAAGAACTTGATCATTCGCCATTATTCAGGAAAATCATGTTAACTTCAAAAATCAAATGTCTTTAGAAATCTCATTTGTAAACATTATTAATTCTGAAAACTAAGTCTAATTTTATTAAGAACTTGTTTCTCCGAATTGCAACAGAAAAATGTAATATTGACAGATTTTTATAAAAATCGCATTGCAATATTTTGCTAAATCCAAATTTTGTTAAAAATCAATATTTCAAATAAATTCAATAAATAATTTAAAATCTCAAAAACTAAATCGTATTTTTGTCTAAAACTTATTCTCATTATCGAAGCGAAAAAAGAATGATTTTGCAAAGTTTTAATAACATGAATTATAACATACACTTTCCAAAAGAAACCTAATTCATAGGTCATATATTGGCATTTCTTGAAATATTGACATCCTAAAGATATACATAATCCATAAGACCAAACAAAATGCAAAAGACCATCAGTTACAAACATCCTAGGTATATGTCAAGACATAAAAAAAAAATACATCACCAACATTTGAGTTTTAGATTACTTGTAGATGCTGAGTCGAAAATCAAAATATAAATACCTAGCTTGCACACAGAGGAACAAATCATTTACTGAGTAAATTTAATTAAATGTCCAAGAACTAAACATGTATGCATTAACAGTAATTTATGAATCATAACATTCTCTACTCATCTCATTATATTACTCATTTGCCAAGCCTTTTCATTGAATCGATTATACGAATTCAATAGACCAAACCGTTATTGGCACTCAATGCCTGACAGATAAACTGTAGTAATGTTTTGCACCCAGCACTGGTCGATAATACCAACATTAAATGTGCCCCACATTGGTCGGATTAAACCGACGATATTCATATATGTGTGCTCAACATTAGTTGGTTAAACCAACAATATAAATAAGTGTGTGCCCAGAAATGATCAGTTAACCCGATAATATAAATATATGTGTGCCCAGAACTGGTTAGCTAACTCGAAAATATACATATATATGTGCCCAACATTGGATGGTTAGACTAATAATATAAATATATATGTGCCCAGTACTAACCGATTAAACCGACAAATATCTGTGTCTATATGCCAGAACCTCCATCATAAACTCAAATAATCACAACTCCATCATATCATAACTAAACTTCTTAAGTTTACCAATATTGCTCATTACCAACTTATTCAATTCAACAAATAACTCATAATATACAAATAAATCACTTATCCACAACCAACCATTTAGAACTATTTTTTCAATCATTCAATTACTCAAATTCGCTCCATCATACTTCCATGGTCATATATATATATATATATATATTACGAAGTTTATAAATAATAAATTTTAAATAGTTCAAGTCAAATAGATACTAACTTATCGAATTACGATAGCGGTTGGAAATATACTACTACAAAACAAAACTATTAGCGTTGATAGGAAATTAAATTAAGCATGAATAAAATAGCAATCACTATGCCGTGAAAGAACCACTGCCTTAGGAGCAAATTCACCCTGATCAGTGTAATCATGTAGTAGACGTTGCCCCCTAAGATTAACACAATACTTCAATATTCGTACACCCGAATAAAGAAGGTGGAATACAATTAGCATTGCTCTTCTCAGGAAATCACAATAGGAACAATTCTTAGGAAAGGTTGGAGGGGTCACAGACGGTCCTGCTTAAAACCCAATCTCCTAGACAGAATTTTCCTCTCGTGTAATTTTACAAAACACCAAAATTTAGAGAACAGAGATAAATTATTTTTCTCTCGTTGTGTTCTATATAAAATGAGGAGAATGACCTCCTATTTATATAGTTTCAATTTCCAAAAATAGAAGAGGATTTTTCTCAACTGAAAATATTTTGAAGATATTATTTTGCATTACCAACAATAGCTACTAAGATCAAAGACAATTACTCAACAATCTTTTTCTTTCCACGGTTAACAACTGATGCTCTCGTTTCTCTATTAAAAAAATAATTTAATTTAATTAACTAATTCAACCACGAAGAAATATTTAAACTCAAGCAATTAACCTTTTAATCTCATTTTGCATATTTGCACTCAACATTTATCTTTTATATAATTTGATCCTTACTCCAAATCTCCATAATATAACTTTCTCGAATCAATTCCCTGCTAATCGAAATTATACTGTTTTCAAGCAGTCCCTTAACCACTATAATTCTCAGTTTATACGATGCTATTTTAAGTTTACAACATTTAAGTCCATAAATATTAATATTAGTAATAATTGTCGAAACGTTTATTTTTGGGAAAACAAACAGGTCTCGAACAATATTTTTAAAAAATTGAAAATTAGAAAAAATGGGAGTCGTCAACAATCTTTTATTCGGTGTGATTGGATCACCATAAAACATTTAAAATCCATTTGAAAAACATTTTGGTCTTCGAAATCTAGAAAATAGGCTCGAGAGTCGGTTACGTGAGAGGAAGGATTAGCACCCTCGCATGCCCAAAATTGGTACCACATTGATTATTTTAGGGTATTGTTTGTAAAATTTTGAAAAATCGAAAAAAAAAATTAAAGTACGATCCTTAAATGCATAAGTCATGTTTAAGAAAGAAATCAATTTTTGTTTGGAAGTCTCGCTATTTCGAAGTGATCGAAAAAGAAAGTCACGTCCAGTGAGTTAGGACATAACGTTTCAAGATCCGGAAATAACGAGTTTTCCTTTGTTGTAAACTTTTAAACCTTGAAAAAGGGTATTCGATTATCCCGGTTTAAAGAAAAGTCGTGCCTAATAAGTTAAGGCACAAATTTTCACAACCCAAAATAAAGGAATATTGCCTCGATTTAAGGGCATTTGATTATCACGGTTAGAAGAAAAATCGCGCCTAGTAAGTTAAGACACGAATTTTCAAAACCCGAAATAAAGGAATATTACCTCGATTTTAAATATTTTGGAGAAAAATCAATAAATGACTAATTAAAAAGCAGAGATAAAAATGAGTATGCAAATTAAATACGAGCTATGCAATTAATGATAAAGTTAAATAACATAAAGAATGAACAAATATATGAAAATAAATATGAAATAAAATAAAATACGAATTATAAATCAAAATAAATGAGAAAATACAAAATTAATTTTAAAAAAGTTAAAGAATTATATAAGAAAGTTGAAGAAAGGAAAAATCGGGGTTGAAAATGAAATTTCGAAGAGTCTAGGGTTAAAATGTAATTTTAGAAAGTTTTAAGGGTAAAAATGTCATTTTGGGAAATTTTGGGATAAAAATGTGATTTTTTAAAGTTCGGGGTGAAAATGTAATTTTTGGAAGTTTAGGGGTAAAAATGTAATTTTTGAGAGTTTAGGGGCAAAAATGTAATTTTCAAGAGTTCGATGGAAAAAATGCAATTTTTAAAAGTTCAGGGCAAAAATGTAATTTTTGAAAAGTTTAGGGGAAAATGTAGTTTTTGGAAGTTTGAGAGCAAAAATGTAATTTTTGAGAAGTTTAGGGTTAAAATGTAATTTTTTGAGAAGTTTAGGGGTCAAGATGTGATTTTGGAAAAGTGTAGGGGTTAAAATATGATTTTAGAAAGTTCAGAGACTTTTTAGGCAATAAAACCAAAAGATGGGACACGTGGCAGCCTCTCAAGCATTTTTGGGTCAAAGAACCAATTTGTAAAATTTTAAAAATTATTGGGCTAATTTAAAATAAAACAAAACTTGATTTAAGGACGAAATTAAAAAAAATAAAAAATAGAAAGGACCATTTGCACAAATAAACCAAAAATTGATACGTGGCAGCTTCCTGGACTTTCAAAAAAGTCAAAGGATTAAATTGAAAATGAAATGAAATTCATGAGCAAATTTAAAATTAATTAAAAGTTCAAAAAGGACGAGATTGTAAAATTAAAAAAAAAAAGCGGAAGGATCTATTGCAAAAATATACCATCCTCCAAAAACACGCGGATTCTGAGGAGCGAGTCGGGTCGAATTCGAGTTATGCTCAAAACGACGTCGTTTTGGGGCTGAAACTCAGCCCTCAAAATGACATCGTCTCCAATTGGGTATTTAAGTTAATTTTTGCTTTTAAAAATCATTTCAGCCATTCTTTTAAAAAAAAAAAAAACCTTTGCTTTTCTTTTTTTCCTCTCAAAACCCCTCTCCATGTCCAACCATCCTCAGCCCGTTCAGCCTGCGTGGCTCCGTCGAGCACCGTCGTGTCCCCGTTACACGTGCACCGTCACACGCCTCCGTTCGCCCGCCGTCCATGGTGATATTAAGGTAAGAAAAAAACCTTTTTTTTTCCTTTTTAGAAAAAAATCAGATCCTTAGGGGATTTTTTTTTGAAAAACGAATGAATTTTTTTTTTCTTTAAGACATTCGATTCTTCCCTTTTCATTTGTTCTTTCTTTTAAAAAACTTTAGATTTGGATCTAAATCTAAATCTTAAAAAATTTTAATTTGTTCAAATTTAAAATCCGTTTTTATTGTTATCTCTTCCCCTTTTTTAGAAAAACTTGGATCTGATTTCTCATTTTTTGTTCTTTATCCTGTTTTCATGTTCTTTTGATCAAAGATTTCCTTTACAGATCCGTGAGTATGGACTCCCTTGCGAGTATGAGTGGACTCGGCGAGACGCCAGCGTGGCTTCGGTGGTGGATCCGGTTAAGGTAAGACCTTTCGAGTTCCTTTTTGTTATTATTATTAATATTATTAATATTATATTTATTACTATGTAGTTATTATTTAATAAAATCATTTTGACATAATTAATAATAAATGATAATTTAATATAATAACTAAGCATAATAAAACATTTAGCATTTCCCACAGCAGATAAATTAGCAATAAATGAACATTTAAGTCTATACCTTGAAATCTGAATGCTCTGTTTTCGTATTGATGCCTGATATCAACTGCCTCTTCTCTATTTAGCTTCAAATGCTATCTGTTGTATTGCTTTTGAATGCCTATTTTTGTATTGATTTTGAATGATCAACCAAAGGTCAGTAACCCATACAAATGGCTTTGAATCGGCTTTTAAAGCCTAAAATTACAATGATTGTAATCTATTTTTTCAATTTGATGCCTATCTTATTCTTTCTTTTGCAGGTGCAGCAATGACGGTGGTGGTGGCAATGGCAACTTGCCGGTGCACTTGGTACAGATGTGGCAGCATTTGAGTGGTTAAGAGGGAGGTGGCATCTGCAAGTTGGGAGGTAACAGTTTTTGTGTTTGACTTCTAAGGTTTTTGATTTTTAGGTTTGGGTCGGTTAATTGGCTTTAGAATTTAGGCCATTTGGGTTGTAATTTTGTAATTGGGCCTTGTAATTGTTTTGGACCTTGAATTTGTCTCTGGACATTATTAATTTAAATTTAGAATAAATTTAAACTTAAATTAAATTTAAATTTAAAATAAATTTAAACTTAAAATAAATTTAAATTTAAAAACAAATTTAAACTTAAAATAAATCTAAAAAAGGTTTAGTCTGGGCCCGGATAAATTGGGCTTCAACAACTGCCCCTCTTTACTTGTTGTTGTGTAACAGGAACGAAGCAAAGACCAAAAGGAGGCCTAATTTGGTCACGTTTCATTTTTTGACGTTCTTTCTTCGATTAGTCCACCCTTCACTCTATTGGTCGTTTCTTTGCTGCATTTGCCTCTACGGCTTCTAGCGTCATGGCTGCATCTTGTTTAAGATAAAATTCGCTTTTGTAGCTTTATTCGAATTATTTGCAACTTAAGGGATTTGGTGTCGTAGCTTCATCTCTTGGTTCATTTCTTTGTATTTCACCAGGATTTGAAGTTCCACTTCACTCAATTTCAGGGAAATTGACATTCGCTTTTGTGAGAGGGTTGCAATTTGCCCCAGGCTCGGGGTAAGAGATTGATAATGATGACTTGCCTTAGGCTCGAGGTAAGGGATCGAATGACTGCAATCTACCCCGGGCTCCGGGTAAGATATTTACTGATGGTGATCTGCCCCAAACTCGGGGTAAAAGATCGGATGGCTGCAATCTGCCTCAGGCTCGGGTTAAGAGATCGGTTAATGATGACTGCCTCCGGCTCGAGGTAAGAGATCGAATGGTTGCAATCTGCCCCAGGCTCGGGGTAAGAGATTGGATGATGATAATCTACCTCCGGCTCGAAGTAAGAGATCGAATGGTTACAATTTGCTCTAGGTTCGGAGTAAGAGATTGGCTAATGATGATCTACCTGAAGCTCGAGGTAAGAGATCGAATGGTTACAATCTGCTCCAAGCTCGAGGTAAGAGATTAAATAATGGTGATTTGCCCCAAGCTCGGGGTAAGAGATCAAATGGTTGCAATCTACTCTAGGTTCGGGGTAAGAGATTGACTGATGATGATCTGTCTCAGGCTCGAGGTAAGAGATCGAATGGTTGCAATTTGCTCCAAGTTCAGAGTAAGAGATTGGCTGATGATGATTTGCCTCAGGCTCGTGGTAAGAGATCGAACGGTTGCAATCTGCCTCAAGCTCGGGGTAAGAGATTGACTGGAGATGGTCTGCCCCATGCTCGGGGTAAGAGATCGAATAATTGCAATCTGCTTCAGGTTCGGAGTAAGAGATTGGCTGATGATGATCTACCTCAAGCTCTAGGTAAGAGATTGAACGGCTGTAATCTGTCCTAGGCTCAAGGTAAGAGATTGAATGGTGATGATTTGCCCCATGCTCGGGGTAAGAGATCAAACAGATGCAATTTGCCCCAAGCTCGAGGTAAGAGATTGAATGATGATGATCTGCCCCAGGCTCGGGGTAAGAGATCGAATGGTTGCAATCTGCTCCAGGTTCGGAGTAAGAGATTGGCTGATGATGATTTGCCTTAAGCTCGAGGTAAGAGATCGAACGGCTGCAATTTACCCCAAGCTCGGGGTAAAAGATTACTGGTGATGATCTGCCCCATGCTCAGGGTAAAAGATTGAACGGCTGTAATCAACCCTAAGCTCGGGGTAAGAGATCTTCAATTTGTCCTTTTGGATTAAGGGTAAAAATGAAATGATGTAGTTTGAATCCAATCTCCACTGCAATTTCAGGAAGATAGGATCTGATGTCGAAATTCCATCTTGCTCTTACTGTAACTTCAGAGAGACTTGATCTGGTCCACTGTAACTTCAATGTAGAAGGTTTACTGTTACGTCTTCAATCTACTTCTCTTTGTTAGGGTGTCAACTTCAATGTTTCCTTGGTTCATCTCGTCGTTTGCGGGGATGTGACCCGTAAAGTATGCTTCTATAGACCTCATATGTAGGTCCCGAATTATCATGATGCAATGATCAGAATGAATCAAATGCTCCTAACTGCATGAATGCATATGATGGATGTTCGTTTATTATTATTTGGGTTGGCATGGCCAATATCTTGTCCAAACTCCATCATTGGTGTATTGCCCTGTCTCCTTCTAGGCTCAGCTTGAACTGCTTGTTTTCAAGTTTTCCAATTGGTAGTCCTCTTTTGGGCCCCTGTACCATTTAGGAAATTTGAGAGTAATACTCATGGATCTTTGTATGGTTCATATTATTAGTTCATTATCTGTTAAAAAATGCAAAATGCTTGAACGAGATTATGAAAGAATAAGATCGAAATTTATTGAAGACACAATTCAAAAGATCAATAGAAGGTAAATTTTTATCAAGAAATTGCTAAGTATACAACAAAAGACAATTAGTTGCTTCGAATATCGCAGGATGAGCTTATCTGAGCCGACTTCCTGAGAATCTTTCTGAGGCCAAATATGTGTCTAGAAAACCTAGAATGCTTTGTTGATGCTTCAAGTTGTAATTTTCCCCTATCTTGTTTCATCTGAGAGAAACGATCACTTTGACTCGTTCTTTGAATTTGAGCCGCCCTTTGCGGGTTTTCAACTCAAAATTGCTTTTGGTTTCAGGATGCCCTTTGCTGGTTTTCATCTTGAACCATTTTTTTTGGAGATGCCCTTTACGGGTTTTCATCTCAATTTTAGGTAAAATATTTTTTTACTGAGTTTGAATTGACGAGGTTGTGCAGATCTTTACCGTCCATCTCTGTTAGAATGAAAGCTCCTCTTGAGAAAGCTTTTTTTACCACATAAGGTCCTTCCTAATTGGACATCCATTTCCCTCGAAAGTCTTTATGTATGGGAAGTATCTTTTTCAAAACTAGATCCCCCTCATGAAACTCTCTAGGATGGACCTTTTTTGTCATAAGCTCGCATCATTCTTTCCGGTACATTTGACCATGGTGGATAGCCCTTAATCTATTTTCTTCGATTAAATTCAACTGATCATATCGAGCCTGAATCCATTCTGTCTCATCTAATTGTAGCTCAGTCAAGACTCGAAGAGAAGGTATTTCAACCTCAATTGGTAAGACAGCTTCCATACCGTATGCGAGCGAGAATGGTGTTGCTTCAGTAGAAGTTCTGATTGAAGTTCTATAAGCAAATAGGGCAAATGGTAATTTTTCATGCCAGTCTTTATAGGTCTCAGTCATTTTCGCAATGATCTTCTTGATGTTTTTATTAGCTGTCTCCACAGCTCCATTCATCTTTGGGCGATAGGGAGAGGAATTGTGATGCTTGATTTTGAATTGCTCGTAAACTTCCGCTATTATGCTATTGTTCAAATTCAAGGCATTGTCGGATATGATCTTTTCTGGCATCCCATATCGACAAATGATCTCTTTTTTCAAGAACTTGCTAACTGCAGATTTCGTTACGTTGGCATAAGAAGTTGCTTCTACCCATTTGGTGAAATAATCGATAACCACGAAGATAAATCTATGACCATTAGAAGCCTTTGGAAAAATCGGCCCAATGACATCCATGCCCCATATAGAAAATGGCTAAAGGGAAGTCATAACATGAAGGTGTGACGGAGGTACATGAATCTTGTCTCCACAGATCTGGCACTTATGGCACCTCTTAGCATAATTGATGCAATCTCCTTCTATGGTAGACCAGTAATACCCAAATCTCATTATCTGTCTGGCCACCGTGAAGCCATTCGTGTGTCCCACAAATGCCTTCATGAACTTCTTCTAAGATCTTCTTAGCTTCAACTACGTCTGATCTTTTCTTCTTTTGTACAAGATTTCCCCATCTAGGACATATTCATTAGCCAATCTTCTCAATATCTTCTTTTCATTTTCTGAAGCTTGCTCCGGGTACTTGCGATCCCTTACATATTGAAGAATATCTTGGTATCATGGGTGGTCATCCTTTTCTTCTTCTTCATCTTCAATATCATAACAATGAGCCGGAGCTTCATAAATGCTCATCTGATTGAGTCTCATATCTTCTGGTCTATTTACTTTAATCATCGAGGCCAACGTGGCAAGAGTATCAGCCATATGGTTTTCTTCCCGTGGGAGATAATGGAATGTGACATCATCAAACTCCTTGATTAACTCGAGAACCAATTTTCGATAATCAACCAGCTTAGAATCTTTAGTTTCTCATTCTCCTTTGAGTTGATAGATTACAAGTGTGAAGTCTCCATATACCTCTAAAACTTTGATTCCTCGTTCTATGGTTGCACGGATTCCCATGATACATGCCTCATATTATGCCATGTTATTTGTGCAATCAAAATCAAGTTTACTAGTGAAAGGATAGTGGTCTCCTTCTAGAGATACCAAGACTGCCCCAACTCCATTACCTGTGGCGTTTGAAGCTCCATCAAAATTCAATCTCCAAGGATGTTCCACTGTGGTTCCTTCTTCAGTGGTTGCAACATACATTAAATCCTCGTTTAGGAAGTCGAAGTTTATTGGCTCATAGTCCTCTAAAGCCCTTCTAGCTAGGAAGTCTGCTATCGCACTTACTTTTACTACCTTTTAATTGACATAGACTATGTCAAACTCCGAAAGCAAGATCTGCCACCTAACCAATCTCCTATTCAATATGGTCGACTCCATCATGTACTTCAGAGGATCGAGTTTTGAGATTAACCGAGTGGTATGGTACAGCATGTACTGCCTTAGTCTTCGCGTGGTCCAAACTAGAGCACAACATAGTTTTTCAATTAGTAATTATCGAGTCTCACAATCGGTGAATTTTTTGCTGAGATAGTATATCGCCTTTTCTTTCTTTCTAGACTCATCATGCTGGCCTAGTACGCATCCCATAGAATTTTTAAAAACTGCCAAGTATAGTATCAATGGCTTATTAGGAATTAGAGGCACCAAGATGGGAGCGTTGGACAAATAATCTTTGACATTGTTAAAGGTTTCTTGACATCCATCATCTCATACTCCTAGGTTGCGCTTTTTGAGCAAACAGAAAATAGGATCACATTTCTCCTTCAACTGTGAGATGAACAGAGCGATGTAATTTAATCTTCCTAAAAACCCTCGAACTTCTTTTTACGTACTGGGTGGTGGTAATTCCTATATGGCATTGACTTTATCTAGGTCAATTTCAATCCCCCTTTTGCTGACCACAAAGCCTAATAGTTTTCTCGAAGTGGCTCCAAAACTGCACTTTGCTGGGTTTAGTTTTAACTGATACTTTCTCATCCTCCCAAATAGCTTTCTTAAGATCCTTACATGCTCTTCCTCTGTTCAAGATTTCGCAATCATATCGTCGACATAAACTTCAATTTCTTTATGCATCATGTCATGAAACAAAGTCACCATGGCCTTTTGATAAGTTGCCCCTATGTTTTTTAGTCCAAAAGGCATCACCTTGTAACAAAATGTTCTCCACAGTGTGACAAACGTGGTTTTCTCCATATCCTCAGGATTCATCCTTGTCTGGTTGTACCCGGAGAAACCGTCCATGAATAAAAATAAGGAGTGACCTGCCGTATTGTCTACTAAGGTGTCAATGTGAGGTAATGGAAAATTATCTTTTGGGCTAGCTTTATTTAAATCTCGATAATCCACACACATACGCACTTTCCCATCTTTTTTAGGAATAGAGACTATGTTAGCTACCCACTCTGAGTATTTAACCACTTGGAGAAACCCAGCGTCAAATTGCTTTCTGGCCTCCTCTTTTATTTTTAATAACACATTTGGTCTCATCCTTCGAAGCTTTTGCTGAACAGGTTTGCATTCTTCCTTTATGGAGAGTTTATGCACCACAATGTCAATACTCAGGCCAGGCATGTCTTGATAAGACCATGCGAAGACATCTTGGAAATCTTGAAGTAACTCGATAAGATCTTTTTTGGTTTCCAGAGAGATACTTGTCCCAATTTTTACTTCTCTCTTTTCATCTTCATTCCCCAGGCTTATAACTTTCATCGAGTCTGAATGAGGCAAGATTTTTTTTTCTTCTTGCTCCATCATTCGTAATAAATCAGGGGACAAATTACAATCTTGATTATCTTCAAAGTCTTGAAGTTCTTCTAAACACATATCTTGCTCGAAACAAGGCTCTAAGTTAGCATCAGGGTTACTCATATTATTGATATTCAAGGACCTGTCAAAGGAATAAAAAAGAGGTCCAAAGAACAAAATAAATTTACGAAAGAATGATTATATGATATGAGTATGAGTATGTTTGTTAAATTGGACAAGAATGTATGTATTAAAGAATGATTAATTTTGTTTATTGGATATGTACGAATGATTTGTTATGTTGGATTAAAAATGAAAGAATAATTAGCGAAAGATTGGCCATATAAGATAGAAGATGTAATTTCATATAAAATAATTGAATAATGATCATGGGCCCTTTTACAAAAAGATTTATATTGCTTTCGAGCCTAAAGCAATAGGTGTGTTCTGAGCATTACTCTGAAGAAGCCCTAAAGATTACAGGGAGTTCCTCTATAGTCCAGTTGTCGAGAGTACTTCCAGGGGCGAAAGGACAAATTTCCCGTGGGTTTCTTCCTTCATTTCCTTCCTCTGATATAACGTTGATGCTCAAACCCTTCATTGTCCCTATTGTTTCAATTAGTCTTCCTTCTCTCTCTTCTTCCTTTGGCCTTGGATTGATTATTCCTCCTGATATGAATGTTTTTGATATATGGGGAAAAATCATTGGCTCCCATTGGATCTCCTCTCCAGTTAGTCGAGCTCTCCTTCGTTATTGCTTCTTTTCCAGGTAGTGGACTTCTTAGAAATGGATATCAAACCAAGCTACAACTGCTTTCTTGGAAAACCGTGGATCCATTCGGCAGGAGCAGTGCCGTCATCATTACACCAGAAGCTGAAATTGGTGACCGAAGGACGGTTAGTCACAATCAATGCTGAGGAGGACTTAATCGCGTTAATAGCAAATGATGCGCCATACATAGGAGCAAATGAAGAAGCTTTGGAATGTTCTTTCCAATCCTTGGAGTTCATCAATGCAACTTTCGTCCCCGACAGAAGCAGAATCCCTGTAACCAAAATATCAAAAATCACAAAGATGGCCCTAAAAATGACAATTGGCAAAGGAGCCTTAACTGGAAAAGGACTAGGAAGGTTTCTCCAGGAGAGAATTAATGTGTCGATGTTGGAAGAGATTGTAAAATTAAAAAAAAAAGCGGAAGGACTGATTTCAAAAATATACCATCCTCCAAAAACATGTGGATCTTGAGGAGCGGGTCGGATCGAATTCGGGTCATGCTCAAAACGACGTCGTTTTGGGGCTGAAACTCACCCCTCAAAACGACGTCATTTCCCATTGGGTATTCAAGTTAATTTTTTCTTTTAAAAATCATTTCAGCCATTCTTAAAAAATTAGCAGTTGTAGCTTGACTTGGATCTAAATCCAGATCTTAAAAAATTTAATTTGTTTAAATTTAAAATTCGTTTTTATTGTTATCTCTTCTCCTTTTTTAGAAAAACTTGGATTTGATTTCTCCTTTTTGTTCTTTATCCTGTTTTCATGTTCTTTTGATTAAATATTTCCTTTACAGATCCATGAGTATGGACTCTCTTGCGAGTATGAGTGGACTCGGCGAGACGCTAGTGTGGCTTCGTTGGTGGATCCGATTAAGGTAAGACCTTTCGAGTTCCTTTTTGTTATTATTATTTATATTATTAATATTATATTTATTACTATGTAGTTATTATTTAATAAAACCTTTTTGATATAATTAATAATAAATGATAATTTAATATAATAACTAAGCATAATAAAACGTTTAGCATTTCCCACAGCAGATAAATTAGCAATAAATGAACATTTAAGTCTATACCTTGAAATCTGAATGCTCTATTTTCGTATTGATGCCTAATATCAACTGCCTCTTCTCTATTTAGCTTCGAATGCTATCTGTTGTATTTCTTTTGAATGCCTATTTTTGTATTGATTTTGAATGATCAACCAAAGGTCAATAACCCATACAAATGGTTTTGAATCGGCTTTTAAAGCCTAAAATTATAATGATTGTAATTTGTTTTTTCAATTTAATGCTTGTCTTGTTCTTCCTTTTGCAAATGCAGCAGTGACGGTGGTGGTGGCAATGGCAACTTGCCGATGCACTTGGTGCAGACATGGCAACATGTGAGCGGCTAAGAGGGAGGTGGCAGTTGCAAGTTGGGAGGTAGTAGTTTTAGGGTTTGACTTTTAAGGTTTTTGATTTTTAGGTTTGGGTCGGTTAATTGGGTTTAGAATTTAGGCCATTTGGGTTCTAATTTTGTAATTGGGCCTTGTAATTGTTTTGGACCTTAAATTTGTATTTGAACATTATTAATTTAAATTTAAAATAAATTTTAATTTAAAAACAAATTTAAACTTAAAATAAATCTAAAAAAAGTTTAATCTGGGCCCGGACAAATTGGGCTTCAACAATAATCACCACTCAAATTAACCAAATCAAACCAAAAGACTTATAAATTCATCCATCACCTCAAAGACATTTAACATTCTCAAAAACCAATACCTACACTCTTCATAATTTATCTAATTAGTCCCTAATTTAGCGTGGTCTAACTTCAACGATTTTAAAAATGCAAAATTTATTAAAAATGCAAGCTTAAAACACTTACATGCAAGGAAGACAAGAACCCAAACTCTCTTAAGCTATTTTTATGGTGGTTTCAGTGGAGTTTGCTGCATGAAGAAGATGATGGTTTTTTTTTTGTTTATGCTAACATTTCATTATTCACTAAAATGTCATTGACTTCCACTTTAACATTCCATTAATCTAATACCCTTTACCGTCCACCATAAATCTACATGGTATAATTACCATTTAAGCCCCTTAATTGACTCTTTCTTAACAATTTGACACTCTTTTAGTTATAAAACTTGATTTTTGTAATTTTTACGATTTAGTCCTCTTTACTTAATTAATAAATCAGACGTTAAAAATTCTTAACCAAATTTTAATACGACTCTCATAAAACTCTATAAACATTAAATAGACAATAAAATATTGACTCACTTGACAGAATTGAGATCCCAGAGCCATTATTTTCGACACCACTAAAAACAGATCGTTACAAATATAATAAAAAAAAACAATCTAACACTACTACTACATTCTTCCATTGAATGAGAAACAAGTGGTGATTTATACAAATATCATCCCATACTTAGAATCTTTTCTTATTCAGAAACTATGGGGTGGACATCAATGGGGTGTTGGCCATGGATTTTATGAGCCAAAAATTAAATAAAAAGCATGAGAATGTGAAGAATTGAACATAGAACCTTTAAGAGACTCATTAAGCTTTTAATCATTAGACTAATTCACTTACTTGTTAATATTCCTACAACATTTGTTTTAAAAACATGGTGTGCCCTTTGCTAAGGATTGAAACAAATTTGCATCAAATAGAAATTAATAAGAGGGAAGGGATTCAAACTCAAATCATCCAGGATAGCTCCACCACTACTCAACCACTATACTTATATATTGAAAAAGGTGCCAAAGTAATCTTAAAAAAAAATTTGGGTGCGACACACTCGATTCATTAACCTAATTTTTACTAACATAGTTTTTGGGGTGTGACAATTGGACACATTCTCGATGATGCTATCTCGGATTGCATTACATGTGAAGGTGTAATTCTCTGCTTTGGGGTGTGACAATTGGACACATTCTCTACGATGCTACCTCAGATTGCATCAAATGTAAAGGTTTAATTCTCTACTTGATTACTAATAATGCGTCTTCTTAAGAAGATTTTAATGCCATATAAGTCATAGAATCGAGTAAGCTGGTACTACCTCGATCGCCTTCGCGATTTGAGACATGTCGAAAATTATAGTTTAGGAGTAACCATACTTGCATCATTGTTTTGGGAGATGTGGTTAGCATCGAGTAGCAAGTACCAGAGCATGGGTAGATGCTTGTATTAGCTACAATCATGGGCATATTATAGAATGCCTTTTCTTACTCCCGTTACTCGACTTACTATCCACTTTCCATTGGTTAATAGGTATAAAGTTATGACTTATTTCATTATTGAAATTTAATCTTTTTTAATATTGGAATAAAAATTGTTCTATATGAAACAATGAACACACTATTCCCAAGGGATAGAGCATCCGTGGAATAATATTAGTGACATACAGGACAAAATTTGAGCATACTGTTGAGATAAAGGTAAATATATCATTTAATTTGTTTTGAAATATTAAATTGAAAAAAAAGTAACACCCTATACTCGACCCGATTGTCGAGCCTAAACGCTAAGACGCTAGACCACCGTCTCACATCGTTTTCATCACAGACCGTCGCATTAATGTACATGCACTTTTTTTTATTCCTTTATTAATACTAATTTATAAGTCTTACATACTTAAATTAATGTTAAAACATGCTAACATATATCGAATAAACATCATATAGACATTAAATATCATGCAACAATTACCTCATAAAATAAGCATCAAAATGTCTCAATATCAATCTCAAATATCATATTTAAAGCCCACAAATTACCAAGCATAATAGGCATGCAAACAACTAAAAATATCATAAAAACCAATATTAAATCTACCACATTGCCTTTTATTTCCAAAAATATAAATAAATGTTTAAAACCTACTAATAACAACTAAAAAGTTAGGCTTGGATCACCCCTCGAGACCACACCGCTCACACCGACACTACTTATCTACAATGCTTAAATGGAGTGGGTGAGCTTAACAAGCTCAGTGAATGTACAGAATAACCACTACGCAAAAACGAGTCATCATGCATCAACAAGACAAATATATAACATATTCAAATCGTCTTTGTATTTATTATCAATTTTACATGTTTAATCATCTTTCATGCATTCTTTTACACATTAATTGCATTAATCACATGAGTACTTAAGCATTTAACATAACACATATTAATCACATTTGATCACATATAATCACATTTAATCACATTAGTCACATGAATATTTCAACATTTATCACATTACATATTAATCACATTTAGTCATATTTAATCACATTAGTCACATGAATATTTCAGCATTTATCACATCACATATTAATTACATTTAATCAAATGAATATTTCAGCACAAATCACATTAATATTTAAGCATAAATCACATTAATATTTAAGCATAAATTATATTAACATTTAAGTTTAAATCACATTAATACTTGACATATATAATCACATTTAATCACATATAACCACATATAGTCACATATAATCACATTTAACCAAATTTAATCACATTTAGTCACATTTAATCAAATAAATATTTCAACAAAAATCACATTAATATTTAAGCATAAATCACATTAATATTTAAGCATAAATCATATTAATATTTAAGCTTAAATCACATTAATACTTGACACATATAATCACTTTTAAACACAATTTATGATAATTTTGGCTCTTGAGACTATGAAACATAAAGTGAGCTCTATCATCACACATTGGATACGCATATCTCCAACACACCAAACACATGACTCATAGAGTCAAAACATATCCCATAAGTGAAACATATAGCTAACACTCTCCAAACACACCACACATACATATCCCGTTGAATGGAGCATAGCTCACATTCCCTTATCTCTCCAAACACTATCCTTGGGCCTCAGCGCCCCACATATATCACAACACAAAGGTGAGTACTCACAATCCTATAGCATGTCAACTATATTTAATGGTCTTATAAGATCACAAAGCCAAAATATCCACATTATTATTACATATTTTCTTACACATATTCACTGTATATTCACTTTATTAGCATAATATAATCAGTCTCATGGCATGAAGAAAATACTCACATATTTTCTGTCACATGGCATGAATAACATACCTACATATTCACATTCACAACAGTCATCATAAGCTTATAGCATATGTCACAACATCTCATGATTATTCACAATATCACATCTTAATTCTCTTTTCCACATATACACAAGCACATTTATCACATATTAAACATAGGTATGAGAACACTTACACTCGTAATTTAGAGTAAAGGTTTAAGCTATCTCTAAATTCCCAAATACACAATGAATCTTTTACGAGTATCGATTCCAAAACACTCACCCAAATAAACGCTTTTTGCTAAAAACCCGAGAGCTTAGACAAGTTTTCCTTTGTATTTATCTCTACTTGTTAAAGGTCCTATCGACTCCGACACTTCAACCACACATATCACACAAATAAACAAGTAAAAATTAGTTATCTACACATCTCATACAGTCATAAACAATAGCCTAAGCTACATTCTCTTAAACCGAAGCATTTAACCTAGAAAACTTTAAACTCTAATATTTCGGTATACATTTAATCTTTTTGCACGAAACGAATTTCCTTCATCTACATATTTATCCACAACTGATTCCCAACAAAACTACATGTTTTAAGATACCGAATATTTTTGACATATAATGACTATAATCATAAAAATTCATTAAAACTAGAGAAATACTTAACGAAATTTCAAAGTAATTTTAGAAACCTTCTAATTATGTTAAAATAATTTTAAAACACTTTAATATCAAGTTTTCGTACACAAACCCAAATTTCACCATTAAAGATCTTATATTTGGCTTTTATTCAAAACATACATTTTAATGGCTAAAAACTTAGTTTAGAGGACTAGATATCGTTTCAAACTCATAGAAAGTCGATTGGTTACCTTTGCTCGAAGAAAAACGAGCTTTGACATGAATTCATAAAACTCACGTTTGGAGAAGATGATGAAGATGATGAAGGTGATGAAGGTTTGTGGGTGTTTTTCTTGATTTTAATAGGTATTTAAGGTTTTAGGGTTATTAGAATTCAAAAGAAATTAGGAGTTGGTGTTTAAAAGAGATTGGAAAAGATTGGGAGAGCAAAAGATGACACAAATTATGGGCAAGAAAAGTTGAGGTTAGATTCAATTGAAAAAAGGGGTTTTTAAGTTGATTTTGGATATTTGGTCAAATTGCTTCATAAAAAATTCTTAATTTTGACTCTTTTACAAATCACTCCTATTTTCAAAATTAAAGTTATTTAAAACTCATTTTCAAAAATTGAATTAATTTCCTAATAGCCATTGTTGAAAACATTATCGATTACCAACCTTACGAAAATCCGAGCATATATAGGCTAAAATTTCTAAAATGCCCTCGAAACTTCTAAGCTCAGTTTTGGGGTGTGATAATTAATCTAATTATACTGTAACTTAAATGTTTTTATGTTATTAATTATTTCATTTTTTGATGCGATTTTAGTGCTAGCCGTACAAAAAGGATCATATAAAGGTGGTCATACCAAACCAAATATTTAATTCGGTAGAATTATGTCTTGTTTATGCATCGTTAATAAATTGACAGATTGTTGAGTGACACCTTGCTGACAAGGTGATGAGACAATTCCGGTACCATCAACTTGTTCCCGAAAAGCTAATGAATATTGATGGATTGCATTCTATAACCAGTCGAAACATACAAGAAATCCATTGGCGAATTACCATAAATATTGGATAGAGTTATGGGCTAACCGATAGTAGATAGCGAGTAACGATTTTCATTGCCAAAGTGTTACACGTGTTCATCCACTTACAGTGATTGGTTAGAGGAATATTCTAAATTGTATTTGCTCAATGGAGGTTGAGCCCCATTTTAGGCTTGACGTGGCCCTGCGAGGCATGTTAGCCATGCACATGCCCAACCGCAATCTGCATATTGCATTAATCCATTTCATGTTGATGACTATCGTGTAACAGTCTGATTTTTTAGTGATGTCGGAAACAGTAGTTTTGGGACCACAACTTCGATGAGTCGAGTCGTAAATTTACTTATTTTAAATATTTCTGGTGACATATGCATCGTATGAAACTATGATTCAAAAATTTCATTGATTAGATGGTTAATTGAATAGAAAGGACTAAATCGTAAAGGGTGCAAAAGTTGAGTTGTCTAACTAGATGGATCAAATGAGTAAATTAACCAAAAGAGTTTTAGTGGGTGATTTGTCATGAGATGAATTAAACCTAAATAGGATTAATTAAGGTAATGGGTGGTTAATTATGAAAGTCTCAAAATTTACAAAATTGTCATTAAGTATATAAGTTATATTAGTGAATTAAAATGAAAAGAAAATCATATTTTCAACACTTCATCTTCTTCTTCACGCCAAAACAAAGAGAAGTTAGGGTTTCTCTTTTGCAAACTTTGAGCTTTGATTTGGGTAAGAAAACATTGACCGTTTTTAGTAATTTTTATGTTTTTGAGTTCGTATCAACTTAATCTAGCTTATGCAAGGACTAATTTTTGAATCTGTCAAACGTTAGAAAATTTGCCATTGTTGAAATTGCTTGTTCTTGGAAGTTTTTGATGTATTTAAATGTTTGATACTTGAGTTAAATCTTTTTGTAAAGTGATTTTTGATGAAATTAGGGTTTAAAGACTAAAATGTTAAAATGGTGAAATTGTTGTACTTTGTGTGAAATAAATGGATTCGTATGGACTTGTTTGAGGGTTGTTAATGTTCGATTGGTATGGTTCGAGGAGAGAATGATATTTTGCGTGTTTGTGTTGAAAGGACTAGATTGAATAAAAAGAAATTATTAGGGGTAAAATCGTAATTTTACCAAAAGAGACTAGATTGTGTTAAATGAATTGATTATGTGATTTAATATGATAAATTGAATAATTTGTGGATGTAGACTACGATCGTGTTATAGACCGCGAAAAAGGGAAATTGACGGATTAGTCCCTAAAGTTTTCCTAAAACTGCAATCCAGTTCGGTAAGTTTGTAGTGTAAATCTTACTTAATATTCCTTGTATATGTATATATGTTGTCAATGTACAACAAATTGAAAGCATCCGATATTGAAGATGATCGAAGAAATGAAACGCAAAAGATAGTAGGCTTTATGTTGTTGAAATAGTACCGACACGATGGCTGGGT